>CM059433.1:121806806-122406806 GCA_030390025.1 Squalus acanthias
GGTTCCCCCCTGTCCACCCTATTGGAAACATCCTCAAAAAATTCCAGAAGATTTGTCAAGCATGATTTCCCTTTCACAAATCCATGCTGACTTGGACCTATCATGTCGCCACTTTCCAAATGGTCTGTTATGACATCTTTAATAATTGCTTCCATCATTTTACCCACGACCAATGTCAGGCTGACCGGTCTATAATTCCCTGCTTTCTCCCTCCCTCCTTTTTTAAAAAGAGGGGTTACATTGGCCACCCTCCACTCCATCGGAACTGATCCAGAGTCTAAGGAATGTTGGAAAATGATCGTCAATGCATCCACTATTTCCAAGGCCACCTCCTTAAGTACTCTGGGATGCAGACCATCAGGCCCCGGGGATTTTTCAGCCTTCAGTCCCATCAATTTCCCCAATACCTTTACCCGACTAATAAGGATTTCCCTCAGCTCCTCCCTCTTACCAGATCCTCTGACCCCTTTTATTTCCGGCAGGTATTGTGTCCCCTCCACAGTAAACACCGAACCAAAGTGCTTGTTCAATGCTGGCGTAACTGGCGTGCCATCTAAAGCACGATACGCTGTTCAAAGAAACCGCCCAGCATAACAGTGAGTCAGGCATTGCATATCTTTGTCACGACACTGGGGGTCCGCTGTCACAGCTTCCATTGGGAAGTGACGCCTCCACCAGGGCTGCGTCTGCAGATGCGGATGCGTGGGTGCCCGCGGGGGAGGTGCAGGAGTGGGTGCACAGAGCCTAGAATTGTTCCATAGGCCCAACTCGTGCATTAGGAAACCCATTATTACCAATAATGGTGTTGAAGGGCGAAAAAAATAGGAATCAAGAACACAAAACCTTTCCATTCAATGGCCTTTACGTAAACTCCCACCTGACTGTCAGGCCGCAGCAATCTTGCTTGCCAGGTTTCCCCAGGACGTGTTGCACTTGGCATCCTGCGCAGCCCGCACGTTGGGAGATGGTGAGCAGGTGAAGCGCAAGTGAAGCTGCCTCCTGTTCCAGATCGACACCCACTCCCGACTTGAGCAGGAAATCCAACGGGGCAGGAAGTAAGTGGAGCTGAGGCTGAACTGTAGTGCGACTCTGTGCCCCATCTGCACCCGTTTTCAGGCATAACGAAAAGAAGAATCAGTCCCACTGTGTCCGCCATCTTCTTGACTTTCGGGACTCGGACACGCTCCCTCGCAGAGATTTTGGAGTTAACAACTGCTATGTGCTATTTCAGCTCTTTAAATGGCTCCTAATTGCAGCTGATTATGAGGATTACTGGTTCTTGTTTCATTAATGGGCTGCATATATTTTAGCGCACTCACTAAAAACAGTATCATCGCACGTATTAAGCCGCTTTCTTTGTAGCCCTTAAAGCCATCCTCAGTTAACTCTTTAATAGCACACCAACAGCAATTTCTAGACTTTGATGTTTACAGGTACAAAAAACGTATAACAGATTCACAGGGGAGTGGGGGAAACAAAGCTGACTAATTGGTACCCGAGCTAAATTTGCCGGCTTCTCTATTGTGTGAGGGGTAAGGTCTTTTAAAAAAAAAGCCTTTAGATGTGGTCCAGCAATTGATCGAAAGCCCGGTGCTGTGCATTGCCACCCTAGTGCTCAGTGCCATGCAGCAGGTACACGGACCAGCTTGAATCTAGTGCTCATCTGAAACATACCAAGCAGGGAGACACCAAACGAAGCTTGTGGCATTTCCTGGTGAGGAGGGGGTTGGAAGGAGGGTCTCCCCCTTGGGCGCCTCCTACCTGCTGGATTCTAGGCACATTGAGAGTGGGCTTCACGCCAGCCTTCTTGGTTGCAAGTTTCAGGCCAGATGGATGAAGCAAAGACGACAGAAAAATGGAAATGGAAATATAATAAAATACAACTAGTCATTTTGTGAAAAGGACAAAGCAAAGCATTTATTTCTTTGTTCTCGGGATGCGGGCGATGGTGGCAAGGCCACATTTATTGCCCATCCCTATTTGCCCGAAGAAGGTGCTGGCGGGCATTTTTATTGAACGGCTAAATGGAGAGTAATTGATTTTACAACTGAGTGGTTTGCTAGACCACTGTCAGAGGCATTGAGAGTCATGCAGCTCGCCTGGAACTGGAGTACTATGTCAGCCAGATCATGTGGTGTTAGCCGTGGCTCAGTGGGTAGCACTCTCACCTCTTAGTCAGAAGGTTGGGGGTTCAAGTCCCACTCCAAGAGACTTGAACACATAATCCAGGCTGACACTCCAGTGAGGTACTGAGGGAGTGCTGCACTGTCGGAGGTGCCGTCATTCAGATGAGATGTTAAATCAAGGCCCCGTCTGCTCTCTCAGATTTATCTTTTTTAATTACTTTAAAGAAAGGTAAGTTTAGTTTTAACCCCGTTAAAAAGTGTAATTAATTTTTTCAAAAATTTGAATTTTTGTTTAAAATAGTTCATTAATGTAATTTATAGTTATTTTAAAAATGTGATGGTTTTTTTTAAATTTATTTGTAGTTTTAGGGATGTTTTGGGGCCGATCTGTATTCATAGATTTGACAGGTCTTCCTGTCAAATCTATGAATGAAAGATGGTCTGCTGCCATTGGCTCTCCATGGCCCACGTGATCCCAGGGGACGCATCGCACTAACTACGCCCCTGAGATACACAAGCACTGCGTGCCGGCAGCTGCAGGAGGCCCAGGAGCTGAAGTCCCCGTGGGCCCAGAGGTCAACGGCAGGCGCGGTAGGTAGGTGCGCGCGCGGTCATTGCACCCGCGGGAAGCCAGGGAGCCGAATTTCTGGCCCATTATCTTATAACTTGCCCTGGTGTGATTTGAACTCATAACTGGGGTTATTAGCCCAGTATTATAACCATTATACTGCATGATCCTAAACCTTAAGCACCCGATGACCTTTCTAATTTTGAAAACACAGAGGGGGTTATTTAGGTGAAAGGATGAAAACAGGCTCTAAGTGGGTGTTGTGCTGATAAGACACCCCTGTCTGGAAGTCTGGTTTTAGCTGTGGGGCTAATTGATCATTACAATAATTTGAACTTGCCTGGAGGCAGTAAAACAGACACCCGCAGGTTTAGCACTCAAGTGCTGTTTAGAAGCAATTTTTGTGGAGCGAAATGAAGGTGTGAAGTGCGCTGGCTGACACACAATTAAATGTTTCAGGATGGCTCTGGGATCAGGGGAGAGGGTGCACAGGTTCTCGGATGTGGCACTAGTGGTCCTGGTGGAGGAGGTCCAGAAGAGGAGGGATGTCCTGTACCCACAGGGGGTGGGGGGGGGGGGGGAAGAAGCCCACCTCGCCCTCCTGTCTCTCTCTCCTGAAGCAGCTGGTGCTGCTCTGCCTGGCCTCATGTCCTCCTCCCATTCCTCATCCAGACCAAGGGGGACCCCTAGCAAGATGCCCATGACCAAGCCCTCCCTTTCTCCTGGTGACTCCTATAAGGTCTCCAATAAGGCAGAGTAGCACAACACTCGCTCTCTTTAGGTGAAGTCCTCAGATAATTTCCAGGAAAAATGTTGATAAGTGTGTTGATGAAGTCTTAAAGTGGGACTAAAAGCCAACAAATCCCCTGGACCTGACGGCCTACATCGTAGGGTTCTAAAAGAGGTGGCTGCAGAGATAGTGGATGTATTGGTTGGAATCTTCCAAAATTCCCTAGATTCTAGAACAGTCCCAGCGGATTGGAAGGTAACAAATGTAACCCCGCTATTCAAGAAAGGAGGGAAGAGAGAAAACGGGGAACTACAGGCCAGTTAGCCTGACATTAGTCGTCGGGAAAATGCTGGAATCCATTATTAAGGAAGTGAAGGTTGAGGGGTGATTTGATAGAGGTGTACAAGAATATGACAGGTTTGGATAGGCTAGACGGGGAAAGGCTGTTCCCACTAGTTGATGGTACAAGGACCAGGGGACACAGGTTTAAGGTTTTGGGCAAGTGATACAGGGGGGATGTGAGGGAAAACTTTTTTACGCAGCGAGTGGTGAGGAAACTGGAACTCGCTGCCGACGGAAGTGGTGGAAGCGGAGACACTCAATGTTTTTAAGGGGAGACTGGATAGGCACTTGAGGAAAATAAACTTGCAGGGCTACGGGGATAGAGCGGGGGAATGGGACTGACTGGATTGCTCTACAGAGAGCAGGCACGGACTCGATGGGCCGAATGGCCACCTTCTGTACCGTTATGACTCTATGACTCTATGGTAACAACAACAACAACTTGTATTTATCTAGCACTTTTAACGTAGTAAAACGTCCCAAGGCGCTGCACAAGAGTATTTTAAGACAAAAACATTTTACACCGAGCAACATAAGGAGAAATTAGGGCAGGTGACAAAAAGCTTGTTCAAAGAGGTAGGTTTTAAGGAGCATCTTAAAGGAGGAAAGAGAGGTAGCGAGGCGGAGAGGTTTAGGCCGGGAATTCCAGAGCTTAGGGCCTAGGCAACAGAAGGCAGGGCCACCAATGGTTGAGCGACTATAATCAGGGATGCTCAAGAGGGCAGAATTAGAGGAGCGCAGATATCTCGGGGGGTTGTGGGGTTGAAAGAGATTACAGAGATAGGGAGGGGGCGAGGCCATGGAGGGATTTGAAAACAAGGATGAGAATTTTGAAATCGAGGGACTGCTTAACCGAGAGCCAATGTAGGTCAGCGAGCACAGGGGTGATGGGCGAACGGGTCTTGGTGCGAGTTAGGACACGAGTTTTGGATCACCTCAAGTTTACATAGGGTAGAATGTGGGAGACCAGCCAGGAGTGCATTAGAATAGTCAAGCCTAAAGGTAACAAAGGCATGAATGAGGGTTTCAGCAGCAGATGAGCTAAGGCAAGGGCGGACCTGTTGGTGTTCAGAGAGATTTAGGTGTCCTTGTACAGGAAACACAGAAAGTTAGCATGCAGGTACAGCAAGCAATTAGGAAGGCAAGGGAGATGGAGTACAAGATTAAGGAAGTCTTACTACAATTGTGAGACCACACCTGGAGTACTGGGCACAGTTTTGGTCTCCTTATTTAAGGAAGGATATACTTGCCTTGGAGGCAGTGCAATGAAGGTTCACTAGATTGATTCCTGGGATGAGAGGGCTTTCCTATGAGGAGAGATTGAGCCTATACTCTCTGGAGTTTAGAATAATGAGAGGTGATCTCATTGAAACATATAAGATTCTGAGGGGGATTGATAGGGTCCATGCTGAGAGGTTGTTTCCCCTGGCTGGAGTGTCTAGAACTAGGGGGCATAGTATCAGGATAAGGGGCGGCCATTTAAGACTGAGATGAGGAGGAATTTCTTCACTCAGAGGGTTGTGAATCTTTGGAATTCTCTACCCCAAAGGGCTGTGGTTGCTGAGTCTTTGAGTATATTCAAGGCTGAGATAGATAGATTTTTGGGACTCTAGGGGAATCAAGGGATATGGGGATCGGGCGGGAAAGTGGAGTTGAGGTCGAAGATCAGCTTTGATGTTACTGAATGGTGGAGCAGGCTCTAAGGCCGTACGGCCTACTCCTGTTCCTAATTTTTATGTTCTTATGTTGACAAAGTGTCCCAGAAAGTCTTCCGATATGTCTCAAAAGTCCTCTTCAAACGCAGTCTAACTCCAGCAGCAAGTGAAGAGTAAAAGCTGAACCTGGCTTTAAGTAGCGCTAGAAATCCTCAGCAATTACTTCTTTACTCCTGTTCAGCTGGTCGCTCTGAGGAGCGGTCGTTAATTGAAGCGCTTGCCACCAAAATGGCATGCAACCTCTCTAATGAGCACTAGAAGGCTATTTAATTGTCAATCAGAGCTTTAACGATCCTCGGGGCAGCCGTTCCTAGCCTTCAACTCCTTTACCAAGATGGCATCCTGTGCTAAAGGCGGGCTAAAGCAGCGTTACAGCTCAAGACTTCAGCTTGGCCACTTCGGAGATTCTTTAGCATCTAAAGTATACGGGGAAAATCACCCCCAGACATTTTAATTCTTTTCCTCTTGTTAAAAATTTGTTTCTAGAACTTCCCAATTATGTTACAAATCAGCACTGGACAAATGATCAGCAAATGATCAGGTGGCACATTTGACAATTCCTCCCGGGACTCCAGCATAAAAATAGCATCAGTGCTTGAGGCGCTCTTTAATTCAGTTTTAATTATTCAGTTTCTGGCACATGTCACCAACCAGAATGTCATTTTGAGCCTCACAGCACTGGGTAAATTGTATGTCAGTGTTGCAGATACACTGGGCAGTGCCCAACACCTTGCAGGGTAGCTGTGCAGTCGACAGATTCTGCAAGACTGCAAAAAAGAGAGCTTTTTCTAAATACTTCAATTTATCTTTGTTTGCCAAGAGAAGAGTGAGGTTGTAACCTCTGTGACATTGCCCACATTGATTCCTGTTTATACAACCAAAGGCATTAATACTCAGAAGTGAAATAAATGCTGGCTGCTGCTTCAGCGTTGAGTGAAGAAATCTCACTTTAGCCAATTCCATTTTCAGACCTAAACGCAGTTGTCCATTTTGTCAGGACTGGCAGATTGGTGCCATGTAGAAATAAGACCAGACTCAACTATTTCAATGCTCTCCTGGCCGGTCTCTCATTCGCCACCTTCCGTAAACGTCAACACATCCAAAACTCTGCTACCCTTATCCTATCCTGCACCCCTCGACACACAGTACTGCCCCCCGATTATCAAAATCATGATGAGGCCTTGGACAACGTGGACCACTTTCCATACCTCGGGAGCCTACTGTCAACAAGGGCAGACGTCAATGACGAAGTCCAACACCGCCTTCAGTGTGCCAGTGCAGCCTTCGGTCGCCTGAAGAAGAGAGTGTTTGAAGACCAGGACCTCAAACCCAGCACCAAGCTCATGGTCTACAGAGCAGTAGTGATACCCGCCTTCCGGTATGCTTCAGAGACATGGACCATGTACAGCAGGCACCTCAAAGCACTGGAGAGGTACGACAAACGCTGTCTCCGCAAGATCCTGCAAATCCATTGGCAGGATAGGCGCACCAATGTCAGTGTTCTCGCTCAGGCCAACATCCCCAGCATCGAAGCTTTGACCACGCTTGATCAGCTCCGATGGACGGGCCACATCGTCTGCATGCCCGATACGAGACTCCCAAAACAAGCGCTCTACTCGGAGCTCCGGCACGGCAAGAGAGCCCCAGGTGGGCAGAGGAAATGCTTCAAGAACATCCTCAAAGCCTCCTTAAAAAAGTGTAACATCCCCACCGACACCTGGGAATCCCTGGCCCAAGACCGCACAAAGTGGAGGAGAAGCATCCGGGAAGGCGACAAACACCTCGAGTCTCTTCGCCGGGAGCAAGCGGATGCCAAGCGCAAACAGCGGAAGGAGCGCACGTCAACCCAAGCACCCCACCCACCCGCCCCTTCAACCACCGTCTGCCCCACCTGTGACAGAGACTGTAGGTCCCGCATTGGACTCATCAGTCACCTGACAACTCATTTTTAGTGTGGAAGCAAGTCATCCGAGGGACTGCCTAAGAAGAAGAGATCCTGCACCAAGTCCTGCTCATCCAGTGGCCTTGTCATTGCTGATCTGCATTGGCTCACATCCACCAGCACCTCCAATTTAATATTCTCATCCTTGTGTTTAAATCCCTCCATGGCCAGACCCCTCCCTATGAGTGCTGCACTGTCGGAGGTGCTGCTTTTCGGATGAGACGTTAAACTGAGGTCCCGTCTGCTCTCTCGGGAGGACATAAAAGATCCCATGGCACTATTTCGAAGAAGAGTAGGGGAGTTATCCCCGGTGTCCTGGCCAATATTTATCCCTCAACTAACATCACTAAAACAGATGGTCTGGTCATTATCACATTGCTGTTTGTGGGACCTTGCTGTGCGCAAATTGGCTGCTGCGTTTCCCACATTACAACAGTGACTCCACTTCAAAAGTACTTCATTGGCTGTAAAGCGCTTTGAGACGTCCGGTGGTCGTGAAAGGCGCTATATAAATGCAAGCCTTTCTTTCTTTCTTTCTATGTCTATAACCTCCAGCCCTACAACCCTCTGAGAACTCTGGGTCCTTCCAACTCTGGCCTCTTGTACGTTCCCCTCCACCCTTCGCCCCACCATTGGCGGTCGTGCCTGCAGCCATTGAAGTCCTACATTCTGGAACTCACTTCCAAAATCTCTCCGCCTCCCCAGCTCCCACTCCTCCTTTCATTACATAGAATTGCATAGCATTTACAGCACAAAAAAGGCCATTCGGCCCAACTGCTCTGTGCCGGTGTTTACGCACCACGTGATCCTCCTCCCTCCCTACTTCATCTGACCCTATTAGCATATAAGGATATGCTCTTCCTTTCTCCCTCATGCTTAACTAGCTTCCCCTTAAATGCATCGATGCTATTCGCCTCAACTACTCCCGGTGGTAGCGAGTTCCACATTCTCACCACTCTCCGGGCCTCTTTGACCAAGTCGCCACCTCATACCTCTTTCTTTGTCTCGGTGTGCAGTTTTGTCTGATTATGGCTCCATTAAGCACCTTGGGGCTTGGGGTTTTTGTCTACGTTAAAGGTGCTATATAAATGCAAGTTGTTGTCCTGTGCACAAGCAGTGCAAGATTGTCAGTGATTGAGGGTGGCATTCCAATTAGCAAAAGGCTGAAGAAAACACCCAGTAATACCGGCATAAGAAGAACAGACCTGCTGGGATGATTCTGGAGCTACTAGAAAATACAACAGCGATAGTTTTTCTATCGTGTTAAATTTGCCTCTGCCTGCTAATTTTTTCTGCATTATGTCCTTGTATGTGTCAAATTCCATTTGATGCATACAAGGACATAATGTACAAAAAGCGACCTTAAAAATATTGAACGCCCTGCCATTTCAACACAGTTACTGGGCTTACTGCACTAAAGCTGCAACTTAAGGAGCCGATTCTCATCAAAGGAAAAAAGAAACACATTATAAACCACAGTCACCGCAACGAGGAGAGATTTTTTCGCTGAGGCAGTTCTGAATCAATAAATTCATGTTTATCGTATTTTCATGCAATGGGAACACACTGATGAAAGATGACACAAATGGCAAAATGGTCCCAGGTGTGTGAAGAATTAGAATAAACAAACTGTCATTATAAATCATAAAGCTCATTCTACGTTATTACTAAAGGGCAAATCATGTGGTGTGCTTCAAGCTGAAACCCATAGTACTTGGTGAATAATAGTCTGAGATATAGGAACATAGGAATTGCCAGATGAATAAAGACCCAAGTCCATCTAGTACACTTCCGACCATCCTGGTAGCCGCATGAGAGAATGGAGTTCTCGACTAATCATGGCAATCAACCTCCATTAATTAGTCTACAACAGACCCAGACATGACGCGAGCTTTGGGAATCATCGGGCCAAAGTCACCTGTTCCTCCCAAGCATGCTACACTTACCACATGTCGTGTCTCAAATTCCTCCTAGACTGTATCATTCTGCCCATGTGTCAGCTGGAATGATGGTTCTGCACTCCCTTGATTCTGGGCTCTCTTGATTCAGCCTCAACTCCTTAAACTGTTCCTTACCAGATTGAACTCAGCAGAAAACAACAAAGCAAATAGAGTGAGGAACTGTACAGCCAAAACAATACAATCAAATCAGACGAAGTCATGATTAGACTATATAGGGCTCTAGTCAAGCCTACACTTCAAGCATCAGAAGGGAGACGTTCAGGCCCTGGAGGTGGTGCAGGGAAGAGCTAGGAGGCTGATCCCTAATGTCAGAGGACCGAGTGATGAGAAAAGCCTGGAGATATTTATGCCCTACAGCCTGGGGAATGAGCTGACTGAGAGGTGGCTTGGCAGAGGTGTATAGGACAAGAGAGGTGTATTGAAAAGCTGGGGGTAACTTTCAACTTCAGCAGGGGGGCGGAAAACTGGGAGAATCGGATCGGCCAGTATGTAAAAAGGAAAGTTGGGTAGGATGTATAGCGGGCGGCTGATCTGATTCCAGCAGTTTTCCGCCCCTCCACCGCAGTAGAAAGTTAACCCCCAATAGGTACTTCAAAATAAACTATGACAGGAGAGGAGGGCACACGTTCAAACTAGTGAACGGCAAATTCAAGACTGATGTCAAGAAGCTTTTATTTTTTTGACCATTTTTCTTTAGCGTCAGACTGCGTTCAGAGGTTTCTGCGAAAACTGAAAGATCTGAATATTGTTTGTAAAATCTCCATGGAGCTGACTGTAATTGAAGCATTTCCCAGAATTCGGCAGAGCAGGAACAGAGGCCGTTACCGTCACTGTGACTCAGGGAGCAACAAGCTGTCTCATTAGGGTTGCCAGCTCCGGTTGGACATATTCCTGGAAGTGTTGTCACATGACCAGCTGCCTTCAACCGCCAACCTCCCCCCTCCCCCCTCCCCGCCGCCCAACCCCACACTCCTGCCATTGGTTGCCCAGCTCGCCCAAACTCAGGGTGCACCACTTTTCAGGCCAATTGGAAAACGAACAGACTCATTACCCGATTGGATGTCTCACGACTGTCAGTCAAACAACCTTTTTTCCCATTTCCAATATTTTTATAACTAATAAACAAAAGTGTTGTAATGGCATTTTTTTTTACAAACACAGGGGGAAAAATTGGGTTGGTTAGCGCCTCTCGTGGTCAAATTCCCTAGCACCTGGGCGCAGCGCCGCTTACGCCTCCTGTGAAATTCAGCGGGAGGTTAGTGGCGGTGGTAGCCAGTAGCTCCCCGCGGTGCTGCGCCGCTGGCGATGATGTCATCACCGAGCGACGCTACCCCTTAGCGCCCCGCCGCGGCCCCTTACTGCCCCACAGCAGAATTTCGGCTGCGCCCCGCGAAGCTGCCACGGGCGATGTCAGCGACAGCCTCGCGGAGCGCGAACCGGGCCGACCTTCACTCGGGAGGCGGTAATTAAAGCAGAAGCCCGGCTACGCCCCACACCGTCATTTCATTGTTTTGGCCGACCTCCAGGCCGGCCCCTCGTGGTGGCCCTTGGCTGCGGCCACGGCACCACGCCACCCTGGTGGGCTAGTGGAGCCGTCAAACAGCCTGCAGAGTGCACAGCGCCCCTCCCCTTTAACAGAGGGGACGGAGCAATGAAATGCATCAGCGCTATGTGGAGCAGCCTCGCAGTGCTTCGGCGCTACTGCGCTTTGCACCCCAGACACCGCCCCGAGAGGGAGTGAAGCGCCCGAGATAGCGCTCCGCTTCCTTGCCGGGGCAGTAAGCCCAATTTAGCGGCCGGAACGGTACTCAGTAAAGGGGCGCAACCGAATTTCTCCCCCACAGTATTTAATGACCCTATGATTTCTCTCCTGGGTTGCTCACAGCAGTGTGCTGGAGATTAGTGTTTAATTCCTGAAGACTCCAGGGCAATCCTGGAGGGATTGGCAACCCTATGTCTCATGCATTCCTGTATTTCCAGCCAGCAAACAATTCTGTACATGAAGTCAATGCTGTTCCTTCACTAACCCATCAGGAAGGGTTAAAAAAAAGCAAATGTTAGATATCTGAAATAAAAACAGAAAATGCTGAAAATACAACATCTGAAAAGAGAAAAGAGCAGATTAGCGTTTTAAAATAGATCTTTCGCCAGAACATGTGAGAAGAGACACCTCGTTGGTTGGTTTACCAATTTTTTTCCTCCTCCGGCATTGACCCACCTTAGATTAGCAAACTGCCTCTGGCACTCAAGTAGCCTGTTGACACTCACTGTCGAGGTTCACACACCAGGAATGGCCACTTAGACGAGGTACAAAATCCACGACGAGGCCTTGGACAACGTGGACCACTTTCCATACCTCGGGAGCCTACTGTAAACAAGGGCTGACGTCGATGACGAAGTCCAACACCGCTTTCAGTGTGCCAGTGCAGCCTTCGGTTGCCTGAGGAAGAGAGTGTTTGACGACCAGGACCTCAAACCCAGCACCAAGCTCATGGTCTACAGAGCAGCAGTGATACCCGCCCTCCTGTATGCTTCAGAGACATGGACCAGATACAGCAGGCACCTCAAAGCACTAGAGAAGTACCACCAACGCTGCCTCCGCAAGATCCTGCAAATCCATTGGCAGGATAGGCGCACCAACGTCAGTGTTCTCGCTCAGGCCAACATCCCCAGCATTGAAGCTTTGACCACGCTCGATCAGCTCCGATGGACTGGCCACATCATCCGCATGCCCGATACGAGTCTCCCAAAGCAAGCGCTCTACTCAGAGCTCCGACACGGCAAGAGAACCCCAGGTGGGCAGAGGAAATGCTTCAAGGACTCCCTCAAAGCCTCCTTGAAAAAGTGTAACATCCCCACCGACACCTGGGAATCCCTGGCCCAAGACTGCACAAAGTGGAGGAGAAGCATCCGGGAAGGCGCCGAACACCTCGAGTCTCTTCGCCAGGAGCAAGCGGAAGCCAAGCACAAACAGCGGAAGGAGCGCACGTCAACCCAAGTACCCCATCCACCCGCCCCTTCAACCACTGTCCGCCCCACCTGTGACAGAGACTGTAGGTCCCGCATTGGACTCATCAGTCACCTGAGAACTCATTTTTAGTGTGGAAGCTAGTCATCCTCGGTTCTGAGAGACTGCCTAAGAAGAGGAAGGAGGGCCACCAGTGCCCATGGAAACGAATCCCAGCAAGGAGAAAATCTTGTACATGTTAGGGAACTGGAGACTTGATAATCCCAGCACTTCCTGCCTGTGGAGCGATCCCTCACACACGCACTGTTATAATGTCAAAGTGCTTCACTAATGAAGAGATCTGCTTTACTGCAGCCAGTGAGTTGCTGCTATCATAAGTGAATGGCAACTAGAAATTTTTAAACAGCATAACAAAAATACGAAATGAATTGTTGAATTTGCTCTTTCCTTCAGCTCACCCTTTTCTGTGCTTTCTATCCGGCTCCCTGAGTCTTTACTTTTACTTTGCAGGTGATAGCAGCTTGAGAAATGAAAGGGAATCCTGCAATCCCGCATACCCAGCTGGGGTTCCCCTCCTCCCAACCTCACAGGGAGCACGGGGTCAGAGATAGAAACATAGAAACATAGAAGATAGGAGCAGGAGTGGGCCATTCGGCCCCTCGAGCCTGCGCCGCCATTCGATGAGATCATGGCTGATCATCCAAACTCAGTACCCTGTACCTGCCTTCTCCCCATATCCCTTGATACCTTTAGCTTTAAGAAATATATCTAACTCATTCTTGAATATATTTAATGACTTGGCCTCAACTACCTTCTGTGGTAGAGAATTCCACAGGTTCACCACTCTCTGGGTGAAGAAATTCTTCCTAATTTCTGTCCTAAATGGCTTACCCGTTATCCTTAGATTATGACCCCTGGTTCTGAACTCTCCGACCATCGGGAACATTCTTCCTGCATCTAGTTTGTCCAGACCTGTCAGAATTTTATATGTTTCGATGAGATCCCCTCTCATTCTTCTATACTCCAGCGAGTATAAGCCCAATCGACCCAATCTCTCCTCATATGTCATTCCTGCCATCCCAGGTATCAGCCTTGTGAATCTTCGCTGAACTCCTTCCATGGCAAGAACATCCTTCCTCAGATAAGGCGACCAAAACTGCACACAGTACTCAAGGTGTGGTCTCACCAAGGCCCTGTACAACTGCAGCAGGACATCCTTGTTCCTGTACTCAAACCCTTTCGCTATGAAGGCCAACAGACCATTTGCCTTCTTCACCGCCTGCTGCACCTGCATGCTTACCTTCAGCGACTGATGCACAAGGACACCCAGGTCTCGTTGCACTTCCCCTTCTCCCAATCTATTGCCATTCAGATAATAGTCTGCCTTTCTGTTTTTGACACCAAAGTGGATAACCTCGCATTTATCCATGTTATATTGCATCTGCCATGCTTCTGCCCACTCACCCAACCTGTCCAAATCATCCTGGAGTTTCTCGGTATCCTACTCGCAGCACACACTCCCACCCAGCTTTGTGTCAACTGCAAACTTGGAGATATTACATTTAGTTCCCTTATCTAGATCATTAATGTATATTGTGAATAGCTGGGGTCTAAGGACCGATCCCTGCAGTACCCCACTAGTCACTGCTTGTGACTCGGAAAAAGACCCATTAATTCCTACACTCTGCTTTCTGTCTGCCAACCAGTTCTCTATCCAAGTCAATACCTTGCCCCCAATCCCATGTGCCTTAACTTTACACGCTAATCTCTTATGCGGGACCTTATCGAAAGCCTTTTGAAAGTCCAAATACACCACATCTACTGATTCTCCCTTATCTATTTTCCCAGTTCCATCCTCAAAAAATTCCAGTAGATTAGTCAAGCACGATTTACCTTTTGTAAATCCATGTTGACTTTGTCCGATCCTGTCACTGTTTTTCAAGTGCTCAGCTATTACATCCTTTATAATGGACTCTAGCATTTTCCCCACTACCGATGTCAGGCTTACCGGTCTGTAATTCCCCGCTTTCTCTCTACCACCCTTTTTGAATAGTGGGGTAACATTAGCTACCCTCCAATCCATGGGTACAGTTCCAGATTCCATCGAATGCTGGAAGATGATCAGCAATGCATCTACTATTTCTAGGGCCACTTCCTTAAATACCCTAGGATGTAGATTATCAGGCCCTGGGGATTTATCGGCCTTCAATCCCTTCAATTTCCCTAACACCATTTCCCTGCAAATACTGATTTCTTTCAGTTCCTCCCTTTCATCAGACTGTATGTTCTCCAACATCTCTGGGAGGTTATTTGTGTCCTCCTTTGTGAAGACAGAACCAAAATATGCATTTAATTGGTCTGCCATTTCTTTGTTCCCCATTATAACTTCCCCGCTTCTGACTGCAAGGGACCTACACTCGATTTCACTAATCGTTTTCTCTTCACATATCTATAAAAGCTCTTACAGTCAGTTTTTATGTTACCTGCAAGCTTACTTTCATATTCTATTTTCCCCTTCTTAATTAATCTCTTTGTCCTCCTTTGTTGAATCCTAAACTGGTCCCAATCCTCAGGGTTACCGCTTTTTCTGGCCAATTTATATGCCCTCTCCTTGAATCTTATGCTGTCCCTAATTTCCCTTGTTAGCCACGATATGGCAGTAACGGGCCGCTCCCCCCATATCCTCCTCGGCCCCACCCACCCCCCGCATTCTTCTCCCCTCCTCCCTGATCTCTCCCCCTCCCATTGATGTCCCCTCCTCCCCCGATCTCTCCGCCCCCCCCATTGATGTCCTCTCCTCCCCCTATCTCCCCCCCATTGATGTCCCCTCCTTCCCCGATCTCCCCCCATTGATGTCCCCTCCTCCCCCGATCTCCCCCCATTGATGTCCCCTCCTCCCCCGATCTCTCCCCCACCATTGATGTCCCCTCCTCCCCCGATCTCCCCCCCATTGATGTCCCCTCCTCCCCCGATCTCTCCGCTCCTCCCATTGATGTCCCCTCCTCCCCCGATCTCTCCCCATTGATGTCCCCTCCTCCCCCGATCTCCTCCCATTGATGTCCCCTCCTCCCCCGATCTCTCCCCATTGATGTCCCCTCCTCCCCCGATCTCTCCCCCCCATGGATGTCCCCTCCTCCCCCGATCTCACCGCCCCCCCCATTGATGTCCCCTCCTCCCCAGATCTCTCCCCCGCATTGATGTTCCCTCCTCCCCCGATCTCACCGCCCCCCCCCATTGATGTCCCCTCCTCCCCAGATCTCTCCCCCGCATTGATTTCATCTCCTCCCCTGATTTCTCTGCCTCCCCATTGATGTCTCCTCCTCCCCCGATCTCTCCCCCCATTGATGACCCCTCCCTCCCCGATCTCCCCCCATTGATGTCCCCTCCTCCCCCGATCTCTCCCCTCCATTGATGACCCCTCCTTCCCCGATCTCTCCCCCCATTGATGTCCCCTCCTCCCCCAATCTCTCCCCCCTCATGGATGACCCCTCCTCCCCCAATCTCTCCCCCCCATTGATGTCCCCTCCTCCCCCAATCTCCCCCCTCATTGATGTCCCTCCTCCCCCAATCTCTCCCCCCCATTGATGTCCCCTCCTCCCCCAATCTCTCCCCCCCATTGATGTCCCCTCCTCCCCCGATCTCTCCCCCCCATTGATGTCCCCTCCTCCCCCGATCTCTCCCCCCATTGATGACCCCTCCTCCCCAATCTCCCCCCATTGATGTCCCCTCCTCCCCCGATCTCTCCCCCCATTGATGACCCCCTCCTCCCCCGATCTCTCCCCCCATTGATGTCCCCTCCTCCCCCGATCTCTCCCCCCCATTGATGTCCCCTCCTCCCCCAATCTCTCCCCCCATTGATGTCCCCTCCTCCCCCAATCTCTCCCCCCCATTGATGTCCCCTCCTCCCCCAATCTCTCCCCCCATTGATGTCCCCTCCTCCCCCAATCTCTCCCCCCATTGATGTCCCCTCCTCCCCAATCTCTCCCCCCCATTGATGTCCCCTCCTCCCCCGATCTCTCCCCCCCATTGATGTCCCCTCCTCCCCCGATCTCTCCCCTCCATTGATGTCCCCTCCTCCCCCGATCTCCCCCCATTGATGTCCCCTCCACCCCCGATCTCCCCCCCATTGATGTCCCCTCCCCCCGAACTCCCACCACCATTGATGTCCCCTCCTCCCCCGATCTCCCCCCCATTGATGTCCCCTCCTCCCCCGATCTCCCCCCCATTGATGTCCCCTCCCCCCCGAACTCCCCCCACCATTGATGTCCCCTCCTCCCCCGATCTCCCCCCCATTGATGTCCCCTCCTCCCCCGATCTCCCCCCCATTGATGTCCCCTCCCCCCGAACTCCCCCCACCATTGATGTCCCCTCCTCCCCCGATCTCCCCCCCATTGATGTCCCCTCCTCCCCCGATCTCCCCCCCATTGATGTCCCCTCCTCCCCCGATCTCCCCCCCATTGATGTCCCCTCCCCCCCGAACTCCCCCCATTGATGTCCCCTCCTCCCCCGATCTCCCCCCACCATTGATGTCCCCTCCCCCCCGAACTCCCCCCACCATTGATGTCCCCTCCTCCCCCTATCTCCCCCCCACCATTGATGTCCCCTCCTCCCCCGATCTCCCCCCCATTGATGTCCCCTCCTCCCCCGATCTCCCCCCATTGATGTCCCCTCCTCCCCCGATCTCCCCCCATTGATGTCCCCTCCTCCCCCGATCTCCCCCCCATCGATGTCCCCGATCTATCCGCGACCCCCATCGATGTCACCCCGACCCCCGATCTCTTCCTTCTTTCCATCTGCTAACTGCGGCCTGGTGCCGCAGGCCTAGCTTTTTTTAATTCATTCCTGTGATGTGGGCGTTGCTGGCAAGGCCAGCATTTATTGCCATCCCTAGTTGCCCTTGAGAAGGTGGTAGTGAGCTGCCTTCTTGAACCGTTGCAGTCCGTGTTGTGAAGGTACTCCCACAGCAGTTAGGTAGGAAGTTCCAGGATGAAGGATCGGCGATATACTTCTAAGTCAGGATGGTGTGTGACTTGGAGGGGAACTTGGAGGTGGTGGTGTTCCTATGCGCCTGCTACCCTTGTCCTTCTAGGTGGAAGAGGTTGCGGGTTTGGGAGGTGCTGCTGAAGAAGCCTTGGTGAGTTGCTGCAGTGCATCTTGTAGATGGTACACACTGCAGCCACGGTACGCCGGTGGTGGAGGGAGTGAATGTTTAAGGGGGTGGATGGGGTGCTAATCAAGTGGGCTGCTCTGTCCTGGATGGTGTTGAGCTTCTTGAGTGTTGTTGGAACTGCACTCATCCAGGCAACTGGAGAGTATTCCATCACACTCCTTACTTGTGCCTTGTAGATGGTGGAAAAGCTTTGGGGAGTCAGGAGGTGAGACACTTGCCGCAGAATACCTAGCCTCTGACCTGCTCTTGTTGCCACACTATTTATGTGGCTGGTCCAGTTAAGTTTCTGGTCAATGATGACCCCCAGGATGTTGATGGTGGGGGATTCGGCGATCGTAATGCCATTGAATGTCATGGGGAGGAGGTTAGATCCTTGTTTGTTGGAGATAGTCATTGCCTGGCACTACTGTGGCACGAATGTTACCTGCCACTTATCAGCCCAAGCCTGAACGTCGTCCAGGTCTTGTTGCATGTGGGCAAGGACTGCTTCATTATGTGAGGAGTTGTGAATGGCACTGAACACTGTGCAGTCATCAGCGAATATCCCCATTTCTGACCTTATGTTGGAGGGAAGGTCATTGATGAAGCAGCTAAAGATGATTGGGAGTCGGACACTGCCCTGAGGAACTCCTGCAGCAATGTCCTAGGGCTCTGATGATTGACCTTCAACCACCGCAACCATCTTCCTTTGTATGACGCCAGCCAGTGAAGCATTTCCCCCCCCCCCCCCATTGACTTCAGATTTACTAGGGCTCCTTGATGCCACACTAGGTCAAATGCTGCCTTGATGTCAAGGGCAGTCACTCTCACCTCACCTCTGGAATTCAGCTCCTTTGTCCATGTTTGGACCAAGGCTATAATGAGGTCGGGAGCCGAGTGGTCTTGGCAGAACCCAAACAGGGCATCAGTGAGCAGGTTTTTTTTGGTGAGTAAGTGCTGCTTGATAGCACTGTCGATGACACCTTCCATCACTTTGCTAATGATTGAGAGTAGACTGATGGGGCGGTAATTGACCGGATTGGATTTGTCCTGCTTTTTGTGGACAAGACATACCTGGGCAGTTTTCCACATTGTCAGATAGATGCCAGTGTTGTAGCTGTACTGGAACAGCTTGGCTAGAGGCGCGGCTAGTTCTGGAACACAAGTCTTCAGCACAATAGCCGAGATGTTGTCGGGGCCCATAGCCTTTCGCTCAGCCATTTCTTGATATCACGTGGAGTGAATCGAATTGGCTGAAGACGGGCTTCTGTGAGGATGTCAGGAGTAGGCCGATATGGATCATCCACTCGGCACTTCTGTCTGAAGATGGTTGCAAACGCTTCAGCCTTGTCTTTTGCACTCATGTGCTGGGCTCCACCATCATTGAGGATGGGGATATTCATGGAGCCTCCTTCTCCTGTTAGTTATTTAATGGTCCACCACCATTCACGACTGGATGTGGCAGACTGCAGAGCTTTGACCTGATCCGTTGATTGTGGGATCGCTTAGCTCTGTCTATAGCATGCTGCTTCCACTTTTTAGCATGCATGTAGTCCTGTGTTGCAGCATCCCCAGGTTGGCACCTCATTTTTAGGTACGCTTGGCGCTGCTCCTGGCATGCTCTTCTACACTCCTTATTGAACCAGGGTTGGTCCCCTGGCTTGGTGGTAATTGTAGAGTGAGGGATATGCTGGGCCATGAGGTTACAGATTGTGGTGGAATACAATTCTGCTGCTGCCCCACAGTGCCTCATGGATGCCCAGTTTTGAGCTGCTAGATCTGTTCTGAATCTATCCCATTTAGCACGGTGGTAGTGCCACACAACATGATGGAGGGTGTCCTCAGTGTGAAGGGGGGACTTCGTCTCCACAATGACTGTGCGGTGGTCACTGCTACCAATTCTGTCATGGACAGATGCATCTGCAACAGCTAGATCGGAGAGGACGAGGTCAAGTAGGTTTTTCCCCTCATGTTGGTTCTCTCACCACCTGTTGCAGGCCCAGACTAGCAGTTATGTCCTTCAGGACTCGGCCAGCTCGGTCAGTAGTGGTGCTACCGAGCCACTCTTGGTGATGGACATTGAAGTCCCCCACCCAGAGTACATTCTGCGCCCTTGCTATTCTCAGTGCTTTTTTCCAAGTGGTGTTCAACATGGCGGAGTACTGATTCATCAGCTGATGGAGGTAATCAGCAGGAGGTTTCCTTGCCCATGCTTGACCTGAAGCCCTGAGACTTCATGGCATTCCGGAGTCAATATTGAGGACTCCCAGGGCCACTCCTTCCCGACTGTATAGCCACCACTGGTGGGACAGGACATACCCAGGGATGGTAATGGAGGAGTCTGGGACATTGGCTGAAAGGTATGGGGGGAAAAATTCAGTCGCGCCCCGTTTGGGGCGCAAATATCGGCCGGTCGCAAAAATTAGCGCCTGGCGCTAATTATCGCCACTGACTGGAAACTTCACTTTTAACGCCCTGGGAGGTGAGCGGAGCGCTAAATCAGGCGCTGCACACCTGTCTTAAGGCGCAAAGGCCGAGGAGTGAGGCGCTAACTCAGAGCGCTGGCGAAGCTCATGTAATGTCAGTCAGCAATGGAACACACACACAATGGCACGGGCCAGTTCTTAAAGGGAATGGTTAATCTTGCTTTCCATCCACATCCTACTCATTGCAGCCTTGAATCTCGGCCTGGAGAGACTTGCACATCAAATGTGCTGGAAAGAACAATGGAGAGTACCAGGCAAAGAGCTCAGAGTGCAGCCCCCACAGTCTCTGCTAAATCAATACAAGGAATGGCAAATCAAAATGAACCTGCAAAGTGCTGCTCAGTACCCAAAACTCCTTCACACAACGTTGAATCTCTCCAGAAGTCTCTCCCTCTCTCTCTCAGAATGCGTAGTTCAAAAATGGCACCAACAATAAAAGGCAGGAAGCGGTCACCTTTAAATAGCGCTCCCCCTTTCCCTTCATGACTGCAGAACGCTCCCCTCAACCTGTCGTTGCTAGCGTCAGGCGGTAAGGCAGGGGGCGCCACTCAATATCCGCTCCGGGGCGTTGCACACTCGAGTGACGTCATGATCTGCCGGCGCAGGAGATCGTGGCGGTAGTGTTTAGCGCCGCCGCAAAATGTCTAGTTAATTTCGCGAGCGGCGCAAACTTCGCCACGCCCGGGCGCTAGCTGCTTTGCACCCCATTAGCGCCCTCTTAAGGCGCAACCAACTGAATTTTTCCCCCATGATTCTGACTATGTCAGGCTGTTGCATGACTAGTCTGTGGGACAGCTCTCCCAATTTTGGCACAAGTCCCCAGATGTTGGTGAGGAGGACTTTGCTGGGTTGGGTATGCCGTTGCCGTGTCCATAGCCGGTGCTGAGGTCAATGGCCCGTCTGGTTTCATTCTTATTATGTTTCAGAGCAGTTAGTTACAACTGAGTGACTTGCTAGGCCATTTCAGAGTCAACCACATTGCTGTGCTTCTGTAGTCACATATGGGTTTTTAATGACAATCCGATAGTTTTATGGTTACCATTACTGATACTAGCTTTTTATTCCAGATTTATTTAATTACCTGAATTTTAAATTCCCCAGCTGCCATGGTGGGATTTGAATTCACATCTCTGGATCATTAGTCCAGGCCTGCTGGATTACTAGCCCAGTGACATTACCACTACACTACCGTTCCCTGTCTAAGAGGCAGCCAGCCTCTGAATCTGGCTGGCTGTGGCTGGGAAACGGATTCCAAAAATGGTAATCAGGTCCTGCCGTTAAACTTGGCAGGACCTTAGGGAAACCCATTCTTCCCAATTGCTAAACAAGCCACCCCCACCCTCCGCCCCCTCCCTGTAAATATCGGGGCCAACATTCCTTGACTCGACCTTATACGTTCTTTTTTTTCAGACTCTAATACGTAATGGGGCTGATAATGCTCTGGCCAGCACCTGATGCACTGATATCATTCAGAAACCAGCTCTCTATACTAGTGGGCCCAGAGGCCTGCAGCTTACTCCACGCCTGATGCACCTAATGTGACAAGTGAAGCTTTACGTTGCTTGTTTATTTTCTGATATGTTCAGATTGTTTGGGGCAGTTAAATCACTTTCATTCATGTCTGCCGACATGTATCTGAGAGAGACTGCAAAAACAAGAACGGGAAGTTATTGAAACTGCCTGACCTGCTGAGTGTTTCCAGCATTTTCTGTTTTTATTTCAGATTTCCAGCATCTGCCGTATTTTGCTTTTGAGTTATTGAAACTCGTTGGAGTCTTCCTGATTATCTCTTGTCTCTGACTATACAGCTGTAGGTGTTCGGGAGCAATTTACCTTCCAGCTATAGCTATTCCTATGATGATATTTCAGCAGCGCCTTTGCTAACTTGCTGATTCCTCTGATGACAGTAATGACAGTGTTACTCCAAGACAATAATATACTCTTTCACCATAATATACTCTTTCACCTAATGTACTCTTTCATCATAATATACTCTTTCGCCATAATATAGTCTTTCACCATAATATACTCTTTCACCATAATATAATCTTTCACCATAATATAATCTTTCACCATAATATACTCTTTCACCGTAATATACTCTTCCACCATAATAGTCTTTCATCATAATATACTCTTTCACCATAATATACTCTTTCACCGTAATATACTCTTTCACCGTAATATGCTCTTTCACCATAATATACTCTTTCACCATAATATACTCTTTCACCGTAATATACTCTTTCACCATAATATACTCTTTCATCATAATATACTCTTTCACCATAATATACTCTTTCACCGTAATATACTCTTTCACCGTAATATACTCTTTCACCATAATATACTCTTTCACCATAATATACTCTTTCATCATAATATACTCTTTCACCATAATATACTCTTTCGCCATAATATAGTCTTTCACCATAATATACTCTTTCATCATAATATACTCTTTCACCTAATATACTCTTTCATCATAATATACTCTTTCGCCATAATATACTCTTTCACCATAATATACTCTTTCATCATAATATACTCTTTCACCATAATATACTCTTTCACCGTAATATACTCTTTCACCGTAATATACTCTTTCACCATAATATACTCTTTCACCATAATATACTCTTTCACCATAATATACTCTTTCACCGTAATATACTCTTTCACCGTAATATACTCTTTCACCATAATATACTCTTTCACCGTAATATACTCTTTCACCATAATATACTCTTTCATCATAATATACTCTTTCACCATAATATACTCTTTCACCGTAATATACTCTTTCACCGTAATATACTCTTTCACCATAATATAATCTTTCACCATAATATACTCTTTCACCATAATATAATCTTTCACCATAATATACTCTTTGATCATTCACCAGTCTAGCGGAGTGCACATCCTGTGGCATGTGGAAAGTCATGGACGCTTCGTGTTGCATGGATGACCACATGTGCAGTAAGTGTCACCAGCTGCAATGACTCGAGCGACGGTTTACGGAGCTTGAGCGGCGACTGGAGTCACTGTGGTGCATCCACGAGGCTGAGAACTACATGGATAGCACGTTTAGTGAGGTGGTCACCCCGCAGCCTAAGAGAGTGCGGACAGAGAGCAAGTGGGTGACCACCAGACAGAAGAAGATCAGGCAGGCAGTGCAGGAGGCCCCGGAGGGCATCTCGTTCTCCAAACGGTATTCTATTCTGAATACTGGTGAGGGCGATGGTCCCTCTGAGGAGTGCAGTCAGGTCCAAGTCCTCAGCACCACAGGTGGCTCCGCTGCATAGGGGGGGAGGAAAAATAGTGGAAGAGCAATAATGGTAGGGGATTCAATATTTAGGGGAGCAGACAGGCTTTTCTGCGGCCGCAGACGTGACTCCAGGATGGTATGTTGCCTCCCTGCTACCAGGGTCAAGGATGTCACCGAAAGGCTGCAGAGCATTCTGGGGGGAGAGGGTGAGCAGCCAGATGTCGTGGTCCATATCGGTACCAATGACATAGGTAGAAAGAGGGATGAGGTCCTGCAGGCAGAGTTTAGGGAGCTAGGAGTCAGATTAAAAAACAGGACCTCAAAGGTAGTAATCTCCGGATTACTCCCGATGCCACATGCTAGTGAGTCCAGAAATAGGAGGATAGAGCAGATGAATGCGTGGCTGGAAGGATGGTGCAGGAGGAAGGGCTTTAGATTCCTGAGGCATTGGGACCATTTCTGGGGGAGGTGGGATCTGTACAAGCCAGACGGGTTGCACCTCAACAGACCTGGGACCAATATCCTTGCGGGGGGGTTTGCTGGTGCTGTTGGGAAGGGTTTAAACTAGCTTGGCAGGGGGATGGGAACCTAAGAATAGAGTCAGTAGGGAGGGAAGAAAAACTGGAATTGGAAAACAAAAACGTAGAAAGTAAATCGGAAGGACAGAGGAATCAAGGGCTAGATAGTAGTCAACAAGGAGGTTTGCCTGTACTAAATGGTATATACTTCAATGCAAGGAGTATAGCGAACAAGGCAGATGAGCTGAGGGCACAGGTAGTTACTTGGGACCATGATATTATAGCTATTACAGAGACATGGCTGAAAGACAGGCAGGTATGGCAGCTCAACATTCCTGGTTACAGGATTTTCAGACGGGATAGAGAGGGAGGTAAAAAGGGAGGGGGGTTTGCGGTATTGATTAAAGAAACTATTATAGCTGTGAGGAGGGATGATATGTTGGATGGATCATCAAACGAGGTCATATGGGTCGAATTGAAAAACAAAAAAGGGGCGATCACACTGCTGGGAGTGTACTACAGACCCCTAAACAGTGAGAGGGAGATAGAAGAGCAAATGTCTGAGAAGTGCAAAAACTATAGGGCAGTAATAGTAGGGGATTTTAACTACCCCAATATTAACTGGGATAAAATTAGTGTGAATGGTATAGAGGGTGTGGAATTCCTAAAATGCATCCAGGAGAACTTTTTTAGCCAGTATGTAGCAAGCCCAACAAGGGAGGGGGCGGTTCTGGACCTAGTTTTAGGGAATGAAGCTGGGCAGGTAGAAGGCATATCAGTGGGGAGCATTTTGGTGCTCGTGACCATAAGTCAGTTAGATTTAAGGTAATTATGGAAAAGGACAAGGATAGACCAGGAATAAAAATTCTAAATTGGGGAAAAGCAATTTTTGCTAAGCTCAGAGGGGATTTAGCCATAGTGGACTGGAAACAGTTACTTGAAGGTAAATCAGTGTCAGAGCAGTGGGATGCATTCAAGGAGGAGATCCGGAGGGTTCAGTCCAAATATGTGCCCTTAAAGAAAAAAGGTGGGACTAACAAATCTAGAGCCCCCTGGATGTCTATGGACATACGGGGTAGGATAAAGAGAAAAAGGGAGGCGTATGACAGATACCGAGGGCTAAAAACTGCAGAATCTTTAAAGGAGTACAGAAAGTGCAGGGGTGCAATTAATAAAGATATTAGGAAAGCAAAGAGAGTGCATGAAAAATTCTTGGCAAGAAAAATCAAGGACAACCCAAAGATGTTTTACCAATATATTAAGAGTAAGAGGATAACTAAAGAAAGGGTAGGGCCTATTCGAGATCATGAGGGTAATCTGTGTGTGGAGGCAGCAGACGTCGGTAGGGTTCTTAATGAATACTTTGCGTCTGTTTTCACAAAGGAGAGGGGCGAAGCAGACATTGCTATCAGGGAGGAGGAGTGTGAAATATTAGATGAAATAAACATAGTGAGAGAGGAAGTATTAGAAACATAGAAACATAGAAGATAGGAGCAGGAGTAGGCCATTCGGCCCCTCGAGCCTGCGCCGCCATTCGATGAGATCATGGCTGATCATCCAAACTCAGTACCCTGTACCTGCCTTCTCCCCATATCCCTTGATACCTTTAGCTTTAAGAAATATATCTAACTCATTCTTGAATATATTTAATGACTTGGCCTCAACTACCTTCTGTGGTAGAGAATTCCACAGGTTCACCACTCTCTGGGTGAAGAAATTCCTCCTCATTTCTGTCCTAAATGGCTTACCCCCTATCCTTAGATTATGACCCCTGGTTCTGGACTCTCTGACTATCGGGAACATTCTTCCTGCATCTAGTTTGTCCAGACCTGTCAGAATTTTATATGTTTCGATGAGATCCCCTCTCATTCTTCTATACTCCAGCGAGTATAAGCCCAATCGACCCAATCTCTCCTCATATGTCATTCCTGCCATCCCAGGTATCAGCCTTGTGAATCTTCGCTGAACTCCCTCCATGGCAAGAACATCCTTCCTCAGATAAGGCGACCAAAACTGCACACAGTACTCAAGGTGTGGTCTCACCAAGGCCCTGTACAACTGCAGCAGGACATCCCTGTTCCTATACTCAAACCCTTTCGCTATGAAGGCCAACAGACCATTTGCCTTCTTCACCGCCTGCTGCACCTGCATGCTTACCTTCAGCGACTGGTGCACAAGGACACCCAGGTCTCGTTGCACTTCCCCTTCTCCCAATCTATTGCCATTCAGATAATAGTCTGCCTTTCTGTTTTTGACACCAAAGTGGATAACCTCGCATTTATCCATGTTATATTGCATCTGCCACGCTTCTGCCCACTCACCCAACCTGTCCAAATCATCCTGGAGTTTCTCGGTATCCTCCTCGCAGCACACACTCCCACCCAGCTTTGTGTCATTTGCAAACTTGGAGATATTACATTTAGTTCCCTTATCTAGATCATTAATGTATATTGTGAATAGCTGGGGTCCAAGGACTGATCCTGCAGTACTCCACTAGTCACTGCTTGCCACTCGGAAAAAGACCCATTAATTCCTACTCTTTGCTTTCTGTCCGCCAACCAGTTCTCTATCCAAGTCAATACCTTGCCCCCAATCCCATGTGCCTTAACTTTACACGCTAATCTCTTATGCGGGACCTTATCGAAAGCCTTTTGAAAGTCCAAATACACCACATCTACTGGTTCTCCCTTATCTATTTTCCCAGTTACATCCTCAAAAAATTCCAGTAGATTAGTCAAGCATGATTTACCTTTTGTAAATCCATGTTGACTTTGTCCGAGCCTGTCACTGTTTTTCAAGTGCTCAGCTATTACATCCTTTATAATGGACTCTAGCATTTTCCCCACTACCGATGTCAGGCTTACCGGTCTGTAATTCCCCGCTTTCTCTCTACCACCCTTTTTGAATAGTGGGGTAACATTAGCTACCCTCCAATACATGGGTACAGTTCCAGATTCCATCGAATGTTGGAAGATGATCAGCAATGCATCTACTATTTCTAGGGCCACTTCCTTAAATACTCTAGGATGTAGATTATCAGGCTCTGGGGATTTATCGGCCTTCAATCCCGTCAATTTCCCTAACACCATTTCCCTGCAAATACTGATTTCTTTCCGTTCCTCCCTTTCATCAGACCCTATGTTCTCCAACATCTCTGGGAGGTTATTTGTGTCCTCCTTTGTGAAGACAGAACCAAAATATGCATTTAATTGGTCTGCCATTTCTTTGTTCCCCATTATAACTTCCCCCACTTCTGACTGCAAGGGACCTACACTTGTTTTCATTAATCTTTTTCTCTTCACATATCTATAAAAACTCTTACAGTCAGTTTTTATGTTCCCTGCAAGCTTATTTTCATATTCTATTTTCCCCTTCTTAATTAATCCCTTTGTCCTCCTTTGTTGAATCCTAAACTGGTCCCAATCCTCAGGGTTACCGCTTTTTATGGCCAATTTATATGCCCTCTCCTTGGATCTTATGCTATCCC
This sequence comes from Squalus acanthias, assembly GCA_030390025.1. Classification (NCBI taxonomy): domain Eukaryota; kingdom Metazoa; phylum Chordata; class Chondrichthyes; order Squaliformes; family Squalidae; genus Squalus; species Squalus acanthias. Next base: position 121,834,070 of record CM059433.1, read on the forward strand.
TAATTTCCTTGTTAGCCACGGTTGAGTCACCCTTTTTGTTTTATTCTTATGCCACACTGGGATGAACAAATTCTGTAGTTCATCCATGCAGTCTTTAAATGTTTGCCATTGCCTATCCACCGTCAACCCTTTGAGTGACATTCCCCAATCAATCCTACCCAATTCACGCCTCATACCATCGTAGTTTCCTTTATTTAAATTCAGGACCCTAGTCTCTGATTCAACTACTTCACTCTCCATCCTAATGAAGAATTCTATCATATTATGATCACTCTGACCCAAGGGGCCTCGTACAACAAGATTGCTAATTAATCCTTTCTCGTTACATAATACCCAGTCTAAGATGGCCTGATCTCTGGTTGGTTCCTCGACATATTGTTCCAGAAAACCATCCCGTAAACATTCTAGGAATTCCTCCTCCACAGTATTTTTACTAATTTGGTTAGCCCAATTTATATGTAAATTAAAGTCACTCATGATGACTGCTGTGCCCTTACTGCATGCTTCTCTAATTTCCCTTTTAATGCCATCCCCAACCTCCGTATTACTGTTTGGAGGTCTATATACCACTCCCACTAACGTTTTCTGCCCCTTGTTATTTCTCAGTTCTACCCATACAGATTCCGCATCATCAGAGCTAATATCCTTCCTTTCAATTGTGTTAATCCCCTCTTTAACCAGCAATGCTACCCCACCTCCCTTTCTTTTTTGCCTATCTTTCCTAAATATTGAATACCCCTGGATGTTGAGTTCCCAGCCTTGGCCACCCTGGAGCCATGTTTCTGTAATCCCAATCAAATCGTATTCATTTACCTCTATTTGCGCAGCTAATTCATCCACCTTGTTCCGAATGCTCCTTGCATTAAGACACAAAGCCTTCAGGCTTGTTTGTTTAACGCTCTCAGACCTATATGAATTATTATTTACTGTGACCATGTTTGATTTAAACCGTTGAGTTCTTTGCCTTCTACTTTTGTTTTTCTCCTTCCTGTCTTTTGCTTTTATCCTTGTTTCCCTTTCCTCTGTCTCCCTGCTCAGGTTCCCAATGCCCTGCCACTTTAGTTTAAACCCTCCCCAACAGCACTAGCAAACACTCCCCCTAGGACATCGGTCCCGGCCCTGCCCAGGTGCAGACCGTCCCGTTTGTACTGGTCCCACCTCCCCCAGAACCGGTTCCAATGTCCAAGGAATTTGAATCCCTCCCCCTTGCACCATTCCTCTAGCCACGTATTCATTTGAAATATCCTCCTATTTCTACTCTGACTAGCACGTGGCACTGGTAGCAATCCTGAGATTACTACCTTTGAGATCCTATTTTTTAATTTACCTCCTAACTCCCTATATTCTGCTTTTAGGACCTCATCCCGTTTTTTACCTATATCGTTGATGCCTATGTGCACCACGACAACTGGCTGTTTGCCCTCCCCCTCCAGAATGTTCTGTAGCCGCTCTGAGACGTCCTTGACCCTTAAGGGGTTTAGCAGCTTTAAAAGTAGATAAATCCCCAGGCCCGGATGAAATGTATCCCAGGCTGTTAAGCGAAGCAAAAGAGGAAATAGCAGAGGGCCTGACCATCATTTTCCAATCCTCTCTGGCTTCAGGTGTGGTGCCGGAGGACTGGAGGATGTTTTTGTGACTGGAAGGCTGTTTCCAGCGGGGTTCCGCAGGGCTCAGAACTATGATCTAGACTTGATCTAGGGGGTATGATTAAGAAGTTTGCAGATGATACTAAAATCGGCTGTGTGGTTGATACTGAAGAAGGAAGCTGTAGACTGCAGGAAGATATCAATAAATTGGTCAGGTGGGCAGAACAGTGGCAAATGGAATTCAATCTGGAGAAGTGTGAGGTAATGCATTTGGGGCGGGCTAACAAGGAAAGGGAATACACATTAAATGGTAGGACACTGAGTAGTGTAGAGGAACAAAGGGACCTTGGAATGCATGTCCACAGATCCCTGAAGGTAGCAGGCCAGGTAGATAAGTTGGTTAAGAAGGCATATGGAATGCTTGCCTTTATTAGCCGTGGCATAGAATAAGCTTTGTTTTCTATCTATATATGCTTTGGCGATTCTGTATCTAATTTACTTCACCTGAGGAAGGAGCAAATCGATAGCTCCGAAAGCTTGTGATTTCAAATAAAACTGTTGGACTATAACCTGGTGTTGTGCGACCTCTCAATAGAATATAAGAGCAGGGGGGTTATGCTTCAACTGTATAAAACACTAGTTAGGCCGCAGCTAGAATACTGTGTGCAGTTCTGATCACCACATTACAGGAAAGATGTGATTGCACTAGAGAGGGTACAGAGAGATTTACAAGGATGTTGCTGGGAGTAGAGAATCTTAGCTATGAGGAAAGACTGGATAGGCTGGGTTTGTTTTCCTTGGAACAGAGGAGGCTGAGGGGAGACCTTATTGAGGTGTATAAAATTATGAGGGGCCTAGATAAAGTGGATAGAAAGGACCTATTTCCCTTAGCAGAGGGGTCAAAAACCAGGGGACACAGATTTAAAGTAATTGGTGGAAGGTTTAGAGGGGATTTGAGGGGAAATTTCTTCACCCAGAGGGTTGTGGGGGTCTGGAACTCACTGCCTGAAAGGCTGGTAGAGGCAGGAACCCTAACCACATTTAAAAAGTACTTGGATGTGCACTTGGGATGCTGTAACCTGCAGGGCTATGGACCAAGAGCTGGGAAGTGGGATTAGGCTGGATAGCTCTTTGTTGGCCGGCATGGACATGATGGGCTGAAATGGCCTCCTTCCGTGCTGTAACTTTCTATGATAATGTAGTCTTTCACTATAATGTAGCCTTTCACCATAATGTAGTCTTTCACCATAATGTAGTCTTTCACTATAATGTAGTCTTTCACCATAATGTAGTCTTTCACCATCATGGCCCAGCTTCAAACTCACTTGCTCTGATAGAGTCGGCATGGACATGATGGGCCTTCTTCTGAACTTCCGACTTCTAAATAATTGTAGCGAATGTATGTTCTTCACTGTTATTTATTTTGAATACAATTATTGCTAAACACACTTTGAATATTCAAAAAGCTATCACGTTCCCATTGCTTTGACATCTCCCCCACTGGTGTTAAATCTGACATTTACAAGACTTTGAAGCTTAATCCTGTAATCATCATTCACAGCAAGTTGTTGCTAATCACAAACTACAAGCAATTGGTCATAAACAACAATTTTCTACTAGGTAACTCTCATCAGGCAATCATTTCTTGACAAACAATATAAATATCAATGATATTAATGGGGCATCTGTCCTTGTTATGATTAACAATTATGACCAATCAAGTGTTTGAAATGGATTGCTGCAATCATGCAACTATTTGTTAAGTGTAAAAATAATAAATTACTAATCAACTTTCCAGATAATTGTTGCATTATGAGTGTGTCAGCAGGTTCAAAGAGTAGCTTAATAATATTGCTTCAAAATTCAATATTGATGATACATGGATTAATTAAAAGACGCATTATAGCTCTAGCAATGAAGTCTAATAAATAATCTAATATTGACGCCGTGGACCAATTTGCAGCCCTTCCGCCTGGTGGAAATGGGATGGTAGCGCCCCGAAAATGGTGGGGAATGATCCACCACTCCGCCATCATTGTGGCCATTGGCAATGGTCACCGGGGCCTGCCACTGGGTGGCTGGAGCAGCCCCTGGAGTCTTATTTCAAATGGAAGTCGAGGTCCTATGACATCAATAAGACCCCGATTGGCATTTTTTGCACTGAGCTGGGCAAAGTGTGGGCCCACGCAGGCTCTGACCAGCATCAGCAGGGACACCCGGCCACACAGCAGCACTGCTGCTCCAGGCTCCGCAAATCTATCCTGGGCTGCTGCTGCTGCTCCGGCTTCCCTCCCCCTCCAACATCAACCCCCCTAGCGCCGCCCACCCCCTGCCAACAGACCAACCTTCTTTGGCTCGGAGGCAATCCGGGTTACCCGATGTGGCGGCCGCCTGAGCCGGTGGGCTGTCGCAGGGCACTGGAACTCCGGCCACAGACCGGCTTTTCCGATATAAATGAGGCCTGGCCCTCAAAATGGACCGGGATTCCGGCCATGACTAATGGCCTGTCTACCGGCATCTCCTGCCAACCAGCCCCCCGGAAGTCCACTTGGCGGAGTGGGGGGCGGTAAATTCACCCCCAAATCATTAAAACCAATGCAATATGTAGAATGACAGAGGTGGGCATCAAGCCTGGAAATACTTGTAGAGCCATGCATTTGTTAAAAAATAGCTGACGTACAGGAGCCCTGACTTGTCCCCTATGAGCTGAGGAGAGGCTCCTTTGATAGCTACAAAGATAAGTGTGAAGATAAATCCATCAGCATTTTCAGTTTGGCAAGGTCCTGCACATGTAGCTTTATATTCATAAAGATTTGACAGATTTCAGCAATTTTTTGCAAATGCAGTTCACAGACAGCTGCAGATCTACAACTATCCTCAGGCTGCTGAAGGAAAAGCATTGTCGGCTTGGGGAGCAAAAGATTGGGATTTTGTCTCCCTCTACAGTTCATCGGGTTTGCACAGTGAGTAGCTGAGGCACACAGACCAGAAAGGTTCCAGATTTGATCTCCAGTCTATGCATAGGTGGCACAGGTGCTAGAATTTGCTCGAGTGTCTTTAGATTAGGGAGGGGGTTCCTGCTCCTGATCAGCATCCAGCAACCCTTGCTGCAAGTGGGCATGTCTGGATGTTGAGAGAAGTCAGGATCAGGTTTGGCTTTGATGCCCATCATCGTCAAATGGCTAAGGCTCAGGGTCAAGGGTTACAAGTGAAGGACGGGCAAGTTGGCGAGATGCTGGAGGGCGACGGTACCCCAACATGGGATCGGATCCCAATAAGGAGTCAACACCTTCAGGAGAGGAGGGGAAGGGGAGGAATGTGGCAGACAAAAATGGTGAGGGAAAAAAATGAGTCCTTCATTGGCTGAAAATGAGCTCCAAAGGAGACTTTGAAAAGTCTGTAGATAAGGCAATAAAAGTGCACCTGTGCAGTAAGGGTTAGTCATCTCTCAAATCCCAGCAGAGAATTGCAAGACCTGAATCCATGTTCTAGATTTCAATGACCAATCCACTGCTATGCACTTTCTTTTCTATAGCATCAGAGCATACCCAAAACCCAAGGGGGGGAGAGGCGCACATAGCGTCGAAAACCAGTGCGAAGTGGGCAGCTCACTTGGAGCGCGTTTCTGGAGATGGCGTCCCGAGGCCCACTGAAAAACAAGCCTCAGGCCTCACTTTCATAAAACTGGCGAGCTGCGGGCGCCAATTAGGCGTCCCGATATAGTTCGATGGTCAGGGTCGCAGGAAATTTGGCTGGCTCCGACACTGAGCTGGCCTGTGGGTAAGTCCTGGGGTGGGAGGTGAACAGGAGGGCAGTCAGCGGCTCGCAGTACTGCTGTGGAGAACTCTTACTCCTTCTGCCTCAACATAAAGGTAAGTTAAAAAAAAAGAGTCAAATTATCTTTTGGTCAGCAGCCTCCAGCAGTCCCTTTAAGGACCGGTCGTTAGGCCACAGTAGACACGGAAAACTGAGCGGATCTTGCACGGCTCATGCTCTGCCCTGTTTATGCCAAATTTGATAGAAGGGTTTTTATTTTATTAGCATACTCGAGGCGGCCTAACGCCTGTTTTGGTTGGGCACCCTGGACACTGGGAAGTTGCCAGCATCCAATTTGGGAATTCTGGGAAAGATCCAGCACATGAGATTGTGCCTGGAAATTGGTAAACCCCCCCCCCACCACCCCCGGCCGAACCCCCCCCCCCCCCAGCCCCCACCCCCCACACACTAACCTTTCATCCAGAAATCAGGCATGATGGGGATCAATTTCTCTTCCAAGGAAAGAAAACAATGAATAGAACACATGTAAGGCACCTTAAACTAAAGGGGTCCCCTGAAACCTGCACATTCTCCACAAATGTTGAAATGAATTTGTGCTGTTTCCTAGACTTTCCTGACTTGAATTATATAGTCTGTGCTTCTCATATAGAAGCAGATTTTCCAAATTAGAGCTCCCAACACAGAAATTCATCCACGGGGGGGGCGCCTTTTGGGAATTTAGGCACGGATATCCCACATGCCCAACACGATTTTCTCTGCATTATAATGAATGGACGGAAGACAGTGTGGGGCCCGCTAGCCTCTACAAACTCTCCGTGTACACAACTCGGCACCGGGAGTGCTAATTCCTAGAATCTACTCCATGGTCAGTATTATCTAGACTTTCTCTATCAACCCATCCCCCAAAAATTCCTGAAAATATTAACATAGTATGGCGTAAATGAGGTACAGATCAGCGGTGATCTAACTGACTGGAGGAGCAGGTTGAGGGGCTGGATGGATGGATGGCCTACTCTCTTCCTATGTTCCTATATGGCATAAAATTGTAACATTGCCAAATAAACCTAAAAATCTCCTTTCCTTATCTTTTCCAATTACTCCCTCTGCCATTAGCCTTATGACTGTCCTCACTATTTGCACAATGGGTGCACTATCCTTCCCCAATTATAGGTCTGTGTTTCATGGAAGTGGGAATCTGGACAAAGAACCCCAAATCCACTCCCTCTTTTCCCTAATTATGGGAATTCCTCTTGGTTCACCTTGGACCATGAGCCATCTGGAGCTGAGAAGGCCCTTAGGCAACCTGCTTCCAGTGCTATTCCAAATAGTTATGCAATAGTGATCTGGGGGATGCTTCTACCTTGTAGCATGTCATATGGTGAGAATTTTAAATAAAAAAAGTTATTCATTGGATGTGGACATCACCGACGCGGCCAGCATTTATTGCCCATCCCTAATTGCCCTCTAGAAGGTAGTGGCGAGCCGCCTTCATTGAATACAACTGAATGGCTTGCTCGGCCATTTCAGAGAGCAGTTAAGAGTCAACCACATTGCTGTGGGTCTGGAGTCACATATAGGCCAGACCAGGTAAGGACAGCAGATTTCCCTCCCTAAAGGACATTAGTGAACCAGATGGGTTTTTACTACAATCCAGTATTTTCATGATCACCATTATTGATACTAGCTTTTTTATTCCAGATATTTTTTTAATTTAGTTAATTGAATTTAAATTCCCCAGCTGCCGTGGTGGGATTTGAACTCATGTCTCTCGGATCATAATATCCAGGCCTCTGGATTACTAGTCCAGTAATATAACCACTGCGCTACCGTACCCTTAATATAACTCAATAAAATTTTTATATTAAAAAGAGTAAAGGCAATAATTCCAAGCCAATACAGATTAAAAGGAGGTTATACTTAATAAATTTATTGGAATTCTGTGCAGATGTATCATAATTGCTAATGTGTCGGATGTTATATATCTTGACTTTCTTCGCTTGAATTTTTTAATGTTTCCTTGCTCATTTTCTGCCTTCCTCTTCTGAAAAGCTGACTCAAGCTGGGGTGCAGTTCAACAGGTGCTGTCCACCATTGTTCCCGCTAAGTTGCACACGTGCGCGGCCACGCAGTAATCTGCAAAGTCCCACGCAGGCCGCTCACAAGCTTTGAAATACGGCGCATGCGCAGAAATTTAAAGGGACCGCGCATTGAAATAAACAGGCTGCACACAACAAAGTCAATTTAGAAGGAACATTGCTGTCCACCCTAGAGTACCTCACCCAAGTGTCCATGCGTCACATGTGAGTTTTGGACAGTGTGGATCAGCAAGCCATTCTATGGCGGAGAGCAACATGACCAATCCTGTCCTCACCTGTGCCCCTTCCAGCAGGGGTCTCTGGATAGCGATCAAGAACAGCAAGGCTGCTTGGTTTTCCTTTCTTCAGCTAGGGTACTGAGGCCAATTGTAGCATCTCTAACACCGCCCCGGCCGAGATCAGCTAGCCACGTGTAGACTGGGATTGCATTTGGGACTTTGATTTGTATGCCTCTTTTTGACACTAGGCAATGAACTTATCAACCGAGTGTCAGGGAAGCTCATTACCCTTTGAGACATTTGATAAGGTGCTTGATTAAAGATTTGTGGCTACAGTGAAAGCTATTGGAATAATGGAGGCAGTAATAAACTGACCAAATAATAGGAAACAAAGCACAGTGATCATCAGTGTAGTAATTGTATGTGGACAGCTGTGGAGTATGGCACAGACGAGTGCTGAACCATCTGCTTTCCACAATATTTATACATGACCCTGACCAAGATATTAAAGTAGAATGTCTGATTCTACAAATGCATAGAAATACATGGAAATACAAAGAAGTTACAACACGGACAGAGGCCATTCTGTCAGTTTCTGTCAGTATTTCTTCTTCTTCTTCTTCTTCTTCTTCTTAGGCAGTCCCTCGGAACCGAGGATGACTTGCTTCCACACTAAAAATAAGTTCTCAGGTGACTGATGAGTCCAATGCGGGACCTACAGTTTCTGTCACAGGTGGGGCAGACGGTGGTTGAAGGGGCGGGTGGGTGGGGTGCTTGGGTTGACGTGCGCTCCTTCCGCTGTTTGCGCTTGGCTTCCGCTTGCTCCCGGCAAAGAGATTCGAGGTGTTCGGCGCCTTCCCGGATGCTTCTCCTCCACTTTGTGCGGTCTTGGGCCAGGGATTCCCAGGTGTCGGTGGGGATGTTGCACTTTTTCAAGGAGGCTTTGAGGGTGTCCTTGAAGCGTTTCCTCTGCCCACCTGGGGCTCCCTTGCCGTGTCAGAGCTCCAAGTAGAGTGCTTGTTTTGGGAGTCTCGTATCAGGCATGCAGATGATGTGGCCCGTCCATTGGAGCTGATCGAGCGTGGTCAAAGCTTCGATGCTGGGGATGTTGGCCTGAGCGAGAACACTGACGTTGGTGCGCCTATCCTGCCAATGGATTTGCAGGATCTTGCGGAGGCAGCGTTGGTGGTACCTCTCCAGTGCTTTGAGGTGCCTGCTGTACATGGTCCATGTCTCTGAAGCATACAGGAGGGCGGGTATCACTACTGCTCTGTAGACCATGAGCTTGGTGCTGGGTTTGAGGTCCTGGTCTTCAAACACTCTCTTCCTCAGGCGAACGAAGGCTGCACTGGCACACTGAAGGCGGTGTTGGACTTCGTCATCGACGTCTGCCCTTGTTGACAGTAGGCTCCTGAGGTATGGAAAGTGGTCCACGTTGTCCAAGGCCTCGTCATGGATTTTGATAATCGGGAGCAGTACTGTGTGGCAGGGGCAGGTTGGTAGAGGACCTTTGTCTTACGGATGTTTAGTGTAAGGCCCATGCTCTCGTACGCTTCGGTGAAGGTGTTGACGATGGTTTGGAGTTCGGCCTCAGAGTGTGCGCAGACGCAAGCGTCGTCTGCATACTGTAATTCGATGACAGAGGATGGGATGACCTTGGATCTGGACTGGAGGCGACGGAGGTTGAACAGTTTCCCGTTTGTTCTGTAGATTAGCTCCACTCCAGCGGGCAGCTTACTGAGGGTGAGATGGAGCATTGCAGGCAGGAAGATCGAGAAGAGCGTTGGTGCGATGACACAGCCTTGCTTGACCCCGGTCCGTATGTGAATTGGGTCTGTGGTGGATCCATTGGTCAGGATCATGGCTTGCATGTCGTCGTGAAGCAGGCGGAGGATGGTGACAAACTTTTGAGGGCAGCCGAATTTCAGGAGGACACTCCATAATTCCTCACGGTTGACGGTGTCGAAGGCCTTTGTGTGAGGTCAAAGAAGGCCATGTACAGCGGTTGGTGCTGTTCCCTGCATTTCTCTTGTAGTTGATGCATGGTGAAGATCATGTCCATTGTGACCCTTCGTGGCGGAATCCGCATTGCGACTCTGGGAGGAGCTCTTCAGCCACTGGGAGAAGGCGATTGAAGAGGATTCTTGCGATGACTTTCCCTGTGGCAGACAGCAGGGAAACTCCTCTGTAATTACCGCAATCGGACTTGTCACCTTTCTTGAAGATGGTCACGATTACGGTGTCTCTGAGATCCCCTGGCACGCTCTCCTCCTTCCAAATAAGAATATCTTCCACATGAGCATATAGTGCTACTCACAAAACCCGTCTAGTTCCCATATCCCTTCATTCCCCTTTTCCTTCATTCACCTATCCAAACTAATCTTCAATGTTGACATAGTATCTGCCTCAACCACTAATCCTGGAACTGAATTCCACATCCTCATAACTCTCTGTGTGAAGAAGTTTCACCTGCCCTCTTTTCTAAATCCCTTACATTTAATCTTGCATCTATGGAATTCTTCCTTGACTTTGTTAAAACACCATAATTTTAGCACCCCAAAAATGTTAGCGCCCCTCCGCCAGAAATTCATTAGTAGCGCCCCAAGCAGGAGGTGGATCACTACTGGAAGCACCCCACCTCCTTCTTGGGGCGCTACTACTGAAGTTTGCGGGGCTATGTGCAATAGCGCCACGTGCGGCGGCTCATAGCATTGCGTCATTGCATGCCTCCCTCCCCTGATTAAAGGGGAGGGGCTTAGTGCTGGGCGCACCAGAGCCCTGCTGGACCACCGGGGAGCTGGGTGCCAGGAAAACAGCCCGGCACTCAAGAGGAGTGCCGGGCTGAGCGATCGCCGCCGGCACCCCGAGAAAAAAAGGGGAAGTGGGCCGGTGCTGGCAGTCGGCCAAAATAAAATGGCCGCCCAACACCTGCCCTTTAAGTTGCGCCACCGCCGCTGCAAAAACGCCCCCCTGACCCTTTCAGACATATCGTCCAGTGATAGGTCAGGGGGCGCAAGCGAAGTTTGCAGCTGGGGTGCTGCACACGGCGATGACGTCATCGCCGGTGGCGCAGCGCTGCGGGGCACGACCGGCTGCCGCTGCAGCTAACCTCCCACTAAATTTCACGCAAGGCATTAGCGGTGCCGCGCCCGGGCAATAGGGGATTTGCGCCCCATTAGCACCCCCCGGGGCGCTAACAAGAGGCGCAAATCAACCCAATTTTTCCCCCCACGTAACAGACTTATTTGGAAAAAAGGAAAAAGAAGCACATGGTATTAAAGGGGCGGCGGTAACTTGAGTACATAATTGGTTCAGGGATAGGAGGCACAGAGTAGTGGCCAACAGATATTTTTCTGACTAGAAAGAAGTATGCAGTGGGGTCCCCCGGGGTTGATATTAAGACTATTGCTTCTCTTGTTATATATAGACGAGCTGGACTTGGGTATAGGGAGTACAATTTCAAAGTTTGCGAAGGATACAGAACTTAGCAACGTAGTAAATAGTGAGCAGGATAGTAGCAGACTTCAGGAGGCCATAGACAGACTGGTGAACTGGGCAGACACATATGGCTAAAAATTCGATAGCCCCCGAAAACGGGCGCAGGGATCACGAGGCGCAATTAATCCGTGCCCATTTTTTAAAATTTGTTTTATGGGATGAGGCATCGCTGGCAAGGCCAGCATTTATTGCCCATCCCTAATTGCCCTTGAGAAGGTGGTGGTGAGCCGCCTTCTTGAACCGCTGCAGTCCGTGTGGTGAAGGTACTCCCACAGTGCTGTTAAGGAGGGAGTTCCAGGATTTTAAATGTCATGGGGCGGTGGTTAGACTCTCGCTTGTTGGAGATAGTCATTGCCTGGCACTTCTGTGGCGCGAATATTACCTGCCACTTATCAGCCCAAGCCTGAACGTCGTCCAGGTCTTGTTGCATGCGGGCATGGACTGCTTCATTATCTGAGGAGTTGTGAATGGCGCTGAACACTGTGCAGTCATCAGCGAACATCCCCATTTCTGACCTTATGATAGAGGGAATGTCATTGATGAAGCAGTTAAAGATGGTTGGGCCTAGGACACTGCCCTGAGGAACTCCTGCAGCAATGTCCTGGGGCTGTGATGATTGACCTTCAACCACCGCAACCATCTTCCTTTGTGCTAGATATGACTCCAGCCAGTGGAAGTTTTCCCCCGATTCCCATTGACTTCAGTTTTACTAGGGCTTCTTCATGCCACACTCGGTCAAATGCTGCCTTGATGTCAAAGGCAGTCACTCTCACCTCAATGTAATGCAGGCAGCTCGCAAACTTTGTGCTGTCTGCTAATTTAAATGATAGTGGCGTGCAGCCCAGCACTAAACATGCTGCTGAGTGGCTGCACGCTTAGCAGGGGGCCCAGGTTTGTGCTCAGGCCAGCACAAATTAAAGCTAGCCTGCACTTCTTAAAGCCAGCCTGCCCCTCTTAAAGGGGAGGTGCAATTTGGCAACACCAGGTGGCGGAAGTAATTGAAGAAGGGAATATACCACGGAAATATACAAGAATGGCACAACAGGCCAGAGAAAGGGCACCACAGGGGGCCAGGAGGCCCTCTAGATAGACACTGCAAAGGCAGTGGGAGCAGATAGCCATGGAGGTCAATGCCAACAGCGTTGCCCTGAGGACCTGGATGCAGTGCCAGAAGAAGTTCAATGGCCTCACACCGTCATGTTCAATGGTTTCAGCATCGCCGTGTAAGGCGTGCATTTCTTGCTTCCCCCCCACCCCACCCCACCCCACTCACCCCCACCCTGTCCTTGTGCCTTTCTCATTTCAGAGACCCAAGAAATCCAACCTGGTCAGGCAGTGGAGCAAGAGTAAGAGGAAGAGGAGAGTGATGATGAAGAAGAAACAGTTGTTCTGACAGTTGCAGTCACCAGCTCAGATTTTAGAGGGTAGCTTAGAGGCAGGATCTGCACATGGTGAGTCACCGGGCATGAGTGGGATGCAGCCAGGGCAGGGGGAAAGGGTAGCGCAGGTGCCAGCTCCCCAGAGGGCGAGGCCACACACACGAGTTCTGCTGCACAGGACTCAGTTGAGGACTTCAATGGGGCAGCCTAGAGAACAAAGCTGATGGGTATGCAAAATGAAATGCTTGGTGCATTGGCAGGTCTGCCAGAAAGACTGAATGCAATGTCAAGGAGCCTGGAGGAGACCAGCTCCAGCCTTGCACGGGGCTTTGCTCAGAGCTTGGAGCCCATCCTTTCCAGCGTGGAAGTGGGGGGCAGATCCATTAGCGCACCTGTGGACCCAACCATCATGTAGGTTCCATTGCAGCACAAGCAGAAGCCATCCAATGTCTGAGTGCTGCAATGGGAGCTCAGACTGAGGTCATGCAAGCTCAGCTTGTTGCCATGCAAGCACAGAATGCTGCCATCATGGCTGGGTTTACCAATGTTGAAAGGGGCTTGCAGGGTCTCACAGCAGTCCAGCAATCTGTCCTGTAGCAGATTACTAGGATTGCTGAGGTGCCGCCCCGGGGGAGTGGCAGTGGCTCCGCAGAGCACGAACCTGCTGTCCTCTCTCAGGATGACAGCATTTGTCCTCCCACCACTTTCACTCCACCAGTGCCCTTGCTGCTGCCTGTCAGCCAGCCAGCCCAGACTGCTGCCGGCCATGGTGGTGCAGTCTGAAGCCAGGCCTGCTGGGCACAGAGCTGCTTGAGGTCGTCCTGCAAGGCCGTCTGCAGTCTCCCCCATTGAAAGTCAGCAGCCTTCCACCAGCCATGCTGCAGCCACTGGGGTAGCACTGCGTAGGAGCACTAGGACAGGCAAAGGCACACTCAAGACAGGCACTAAGGGAATGCACAAGGGTGATTAGTTGACTTTTGAATGAAATATTGTAATTGTTTTGGAATGTTGTTTTGTGGTGGATTTTATTGTAGGATTGTGTTCAAGAGGATGGGGTGATGGTCAGGAACAGAGGGAAGGTAAGGTGTGGGACGATTGGTGAATATGGAATTGGGGTTGCGTTCACTGGTTCCGCAGTCGGATGAGTTAATCACAAACAACCTGGGCAGAAAGGGGCTGGGTCTGGGTTGCTTCCGCCCTTCCGTTTCCTCCTCTTCTGCTTACACTAACTCCTCTTCCGCTTCCTCCTCTTCCTTTTTCTCCTCCTCTTCTTCCTCCTCCTCCTCCTCTTCCTCCTCCTTAGCTGGTCGGCGTATGTCTGGTGGCAAGGGCTGTGCCCTCATGATGGCGAGCTTGTGGAGCATGCAGCAGACCAGGACGAATGCGCTCTGGTGAGTACAGCAGGGCTTCTCCAGAGCGGTCCAGGCAGCGGAAGTGTTGTTTAAGGACACCAATGGTCTGCTGTATCAGATTCCATGTGTGCAGCATGGCTCTCATTATATTCGGGCTGCCCACGTGTGCGTGGGTTGCGCAGCGGGGTAATGAGCCAGGTGACCAGCGGATAGCCCTTGTCGCCCAGTAGCCACCCTCTGGTTTGTTGTGGTGGCTCAAATGCTGATGGTACAGCGGACTACCGCAGAACGAAGGCATAATGGCTGCTGCCAGGATACCGAGCATGGGCTTGCATGATGCACTGAGTATGGTCACGCACCAGCAGGACATTGAGGGAGTGGAATCCCTTCCGGTTACGGTACATCTCCAAATTGGGATGCGGTGTCCGCAAAATGACGTGTGTAGTCAATGGCACCCTGCAACATGGGGAAGCCTGCTATCCTGGCGGAGCCGTGTGCTCGCTCTGCCTGCTTCTCTCTGGCAAGAGAGAATGAAATGTATTCAGCTCTCCTTGCATACAGAGCCTCACTCACCTCCCTTATACAGGAGGGGTCGGTGAAATGGGAGATGTTACAGTTGTCGCTCCAGCTTGGAAGGAGCCCGACACAAAGAAGTTCAAGGCCAAGGTCACCTTTACAGCCACGGGCAATGCTGTCCTCGCCCTGGACTGAGGGCTGCAGGTCTGCCTGCAGCAGGTGGCAGATTCCAGTGAGCGCCTCCTTAGTAAAGCAGAGACGTCACATGCACTGTTCCTCGCTGAGGTGGAGGTAGGAGAATTGCTCCCTGAAGACCCTGGGTGAATATGGCCTCCTGCTGAGAGCCCTTCTCCCCCTCCTCCTCCCTCTTCTAGCAGCTTGTCCTGCTGTGTGTCGCCTCTGCTCATTCTCCCGGTCATGCTGCAGGCCAAGGGGGATACAAACTATTGCACCCACGTCTGGGAGCAACTGGTCTGAGCAGACCCCTTGCAAGTCAGTACCAAGTCCCTGAGCATGTGCCACACCACTCCTTGTAGACTTTAGGCAACTTTAAAGGAGTCTAGAAAGCACCAAACATTTCTACAAACTCAGCAACAGCTAGAAGAAATCAATCAGCAACTAACCTGTAAGTAGTTGATGATCCCTTTAAATAGCGCTGGTGGTGGGACCCTTGATGCTGTTGAATGCATGTTCAACTGTGCGAGCTTAAGAGAGGGCGTTCGCTGGAGTGCTGAGGTCGAAAATGGCAGCGCTGGCGTCAAATCAGGGTTACACGCTGATTGACGTCACGATCTGCGCACTCTGCAGATGTCCCAGCGCCGACACTAACGCCCTCACCAAAATAGCGTCTGGCGCAGCCCGCAACAGAAGTGTGTGCACGCTGCTTGGACACCATTTTCGAACCAAATCAGCACCCATAGCACCCAAACAATGAGCGCTACGCAACCGAATTTTTAGCCCATAGAATCATAGAACGATACAACACAGAAGCAGACTATTCGGCCCATCGTGCCTGTGCCTTTGGTGGAGCGATCCAACTAATCCCACTCCCCTGCTCTTTCCTCACAGCCCTAGAAATGTTTTCCTTCAATATTTATCCAATTCTCTTTTGAATGGTACGATTGAATCTGTTTCCAGCACCCTTTCGGGCAGTGCATTCCAAATCACAACAACTCGCTGTGTAATAAAATGTTTCCTCATCTCGTTTCTGTATTTTTTGCCAATTACCTTAAATCTGTGTCCTCTGGTCGTTGACCCTGCTGCCAGTGGAGACAGTTGCTCCTTATTTACTCTATCAAAACCGTTCATGATTTTGAACACGTCTATCAAATCTCCTCTTAAGCTTCTCTGCTCTAAGGAGAACAACCCCAGCTTCTTCAGTCTCTGCACGTAACTGAAGTCCCTCATCCCTGGTACCGTTCTCGTAAATCTCTTTTGCACCCTCTCCAAGGCCTTGACATCCTTCCTGAAGTGTGGTGCCCAGAAATGAGCACAATACTCCAGCTGAAGCCTAACCAGTGTTTTATAAAGGTTTAGCATAACTTCCTTGCTTTTGTACTCTATTCCTCTATTAACAAAGCCAAGGATCCCGTATGCTTTTTTAACAGCCTTCTCAACTTGCCCTGCCACCTTCAAAGACTTGTGTACATACACCCCCAGGTCTCTGATCCTGCACCCCCTTTAAAATTGTACCATTTAGTTCATATTGCCTCTCCTCATTCTTCTTTATTCTTCCTACCAAAATGTATCACTTCACACTTCTCTGCGTTAAATTTAATTTACCGTGTGTCTGCCCATTTCTCCAGTCTGTCTATGTCCTCCTGAAGTCTGTTACTATCCTCCTCATTGTTTACTACATTTCTGAGTTTCATATCATCTGCAAACTTTGAAATTATGCCCTGTATACCCAAGTCCAGGTCATTAATATATATCAAAAAGAGCAGTGGTCCTAATACCGAACTCTGGAGACACCACTGTATACTTGCCCCCAGTCTGAAAAACAACCATTCACCACTGCTCTCTGCTTTCTGTCCCTTAGCTAATTTTGTTTCCATGCAGCCGCTGCCCCTTTAATCACATGGGCTTCAATTTTGCTAGCAAGTCTATTATGTGGCACTTTGTCAAACACCTTTTGACATCGCCTTCCATATACACAGCATCAACCATCCAACCCTCATCAACCCTCTCCGTTACTTCATCAAAGAACTCAATCAAGTTAGTCAAACATGATTTGCCTTTAACAAATCCCTGCTGACTTTCATTTATTGGCACATACTTTTCCAAATGCCAATTAATTTTGTCCCAGATTATTGTCTCTAAAAGTTTCCCCACCAGCGACGATAGGCTGACTGGCCTGTAGTTGCCGGGTTTATCCCCCTCCCCATTTTTAAACAGGGGTGTAGCATTTGCAATCCTCCAGTCCTCTGGCACCACCCCCATATCCAAGGAGGTTTGGAAGATTGTGGCCAGAGCATCTGCAATTTCCATCCTTACTTCCCTCAGTAACCTAGGATGCATCCCACCTTTTAAGTACCTCCTCTTTATCTATTTTTATCCTGTCCAATATCGCTACTGCTTCCTCCTTTACTGCTACATGGGCAACATCCTCCCCTCTAGAGTGCCGGGCTCGTTTGCCGGCACTCCTGATCCCTGGTGGCCCAGCTGGGCGCTGGGACACGCTGCGCTAAGCCTCTCCCCTTTAATAAGGGGAGGAAGGCCTGCAGTACCGTGGCGCGACGTGCCATAGCGCGTGGTGTTGCAGCACGTAGCGCTGCGATATTGGCTCGCAGTACCCCAAGAGGGACGCGGGGCGCTTCCAGTAGCGCCCCTCCTCCCTCTCGGGGCGCTACCTGGGAAAATCGGCCGCAGGGGCGCTAACTTTTCCCGGCGAAGGTAGCGCCCCAAAGGGGGTGCTACCCAATTTTTACCCCTATATCTTTCGTAATCCAGGGAGTTCTAGCTTTGGTTGCCCTTCCTTTCCCCCTCATAGGAATGTTTCTACTCTGTACCCAAACTATCTCCTCTTTGAAGTCCTCCCGTTGCTCAATTACTGTTCGGCCTATCAGTTTTTGATTCCAATCCGCCTAGGCCAGATCCCTTTTCAACTCACTAAACTTAACCCTCCGCCAGTTAAGTATTTTTACACTTGATTGTTCCTTGTTCTTTTCCATAACTATTCCAAATCTGATGATATTATGATCACTGTTGGCGGCCGGGCCTTCAGCTGCCGAAGCCCTAACCTCTGGAATTCCCTCGGTAAACCTCTCCGCCTCTCTACGTCTCTTTCCTCCTTTAAGATACTTCTAAAACCTACGGTATAGTAGCAATAACAGAGACCTGGCTCAAAGAAGGGGAGGATTGGGACCTTAATATTCCTGGCTACAAGTTATTCAGGAAAGATAGGGAAGGAAAAAAAGCAGGGTAGTATTGATCAAAGAAACTGTTATAGCACCGGAGAGGGATTATGTAATTGAGGCGTCAAAGACAAGAGTCTATTTGGTTAGAATTAAGGAACAATAGAGGATCTTCTTCGCTACTGGGTGCATACGATAGACCACTAAATAGTGGGAAGGAGCTAGAGGAGCAAATTTGCAGGTAATTTACAGAAAGATGCAAGAACTACAGAGTTGTGATGATGGGGGACTTCAATCATCTTAATATAGTCAACAACAACAACTTGCATTTATATAGCACCTTTCACGTAGTAAAATGCCCCAAGGCACTTCACAGGAGCGTTATCAAGCAAAATTGTCACCGAGCCACATAAGGAGATATTAGGACAGATAAAGACGTAGGTTTTAAGGAGCATCTTAAAGAAGGAGAGAGAGGTAGAGAGGCGGAAAGGTTTAGGGAGGGAATTCCAGAGCTTGGGACCTAGGCAGCTGAAGGCACGGCCTCCAATGGTGGAGTGATTAAAATCAGGGATGTGCAAGAACCCAGAGATCGCGAAGGCTTGTAGGGCCAGAGGAGGCTCCAGAGATAGGGAGGGGCGAGGCTATGGAGCGATTTGGAAACAACGATGAGAATTTTTAAATTGAGGCGTTGCCGGACCAGGAGCCAATGTAGGTCAGCGAGCACAAAGGATGATGGCTGAACGGGTCTGGATGCGAGTTAGGACATGGGCAGCAGAGTTTTGGATGAGCTGAAGTTTATGTAGGGTGGCAGATGGGAGGCCGGCCAGGAGAGCATTGGAATAGTCAAGTCAAGAGGTAACAAAGGCATGGATGAGGGTTTCAGCAGCAGATGAGTTGAGTCGGGGGCAGAGACAGGCGATGTTACGGAGGTTGAAGTAGGCAGTCTTGGTGATGGAGCGGATATGTGGTCGGAAACTCATCACGGAGTCAAATACAACACCATGGTTGCAAATGGTCTAGTTCGGCCTCAGACAGATGTTAGGGAGAGGGATGGAGTCAGTGGCTAGGGAATGGAGTTTGTGACGGGGACCAAAGACAATGGCTTCGGCTTTCCCAATATTTAGTTGGAGGAAATTTCTGCTCATCCAGTACTGGATGTCGGACAAGCAGTGTGACAAATCAGAGACAGTGGAGTGGTCGAGAGAAGTGGTAGTGAGGTAGAGCTGGGTGTTGTCAGTATACATGTGGAAACTGACGCTGTATTTTCAAATGATGTCACCAAGGGGCAGCATGTAAATGAGAAATAGGAGGGGGCCCAGGATAGATACTTAGGGGACCCCAGAGGTAATGGTGCAGGAGTGAGAAGAAAAGCCATTGCAGGTGATTCTCTGGCTATGACTCGATAGATAAGAGTGGAACCAGGCAAGTGCAGTCCCACCCAGCCGGACAATGGAGGAAAGGCGTTGAAGGAGGATGGTGTGGTCAACCATGTCAAAGGTTACAGCCAAACTGAGAAGGATGAGGAGGAGTAGTTTACCACAGTCACGGTCACATAGGATGTCATTTGTGATTTTGACAAGAGCTGTTTTGGCATGGGCGGAAGCATGATTGGAGGGATTCAAACATGGAGTTCCGGGAAAGATGGGCATGGATTTGGGAGGTACCAACACATTCAAGGACTTTGGAGAGGAAAGGGAGGTTGGAGATGGGACAATAATTTGCAAGGTCAGAGGGGTCAAGGCTGGGTTTATTGAGGAGAGGAGGACAGTACCTGAGGAGAGGGTCCAGTAAAAATATCGGCTAACATGAGGGCCGGGAAGGGAGGCTGTGTGGTCAGCACTTTGGTGAGAATATGTTCAAGGGAGCAGGAGATGGGTCTCATGGACAAGATGAGTTCGGAGAGGGCAGGATGGGAGATAGGAGAGAAACTATAGAAAAGATGTGAGTTCAGGGCTAGGGCAGGGGGAAACCTTAGGAGAAATTTGAACCAGTGGGCCAGGGGAAGGGAGGGAAGCGGCAGAGGCAGCTGAATGGGTGGTCTCAATCTTTGTGACAAAGAAGTCCATGAGCTCCTCACACATGTTGTTGGAGGTGAGGGTGGAGGAGGCAGGGGAGAGGGGATTAAGAAGACAGTTTGTAGAGAGAAGAGAAGCTCGGGGTTATCTTTGCATTCCAGTATAATCCTAGAATAGTAAGCGGTTTTGGCAGAGGAGAGTGGGACCCGATAGTGCTTTATGTAATCAGGCAATGAACGGTTAAACCAGATGTCCACCAAAGACATTCAATTCTGCGTCCCTTGGACTTCAGGGAGTGGAGATAATGGCCATTCCAGGGGAAATGGACAGGGTGAGAGGGAGTGATGGTTTTGATGGGGACAACGGCATCAAAGGTGGAGGTGAGGGTGTGATTGAGCAGAAACATCATGGTGAATTGAGGGCCAAAGGTTGGACAGTTGGCAATTTCACAGTGCAGTTGTACGCGACTTGGGGGAGAGCTTTTTTCCAGGGGAGGACACAGCAGGAAGTGGGGTTGGGAGGGGGAAGGAGGATGTGGGTGGAGAGGGATACAAGGAAATGATCAGAGGTAGCCTTATCTGTGGTTGACACGATGGGAATAGCAAGGCCACGTGAGATGGTGAGGTCGAGGGGATGGCCGAGAATATGGGTAGGGGAGCTTATATGGAGGGAGAGATTAAGGGAGGCTAGGAGGGCAGTGAACTCAGAGGAGAGAGCGATGAGTTGCGATGGAGGTTGAAACCACCGAGGATGAGAAGTCGCTTGGTTCAGAGGCTGAGCGAGGAAAGTACTGAAGATATCTCGGTGAGAAAATTGGTGCGATACTTGGGTAGGCGGTAGAGAATGAGGATTTTAAATAAAGGCTCATCATTACTTCTTGACATTTATATTCTATACCTCTTGGGATAAAACCTAGAATTCCATTAGCTTTTTTTTTAAACAGTCTTACTTACCTGAGGAGCTGCCTTTAATGTCATGTGGATCTGGCAATCTGAGTGGCTTGCTTTAAGCATTAAGAGCTAACCAAGTAGCTATGAGCCATGTGTAAGCTGTGCACTAGAAGAAATGACCATGAAAGCTGCTGTATTGTCATAAAAACTCAACAAATTCACTATTGTCCTTCAGGGAAGGGAATCTGCAATCCCCACTTAGTCCAGTTTACGCGTGGCTCATAGCTACTCGGACACATCCCAAGAACAATTTTTTTTTTAAAACCATGCTGGTACTAAAATAGCAAAGTGAAGAATATCCTCATTAAAAAAATAAGTGCAAAAATTGACCGAACACTGTAAGCATCATTAAGAAGAGACATGATCCAATTTTTTAGGTTATGAAGGAATAAATAATGTGGAGGTAGGAACCTGGATGACCACGTACGTGCCATGAACATAGGACCAGGAGTAGGCCATTCAGCCCCTCGAGCCTGTTCTGCCATTCAATGAGATCATGGCTGATCTGCGACCTAACTCTATAAACCCGCCTTTGGCCCATGTCCCTCAATACCTTTGGTTAACAGAAAGCTATCAATCTCAGATTTAAAATTAACAATTGATCTAGCATCAACTGCCGTTTGCGGAAGAGAGTTCCAAACTTCTACCACCCTTTGTGTGTAGAAGTGTTTCCTAATTTCACTCCTGAAAGGTCTGGCTCTAATTTTTAGACTATGCCCCCTAGTCCTAGAATCACCAACTAGCGGAAATAGTTTATCTCTATCTACCCTATCTGTTCCCCTTAATATCATGAAAACTTCAATCAGATCATCCCTTAACCTTCTAAATTCTAGGGAATACAATCTTAATTTGTGTAATCTCTCCTCCTAAATTAACCCTTGGAGTCCGGGTATCATTCTGGTAAACCTACACTGCACTCCCTCCAAGGCCAATATATCCTTCCGAAGGTGTGGTGCCCAGAACTGCTCACAGTACTCCAGGTGTGGTCTAACCAGGGTTTTGTATAGCTGCAGCATAACTTCTGCCCCCTTGTACACTAGTCCTCTAGATATAAAGGCCAGCATTCCATTAGCCTTTTTGATTATTTTCTGTACTTGTTCATGACATTTTAATAACCTATGTACCTGGACCACCAAGTTTCTTTGGATATCCAGTGTTTTTAGCTTTTCACCATTAGGAAGTACTCTGTTCTATATTTTTTAGGTCCAAAGTGGATGACCTCACATTTGCTTACATTAAATTCCATTTGCCACAGTTTTGCCCATTCACTTAATCTATCAATATCCCTTTGTAATTTTATGCTTTTATCTACGCTGCCTACAGTGCCGCCTATCTTTATGTCATCGGCAAATTTGGATATATGACTTTCAATGCCGTCATCTAAGCCGTTAATAAATACTGTGAATAGTTGAGGCCCCAACACAGATCCCTGCGGGAGACCACTAGTCACATCCTGCCAATTGGAGAACCTACCCATTATCCCTACTGCCTGTCTCCTGCCGCTCAGCCAGAAACTTGCAACACGGAAAAAATGCAGCGTTGGCTGCTATCTATGGGGAAAGTGATGAAGGAGTTAGTTCAGGAAAACAGCGGGCATCTGTCACCTGCTTTATACATCAGTGCGCTGCTGATGAGGGTAATAAAAATGGATAGTTGCAGCTGTACGTTATTCAAGCAAAGCAATATGTAGACTGAAAGAAAATGAGGCATGGGCCAGAGGAAGCCGCTCCAAATGAGCTGTATATAGGAAGATAGTGATGATTGGCCTGAAGACATGATGGTTGACAACACTAAAATCAATTTAAAAACTCGACGTCGGAGCACAAGCCAATGTCACGACACGAGAGCAGTGCAGCTCAATGACAAGATATTAGAGGCATTAAACCGGAATCTTTCACCAAACACTTCGCAAGGCCAGGCAGACAAAAGAAATCGGCTATCACTTGCCAGGGAAAAAGTATGGGGATGAACTTGGTCTTGCGCATTGCACAAAATGGGCGGTAGCCAATAGTTGGGCCTCCCCTGCTCAGGATGCATCAGCGGCCTATGTGGCCACCAACTAAAAGTAAGTATTTTAACATTTTCTTTCCTTTCTGTGCAGCCAGGAGGAGCAGGAGCGTGCCCCCCATCCCCACCGCCCCCACCCCCCCCCCCCCCCTGACTCCACGGTTCTGGAAATCGTGCCCCACCCCCTCCTGCCCTATTATCCAATCCAAACCCCCTCCTGGAACTTACCTCAGGGCCGCTTCTGACAGCCCAAAATTAATTTTTCTCATGGGGCAAGCTGCCTGCAGAGGGAGCTCACCCTCAAGATGTAGTTGAGGCGCAAGGCCCGAGGCCCAATTTCGCAACGGCCTCAATCCTCTCTGCTCGGGCACTCACTGCTCGCACAGCGCCAAGTCTGGGCCCGAAAACAGGCCCGGACTAATCCCTACCCTCATAGTCTCTATGCAATTCTATGTAACCTCACTTATAAGCATACTCAAAGGCCTGAGTGATGTTACTGATGGTTCCAGTTGCATGCTAGGTAACTATGACATCCAAATATACCCACCAGTACCCCATGCACCTAGAGGAGTATCAGAACGTTAACTGGTAAAGCAAAGAATGAACTGGAATGTATAAAGAAAATGAGTGCATTCAAAAATGTAGCAGAATCAGAACCGTGGGTGAGCTGTATGGTAGTGGTTGATGAGAAAAACTCCAATCGGGTTGCCTTGATCCCAAGGACTTAAGCAAAGCAATCATGAGGGAATACATTCATTACAAAGTCAAAGCCTACAATTGAAGTTATTACACAGAAACTTGCCAATGTGTAAATCTTTGATGCCAAGTCAGGATACTGGCAAATAGCTCTTGATGGGGAAAGCAGTAAGCTAACTCGGTTTAATACCCCATTTGGATGATGAAGATTCGCAATGAGCCCATTTGGAATCTGTTCAGTGCAATAAATCTTCTGGCGAAAAGTCCATAAAATCCCAGACAGAATTGAGAGAATCGAGGTGCTTGTCGATGATATTTTGGTGTTCAGAGCCACAGAAAATGAACATCATTAAAACCTGAGACCGGTAATTCAGAGATGCGGGAAGAGGGGAGGTGGGGAACCTCAGGCTCAATAAGCACAAAAAGTTGTGGTTCTAAAAGTTGCGCATTTTGGACACACAATGACTGCTGACGGTCTTGAACCAGATCAAAATATAAAGCCTCCAAGAAAAAAGCAGAACTTGAGACAATCGTGGACATGGACTTGTCGAACTTACGAGTTTGCTGTAAGACTACAATAGGTAATGGAACTGCTGTCTATGACAAAGGATATAATGTTCATATGGGACTCCAGCCTTTGAAAGTAGCAAAGCAACTGATCACAAAATCTCCAGGACCGGTTTTACTGTGTTTTGATACATGGAAAGAGGTCGCACTCCAAGCTGATCCTCCTAGATTGCAAACCTGTGGCTTATACCCTGCACATACTGTCCAAAGCGCAAAACAATTACACACAAGTAAAGATGTTAGCTATTATAAATGGGAGCAGAAAATACCACCATTCCCCTTTTGAACTTAGAGAGAGAAATGTACAACAAGTACATACCCTGCATACTGACAAACATCTCCATATTAGGCAATAAAATGGGGGCAATACAAGAAATACAAGACAAGACTGCAGGTGATTCTGCATTGCAAGATGTGTGCAAGCTGCAAACTGATGGAGTGGTCGTCCCTGTAGTTAACGCACCATTACTGTGTGCCGCACACACTTCGGGCTGAATTTTGCCGGCGCTCAGAGGGCTGGTTCGGAGGCGGGTCCGCTGTCAAAATCAAAAAGATATCCCGCTCTAAACCCGCCTCCTTGTGAGTTTCCCTGCGCTCTGCAGACCCGGCACTAAGTGGTGGGTCATGCAATTGTGCAAGTTAAGATGGTGTTTAAAGCAATTTAATCATCATTTTACCAGGTACAAAGCATTTTCCCACGTTTTCCACGGGGTTCCCGTCGTTCAGGGGATCACGCCAGGTAAGTACGTCGGGTTCTGAACAACTCTCCATTTCTGTCAATAGGTGACAGCTGCAAAAGTGGTATAAAACCTACCATTTTACAGCTGGTCACTTTCCAATCTCAGAAACTGGAGCATTAATGATTTAGAACCCACTTTTGAGCTTTATGCACTTTTGAAGTGTTTGGAGTAATCTCTCTATCCACTGTCACCTCCTTGGAACAACCTATCTCAACATTGACAGATTACTTCTGTCATCTCAACCTCACCTGCCATCTATTCCGTCAGCATCGTGCTGCCCGGGACGCCAGCGATGGCCTCACCATGGCCAGATTTACTTCACTTGACGCTGCACACCCTGGCTGCCACATGATGCGCCAGGTTGGCACCACCCCACACCAACAACATAAAGCATCCCTACAATGCCCAAGCCATTCCTTTCACACTCATCACCATGGGGGGGGGGGGGACACTTTATGGGCGGAATCTTACCTGGAAGGCTGAGTTCGAGGTGGGACTGCTGGTTTTCAGGTACTAGTCCCGCCCCCAGCGACGTCTGACGAGCTGACGCTATTTTCCCCTGATTGGCCTTGTTAAGCCGCCCTGCAGGCTTGCCGGCCAATTAAGAGAAAACCAGTGTCAAATGACGTCAGTTAATGACGCTTCATCTGCCGGTTTTCTTAAAGGCATATGCACCACACTTGTTTGACAGATGATTTGACAGTGTTTGACAGCATTGAGGTGCTGTCAAACACTGACAATCACTGTCCAAAGGTGAGCCCTTGCGCCTAGGCTCTCCAATTACTCTCTCCTTAGGATAAAACAGATGGCAGCTGCAGCTGAGATTGCAGAAGCCATCTGTCACTTCACCCCATGAGATGAGCCTACACAAACACTTCACAGCTTGTCACCTGCAGAAACATCTAAACACAATAAAAATTACTTTCATAACTTTTCCTTACCTCTGATACTCACCAGTGTCCTATTGAACCCTTTAAACCACTTCTGCAGCTGTCATATATACACAAAAATTACAGTAGACCCACATCACGCCTCACTTACCCTGGTGGGGTTCCCTGACATCAGGAAGCCCGCAGCAGAAGGCTCAAAATGGGAAAAAGCCTCTTAACTGCCTGTTAACTACCTGTTAACAGGCAGTTAAGTGGCTGTAATCCTCTTCCCGCCTCTAGGAGTCGGGACCCTGTGCAAATCGGGGACCAGACTCCCGGAAAGATTGGTTGGAGGCGGGTTGGGAGTGGGTTTGGGACCCGCTTCCATTTTGGGGGATTTTCCTTGCAGTCCCACCTCCAGACCCGCCTCCTCAGCGCTGGTAAAATCCAGCCCCATATCTCACCATTCACTGGAACTCATTAAGCCACTTCCGAAGGTGCACACAAATCTGTCCAAGAATGCAAAGTGCTGAAAATAAAGATTTCAAAATGTTGGACAGCACATTACCAGAAACTTCACATGAACATTGACTAAACCACTCAAGTGCCTACCCTTATGTGTTGTTAGTTGGCATGCTTGCAGAAGGATGAGGGTGAGTGTGAGGGGTGGCTTGTGAGATGGGGAAGTGATAATGTAGATAGAGAGGGATGGGTGGAGGTGCAAGGTGGGTTGGTGTGAGTAAGGATGTGCAGGAGTAGGGTAGGGAAGGCAGAGTGATGGGGATGTGATGAGTGGTACAGCAGGATGAGGTTGAGTGTGGCTTGGCAGTAACGTTTCGTGATCTACTGAGATCATTGAAAGGTTTGTGCCACTGCAGCCTGGTCCTCCTGACGACACCCCTGCTTGTGCCCTACTGTGCAATGTGCAACCAGGCTGAGTTGGTCTTCTGGAGATGTCTCTTCCGCCCATTGAAAGGGAAGAGAACCTCCCTGCATACTGTGACTCCCTCCATAAGCATATGTAGGGAGTCATGGGAGAGCCTGGGTGCAGCCCTGCACCTCTGTGCAGGGCTTGTCAGTGTTTGCAGCACCTCAATGCTGTAGAACACTGACAGCACAACTGTCAAACTAAATTTGCGCATGGTCCCTTTAAGGAAACTGGCTGATGACGCGTCATCAAATAACGTCATCAGATCCGCTTCCTTCAATTGCCCGGCAAACGCACTGGGTGGGCTTAACCAGCCCAATCAGGACAAAATCACTTGGAGGAGGCAGGATGAAGACGGGTGCGGAGTTTGAGGCCACTGTCTAATCCGGCCGCACCAGACGCGCCACGGCTGGCAAAATCACGGCCTACATGTGTGTAAACCATAACATCCGGGGCTTTGGAAAATCCCACCCTTTGGATCACCTATGATGTAATGTAACCAGCCTGGCATCCCTCTGTCCCTCCTCCCCTTCCTCCATATAGCATAAATAAAGAGCGAATCCCAAAGGTAGACCCATTGTCCCAAGAAGCAGCTCCTTAGAAAAAATGGGTCCACCAAAATGATTGCTAAAAAAAATCCTTCAGCCACAGAGATGGTAAAAATATATGAGCAAATTTTAAAAAACAATAGTAACAACAATCATTTTAAAATGCAGGCTGCCTCTTTAAGTGACTTTGAAATCAATGGCGCAACTTGGGAGGCTCAATTTATATGGGTGAAATTATAAAGCAGTGTGCTTCTGGCACAAAGACTAGAAAACAGATGCAACACCTGCCCTTTTAACTCCTCCCTTCCCACCGTCCAGGGCCCCAAGCACTCCTTCCAGGTGAAACAGCGATTTACTTGTACTTCTTACAATTTAGTATACTGTATTCGCTGCTCACGGTGCGGTCTCCTCTACATTGGGGAGACCCAATGCAGATTGGGTGACTGCTTTGCGGGACACCTCCGTTCAGTCCGCAAGCGTGAACCCAAGCTTCCAGTCGCCTGTCACTTTAATTCTCCGCTCCACTCCCACTCTGATCTCTCCGTCCTCGGCCTCTTACACTGTTCCAACGAAGCTCAACGTAAGCTCGAGGAACAGCACCTCATCTTTCGATTAGGCACTTTACAGCCTTCTGGACTTAACATCGAGTTCAACAATTTCAGACTATAAATTGGCCTCTGTATTTCTTTATATATTATTTTTCCTCTTGTTTCCTCACATGGTAGCTGTTAATATTGCTGCCATCATCATTCACACATCATCTAGAGCCATCTTTTGTTTCTTAACTTGTCCCATTACCTCTCCTTTTACCTTGCACCATCATCCCTTTTGTCAGTCAATCTCTCCTGCCTTCCATCCTATCACAGACCTTCCCTTTGTTCTTTCCTCCCGGCCCCTGCTTAAAAATCTCTCTTCCCGAACCTTTTCCAGTTCTGACGAAGGGTTCGACCTGAAACGTTGACTCTGTTTCTCTCTCCTCGATGCTGCCTGACCTGCTGAGTGTTTCCAGCACTTTCGGTTGTTATTTTAGAAAACAACATTGACAGCTAAATGGCATGACTTCTGCTGCATTATCATATTGCAATGAGGCTCCACCTATCTCCGGCAGGAGTTTCCTGTGCCACGGATTGTCACTGGTAGAAACGTACGTCATTGGAATTGTGGGCGGAGAGCTGACGTAACTGATCTCCGACCACATTTCCCCTCTCGTAACACCCCCACCCCCCACCCCCACCCCCTCACCACCCCCGGCTGCACATTATTTTAGGAGGAATTGCAGAGTCGAAAATGGGAGCTTGTGGATCGGCTTTGTCGGGAAGGTGTTAACTGTGAAAGTTTCAACATCGCTGTAGTATTGAGAAGGGAACTGATGAGAAGTGACAAATAATGTACAGCATTTTGAGGATTGCAAATGAGCTTATCCAATTTGTCGAACACATACATTGTTTCCTGAGGAAAAAAAAGGACAAGCGTAGGTTGTTGATGCATTTGCTGCTCCGTCATGTCACAATATTCTGACAGACAGCGAGCCTTACATCTTCCTACATTGTGTAATAATGTTATTTTGCTGTTAGATACACATCTAAAATGATCTGCTTGAAAGATGCACGCTGGCCAGTGTGCAACCACACTTTGATACAGATGCTTGGAACCAACATAGGAGAAAGAAAGAAAGACTTGCATTTATATAGCTCCTTTCACAACCACCGGACGTCTCAAAGCGCTTTACAGCCAATGAAGTACTTTTGAAGTGGAGTCACTTGTAATGTGGGAAACGCAGCAGCCAATTTGCGCACAGCAAGCTCCCACAAACAGCAATGTGATAATGACCAGATAATCTGTTTCTGTTGTGTTGGTTGAGGGATAATGTTGGCCAGGACACCGGGGATAACTCCTGTAGAATTCGCAATATATCGCGATTTTATTAATAAGGAGAAAACACAGAGTTTCGTTCAAACAGCTTTTATTTCAGCAGAATGCTGCCAGGTTTTTCAAAGTGGACACAAGCAGCCTGTAAAATGGCCGCCGCACCTCGTGACGGAACATTCTAGACTTTTCGACAGGCAGACAAGATGGCGTTCCAATAAACATTTGTGCAAGATCGATTAAGATTCAGCACAGTGAAGATAATACACGAGACATTATGGGTTTGCAGTATACACATAAATACTGAAATCGGTCTCCCAGGTACGAATGAAAGCTATTGTACCGAGTAATCAAGGGCCCATCCAAAAGACATTAATATGTAAAATCCCAACGACTCTACGATGAGAGAGCCGTTAGCAGGTAGTTATACAAAACACTTGGAAGCCCCAAAACCCCTCCAGGGAGAACACCGACCGATTTAACAATGGGAGAAATATTAACAGGTACTCAGACAGTTACGAGTAGCCCCGAAACCCATTAAGAACGGAGATCACCCATACAAGACATTTGAGCGCCAGACCCAAACAAAAGAAAGGACATTAAGGTTGGGCGGGAAACGGAAGATTTTGTACTATAATTACAAGCTCCAACCGTCCATCTTTCTCTTATTCTCTTATCCGATCGACTCGTAACCTCGTGGCTGCTCCTGTGTTTTGACTCGTAGTCTGGTTCCTGCTTGCCTGGTGCCTCTTTGAAAAAGACTGTTGAACTTTCTGATCCGTTCGGATCTACCTCGTGTCGCGTAACGAAGACCTATGTTGGTAACTGGCAGCGGAACCAAAGGCCCGAGATGAGATGAGATGAGATGAGATGAGATGAGAAGAGAGGAAGACCATACTCATCGCCACGGTCAGTAAATCCCGACCGCGCCTGTAGGTCGAATAGCCAAGTTTTCCTTGCCAGGAAGACTTCTTTGAACTTGCAAGAACGGTTCATTATCGATGATATTGACTGGGCTGTGAAACCTGCTCGGAAAAGTACCTGTTAAACCAACCAACACAGATCTTCATCACAGCAGACGGTCCAGCCTGCTAGCCGGAGCAGAAGCAAGTAAACAAGTGGGACCAGGAGATCTCCTGACCGACACGTGGGTGCTGCGGTGAAAAACATCCGATCAGCTATTCGGAATTTCTCCGAGTTATCACGAGTGGTGAGCATGAGTCTCGAAATCCTACGAATCTAGTTAGGACAGATATTGATAGGGGAGGGTTTAAGTATTAAGGATACTTGTAATGTGTGCCCCTATTTACGGTGTGTCGTTCGTTCCTCGTTTCCCTAGGATCAGCTATATAACTGCTTGTAAGATTGTACTGTCATTAATCTGTGCTTATGACATGTATTTCGTAATCTTAAATATCATGCAATAAAGATTTTCCATTTCGTACCATTCAACCGAGTCTACATGAGTTTCATCTCCATTACTGCTCTCGCATCTAAGTCCAGTGTCTAGAACCGTAAGGGCGAGTGATTCGAACCACTCACAGGTGTGTCTAGTGCTCCCAGACTGGCTGGAGACCAGAACAGGCAACAAGGCCTAAACCCGCACTGACACACAGGCTGCACAGAGCCGCGTGAATCTCACAGGCTGCGAGACACGCAGGGTCAGAATCCCTTACACTCCCCTGCTCTTCTTCGAAATAGTGCCATGGGAACTTTTACGTCCACCTGAGAGAGCAGACGGGGCCTCGGGTTAATGTCTCATCCGAAAGACGGCACCTCCGACATGCAGCACTCCCTCAGCACTGCACTGCCAACCTAGCTTTATGTGCTCAAGTCCCTGGAGTGGGATTTGAACCCACAACCTTCTGACTCAGAGGCGAGAGTGCTACCAACTGAGCCACAGCTGACACTTTAGAATAACAATTCTAATCAATCCAAAAATCCAAAAATATTGAGTAAACTAGGCCTGTATTCTCTTGAATTCAGAAGAATGAGAGGGGATCTCATTGAAGCATACAAAATTATTACAGGGCTCGATAGGATGGATGCTGGGAGAATGTTTCCCTTAGCTGGGGAGTCTAGAACCAGGGGCCACAGCCTCAAGATAAAGGGTAGGCCATTCAGGACTGAGATGAGAAGAAATTTCTTCACACAGAGGGTGGTGAATCTTTGGAATTCTCTACCCCAGAGGGCTGTGGAGGCTCAGTCATTGGGTATATTCAAAACAGAAGTCGATAGATTTCTGACTAGTAAGGGCATCAAGGGATATGGCGATAGGGCCGGTGAATGGAGTTGAGGCAGAAGATCAGCCATGATCTCATTGAATGGCGGAGCAGGCTCAAAGGGCCGAATGGCCTACTCCTGCTCCTATTTCTTATGTTCTTATGTATACATTCAACCGTGCTAGAGTGCACTGGAGCTATTCATTGTCTTTCTCAGTATGCCAGCTGTTAAGTAATTAGGGCTCCACCGTATTAGATTATATTGAAGGACGCAGAAGGGTTTCAGCTGGGTCTGAATCATTGCAAATAAGAAGACGATTGATGTGCAACAATGGTAGTCAGTCAGGTTGTGGAATATGCACGGGGATGAGTAAAGCCATTCTGCTCATCAGGGAGTCATCTTAATGGGGCTTGAGACCATTTATAGATGTTCTGCCATCGAAAAGGAGAGAGGTTTCTTACATATTCACTAGATGTTCATTGTTTTTCCCTGTGTGGGATCCTGCTTATGACAATTCATATTCTAGACATATATAAATACATTTCATACTAGTCAAACTCCCGTGTAGTCTTCAGGTGAAGCAGGATTAGAGCGATAATGGGATAATGGCTCCAGGGCGTGCAGACGTAATTCAATCCCCATTTTAAAATCATATATTCTGTCCTTATGTAATACTTTGAATTGATATTACTATTTATAGCTAAATAAGCAAAACTTATGGGTATTTGGGAAGCAGAAGAGTAGAATTGGTGGGAGTGTAGGGGTTTCTCTGCAATACAGGCTGAGAAGCTGGGAGGTGCAAAAGGGTGATGTGCCAGTGCCGACACTGGTGGGGGTAGAATTACAGTGTGACACGTTTACACAGGCAGTTTGCATCTTAAATGTCTAATGGGAAAAAGTTAACACAAAGTGTAACAAAAATGTGACAACAGGCAACAAGGTTTTATAGATAGGAAATGTGTACAGAGGAAAAAATATGAATATATTTTAAATCACAATGCATATATATACATATAGATTCATGCTGTTAATTGGAGGAGCTTCCTGAAGAATCTCCTCACCAGAAATGCAGATGATTTGCAAAGAGGTTTTTGTCACACTTTTACGTCAACCTTTTCCATTACAAATTTCTAATGTCCAAATTTGTAATGGAAACGGCCTATGTAAACTGGTCACACTGTAATTGCACAATCTAGCCACAGGATGGCATTGTATTATCTTCTCCGCACAAATCACTCAAAATGCTTTCTGAAAAATCTTCGGTGGTTTTTTTTCCTCAGTAAATTAAACTTTAGACAATTTTCACCTTACTCGCTCAGCAGAAACCTGGTGGGTGGAGAGCTAAAATGGTGCTGGTTCTTACCTCTCCGAAAGCTGCCATGATCGCAACATCTGCAATTTTAACCTGCTTTCCTGAGCAGGCAGCAAGGACACGCGCCCGGAACCAACAGGGTCCTTCTTTACATATGCATGTTGCGGCCTGATGACATCACAGAGACCCGATTGTAATTTTACCTCAGGCCTGAGCAGGGAATCCACCTGGAGTTACAATTGAGGTCTACAGTATTTATGCAAAATTTAAAAAAATTAAAAACAAAAATACATATTTCACAATAACGTATTAGATTTATCTATTGTCTTGTCTTTTGGGTCTTTTACTACATTAAAGTTTTTACTTTAGCCTCGCTGAAAAGTTTGGATCGTGCGGTCTGAGCACGTGCAGTGCACGCAATTTCCCAGGATACATCAGTATCAGACAGTTAGCTGAACCAACAACAACAACAACTTGTATTTATATAGCGCCTTTAACGTAGTAAAACATCCCAAGGCACTTCACAGGAGTATTAAAAGACAAAAAATTTGACACCGAGCCACACAAGGAGAAATTAGGGCATGTGACCAAAAGCTTGTTAAAAGAGGTAGGTTTAAGGAGCGTCTTAAAGGAGGAAAGAGAGGTAGCGAGGCGGAGAGGTTTAGGCCGGGAATTCCAGAGCTTAGGGCCTAGGCAGCAGAAGGCACGGCCACCAATGGTGAGCGATTATAATCAGGGATGCTCAAGAGGGCAGAATTAGAGGAGCGCAGATATCTCGGGGGGTTGTGGGGCTGGAGGAGATTACAGAGATAGGGAGGGGCGAGGCCATAGAGGGATTTGAAAACAAGGATGAGAATTTTGAAATCGAGGCGTTGCTTAACCGAGAGCCAATGTAGGTCAGCGAGCACAGGGGTGATGGGCGAACGGGACTTGGTGCGAGTTAGGACACGAGCAGCCGTGTTTTGGATCACCTCAAGTTTACGTAGGGTGGAATGTGGGAGGCCAGCCAGGAGTGGGTTGGAATAGTCAAGTCTAGAGGTAACAAAGGCATGGATGAGGGTTTCAGCAGCGGATGAGCTGAGGCAAGGGCAGAGACGGGTGATGTTACAGAGGTGGAAGTAGGCGGTCTTAGTTATGCTGTGGATATGTGGTCGGAAGCTCATTTCAGGGTCAAATATGACAGATGTTAGGGAGAGGGATGGAGTCTCTGGCTAGGGAAGGGAGTTTGTGGCGGAGACTGAAAAAAATGGCTTCGGTCTTCCCAATATTTAATTGGAGAAAATTTCTGCTCATCCAGAACTGGATATCAGACAAGCAGTCTGACAATTTAGAGACCGTGGAGGGGTCGAGAGAAGTACTAATGAGGTAGAGCTGGGTGTCGTCAGCGTACATGTGGAAACTGACGCTGTGATTTCGGATGATCAATAGGAGGGGGCCAAGGATAGATCCTTGGGGGACACCAGAGGTAACGATGCGGGAGCGGGAAGAGAAGCCGTTGCAGGTGATCCTCTGGCTACGATTAGATAGATAAGAATGGAACCAGGCGAGTGCAGTCCCACCCAGCTGGACGATGGTAGAGAGGCGTTGGAGAAGGATGGAGTGGTCAACCATGTCAAGGGCTGCAGACAAGTCAAGAAGGACGAGGAGGGATAGTTTACCTTTGTCACAGTCACAAAGGATGTTATTTGTGACGTTGATGTGAGCAGTTTCGGTACTGTGGCAAGGGCGGAAACCTGATTGGAGGGATTCAAACATGGAATTGCGGGAAAGATGGACACGGATTACTGTTCTTCAACGTCTACTCTTCTCTGCTTGATTCTTTTTAAAAAAAAATTTGAAGAAAAACTAGGGGAAAAATTAAAAAACTTTATTCATGTAGAGTTTAGTTGAGTGTTTTTTTCAAATAGAGAGGCCTGTGTATTCTTTTTAAAAATAGGCTCCGTGTGCTGTGTGTGCGCCTGTGCATGAGTGAGAAAAGTCAGACTACCGATTACATGCCTATTCTGGCTTTTGTTTCGTGTTCTTTAAAATTCAGAAATTGCATTCAGCTTTCAGAGAAGCAATGGGTAGAATTTTAACTTGCTGCCCAGGCATAACACTGGTTTTGCGGATTGGCGAGCTATTATAGAAACCGCCCACTTTCATTTCCACTGGAGGAGCCTGAAGAGGCTGCAGTGCAGAACTCAATACCACTTGTCAGGGTCATTCATCAGGCTTTTATACAGGATTCCTGTTAACTTGCACATGTGGCCACTTTATTAACAGTCTTGTGTATATCTTCATGCCCATCCCGAATATGCCTTCAGAATGCCTTAAGTTTACCCCACATCTTCCAAATATCATACACAGGCCATCTGATCAAGCATGCTCGTAAACCTTTACAGGAACAGATTCAGCACACGACTGCAAACAGGCTTTGAATGTCAAACCATGTTGTGTCTATGAACGCTGAATCTTTGCTTCCACGGTGCTTCTCCTTGGAGACGTTGTCTGATGGATATTCCCTCAACCCTAGCCTTGTGCTTCTAGGTGCTATCTCAGTGACAGGAATGCATGAGGTGGCTGGCTGCTGGCATTGGGGTTCGTGGCAAGCAGTATGCTGTAGAGGGCAGCTCAGGTGAAGGAGTCAACCATCCGTACCTGCGGAGCCTTGCGTGACAGCTTCACAACACTGCTGCCCACCACGGAGTATGTGGCAACTCCAGGAATATCTGCAGCACAACCTCCCATGCCGGAGGCTCTAATGTGTCTCCCATTGATACTTAGACTGCTCCAGTGGAGGCCTGGGGTTTCACCCTGGAAAGGGCCATATGTCTTCTACTTTCAACAAGCTTCAGATCATTGATGCTATTAGAACTGCTGTCACACTGGGTAGTGGCTATAGTGAGGCAGGGTCTAGCAGCAGGGGCTTGGCTGGAGTGGGCACCGATGAAGGCACTATCTTTCAGGACCCTCGCACTACTAGACCCTCCTCCCAATACCCTCCGATATCTGCACATGCGGTATAAAGCAGGCAGGGCCAGACTGCAAACAGTAGCAGAAATGGCACAGCTTGTAGCTGGTCCATCTCAGGACTTAGCTGCCAGGAGGAAATTCCAAGAGGCTCATATACACTCAGATATCATCTTTCTTTTAAAAACAGGTCGCATGAGGTCCAGAGCCACAGGCTCATGAGCAGAGATGGGACGTAAGCTGACTCTCCAAACAGCAGGTTCCTCCTCCTCCTTTGCCAACACAAATTGCTCTTGCTATGTTATGTTTGTCGCCCAGTGTACTCCCCTCTGGTTAATTTCCTTGAGGTGGGTATATCTGAACTGATGCGTACGAGGGATAGGGTTTTGTGCTGGTGTATACTCGGAAGTGCTCACATGCCTGGGTGTACTGGACACAGACTCTGCTTCCTGCAGAGATGAAGCACAACAACAACAACAACAACTTGCATTTGTATAACGCCTTTAATGTAGTAACATCCCAAGGCGTTTCACAGGAGTGTTATAAAACAAAATTTGACACCGATCCACATAAGGAGAAATTAGGGCAGGTGACCAAAAGCTTGGTCAAAGAGGTAGGTTTTAAGGGGCATCTTAAAGGAGGAAAGAGAGGTAGAGAGGCGGAGAGGTTTAGGCAGGGAATTCCAGAGCTTAGGGCCCAGGCAACAGAAGGCACGACCACCAAAGGTCGAGCGATTATAATCAGGGATGCTCAAGAGGGCAGAATTGGAGGAGCGCAGATATCTCGGGGGGTTGTGGGGCTGAAGGAGATTACAGAGATAGAGAGGGGCAAGGCCGTGGAGGGATTTGAAAACAAGGATGAGAATTTTAAAATTGAGGTGTTGCTTAACCGGGAGCCAATGTAGATCAGTGAGCACAGGGGTGATGGGTGAACAGGACTTGGTGCGAGTTAGGACACGGGCAGCCGAGTTTTGGATGAGCTTAAGTTTATGGAGGGTGGAAGATGGGAGGCCAGCCAGGAGTGCATTGGAATAGTCAAGTCTTAAAATAACGAAGGCATGGATGAGGTTTTCAGCAGCAGATGAGCTGAGGCAGGGGCGGAGACAGGCAATGTTACGGAGGTGAAATAGGCGTCTTACTGATGGAGCGGATAGCAAATATGACACCAAGGTGGCAAACAGCCTGGTTCAACTTCAGACAGTTGGCAGGGAGAGGGATGGAGTTATTGGCTAGGGAAGGGAGTTTGTGGCAGGGACCAAAGACAATGGCTTCAGTCTTCCCAATATTTAGTTGGAGGAAATTTCTGCTCATCCAGTACTGGATGTCGGACAAGCAGTCTGACAATTTAAAGACAGTGGAGGGGTCAAGAGAGGTGGTAGAGAGGTAAAGCTGGGTGTCATCAACGTACATGTGGAACCTGACATGGTGTTTTCGGATGGTGTCACCGAGTTACAGCATGTAGACGAGAAATAGGAAGACAGGTTACAATATTGTCCTTCTGATCAGCCTTCATATATAGGTCTTAGAGTGAGGGTAAGGGCTTGAGTATATGCTTTCCTGCCACAAAGTGAATGAGAGAATAGGATTGAAGGAAGAGCAGCAGAAGGTTATCACAAGTAAGGTGAGAGTGACTGCCCTTGACATCAAGGCAGCATTTGACCGAGTGTGGCATCAAGGAGCCCTAGTAAAACTGAAGTCAATGGGAATCGGGGGTGGGGGGGGGGGGGAAACGCTGCACTGGCTGGAGTCATATCTAGCACAAAGGAAGATGGTTGTGGTGGTTGAAGGTCAATCGTCACAGCCCCAGGACATCGGTGCAGGAGTTCCTCATGGCAGTGTCCTCTGCCCAACCATCTTCAGCTGCTTCATCAATGACCTTCCCTCCAACATCAGGTCAGAAGTGGGGATGTTCGGTGATGACTGCACAGTGTTCAGCGCCATTCACAACTCCTCAGATAATGAAGCAGTCCATGCCTGCATACAACAAGACCTGGACGACGTTCAGGCTTGGACTGATAAGTGGCAGGTAACATTCGCGCCACACAAGTGCCAGGCAATGACTATCTCTAACACGCGAGAGTCTAACCACCTCCCCATGACATTCAATGGCATTACCATCACCAAATCCCCCACCATCAACATCCTGGGGGTCACCATTGACCAGAAACTTAACTGGACCAGCCACATAAATAGTGTGGCAACAAGAGCAGGTCAGAGGCTAGGTATTCTGCAGTGAGTGTCTCACCTCCTGACTCCCCAAAGCCTTTCCACCATCTACAAGGCACAAGTAAGGAGTGTGATGGAATACTCTCCACTTGCCTGGATGAGTGCAGCTCCAACAACTCTCAAGAAGCTCGACACCATCCAGGACAAAGCAACCCATTTGATTGGCACCCCATCCACCACCTTAAACATTCACTCCCTCCACCACTGGCGTACCGTGGCTGCAGTGTGTACCATCTACAAGATGCACTGCAGCAACTCACCAAGGCTTCTTCGGCAGCACCTCCCAAACCCGCCACCTCTTCCACCTAGAAGGACAAGGGCAGCAGGCGCATAGGTACACCACCACCTCCAAGTTCCCCTCCAAGTCACACACCATCCTGACTTAGAAGTTTGTCGCCATTCCGTCATCGTCGCTGGGTCAAAATCCTGGAACTCCCTCCCTAACAGCACTGTGGGAGTACCATCACCACACTGACTGCAGCGGTTCAAGTAGGCGGCTCACCACCACCTTCTCAAGGGCAACTAGGGATGGGCAATAAATGCTGGCCTTGCCAGCGACACCCACATCACATAAACAAATTTTAAAATATTAAAAAAACAAGCCCTGAGCTGGTGCCAGCCCTCACACATTCCCAAGTACTGCAGCTTCCGTACCTTGCCCTCCTCGGATTTCAAGGGCTTCCTCCTCAGAGGCTGAAAATTATTATGGGCTGTCTTCTCCTGCAAGCAGAGCAGTAGAAATCTGAAGCTGCAACTGTTAAGATGATATGCAGTAATACCCAGTGCCAGCTTTGTGGGTGTTGTGACATGCATTCAGAAAGATCAGTTAAAATGGCTGGGACTTTCCTTGGGGCTGAATTTCGGTAACGGAATGACGGAAGGAACAGCCACAGGCAAAGGCTTCGGCTTCTAAGTGCAACCAATTGCCTCATGGACATTCATGGTAAGGTTTGAAAGTAGGTTACAACAGTGTGTAGGGAGGTAACTACAAGTGTCATGCTTACTGACTCCACTGCATTACTGGGATCTCCAGCCTTGGCTGATCTGGTCAAGCCACTAAAGTTATTTCAGCATGCTTCCAGATGCTTTGTGTCATGGAGTTGGCATTCACTCTGGTGGGCACCTGCTCCTATTACCCCTCTCTACGTTTCCCTTGGCTGTTCCTTTTAGTGTAGAAATAATCTCAACAAATTGAAAGAAGGAACTATTTATAGTGATTAGTGCACTGGCATTACAGGCTTAGATCAAAAAAGCTGGCAATCTATGTCATCTTCAGAGCAAAAGGAAAGCCAGCAAAGGCTAACTGATATAGATCCTATGCCAGTGTTAGTTAAATGGGCACCGTCCCAACCAACTGCTTGCTGAGAAAACACACTGAGAACGTGGAGATAATCTCCCCCACGCTGGTCTGCAGCCACACAATGCACCCTTTATGTCAACACCGTCACCCTGGGATAATGACAAGTGGAGCACTGGCACAATCCCACACAAAGCAAAAAAAAGGACCAACATATCCATTAAATATTTGGTTCAACAGGGACATTTAACCTGTTTTACAGAAGCTTCCTCCTAATAGCATGCTGTTTTTTTTCACATTCAGATAGGCTGTGAAAGATGGTTCAGAGACACATTCAGCAACAGAGCTGCCAATAGCCACAGATGCAAGGTTGGTGGGGAGGGTTCAAAGGGCTCCAGGCCATATTATGAGCTACCAATATTATAGATTTACACAATGAAGGAAAAGTAATATGTACATTTTATATGGGGCATTTCAACAGGCAAAAGGTAGTTAGAGAGATTTATACTGGCAATATGCGAATTGAAATGGAGATAGAATATAAAAACAGTGATCTATGGATCAATAACAGTCTGCTTCAACAGATATGTGTCCTGTTAGAATTAATCCTAATTCTGCAGGCACATCATAAAAATCAAGAATGAATGTGAAAGCAATAGAGGCGAATCCTCCAAACTGCACTCCCCATGAGCAGCCGCCCTCGATGGAAGCGCATGTCAGTGAATGGGACAACAATGTTCCCGCACTGTCTCTCACCCTCACTCCCTGGTCTTCTCCAATAACAGTCTATTTTACTGATTACTTTTGAGGATCAGCATTGTCCATCAAGCTGCCATTTGGGAAATTCGGCGGGACGCTACTGAGGCGCTAACCGATAGCGCTGCACCCCCGCCGGTGTTGCCCCGGGCCACTGGCGATAACATCATCGCCGAGCGACACGACCCCTTAGCGCCACACGGCCGAAATTCGGCTGCGCCCCGCGAGGCTGCTGCGGCTGATGTCAGCGACAGTCTCGCGGGTCGCAAGCCGGGCCGCACACCGCTGGCGGGGCGCTAATTAAAGGGGTGGTCCGGCAGTGCCCCACGCCGACATTTTGTATTTTGGCCGACCTCTGGGTCGGGCCCTCTTGGCAGCCCTTGGCATGGTCCGTGGCCGCCATCGCGTCGTCCAGCACTGCGTCTCGGTGCCAGGCTGCAGCCACGGCATCACGCCGCCCTGGTGGGCTAGTGGAGGCCCTCAAACAGCCTGCAGAGTGCACACCGGCCCTCTCCTTTAACGGAAGGGGAGGGGCGCTGAAACGTGTCAGCGCTACGCCCCACGCACCACCCTGAGAGGAAGTGGAGCGCCCGAGATAGCGCTCCGCTTCCTCACCAGGGCGGTAAGCCCAATTTAGGGATTGGGGCGGTACTCCTGCCCCGGGCACTAAATGTGAGGCACTAATCCAGTTACCGCCCCCAAACGGGGTATAAATGAATTTCACCCCCAAAGACTTGCATTTCTACAGCGCCTTTCATGACCACCGGATGTCCCAAAGCGCTTTACGCCAATTAAGTACTTTTTGAAGTGCACTGTTGTGATGTGGGAAACACGGCAGCCAATTTACGCACAGCAAGCTCCCACAATGTGATAACGACCAGATAATCTGTTTTAGTGATGTTGGTTGAGGGATAAATATTGGCCAGGACACTGGGGATAACTCCCCTGCTCTTCTTCGAAATATTGCCATGGGATCTTTTACATCCACCTGAGAGAGTAGACAGGGCCTTGGTTTAACATCTCATCCAAAAGACGGCACCTCCGACAGTGCAGCACTCCCTCAGTATTGCACTGGAGTGTCAGCCTAGATTTTTGTACTCAAGTGTCTGGAGTGGGACCTGAACCCACAACCTTCTGACTCTAGAGGCGATAGTGCTACCCACTGAGCCACAGCTGACACAGGTGCCAGGTGAGTAAGGGGACAGGCCAAGGTGGGACGCGGTGATTAGAGCTATGCCAATATTGTGCAAGCTATGCAATAGCCAGATTTCTGTCAGCGGCAAGATGTCAATTGATTCATCCACAATGAGGTATTCAATGGTGAGAGCCTTGTTAGCAAGGAGAGAACACCTTGAAGAGTGATACACAACCGAGTGGTGATTGGTGATCTGCCGCCGCAGACAGAGTCTGGAAAAGGGGGCATGGGAATTCCAAAAGAAAAAAGCCCAAGGTCCATCTAGATCGCCTTCTACCACCCCGGTAGACGCATGATACAACGATAATGGAGTTGTTGACTAATCATAGCAATTAAAGTCACCTGTTCCTCCCAAGCGTACCACATTTACCACATGTCATAGAAGAATTAAGATTGAGATGGAGGAGGTTAGAGAGATTGGCAAGGAACAAGCTGGGCGAGGTGTTTGTCGGGAGCGGAGGTGAGACGGTTGGGGCTGTTGCTCTGGATGAGCCAGTGACAGATTCTGCAATGTGCCTGCTGGAGATCCCCACAGCAGGCCTAGAGGGAGGCCATGTGCTTATTCAAAAGGCACTCTAGAATGGGACGATAGCAAGAGAGAAGGTAGGCTGAGGAGGCTTTGAGGGAAATATGGTGCTGCAGGTAAAAAGGGACATGGCTGGATGAGATAGAGAAGAGCAAAGAGCAGAATAGAACCTGACTGAGTAACTGCTATGATGCATGTGGGACTGAACACAGAGGTAGACATTAGATTATGTGGATCAGTAGCAGAGAAGGTAACTAGTCCAATATCTGAGGCCCTTCCTTGAGGGAAAAGCCTCTGGGCAAACCAGTGGACTTGATGAGGTTGGCCTACTCCATGCCAAACCAGCCTCTTGAACATCTAAAAGTTTTGCCAACTTTGTAAGGTTATGACCGGGAAGTTCCTTGGTGCTGGAACTGCACTGGAAATGCTGCAAAAACCCTGTTTATGCAATAAATGGGGTTTCCTCCACCCTCCGGTGAAGTTCCAGCAGCAGAACGGAAGCAGCTCTGAGTAAAATCCCAGCCTATGACTGGGGCTGCACCACAAGAGTTGCTGGCACTTTAGCTGGACCGCCCATGTTTATGCTGGGAAGATAAGAGCAGCTGGATGCGCTTCAACGTTACTCTACCGAGTCCACAGAGTGAACAACAACTTGCATTTATATAGCGCCTTTAACGTAGTACAATTGTCCCAACGGGCTTCACAGGAGCGTAATCGGAGAAAAGAAAATTGACACCAAACCAAAGGAGGAAACATTAGGACGGGTGACCAAAAGCTTGGTCAAAGAGGTAGCCTTTACGGAGCACCTTAAAGGAGGAGAGAGAGGTCTGGAGAGGCAGAAAGGTTTAAGGAGGGAATTCCAAAGCTTAGGGCCTCGGCAGCTGAAGCCATGGCCGCCAATGGTGGGATGAAGGAAGTCGGGATGCACTAGAGGCCAGAATTAGAGGAAAGCATGAGGTCTCAGAGGGTTGCAGGGCCGGAGGAGGTTACAGAGATAGGGAGTAGCTTGTGGAAGCCTCTCCCAGACAATGACTGTAACTCTACCCTTTGTACACGGCAGTTTAAATGAAGAGCTAACCAGCACTTGACAATCCCGAGCTGCCGGATCACTCACTGGGGTACTCATCACTGGAATAAATTTTCACCCTCGGTACTCCTCCCATTCGAAGCTCTGAGCCTGGTCCACTGAAGACAAAGATTTACCCCAGTAGGTTTCGAGAATTCATTTGCCTGTTGCAGCATTAATAGAATACAATACCTCTGGGTCATTCCGTGTTTCATGCAACATGAAGGTAAATTTAATGAGACATCTGTCCTTGTTTCTCTGGCTACACGTTTTGTGTCGCCTAATCAGCACACAAAATAAAACTGATGAGAATCATTCTAAAACAGTTGCCCGTAGAAACTTTGTGTATTTTCAGTACCGGTCAATACTTGGGTTGGAATCGGTTACCAGGTACAAATCTGCAGAAACAATACGTAATCAACAAGCCATGATGTGGAGATGCCGGTCGGTGTTGGACTGGGGTGGACAAATGTGAAAAGTCGCACAACACCAGGTTATAGTCCAACAGCTTTATTTGATTTCAAATAAAGCTGTTGGACTTTAACCTGGTGTTGTGCGACTTCTCACAGTAATCAACAAGAGCATTGAGTGTCAAGAATAAAACTAAACAAACAGGCAGGATCGCGAAAGATGCTGACAGAATCATTTCCTTGACTGGCAAAATACTGAACTGTCATCACTCTGGTATGTAGAGACTGTGACAAAGGTGTGTTATTAGAGGAAACAAATAAGGTTCACATTTCACAGCCAACTTATTACATTCCCATTGTTCAATTCCAAGTTGCAAACTCTGATGTATCAATCCGAATCTGTCAAATGGCTCATCCATTATGTTGTATCGATGGGAAAAATGATTCTTTTCAAAGGTAACTTTGGATGGTAACATTTACAACATTGTGAATGTTTTTTAATCATTGCCCTCATTTCTACACTATTCCATCAGCTCAGCA
Organism: Squalus acanthias; assembly: GCA_030390025.1. Classification (NCBI taxonomy): domain Eukaryota; kingdom Metazoa; phylum Chordata; class Chondrichthyes; order Squaliformes; family Squalidae; genus Squalus; species Squalus acanthias. The sequence continues at coordinate 121,877,533 of CM059433.1, forward strand.
GTTAGGGAAAATGAACTGATGTGAATTTTTGAATGAATTCCACGCACATCTTGTACTTAACGTTAAATAAAAACAGAAAATGCTGGGAATACTCAGTAGGTCAGACAGCATCTGTGGAGAGAGAAACAGAGTTAACGTTTCAGGTCGATCACCTGTCGTCAGAACGTTTTAATGTTTTCTGTTAGTTGTGTGGCCTTGTATTAAAAATGCTGTGTGATTCCTCCCAATGGCTCAGCTGAGGCGGTAACAAGGAGGGTCAAAGAGGGTAGTGCTTTTGATGTAATCTATATGGATTTTAGCAAGGCTTTTGATAAGGTCCTGCATGGCAGACTGGTCACAAAAGCAAAAGTCCATGGGATCCAAGGCAAAGTTGGATCCAAAATTGGCTCAGAGGCAGGAAACAAAGGGTAATGGTCAAAGGGTGTTTTTGTGACTGGAAGGCTGTTTCCAGTGGGGTTCCACAGGGCTCAGTACTGGGTCCTTTGCTTTTTGTGGTCTATATCAATGATTTGGACTTGAATATAGGAAGTATGATTAAGAAGGATGTTGACAGGATTGGAGAATTTTAGCTATGAGGAAAGATTGGATAGGCTGGGGTTGTTTTCTTTGGAACAGAGGAGGCTGAGGGGAGACTTAATTGAGGTGTATAAAATTATGGGGGGCCTAGATAGAGTGGATAGGAAGGACCTATTTCCCTTAGCAGAGGGGTCGATAACCAGGGGGCATAGATTTAAAGTAATTGGTAGGAGGTTTAGAGGGGATTTGAGGAGAAATTTTTCACCAAGAGGGTTGTAGGGGTCTGGAACTCACTGCCTGAAAGGGTGGTAGAGGCAGAGACCCTCATCACATTTAAAAAGTACTTGAATATGCACTTCAAGTGCTGTAACCTACAAGGCTGCAGGCCAAGTGCTGGAAAGTGGGATTAGGCTGGATAGCTCTTTGTCGGCCAGCACGGACAAGATGGGCTGAATGGCCTCCTTCTGTGAATTTCTATGATTCTAAGAAAAAAAAACTTACTTCATTGTCTCTTGAAGGAACTCTCACAAACTTCTTTCCAAATTCTTTCACTGCATCCCTCCTCCATTTCCACACACAAGGACTCCCACCCTCCCCCGGCCAGAACAACATAACCTCTGGCTGACCATGAGCAAAGCCACAAGAGATATGATGCACATCTATAATGAATGGTACATCTCCATTATACTTCAGGCTGTATAAATGCTAATTTCTGTGTCACACTTTTGCCTGATTAGGTCAAATTTCATATTCAGAAAACAGCAAAATATCACCATCTTAATAGGTAGGCCATGTACCTGTCAGCAAGGAGCAAACGGAAATGAAAAGCATCAATCATGAAATTCAAAAATCTACACATCAATAAGGTACAGTCATTAACAGCTACCAATAAAAGAGCAAAGGTTAACCTCAAAATATTCTGATTTTTTTGAAAATCCTCTCAGCTGCTATCTTATGCTCTCACTAATAAATTTCTGTCAGAAATAAGAGTTATAACACAATAAAGACATTAAAAATACATATTTAACATTAACATGATTAAACTTATCTATAATATTGCCTTTTGTCTCTTTAAGTACCTTCATGAATACTTTGACTCTTCGGCCTTAGCCTCTCTGAAAAGCATAGTGTTTGTGTTGATATTCTTCCCACCGCTGTCACTCAGTTAGCTGAAAAGACTGAACAACTACAATTCCCAGCATGCTAATGTCTGAGCATGGGCTCTGTGCAGTAAGTTAATTCTTTCAGGTAATTATGCACAACAAGTCAAAACATGTCTTCCTTGAAGATCATCGGTGGGGAGGAGGCCGGGTAGGCGATCGGAGGCCTCGGGGGGGGGGGGGGGGGGCGGCGGGAACTCAGAGGCCCCGGGGGGCGGTGCGGAGGCCTCATGGGGGGTCTCTGATCATGGGGGGTGGGTTAGGCAGGGACGCTGGATCCAGGAGGTAAGTGTAAAGGCAGTTACCTCCTGGATCCAGCAGTCCTCGGCTTCCATTAGCTGTCGAGTTTCCCGAGGCCTGCAAAACCCGGCCAGCCACAGTTAAATTTAAAGCGGTGGTTAAATCTGAGGTACGCTAGCCTCATTGTAATATTTAAATGGGTGACCCGCCTCCTGGGATGGGTTGGCTCTACGCACCACCACCCCCCCCCCCCCGTCCCGCCTCCATTAAAACAAGAAGTGGGCGGTTTGGAGGCGGGTTGGGGTCGGGATTCAGATTTAACTTCCCACCCAACCACAACCCACCTGTTTCTTGGGGTTAAAACTCCCCCCCCCCAGAAGTTTCCAGGCGCCCGTCAGAATATGCTTACTTCTCCAGAGTGATGTCTTACTAACTTTCATTGGAGGGACTCACTCCAACCCCTCTCCCACATCCCCCGCAATGGAGCCATTCCGCATTGCAAAAGCATTATCTCTGCCTCAACTAATGTCACAGGTGGTCTGCTGGTATGTGTAAAATTCTTGCATCTAGCACACATCCATCACACTTCAGACATCCATTTGGGATAAAAACAGAAAATGCTGGAAACACTCAGCAGGTCAGGCAGCATCTGTGGAGAGAGAAACAGAGTTAACGTTTCAGGTCGATGACCCTTCGCCAGAACTCGGTGGATTTTAACTGCTAGCTGGTTTCTGGGAGGAACTTGCTTTTTTTCCATTAGGTTCCCGCCCGCCTGTGGCAGAACGAGGCCGGGTAAGAAGTGGGCCGGAAGCAGCTGCCAACATGCGGAGATTTGGGCGGCCTTCGACCTCCCTCCGACATTCAGGTAAGTGTGGAGAGCTGGGGTTCCAGTGGGGTCCCTCCAAAAAAAGAGAGGAAGGAGGTCAGTCACATCATACTGATTTCTTCTGGCCTGGAGCCAAAAGTTTACAAACACCAAGCTACAAATTTCCCTCACCAACAATAATTAACCTCTAATTAGCTTCAAGATTTCCATCAATTAGATCTTGCGGCCTTAAATATAGTAGAATGATACTTTGTATGTCGCTATGGAACAGTTTATCATATGAATGACTATGAACACCTCGTTAGTCTTTCTATTCATTTTGGGTTGTTGTGCACAAATTTCTGCTCCAAAATAGTTGTATTTCTGAAATAATTATTACTAATGAGCATGAATGTCAATTCTACAGGGTTAACATTGTCATTTATTCACTTATTTATTCGTGCTGTTCCTCAATAATTGCTTTTTGGATCATTGCTGTTAATCTCTTGCGATAATCTACGCTTTAAGGGATAAGCAATCGGAATTTGAAATGAGAAGGTCCAGTGATGTGTAAATATCCTTTGAGATGTTCTGTGTCTTGTGTAAGTTAAAGCCATGACAAGATCATGCAATATTAATTCTGTTCCAAATCTTGCTGCTAAATGTAAAAACGTAGCAAAGAAGAATGGGTTTGAAGAAACTTCATAGGTCAAGTTGCAATCATTTCCCACAGATGAAATTTGTCAATACCTCCAAACGCTGTAAAGGTTTGATCCTCATGTAACTCATATGCCCTGTTAAAGAGTTAATGAAACAAGTTTTATTGACTTCCCAGACAATCAAGCAAAGGATTTTTGTTTGTTCAGAATTGTTGGACTTGCACATCACATAAATCATGTCAATTTGATTGAAAGTCAATTAAAATCTCTTTTTTAACACTAACTCTTCAGTGGCCATCAGCCCTCTTTAATAACTCAGATAAGAAAGACTTGAGTCCTCATATTAAAGACAAAGATTATCTAGTTTATGTCTTCATTCACTTATCACTGCTTTGTTATCGTCACTGACACATGAATTAGTGCTACAGAGACCCAATCTCGCAGTTCCCGAAATAAAAGACACTAAAAGATACTATTTAAGAGTTCTGATGTTCCAACGTCTGCATAATTTATTAAGCATTAACATTTCTTAGATTTAAGGCCACTTAGACTAATTATGTTGTACATCATTGAAATTGCCTTCTCGAAACCCTGCTCCATGCTCTAGAATCGCAAAACAAGCAGGAGGGAGGTGAAACTGTGCAAGCCAAGCACATCAAAGCTTTACACCTTTGAGAAAGCATAACCTCCCTCCTTGTCATTGTTACCAGTATCATTGTTTTGCAAAGTCTGCATTTGCTTAGCAAAGCATTATTGTAACCCCATTTGACATAATCCCAAATCTTTCTTCTACATTCATTACAGCGAAATGCCATACAAATGAGTGTAGTCGATGAAGGCGGGTTCTGCAACACTGAGGCAGTGTGGTCAGAATGCCAGCCTTACAGCACCACAACAGTCACTGCTTAAGCCAGACATCCATGTTGAGACCAGGAACATAGCAGCTGCAAATCAATGTTCCGTATCAATCAAAAAGATTATGCAGAATATGCAGGGTGTTTGGTTTCCTCGTCCTTACAAGGGTTCTTTGACTCTGGGTTTTACAGGAACAAAATGGTAGACGACACAAAGGTTTAGGTTCAACCCAAAACTGTTAGTTTATTAAAACCAACAAAACACAAACAAAAACCCTGTTGAGATTCGGCTGAAACTTACAATCACCCGTCCGGCCGGTCGTTACCGTTGTGGATTGTAGGCCTGGATCGGAGATGACCTGTCCCCGTCCTCCTTTATCTGACTGCAGCTGCCTACACAGCGCAAACCCCTTGTAGAGTCAACTGATACTTACAATCACCCGTCCGGCTGGTCGTGGCCGACGTCGATTGCAGGCTGGGAGCTGGAGATGACCGTCTTCCCTTCCTTCTTACACCTGGCGGTAGCGCCCCGGAGCGGATATTGAGTGGCGCCCCCTGCCTTACCGCCTGCCGCTAGCAACGACAGGTTGAGGGGAGCGTTTTGCAGTCAGGAAGGGACTGGGGGAGCGCTATTTAAAGGCGACCGCTTCCTGCCTTTATTTGTTGGTGACATTGTTGAACCACGCATTCTGAGAGAGAGAGAGAGACTTCTGGAGAGATTCAATGCTGTGTGAAGGAGTTTTGGATACTGAGCAGCACTTTGCAGGTTCATTTTGATTTGCCCTTCCCTGTATCGATTTAGAAGAGACTGTGGGGGCTGCACTCTGAGCTCTTTCCCTGGTTTTCTCCATTGTTCTTTCCAGCAGATTTGAGGTACAGGTCTCTCCAGGCCGAGATTCAAGGCTGCAATGAGCAGGATGTGGATGGAAAGCAAGATCAACCCTTCCCTTTAAGAACAGGCCGGCGCCATTGTGTCTGTGTTCCATTGCTGACTGACATCACATGAGCTTCGCCAGCGCTCTGAGTTAGCGCCTCGCTCCTCGGCCTTTGCGCCTTAAGACAGATGTGTAGCGCCTGATTTAGCGCTCCAATCACCTCCGGGGCGATAAAAGTCAAGTTTGTAGTCGAAGGCGATAATTAGCGCCAGGCGCTAAGTTTGGGGCGCTAAAACTTAAAAAGTTGAAAAATTAGCGGCAGGCACTAATCATTCTCGCCTCCCGCGAAATTCAGTTTTAGTGCTCCAAGAGGGAAGTGGAACGCTAAATCAAGCGCTAACCACTTCTCTTAGGGCGCTAAAGTCTGAGGGGTAAAAATTAGGTCGCGCCCCATTTGGGGCGCAAATATCGTCTGGACGCAAATATTAGCGCCTGGCGCTAATTATCGGCACTGACTGGAAACTTCACTTTTACCGCCCCGGGAGGTGAGTGGAGCGCTAAATCAGGCGCTGCACACCTGTCTTAAGGCGCAAAGGCCAAGGAGTGAGGCGCTAACTCAGAGCGCTGGCGAAGCTCATGTAATGTCAGTCAGCAATGGAACACACACACAATGGCACGGGCCAGTTCTTAAAGGGGATGGTTAATCTTGCTTTCCATCCACATCCTGTTCATTGCAGCCTTGAATCTCGGCCTGGAGAGACTTGCACATCAAATGTGCTGGAAAGATCAATGGAGAGTACCAGGCAAAGAGCTCAGAGTGCAGCTCCCACAGTCTCTGCTAAATCGATACAAGGAATGGCAAATCAAAATGAACCTGCAAAGTGCTGCTCACTACCCAAAACTCCTTCACACAACGTTGAATCTCTCCAGAAGTCTCTCCCTCTCTCTCTCAGAATGCGTAGTTCAAAAATGCCACCAACAATAAAAGACAGGAAGAGGCCCCCTTTAAATAGCGCCCCCCCCAGCCCCACAGCGATTGATAACGTTCCAGTCTTCTGGTCGTTGGATGCGCCAGGCGGTAAGGCAGGGGGCGCCACTCAATTTCCGCTCCGGGGCGCCACAAGGGCGTTGCACCATGGAATGACGTCACAATCTGCGCGCGCAGGTGGTCGCAGCGGTAAAGTATAGCGCCGCCGCACAATCTCTAGTTAAGTTCCCGAGCGGCGCAAACATCGCTGCGCCTGGGCGTTAGCGGCTTTGCGCCCCATTAGCGCCCTCTTAAGGCGCTAACGGGAGGCGCAACCAACTGAATTTTTACCCCTGAGAGCGGGGCGGTAGCGGCAGAGCGCTAAACAATTTTGAACGCATTGTAAACAGCGCTCTTTCATCACGGAGGCTGCTTCCCTCGCTTAAAGGGAAGGGCCAATGATGCTGCACAAGTTAGTTGTCATGAGTTCTGTTTTGCAAGGCAAGACTGCCATTCCTGCCCCAAACACTCTTACGAAGTGGAAGGCTTGGACATCTTGCACCAGTGAAACATTAAAAACTTTGCGCAGGCACCAGGATGGAGCAAATAATAAAGGTTACACTAGCTGAAAAGTATTCTCTTTAGTTACCACTCCCGAAGCGGCCAGCTGAGTTCACAATGCCTCCTCTTGCTGGCGTTGTCGGCACGAGGCGATAAAGCAGGGGGCGAGAGTCAATTTTCCATCCGGGGCGATAACGGGGCGCTGCGCACTTTATGACGTCACGATCTGCGAGGTGCTAGAGGCCCAGGTGCTAAACAAGCACTGAAGTTCACAGGCGTCGCTGCATTCGCCGCGCCCGGAAACTAATCCCGTTATAGCCCCCAGCCAGGCGCTAATGGGAGGCGCTAACATACCGAATTTCGCGGCCAATATTAAGTGACATTTACAATTAAAAACCACAAGTATAGCGCCAACTACAGACGAAACAGGTACTATAGCCAAATGTTAACATTTTTATAATGGCCTGCCCCATTGATAAAGCCTGACCTAGAAGTTTTTAATGTATTTTGGAATGGAATTTTCCAACTCACTCAGTATTTTTATTTTATTGTGGATTATTTACCACCTTCACTCTGCACCAGAGGAGACTAATGAGACATCCTCAGTTTTTCTAGAATTTTTTTTATTCTTTCTGGGATGTTGGCATCGCTGGCAAGGCCAGCATTTATTGCCCATCCCTAATTGCCCTTGAGAAAGTGGTGGTGAGCCGCCTTCTTGAACCGCTGTAGTCCTTGTGGTGAAGGTACTCCCACAGGACTGTCTTGTGTGTGTTGGAGCTTTGTTGCTCTATACAATAGATGGTGACGTGCATGTTTTTATTTGGTCTCGGGAGTGGAGCGACACAGGCAAGGCCACATTATTTCTCATCCTTAGTTGCCATAGAATTTGTTTTTTTAACTGAGTGTCATTAAAAGTCAACCACACAGTGTGGGCCTGGAGTCAATGTACAAAGTATTGCAAAGTTACAAAGTGTTTACAGCACAGAAACAGGCCATTCAGCCCAACAGGTTTCTGCCGGTGTTTATGCTCCACTCAAGCCTTCTCCCACCCTTCTTCATCTCACCCCATCAACATATCCTTCTATTCCTTTCTCCTTGAAGCAAATAGCATACATGCATTTAAGGGGAAGCTAGATAAACACATGAGGGAGAAAGGAAAAGAATGATATGCTGATAGAGTGAGATGAAGTAAATAGAGTGGAAGGAGGCTCGTGTGGACCATTTAAAACCGGTGTAGACCTGTTGGGCCGAATGGCCTGTTCCTGTGCTGTAAATTCTAAGAAATTCCCTCATGTGCTTATCTAGCTTCCCCTTAAATGCACGTACGCTATTCGTCTCAACTACTCCTTGTGGTAGTTCCACTGTCTGAGTAAAGAAGTTTCTCCTGAATTCCCTATTGGATTTATTAGTAGCTATCTTATATTTATGGCCTCTAGTTCTGGTCTTGCCTGCAAGTGGGAAGATCTTCACTATATCTACCCTATCAAAAGCTTTCATTGGAATTGAAACTGGACATTGGAACATAGGAACAGGAGTAGGCCATTCAGCCCCTCCAGCCTGTTCTGCCATTCAATGAGATTGTGGCTGATCTGTACCCTCACTCCATCTACCCGCCTTGGCTCCATATCCCTTTATACCCTTCGGCTAGCAAAAATCTATCAATCTCAGATTTAAAATTATTAATTGAGCTAGCATCTACTGCTTTTTGTGGGATACTTCTACCACCCTTTACATGTTAAATCTTAATCTTAAAGACCTTTATCAGGTCACCCCTCAGTCTTCTCTTTTCTAGAGAAAAGAGCCCCAGCCTATTAGATCTTTCCTGATAGGTATAATCTCTCAGTTCTGGTATCCTTCTCCAGTGCCTCTAAATCCCTTTTTATAATATGGAGACCAGAACTGTGCACAGTACTCCGAGTGTGGTCTAACCAGGGTTCTATACAAGTTTAACATAATTTCTCTGCATTTCAGTTCTACTCCTCTAGAAATGAATCCCAGTGCTTGGTTTGCTTTTTTATGGCCTTATTAACCTAAATCGCTACTTTTAGTGATCTGTGTATTTGTACCCCCAGATCCCTCTGTTACTCTACCCCATTTAGATACTTATTTTCCAAGGAGTACACAGCCTCCTTATTCTTCCTACCAAAACATACTACCTCACACTTATCTATATTGAAGTTCATTTGCCCATTACATGCCCATTCTGTAAGTTTATTAATGTCTTCCTTTATTTTATCGCAGTCCTCATATGTATTAACTACAACCCCCAATTTGGTGTCATCCGCAAATTTAGAAATTGTACTTCCGATTCCCGAGTCCAAATGGTTTCTGTAAATTGTGAACAACAGTGGTGCCAGCACCGATCCTTGTGGAACACCACTTCCCACCTTTTGCCATCTGAGTAACTACCTTTAAACCCTACTCTCTTTTCTGTTTTGTAGCCAACTTGCTAACTATTCTGCTACTTGCCAGCTGGCTCCACATGCTCTGACCTCAGTCATGAGTCTACTATGTGGTACCTTATTGAAGGCTTTTTGGAAATCCAAATACATTGGGCTGGATTTTCTCAATGGAGACGAGTTGGAGGCAGGACTGCTGCTTGTCGGGTCAATGTCCCGTCTCCATCATCTTCTGGCCAACCAGAGGGATTTTCCCCTGATTGACCTTGTTAAGCCCCCGCCCTGCGGGCTCAGCAGATCAATTAGGGGGGAAATCACTGACAGAGCACATCAACGTCTGACGTGCCATCTGTCAAGACTTCTTGAAAGAAGAAATGTCAGCGTTTGACAGCTCTGTGAAGCTGTCAAACACTGACATTCTCTGTAATTCGATGAGTCCTTGTGTTCAGGATTCATCAAGCCTTTCAACTTTGTAGATTTCAAATGGCTGTTGGGTCGGAGGATCCAACAGCCAGTCTGTGAAATCGACAACGAAGATGTCGGGTCTTCCGATCCAGGGTGGATGAAGGCTGTCGACAGAAAACAAGGTAAGTGAACATTTTTTAACACTTAACACTCACCTTCCATACTTACCACTCCACACTTGCACCCATCACTCACCTCCACATCTTACTTTCAGGTCCCTCCGACTCCCGCAGACCTCCTTCACGTCTCTTCCAACCCGGCGGGGTTCTCCGAGGTCGGGAAGCCTTCACCTGAGAAGGTAAAATGGCACTAATCCTTTTCTCTGCCTGTTAACTACCTGTTAACAGGCAGTTAAAAGGATTTAATCCCTTTCCCGCCTCCAGGAGACGGGACCCAAAGCAGCCCATCTTCCCGCCTCCTGGCAAAAGGGCACGGAGGCGGGATGGGGGCGGGTTTGCCATCCGCCCCCACTTTCTGCTACTTTACCGGCGGTCACGCCTCCTCGGGGCTGAGAAAATCCAGCCCATATGTCTACAACATTACCCTATCTACCCTTTCTGTTACTTCACCAATAAGTCAAATCAAGTAGAGGTGACAGGTTTCCTTCCATGAAGGACATTTGTGGGTTTTTACAACAATTCTTGTTCAGTGTTTGCACTCTCGCCTCTGAGTCAGAAGGATGTGGTTTCCAGCCCCATTCCAGAAACCTGAGCACCAAATCTAGGTTGACACTTCAGTGCAATACTGAGGGAGTGCCGTCTTTCGGATGAGACATTAAATCAAAGCCTTGTCTGTACTCTCAGGTGGATGTAATTGATTGCATGTGTGTACGATAGCATAGTGGTTATGTTACTGGGCTAGTAATCTAGAGGCCTGGACTATGATCGGGAGATCATATGAGTTCAAATCCCACCACTGCAGCTAGGGAATTTAAATTTAGTTAATTAAATAAATCTGGAATAAAAAGCTAGTGTCAGTAATGGTGACCATGACCATTGTTGCAAAAACCTATCTGGTTCACTAATGGCCTTTAGGAATGGAAATCTGCTGGTCTACATGTGACTCCAGACTCTTAACCGCCCACTAAAATGGCCTAGCAAGCCACTCAGTTGCACCAAACCACTGCAAAGAACACCACACGGACTGCAGCGGTTCAAGAAGGTGGCTCACCACCACCTTCTCAAGGGCAATTAGGGATGGGCAATAAATGCTGGCCTTGTCAGCGATTTATCCCTCAACCAACATCACTAAAACAGATTATCTGGTCATTATATCACATTGCTGTTTGTGGGACCTTGCTATGCGCAAATTGGCTGCCATGTTCCCTACATTACAACAGTCATAGTACTTCATTGCTGAGGTTGTTGAAAGACGCTGTAGAAATGGAAGTCAATAGCAAAATCTGAAATAACAACAGAAAATGCTGGAAACACTCAGCAGGTCAGGCAGCATCGAGGAGAGAGAAACAGAGTTAAAGTTTTGGGAAATGGAAGTCTTTCTTTCTCAGGGTCATTTTCTCTGGTGTCAGCCCACTAATGGCCATATATATTGAATTCACGTCTGCTCCCACAGCCTATGGATGCGAGCTACTAAGCTTACTCACTCGGCAATCTCTACCCATACATTTCTAACAATTTCTCCTGATCAGAGAGTGTACCTCAGCTTCAAAAAGCACAGGACCCCTTGCTAGCATCTCCTGGAGTAAGAGTTAGCAGCTTAATCTGCTTTAATTGCAACCAGCAGCCCTTTAAGAGTTGCTGACTGACTTAACATTCCAACCACACGCTCGCAGACTCCCCTGCATAATGGGCCTTGCGTTGCCATGGAGAATTCACAGACCTTGGAGTGGAAGGCACTAAGTGTGGTGTTTACTAAAGTAGTTGTATTTTAGAGTCTTAATATTCAAAATCTGAATAATTTACCAAACATTAAAACCTTATTCACTTGTAATAAAAAAAAGTATTGCTTCAAAACTAATTCAGTTTTCTTTTAATGAAATTGCTACAAGGCTTTAAAGATTGGAGTGCTTTAAGAGTGAACAAGATTGTGATTGTTCAAAGGAATTCCAGCAAGGATGTTTACATGATTCATGTGAGATCATTAAACTGTAATATCCTACAAATTGTAACTTGAGGGTTTTGCTACATGATGAAACATGATTTCATCGTCTGCACAAAACAGGAAAATAGTTTTCATAAATATGATTTCACAAGCCAATTAGAAAACCTTCATCAATGATTTGATCTATATCTCTTCTAGCTGGTACTACACACTCCAATCAAATCACGTGCAAATCCATATTTACACCGCATTTTGTCGGAGTTTGTCTGATTTTTTTTTTTCATTATACCTAAATCATAGCCCTCTCGGGAGCCGGCGCCTCACATCTTGAGCCGTCTCCGGGAAATCCCCTCCGTGCCTTTTCATCCTGCACTGAGGGGTTTCCTGTACGGGCTGCTCTTGCACACCCTCCATTTTGCCATCCTCGTCTGCCGTCCGGACAGGCCTTGGTGCACCATCTTGCTGTCCGGAGGAGGCGGGGGTTCCCAATGGAGGGCTCTCTACGCGGGAGTCCGCCCTTTATCTATTGGGGACTTGGCCTGGAGGGTATTGCACGGAGCAGTCCCCGTGCAATAAAGTTTTAAGTAGGTTCACGGACTCCCAGGACGCCTGCCTTTTCTGCAGCCTGGAGGAGTCTGCGTTCCATGTTTATCTTGAATGTGAGAGGTTGCAGCCCCTCGTCCATTATTTGAAGGGGCTGCTCCTCGATTTTTGGCTGCACTTCAGTCCCACGCTCCTGATCTTCGGTCACCCGGTGCGGAGGGGAGCGGGCAGGTCGGGGGACCTCCTTGAAGGACTGCTCCTGGGCCTGGCCAAAGTGGCCATCAACCGGTCCAGGCAGCGGGTGGTCGAGGGGGTCGTTCGGCCCGACTGCCTGCCTCTCTTCCGCGGCCACGAGGCCTTCCGCGACCGGTGGGCACCGCGGGGACTGGAGTGCATCATCACCCCCGGCCAACCAAATTTTAATTTAATTTATTAAGTTTCCTTTAATGTTTTAAGTTTAGTTACAGGTTATTTGTTTATGTGTCCATCAAAAGAGTACACCTAAATCATATTGCTTTTCTCACCTTTACGTGTCATGAACATCCAAGGCTCTAACAGAAGATAAGTGTTGTTCTTAATGACGACTTTATTTGGTATCACACTGAAAAAGTATTTAAAAATAAAATAAACGATGGACTTAAAAATAAAAGAAGCACAGTGATTCTTCTAAAACTGCGTCCTACCCTCAGAGAAGATAGTTGCGGCCATTTTTACCATGTAAGTGAGGCTACCTTCAAACCTCTTCAGCACCAAACCTAAAACTGTAGGACTACCTCACGAGGATGATAAAGCAGAATGAGCCTCATTGCTGATAATGCGTTTTACATGCACTAGTCCCGAGGCTATCCAAAAGGTGAACCTATCTTTATCTTTTCAGATGGTGATTAACCTGCTGTACATTTCCTGCCTTTACTTTTTAACTCAGCATTTTTTTTCTTTCATTTAATGGGCTTGATAAAATATGTGGAATTTGCGTTTGTGGTTTTTGTTTGCGTGTTTACATTTTAGTACTTTTGGTATGAAAGTTTGGAAATCAGAAAGCAATGGTTCCCGCCTTACACTATTCCATGGGTTTTGCACTGCTATTTTCTGACAATATCAAAATGACCACTGGGAGAATATGTGGGCTGGATTTTACGAATCTCGGCGAGGCCGTAGTGGGCGACATTGGTGGCAGGTCTCAGCCCAGCTGCTGGTCTCTGAATTGAATTTCCCTTGATTGGGCTTGTTAAGCCCGCCCAGCACGTTTCCCGGCCAATTAGAGGAAGCGGGTCTGGTGACGGCATTTGATGACACGTCATTAGCCGGTTTCCTTAAAGGGACCACGGCCAACTTTCTTTTGACATTTGTGCTGTCAGTGTTCTGCAGCATTGAGGTGCTGCAAACACTGACAAGCACTGGCCTCCCGGGCAGCATTGTGCTCTGGTGCTGATGCCCTCGGTCCTGTGCAGCCTACGTTGATTGCGGAGAAGGTTGGTGGTGTTGTTGGTGCTGCTGGTGTTGGGGCTGATCGTGGTGGGATTCTGAGGACCAAGTTGCAGCATTCTGAATCTGCAGTGGAAATGCCGTTTAGAGAAGCTAGTGGTTAAGGGACATTTCTCAATCGGCTGGGAGCTTTGACTTGATATTTGAAGCTTTCAACTCAACAGTTGGTTCAATGGCCACTCACCTCCCGCCTCAGCTTCACAGACGAGGTCTAGGCACAGCGGGAAACTGGTGGGCGACCTGTCAAATCTAAAAAGCTGGGAAAACCCATTGATAAGTGGCTGTAAACAAGCCACTAATGATTTGAATTGCCTCCCCCGCCGCTGCATGTCGGGTCTGCTCAGCGCTGACAGACCCGACATTTGGTAAAGGCGCGTGGCGGCGGGTTCACAGCGGGGTCCCAACCCGCTGGGGAAAAAAAACACTTTTCCACCCGACCCGCTGACCCCCTGCAAAATCCAGCCCTGTGATTCTGTCAGGCTGGAAGCTCATAAAGTAGCCACAGGGTTATCTAGATGCGCACCAAGTTTTTAGTGTGGGTAAAATATGCATTCCTTTGTAGCAGTCATAGTCTGTTCAGGGGATAGGAATGCTTGTCCTACACTCCTTGATACATCGTCATTTCTTCTGTTTGTTCCTGTATCTCTCTCACCTGCAATGTGGTGGCTATCTGAATGGACATGTATACAATTCCTGTCAGAAAGCAATTACTGACTGAGAATGCACACAACCCCGTAAAGTCAGGAGGCTACAATTCACCTAACAGGAATACACTGTCAAAGAAAGGCAGGCACAGCGAGAGAGAGATAAATAAAGCTGGGCAAACAGATAAATGGAGTGAGCCAACAGTAGTCCAAGCATTACAGTAAATACCAGTTAAGTGTGCTGCAAGTGGAAAAAAAAAGCCAAATACGGCACATGCTGGAAATCTGAAATAAAGACAGAAAATGCAGGAAGCACTCAGCAGGTCAGGCAGCATCTGTGGAGAGAGAAACAGAGTCAACGTTTCAGGTCCATGACCCTTCGGCAGTTCTGACGAAAGGTCATCGACCTGAAACGTTAACTCTGTTTCTCTCTCCACCGATGCTGCCTGACCTACTGAGTATTCCCAGCATTTTCTGCTTTTTTCTTTGTAAAATGTGATGAAATGGTTGTCCCACTTTAAAATGACACAGACTTGGAGGGACAGCAAAAGAGTCCGAGAGACCGTGGTGAAGAGAAAACCAAATATGGAGGCAAAGAGATGTTCACATCTGCATTTCCGACAGCAATCACTGGATAGCAGTCAGGCGGCTGATTTTTCGCCTCCCCAGTCAAGTCCAGCCATAACTTCCCTCCCACCCTGACTAAGACTAGTTAACTCAGCACTGAGCAGTGACTGAACTTGGGCTCAGCACCACACCACTCAGTCCATTTACCCACTGAGCCATCAAAACAGCTAAACAGATTACTTTGCTGCCTTGGGTTTTCTCGCAGTGTTTTTCATTTGTTTGCATATGGAAAAATCATCATCAGAAAAATAAAGTGAAAAATGAATCGTATATAGTCTGACCATGTTCTGGGAGCACTGCACGTGGCAGTGAAGCACCAACATAAGCCGTGAAAGAAAGGAACTCTAACAAGCCAAAAAATGACACCCCCCCACCTCCCTCTCTTTTTATTCATTATCTTGACCCCAGATCTGGGCTAGTGTCCTTTATGGTTCCTTGTGAAAATAAAAGGTGGTGGTCAGTCAAACTGTGGCCTCTTATAGTTGTTGCTCTCAACACTGCACAAGAACAAGGCACTTGGACTATTGCTTAGTCAAGGCAGCCAACCCTCCTCCACAGTAAGGCATCGTTAGCACCGCAATCATTCAACTGGATGAGCACAAAAACTCACCAAACCTTTTTATTAACTGAATTTTGTCAATAGCCCTAACCCTCATGATTCTAAGTTTATTTTTGAATCCTAAAATGAAGTCAAGGGGAAATTATCTTGCAATGTTATTGACTGGAGGGAATGGGTAATCCCAGGATGTGGAATGTACAGCCAATATCATAGAACCATAGAAACTTACACCATAGAAGGAGCCCATTCGGCCCGTCGTGCCTGGACTGGTTCTCTGAAAGAGCAGTCATGCTTAGTCCCACATCCCCTGCTTTTTGTCCGTGGCCCTCTAAGTTCCTCATCCTCAACTACCTGTACAACTCCCTTTTAAAATTATTTATGGAATCAGCTTCCACCACGTTTTCAGGTAGAGCGTTCCTGATCCCGACAACACTCTGAGTGAAAACAATTCTCCTCATCTCCCCTCTAGATCTTTTGCCAATGATTTTGACTCTATGACCTCTGGTTATTGACCCACTCACCAGAGGGAATAATTTTTCTCTATCTACTCATCATCTTGAAAACCTCTCATCATCTTGAAAACCTCTATTCGGTCACCTGTTAACCTTTTCTTTTCCAAGTAGAACAGTCCTAACTTTTCCAGCCTCTCCTCATAATTGAGGTCCCTCATCCCTGGTAAATTCCTGGTAAACCTCCTTTGTACCTTTTCTAAGGCCCTTTCATCTTTCCTGAAGTGTGGTGCCCAGAATTGCCCGCCATACTCCAGAAGAGGCCTAACTAGTAGCTTGGAGTTTCACCCAAGGGTCTACTTGTTTACATCACTACCCGACACACGTGCAGAAACAATTCTTTGAAGGTGTCACTTTTCCAGAAAGTTCTGCTGCAGGTTCAACACAAGTGCTGCCATTGAGAACTTCCAACTTGAGCAACCATTCTATTAGGTGCAGCTGCCTCCGCGGTTTCCCTGCCTGCAAAATATTGTCACCGCCTCAGGATTCCACGCTGTTTGTGTGGCCACCTCAACACCCACCTGTCCTATTGCACAGATGCCAACTTTCCATATTTGATACAAAGGCACAAGTCAGGAGTGTGATGGAATACTCTCCACTTGCCTGGATGAGTGCAGCTCCAACAACCTCAAGAAGCTCGACACCATCCAGGACAAAACAGCCCGCTTGATTGGCACCCCATCCACCACCTTAAACATTCAGTCCCTCCACCACCGGCGTACCGTGGCTGCAGTGTGCGCCATCTACAAGATGCACTGCAGCAACTCGCCAAGGCTTCTTCGGCAGCACCTCTCAAACCCACGACCTCTTCCACCTAGAAGGACAAGGGCAGCAGGTGCGTGGGAACACCACCACCTCCAAGTTCCCCTGCAAGTCACACACCATCCTGACTTGGAAGTATATCGCCGATCCTTCATCGTCGCTGGGTCAAAATCCTGGAACTCCCTCCCTAACAGCACTGTGGGAGTAGCTTCACCACATGGACTGCAGCGATTCAAGAAGGCGGCTCACCACCACCTTCTCAAGGGCAACTAGGGATGGGCAATAAATGCTGGCCTTGCCAGTGACGCCCACATCCCAGGAACAAATAAAAAAAAGATGCTGCATGACCTGCTGAGTATTTCCAGCATTTTCTGCAGTTATTTCAGATTTCCAGCATCTGGAGTATTTTGCTTTTGTACCAACATGGACTGGTTGGGCCGAACCATCTGTTTACACGTTGTAATTTTTATGTAATTCTATGTGCAAAAAAAGTTTCCCTGACAAATAAAAATTGCCACACGTGTAGTCATTGACACTGCGCCTTTAACCGAACACTGCGCCTTTAACTGACGGTCGGCTTCACCAGCAAGACCATAAAGGCGGCGCCACAACTGCCGGAGTCGAGTTGAATTTTTATTTTGTCTGAACAGATTACATCAACAAAATACCATTCGCTATAAATTTTTAGTCAATAAATAAACCAACAGCAGAGAGGAGGCAGAAAGGGTCAGATTGAACCCTGCCCGGTCAGGCGGCTGGTGGCCGGGGAGGGGGAGAGAGGGTCTTGAGCCGAGGCGAAGATGGCGGCGGCCGTGGCCGCGCGGAGCCTGTGGAGAGGTGAGAGGTCAGGAGGGGGGTGATTGAACCTCAGGCCGGCCCCCGGTTACTGAACCTCACCAGGGAACGGGAGAGGGACTGACCCTGGACCTCAGGGAAGGGAGCGGGTGATGGAAAGAGAGAGAGAGTGTCTCTCCTCACACCTGAAACCTCTCATCCCTGAGCATCATTTAAAGAAAGACTTGCATTTGTACAGCGCCTTTCACGACCACCGGACGTCTCAAAGCGCTTTACAGCCAATGAAGTGTGGTCACTGTTGTAATGAGGGAAAGGCTGCAGCCAATTTGCGCACAGCAAGCTCCCACAGACAGCAATGTGATAATGACCAGATCACCAACGCAGAGGAGGCAGAAAGGGTCAGGTTGAACTCTGGCTGAGTTGCGCGGCTCGAGGTGGAGAGGTGTCCTGAGCCGAGGCGAAGGTGGCCGCAAGAGGTCCCGGGGGGGAAGGAGAGGGGTTTTTGTTTTGTTGATTGAGAGATAAATATCGGCCAGGATACCGGGAATAACTCCCCTGCTCTATTTCGAAATAGTGCCATGGGATCTTTTATGTCCACCCGAGAGAGCAGACGGGACCTCAGTTTAACGTCTCATCCAAAAGACGGCACCTCTGACAGTGCAGCTTTCCCTCAGCACTGCACTGGAGTGTCAGCCTAGCTTTATGTGCTCAAGTCCCTGGAGTGGGACTTGAACCCACAACCTTCTGAATCAGAGGCAAGTGTGCTACCAACTGAACCACAGCTGATGCTGAATCTGTTCTGCACCCACTCCCGTGGCCCTTAATATTTCCTAAAGTATGACATTCAGAATAGGGCACGCTGTTCTAACTGCAGCCTAATTAATGATTTGTACAGATTTAGCATGATCTCTTTGCTTTTGTATTCTATGTTAAACATTCAGGTTTTTGTTTGGTTTTAGCCACATGTTTTCCCACTTTTAAAAAGTTGTCTATCTGGATCTCCAAGTCTTTTCTTTTTTAAAGTTTTAGCATTTTGACTTTTCTCTTCATGCCTCCTCTTAAAATGTATCACCAGACAATTTCTCTGAATTAAATTTCATCTGACATTTATCTGCCCAGTTTACTAATTTGTCCCTTCCAGTCCTTTTAATAGTTAACCACACATCCTATTTTTGTGGTATCTGCAAATTTTGATAGTGTCCTCATGCATGAGTTCACATATATACTTTGTCGGCTCTTTGAAAGAGTTGTCCAATTTAGTCCCACACCCCAGTTTTTGCCCATAACCCTGCAAATTAGTCCTCTTCAAGTACATGTCCAATTGCCTTTTGAAAGTTCCTATGGAATCTGCTTCTACCACTCTTTCAGGTAGTGCATTCCAGATCTTAACAGCCCTCTGTGGGGGGGGAAAAAATTCTCTTCATACCCTCTTCTGCCAATTATTTTAAATCTGCGACCTCTGGTTATCAACCCACACTTTACAGCACAGAAAGAGACCATTTGGCCCAGCAGGTCTATGTTGGTGTTTATGCTCCACATGACCCGCCTCCCACCTTACTTCATCTCACCCTATCAACATATCATTCTATTCCTTTCTCTCTCACGTACTTATCTAGCTTCCCCTTCAATGCATCTGTGCTATTTGCCTCAACTACTCCGTGTAGTAGCGAGTTCCACACTCTCACCATTCTCTGAATAAAGATGTTTCTCCTGAATTCCTTATTGCATTTATTAGTGAGTATCTTGCATTTATGGCCTTGAGTTTGGACCCCTCACCAGATGGGAGCAGGAAGTTGCAAAGGGACCTGGACAGATTAAGTGTGTGGGCAAATCTATGGCAAATGGTTTTCAATGTGGGTAGTGTGAGGTCATCCATTTTGGACCCAAGAAAGATAAATTGGAGTATTTTCTGAATGGTGAGAAACAAGGCGCTATAGAGGAATAAAGAGATTTGAGAGTCAAGTACATAAATCATTAAAAGCCAGTAGACGGGTACAAAAAGCAAACAAAAAGGCTAATAGAATGTTGGCCTTTATTTCGTCTGGTGGGAGAATCCAGAACAAGGGGACATAATCTTAAAGAACAACAAAAAATGCTGGAAACACTCAGCAGGCCAGGCAGCATCCGTGGAGAGAGAAACAGAGTCAATGTTTCAGAGCTGTGGTCACAGACCTGAAACGTTAACTCTGTTTCTCTCTCCACGGATGCTGCCTGGCCTGCTGAGTGTTTCCAGCATTTTCTGTTGTTATTTCAGATTTCCAGCATCCACAGTGTTTTGCTATTGACATAATCTTAAAATTGGATCTGGACCATTCAGGAGTGAAAACCGAAAGCACTTTTTCACACAAAGGGTAGTAGAAATTTAGAACCCTTTCCACCAAAAGGCTGTGAATGTTGGGTCAATTGGAGCTTTCAAAACTGCAATGATAGATTTTTGTTCGGTAAGGTTATCAAAGGAAATGGATCAAATGCAGGAAAATGGAGTTGAAGTGCAGATCAGCCATGATCCAATTGAATTCCACCAGTTATTTTCAGTGCAATTTCCTTATCTATAGTTATCCTGTCCAATTGCTCCATCTCCTCCTCTTGTACCTTTTCATTCCCACATTCCATAAAAGCAAAGGCAAAGTACGCATTCAGCGTCTCCACAGTTCCTTCAACATCCATGAGAAAATTTCCCTGTTTGGTTCTAATCGGCTCTAACCTTTCTTTAAGTATTCTTTCACTAGTTTGTGTCTATAAAATCCTTTATTATCTCCCTTTATGTTTGTTACTTGTCTGTCTTTATATCCCCTCTGAGACTTTCTAATCTCTTTTGCTTCCCCTCTTTATTTTCTTTAGTATTCTTAGTTGTAGATTTGTAATGTCTTTTTTAAGACTCATTTTAATTTCTCTACTTGTAACACCAGATAGTACTTTTTTATGGGACTATGTCTACCCTAATCATCATGTCTCATTTTTGAAGGTTTTAGTGTGAATCAGCAGTTTCGTACCAATTTGTTTGATATGAACATTTGCGTTTTTATATCAAACAAATTGTTATTGAACAATTGGTGCTTTGAAATGCCTTTTTTCACCTTGTGGATCTGAAATTTCCTGCATTTCGGCTTTTAGCACAGCCACAAATGAATGAATGAATTTCACGAACAGCTCTTTGGGAGAAAAGAGAAAAGAAAGAATGTGCATTTATATAGCGCCTTCCATGACCTCAGGACGTCCCAAAGCGCCTCACGGCCAATTAAGTGTAGTCACTGTTCTAATCCAGGAAACGCGGCAGCCAGTTTGCGCACAGCAAGCTCCCACAAACAGCAGTGATCTAAGTGACGAGACGATCAGTTTGGGTAGCGTTGGTTGAGAGCTAAATGTTGGCCAGCGCCAAGTCCCCTGCTCTTTGAATAGTGCTGTGGGATCTTTTGCATCCACCTAAGAGGGGAAACAGGGTCTCAGTTTAACGTCTCATCTGAAAGACAGCACGTCCAACAGTGCAGCACTCCCTCTGCTACACTGAAGAGTCAGCTAGAGTATATGCTGAAGTTTCTGGAGTGGTGCTTGTACCCACAACCTTCTGACTTAGGCGAGAGTGCTACCACTGAGCCAAGGCATTTCCCCTGTACTATGTATGTGTGTGTGTATATAAATTCTCCTCATGTCACCTCTGGTTCTTTTGCCAGTTACCTTAAATCTGTGTCCTCTGGTTATCGATCCTTCTGCCACTAGAAACAGTTTCTCCTTAATTACTGTATCAAAACCGTTCATGATTTTGAACACCTCTATTAAATCTCCCCATTAACTTCTCTGCTCTAAGTAGTCTCATCTTCGGTCACTTAAGTCCAAGGGACGCAGACATGAACTGATATGGCGGACAACTTTAGCCATTCACCGCCAGATCTGGCTGGACCACATAAAGCATTATCGGGTCCTGCTCTCGTTTGCCAAAACTGCTCACTATTCCGGGATCATTCTGGAATGCAAAGATAACCCCCAGCTTCTATTCTCTACTGCTAACCGTCTCCTTAAACCCCTCTCCCCTGTCTCGTCCACCCTCACCTCCAACAACAAGTGTGAGGAGCTCATGGACTTCTTTGTCTCTAAGATCGAGACCATCCGATCAGCTGCCTCTGCCACTTACCTTCCTTCCATTAGCCCACCGGGCCAAACTTCCTCCAAGGTTCCCCCGTGCCCTAGCCCTGAACTCGCATCTTTCTCCCGTTTCTCTCCGATCTCCCCTCATGACCTCTCCATGCTCACCTTGTCCATGAGACCCACCTCATGCTCCCTCGACCCTAATCCCACTAAACTGCTGACCACCCAACTTCCTTTTTTGGCTCCCATGTTAGCTGACATTGTTAACGGTTCTCTCTCCTCAGGTACTGTCCCCCTCTCCCTCAAATTTACCGTCAACACACCTCTCCTCAAAAAAACGACCCTTGGCTGCCTCCGTCCTTGCAAACTACCACCCCATCTCCAACATCCCTTTCCTCTCCAAAGTCCTTGAACGTATTGTCGCCTCCCAAATCCATACCCATCTTTTCTGGAACTCCATGATGAATCCCTCCAATCAGGTTTCTGCCCCTGCCACAGTACCAAAATGGCTCTCATCAAAGTCAAAAATGACATCCTTTGTGACTGTGACAAAGATGAACTATCCCTCCTCGTCCTTCTTGACTTGTCTGCAGCCTTTGACACGGTTGACCACTCCATCCTCCTTCAACGCCTCTCCACCGTTGTCCAGCTGGGTGGGACAGCACTCGCCTAGTTCCATTCTTATCTATCTAATCGTAGCCAGATAATCACCTGCAATGGCTTCTCTTCCCACTCCCGCATCATTACCTCTGGCGTTTCCCAAGGATCTGTCCTTGGCCCCCTCCTATTTCTCATCTACATGCTGCCCCTCGGCGACTTCATCCGAAAACACAGTGTCAGTTTCCACATGTACGCTGATGACACCCAGCTGTACCTCACCATCAATTCTCTCGACCCCTCCACGGTGTCTAAATTGTCCAGCACGGGATGAGCAGAAATTTTCTCCAATTAAACATTGGGAAAACCGAAGCCATTGTTTTCAGTCCCCGCCACAAACTCCGTTCCCTAGCCAGAGACTCCATCCCTCTCCCTAGCATCTTTCTGAACTGAACCACACTGTTCGCAAACTTGGTGTCATATTTGACCTTGAAATGAGCTTCCGACCACATATCCACACCATAACTAAGACCTCCTATTTCCACCTCTGAAACGTCGCCCATCTCCGCCCCTGGCTCAACTCATCCGTTGCTGAAACCCTCATCCATGCCTTTGTTACCTCTAGACTTGACTATTCCAATGCACTCCTGGCTGGCCTCCCAAATTCTACCCGACGTAAACTTGAGGTTATCCAAAACTCGGCTGCCCGTGTCCGAACTCGCACCAAGTCCCATTCACCCATCACCCCTGTGCTCGCTGACCTACATTGGCTCCCGGTTAAGCAGCGCCTCGATTTCAAAATTCTCATCCCTGTTTTCAAATCCCACCATGGCCTCGCCCCTTTCTATCTCTGTAATCTCCTCCAGCCTCTCAGCCCTGAGATATCTGCGCTCCTCAAGTTCTGCCCTCTTGAGCATCCCTGATTTTAGTTGCTCAACCATCGGTGGCCGTGCCTTCAACTGCCTAGGCCCTAAGCTCTGGAATTCCCTCCCTAAACCTCTCTGTCTCTCTACCTCTCTTACCTCCTTTAAGATGCCCCTTAAAACCTACCTCTCTGAACAAGCTTTTGGTCATCTGCCCTAATTTATCCTTCTGTGGTTTGGTGTCAATTTTTTTGTCTTGTAATACTCCTGTGAAGCGGCTTGGGACGTTTTACTATGTTAAAGGCGCTATGTTAAGGAGAACAACCCCAGCTTCTCTACTCTCTCCACGTAACAAACCCCGCATCCCTGGTACCATTCTCGTAAATCTCCTCTGCACCATCTTCAAGACCTTGTCATCCTTCCTAAAGTGTAGTGCCCAGAATCGGCCACAATACCCTAGTTGGAGCCTAACCAGTGATTTATAAAGGTTTAGCACAACTTCCTAGCTTTTGTTTAAGATTTGCCTTTTTAAAAAAAAATCTGTGCTGGCTTTCATTTATTAACCCATATTTTTCCAAGTGACTATTAATTTTGTGTTGGATTTTTGTCTCTAAAAGTTTCCCCACTCGAGACATTAGGCTGACTGGCCTGTAGTTGCCGGGTTTATCCATCTCCCCTTTTTTGAACAGGGGTGTAACATTTGCAACAGAAAATTCTGGAAACACTCAGCAGGTCAGGCAGCATCGAGGAGAGAGAAACCGAGTTAATGTTTCGGGTCGAGGACCCTTCGTTAGAGAAGAGAGATTTTTAAGCAAGGGCAGGGAGGAGGGGAGAAAGAACAAAGGGAGGAACTGTGATAGGCTGGAAGGCAGGAGAGATTGACTGACAAAAGTAATGATGGTGCAAGGCAAAAAGAGAAGGTAATGGGACAAGTTAAGAAACAAAATGTCTCTAGATGAGGTGTAAATGGCGATGGCAGAATCATCAACAGCTACTATCGGGCAGAGGTTATAGTCTGAAATTGTTGAACTCGATGTTAAGTCCAGAAGGCTGTTCCTCGAGCTTACGTTGAGCTTCGTTGGAACAGTGTAAGAGGCCGAGGACGGAGAGATCAGAGTGGGAGTGGAGCAGAGAATTAAAGTGACAGGTGACCGGAAGCTCGGGGTCACCCTTACGGACTATGGGGGGAAGACTCCTAGCCAAAGAAGTGGGCACGGAGACGAAGACAACAGAAAAAGAGCTCAGCATCATGCCGAGCTCGAAATTCATTGAGATGGGGGCGTAAGGGGATGAAGCTCAGCCTTTGCTGAGGACTGGTCAGAGAGGGGAAGGTCAGAGGGGGGATAGTAAA
Source organism: Squalus acanthias (assembly GCA_030390025.1). Lineage (NCBI taxonomy): Eukaryota > Metazoa > Chordata > Chondrichthyes > Squaliformes > Squalidae > Squalus > Squalus acanthias. Next base: position 121,901,913 of record CM059433.1, read on the forward strand.
AACACGGCAGGGGGTGAGATTGGAAGAAGGGATGTGTTCAGAGGAAAGTGAAGGGGAAGAAGGTTCTGGAGGGGCGTTGGTGTCCAAGAGTTGTTGAAGCTTACAATCCTTGACATCTGAAAGGAAGAAGAAAAGTTTTTTTTTGAAGTGTCGGATGAGTCGAAGGATGAAATGGAACTGTGGACCAGGACAGCTTTGAGATAGAGTGCGTCGGTGCTGCTGAAGAGAGAGGTCGAGAGTGTTCATGTGGCGCCGCATGGCGTTGAGCGTGGATCTCAGGATGCGGCGAGAGCAGTAGCTGGAGGAACGCTGAATATCTCGGAGATACCTGTAATCCTGGGTGGATCCAAAACTTGAAGGGTGGAATTTCAGTTGGAATCCACGTTTCTCTCTCCTCGATGCTGCCTGACCCGCCGAGTGTTTCCAGCATTTTCTGTTGTTATTTCAGATTTCCAGCATCCGCAGTATTTTGCTATTGTAGGAGAATTGTGGCCAGAGACTCTGCTATCTCCAGTCTTACTTCCCTCATCAACCTGGGATGCATCCATCCGGACCGGGTGACTTTTCTACTTTTGAGCGCTGCCAACCTTTTAAGTACCTCCTCTATCTATTTTTAACCTGCTCAATTTTTCTACTACCTCCTCTTTACTGTGGCATTGGCAGCATCCTCAATTCATGAATTTCTCCCCCTCTTTGCTCTTAACCCTGTTTTTCCTGGTCTACATTAGGATAATTTAAGTCCCCCATTATCACCACTCAATAGGTCTTGCAAGTGACTCCATTTGTGCTTCACTCAGCAGCAGCAAAGAGTAGTGACGGTTTCGGGCCTTGGTTAAGTTGTATTTAAAGCGTTACCTGCTGCTATCACTACAGTGAATTAGACCCCGTTTAAATGCCTGTGACACTGCTTGGGCAATGTGCGTTTATTTACCAGAATTAAATGAATGATTTTGATCTACATCTTACAATGGTGAAACAGGAAAAGGATTTGGGAGAAACAAAACAGAAAATACTGAAAACACGTTGCAGGTTATTTGGCATCTGTAGAGAGCACAGATGAGTGAACGTTTCAAATGTAGACCTAGGGTCTATACCTGAATGTTAATACATCTGATCCGATCTGAATGCTAATTGACCTGCTGCGTGTTTGCAGCATTTTCTGTTTTTGTTTTAGTTTTAGTTTTCCAGCACCTGCAGCTTTCGGCTTTTTGTTTCAAGGATTTGGATGTGTCTAAGAAAGACTAGGAAAAATTCAAAAGTGGGTTTAGAATGCATGTACGTAAATGCACAAATTGTGGTGAATAAGGTTGGTGAGCTACAAGCTGAATTAGCTGTATGGCAATACGATGTTGTGGCAATAACGGAAACGTGGCTTAAAAGCGGTGAGGACTGGGCACTTAATATTCAAGGGTACAAGGTGTTCAGAAAAGATAGGGAAGGAAAAAAGGGAGGTGGGAAGACATTGTAGTGTTGGAAAGGGAGGATGTTCTTGAGGGGACAAGGACATAATCCATTTGGTTAGAGTTGAGGAGCAAAAAGGGTATGATCACGCTATTGGGGATATTCTATAGGCCTCCAAATAGTGAGAGGGAGGTAGAGGAGCAAATCTGAGAGATATGCAAGAGCTATAGAGTGGTGATATTGGGGGACTTTAATGACCCAAATATCGATTGGGATAATGCTAGGGTAAAGGGAAAGGAGGGAGAGGAATTTCTGAAATGTGTTCAGGAAAATTTCCTTGACCAGTATGTTCTTGTCCAATTAGGAAGGAGGCATTGCTGGATCTGGTGCTGGGCAATGAGGTGGGCCAGGTCGACCAAGTGTTTGTGGGAGAACACTTTGGTACGAGTGATCATCGTATCATAAGATTTAGATTCGCAATGGAGAGGAGCAAGGAACAATCTGGAGTGGAACTTCTAAACTGGAATAGGGCTAACTTCAGTGGGATGCGAAAGGATCTAGCCAGGGTAAAATGGAACCAAAGACTGACAAGAAAAACTGCAATGGAACAATGGGTGATCTTTGAGGAGGAGATGTTCCAAGTACAGGCTAGGTACATTCCAACAAGAGGGAAGGGTAAGGGGACCAAAGCAAGGGTTCCTTGGATGACGAGGGAGATTGAGAAGATGATGAAACAAAAAAAGAGGGTGTATGATGCATGTCAGGTGAATTCTTCAAGGGAAAACCAGACCAAATACAATAAGTTGAGGGAGGAAGTGAAGATGCATATAAGATTGACAGAGAGAATATGAGAGTAGAATGGCAGTTAACATAAAAGGGAACCCAAAAATCTTCGACTGGCATGTAAACAGTAAGCGGGTAGTAAGAGACGGGGTGGGACCTATTGGGGACAAAGAAGGTGATATATGCTTAGAGGCGCAGGGCAAGGCTAGAATACTCAATGAGTACTTTGTATCGGTGTTTATTAAGGAGGTGGATGCTGACAAAATATTGGTAGCAGTGGAAAAGGTAGAAGCAATGGAAGGGGTGAAAATTGATGAGACAGGATGTACTAGAAAGACTGGGTATGCTTAGAGTGAATAAGTCGCCTGGTCCAGATGGTTTGCATCCCAGGTTGCTAAGGGAATTGGGGGAGGAGATAGCGGAAGCGCTTGCCATAATTTTCCAATCTTCCCTAGATGCGGGAGAGATGCTTGAGGATTGGAAAGTGGCAAATGTGCCACCATTGTTCAAGAAAGGGTGTAAGACAATCCTAGTAACTACAGGCCGGTCAGTTTAACATCAATGGTGGGTAAAGTTTTAGAAACAATAATCAAGGAAAAATTTAACGGGCACTTGGAGAGATTTAAGCTAATTAAGGAGAGTCAACACGGATTTGTAAAAGGCAGATCACGTTTGACTAATATACTTGAATTTTTTGATGAAGTAACAGAGAGGATTGATGAAGGGAATGCAATGGATGTTGTCTCCATGGATTTTAGGAAGGCGTTTGACAAAGTACCACATAGAAGGCTGGTTAACAAAATTGAGGCTCATGGAATAGGTGGGTCAGTGGCAGCTTGGATAAGGAATTGGCTTAAGGATAGAAAACAGCAAGTTGTGGTAAATGGCTGTTTTTCAGACTGGAGATGGTAGACAGTGGTGTTCCCCAAGGGTCAGTGCTGGGGCCACTGCTTTTTGTGATATATATAAATGACCTGGATATTGGAATACAGAGTAGAATTTCTAAATTTGCTGATGACACCAAAGTTGGGGGTGTGGCAAACAGTGAGGATTATAGCAATCGACTGCAGCAGAACATAGAAAGGCTAGCAGAATGGGCAGACAAGTTCCCATATGCAGATGGAATTTAATAGAGAAGTGTGAGGTGATGCATTTTGGCAGAAGGAACAGGAAGAGGCAATACACACGTAATAGCACAGTTTTAAAGAGTGTGCAGGGACAGAGGGACCTGGGAGTTAATGTGCATAGGTCCCTGAAGGTGGCAGGACATATTGAGAGAGTGGTTAGCAAAGCATATGGGATCTTGGGCTTCATAAATAGAGGTATTGAGTACAAAAGTAGAGAACTTACGCTGAACCTTTATAAAGCGCTGGTTAGGCCACAACTGGAGTATTGCGTCCAGTTCTGGTCACCACACTTTAGGAAGGATGTGAAGACCCTTGAGAGGGTGCAGAGGAGATTTACCAGAATGGTTTCGGGGATGGGGGATCTTAGCTACAAGGACAGGTTGGAGAAACTGGATTTGTTTTCATTAGAGCAAAGGAGGTTGAGGGGTGATTTGATAGAGGTGTACAAGATTATGATGGGTTTGGATAGGCTAGACGGGGAAAGGCTGTTCCCACTAGTTGATGGTACAAGGACTAGGGGACACAGATTTAAGGTTTTGGGCAAGAGATACAGGGGATGTGAGGAAAAACTTTTTTACGCAGCAAGTGGTGAGGACCTGGAACTCGCTGCCGACGGAAGTGGTGGAAGCGGAGACACTCAATGTTTTCAAGGGGAGACTGGATAGGCACTTGAGGGAAATAAACTTGCAGGGCTACAGGGATAGAGCGGGGGAATGGGACTGACGGGATTGCTCTACAGAGAGCCGGCACCGACTCGATGGGCCGAATGGCCTCCTGTGCTGTTATGACTCTGACTATTGACCATTCATTGAAAAATATATTCAGCAAGGCTAACTGGCATGCATTTTGATAATATTTGATTGAAAGTCAAAGAAAAGTATCCTAATTTGTTGAAACAAATAGGTGGAATATTATACGCAGCTTTGATACATTACCTTCAACAGGGTACAAGTGTGTTGGAGAAAGTTCAGAGGGTAGGAACAAGATGATTCTAGGTCATAGGCTTAAGTTGTGAAGAAAGACTTACAGATGTGAACTTGCTTTCATTAGAAAAATAAAGAACACGATCTAGATCTTTTAAAATGCTGAGAGGCATAGGTGATGTAGATGTAATCAGGCTGTTTGATTTCAACTGTACAGAATTAATGCACGCAACCACAAAACTAACAAACCACAAAACTAACAAACCACAAAACTAACAGGCTTCCTCAGGCGAAAATTGGGTTTAGAATTTTTTCTCTCCACAGATTAGCGAATATGTGGAACAGACTCCCAACAAAAGCAATTAATACAATGTTGAAGAACTTTGAAAAAATATCTAGATAAATACTAGGTTATAGATATGAGAAGATCAAATACTGCAACTGGTCATGTTTAGTTATAAAACTTTGGAATGTACAGGACCGGAACATACCATTTTGGTCTGGCTGGCCCTAGAATTCAAAAACAGGGTTTACTATCTACTATTTTCTCACCAAATGTCTGTCCAACTGACTCTTAAAATGACTGATTTTATCAACCTTGGTCGCATGCCTAGGCGGTCTATTACAAATATTCATCACCCTCTGTGTGAGGTGGTTATATCTGAGCTATACATTCACCTTCCTCTGCCGAGCTTCATCCTATGGCCCTTATTGTTCTTGCGGCCATGGTAAACAGTTTCTCAGGATTCAACTTGTTGATACCCATAAAGATCTTGAATACCTCAATGAGATCTCCTCTCAGTCTTCTCTAGTGTAACAGAAACTTAGCCAATTTGCACATAGCAAGGTCTCAGAAACAGCAATGAGTTAATGACTAGATAATCTAACAGAGGTCTTTTAAAATTATGAAGGGGTTTGATAGGGTAGCTGTAGAGAAGATGTTTCCACTTGTGGGGGAGTCCAAAACTAGAGGTCATAATATAAGATAGTCACTAATAAATCCAATAGCGAATTCAGGAAAAACATCTTTACCCAGAGAGTGGTTAGAATGTGGAACTTGCTACCACAAGGATTGCTTGAGATGAATAGCATAGATGCATTTAAGGGGAAGCTAGATAAATATAGGAGGGAGAAAGGAATAGAAGGTTAGGCTGATATGGTTAGATGAAGAGGGGTGGGTGGCGTTTGGAGCATAAACACCGGCATAGAGCAGTTGGGCTGAATGGCCTGTTTCTGTGGTTTAAATTCTAAATAATCTATTTTAGTGATGTTGTTTGAGAGATAAATATTGTCCAGGAGAACTCCCCATCTCTTCTTCGAATAGTGCCATGGGATCTTTTACGTTCGCCTTAGAGGGCAGACTGGGCCTTGCTTTAACGTCACACCCAAAAGACGGCACCTTCCGACAGTGGCGTGTCAGCCTGCATTATGTGTTCAAGTCTCTGGAGTGGGACTTTGAACCCACAACCTTCTGACACAGGTGAGAATCCTACCACTGAGCAGGTAACAGCCAAGAACACCGTTCGTGTTCCATCGCAACAATTGCTGAAAAATCCACGTTGAACTGATACTCTGCTAAAGATTTCAGCTGCTCCGCTCCACCATTAATTCCGATTGTGTAGGTGAACTAATTCTTACCTGATTGTTTTAATTTGCCGTGGCAAAAGTCTGCTGTATTTTCCTCTCAAAGCTCACCTAATAAGTTCTTAACAATCAACAACAACACTCCTTTTTTGGATGGAAAATGCAGCACAGAAAAGTAAACATGCGGTTTCAGCTTATCTCTCGGCTTACACGCCACCTCTGCCATTGTTGCTGTTGAACAAAAACGGAAAGCCGGGGTACACCAGGAGCTTAGACTTGCTCCAAAGACTTAAAAAGCCAAAATAGGCCTTAAAATAAAATCATAATTTCAGAGTACTGTAGATTGGATTGATTCAGTTCTTTTAAAAAAAAAACTGAATACCAGAGATGGAACAATGTAATATATCTAATTTCTCTTAAATTAAAGCACGCCCTGTACCTAACGTCACATAGCTATCATTTTTGTAGGTACTGCGGCCTAGGCTAAGCTTTTTAGTGTAAAGGTTTATTCCGCTTGGAGATGTCTCCCACTAAGATTTTCAAATGACAGCTCTATTGTTGCTGTAGTGACAGTATATTTTTGTGAACGTCCGTTCAGTGATGGTTGTGGCGACACTTAACAATAAATAAAACTAGGCCTAGTGAGCCTGTTACAGGAAAATTTCACACCTGTGATACAAATGCCGCCTTTGCTATGTCGATGTGTAACTCACTGTGCCATCACTCTTCCCCCCCTCTAACTATTATGGAAACAGAGGTCAGAAAGAGAAAACGTCCCTATATATCTTTTGAATTTATTACACAGAGCATACATATGCTTTATCTACTTATATAAGTCATGATGCGGAGATGCCGGTGTTGGACTGGGGTGGACAAAAATGAGAAGTCGCACAACACCAGGTTATAGTCCAACAGTTTTATTTGAAATCACAAGCTTTCGGAGCTGTTGCTCCTTCGTCGGGTGAAGTAAAGAGATACAGAATCGCCAAAGCATATATAGATAGAGAACAATGCATGTGTACCTTACAATGGTAGACGACTAAATTTAATCATCCTGACTGTTTACACATTGTCTCAGTTGTATCTTGCTATGTCTTTGATGTGGGACCTTCCTGGCTGACCTGATTGCCTTTTGTCACACCTCGGCAGATAAACAGTCAGGATGATTAAATTTAGTCGTCTACCATTGTAAGGTACAAATGCATTGTTCTCTATCTATATATGCTTTGGCGATTCTGTATCTCTTTACTTCACCCGACGAAGGAGCAACAGCTCCGAAAGAAACATAGAAACATAGAATCGAGGAGCAGGAGTAGGCCATTCGGCCCGTCGAGCCTGCTCCACCATTCAATACGATCATGGCTGATCATCCAAATCCAGTACCCTGTCCCTGCTTTAATCCCCACAGTACACATATCCCACCCTACCCCCGTAACCCCACGTATTTAATTCCCCCTAACATATCCCATCCTATCCCCATAACCCCACATATTTAATCCCCCCCTAACACTTAGGGTCAATTTATCATAGCCAAATCAACCTAACCCGCACATTTTTGGACTTGTGATTTCAAATAAAACTGTTGGACTATAACCTGATGTTGTGTGACTTCTCATTTTTGTCTACTTATATAAGACTGACATTGAATTAAAGAGCATTAAGTATATTCCAGGTGTTCTGATTCCATAATAGATAATACGGTCCTCATAATAAAAAGTACTGCATCCTGTTGAGGCAGAGCTGCCTATGTTTGCAGATAAGCCTGGAAAAAATTAAGCCTGTCATCTTTTGGCATCATCACTGTGACCTATTTTTTTCTGAAGAAATAAATGTAATAAAGGACGTGGCTCCGTAAAAAGGATGTGGAATAATAATATAATTATTCAGTATGCACCGCTGTGTAGGTGTCTTAATATAACCATAGTTAAAATTACATTCTGGCCCACCAGCGTCAAAGACTGCTGCTGTTCCCACGTTGAGCGGATGATGTTCAGTTCAGAGCGTGATCCATTGAATGAGATGTTCTTTGTTTTTGTGTTGTCTGGAGTCATGGCGTTATCTGTATTGATTTATACCTTTTCCGAGTACCTGCTAAAAAGCTGTTAGTAAAATATAGAATCCATTATAAAAATGATTTTAATATCTTTTAAATAAAATCTTTGCCCAGTATGCAGCACAGTAAATATCTACTGACCACGGTAAATCCTGATAAACAACAGTACAACAACAACAACTTGCATTTATATAGCACCTTTGACATAGTAAATCATCCCTTGGCACTTCACAGGAGTGTTCCCAAACAAAATTTGACAGTACTAAAACAGTAGATGTAAAATGGGCATTGCCTTCTATTCGTGTTATAAAGGGAATGCTGCATATCTGGGATTGATTCTGGACAGCGGTTCAGATGAAATAAAACACGAGTGCAGGTCAAGCAATTTATAATTCTTATCCGAGTCATATGTCAATATTCCTACTTCAAGGTATCTTATTTTTGATAACATTGAGTATAACCTTTAGCAGGTGTTTTTTATCGCCTTCTGGCCTGTTTGAACGCTGACAGCTACTGCCAGTGCTGACAATGACTGTCATTGCACTCTGTGCGGTTGATGTATGTTAATGATTGTACCAAAGAAGCCACTGACATTGTTGCTACAAATTTATCAAGAGATAATTAGTTAATTGTTTGGAAATGCTATGGGCAATATCTTTTTTGTCCTAATCTGTTCTTGATGTTGGCAAAGCTACATTTTTTTGCCTATCTTTAGTTGCAGGAAGAAACAAAGGTAAGTACACTTTTTCTAACACTTTGCACTTACCTCAGATACTCACCTCTCCACACTTGCACCCATCGCTCACCTCCACAGCACACTTTTGGACCCCTCCGACCCCCGCAGACCCACTACTCTCCTCGGTGACCCTGGCGGGTTTCGGAGCCTTCGGGAAGCCCTGCACTTGTGTGGGCAAAAAGGGGATAATCCTATGTTAACAGGCAGTTAAGTAGCTGTAATCCCTCCAAGGAGACGGGACCCGGTGCGGGACGGCTACCCGCCTCCTGGCAAAATGGCATGGAGGCGGGTTGGGCACTCGCCCCCAAATTCTGCCATTTTCCCGGCAGTCCCGCCTCCCCAGGGCTGGCAAAATCCAGCCCGTAGTGTTTTTCAGCTTCTCTCGATATACTTGTTGCTCACAGTTAGTGCTGAACTTGTATAAATTTGGGAAATTGCACAACATATACAACTCCGTATTCAACATTGGATGCAGTTATTTTCTTGTCGACATTACTCAATGATGTCTTTCTATTGCGCTCTGTTGTGTGTACATTTGAGGTCATTGATATGTAAAGTTTGGATGTGTTGCTAATTTTGCTTCCTATGCCAACTCTTCTTCCTTTTATATCAATACATTGAGATGTTAAAATAGTGAAAGAACCAAACAGAAATAAGCTGAGATATAAAACAAACATTAACAGATCCAGGATTCAGATAATAGGCCAAGGTGAGTCCATCTAAAATCCGTGGTACACACAGTAGATCTGAATAATCAGCCACTGGAAGTAATTTCTGCCGAATATAACTGAATAAAAGATGTTTCTTGTGTTGAGTGCTGTATCAAGGTCTTTGAGCATGTGCAGTATCAGCACCCAGCAGAGATGTTATCTGGAAACTGAGGGAATGCTCTTAAATCCAGCATCATTACTGCAGGTTGTTATTTATTAAATAAATAGTCCTTCTAGGCTCCTCTTGGCCCACAAGGAAACCATTAAAATTTTGAAAAATCCTACCTTAAGTTGTCTCGTTGTCCTTTGGGGTTTTTAAGTTTATATTTGGGATATAAATCCTGTCCCATGGCTTCTCATTACTTACCCTCTTTATATTCACTATTAGTCTGTCATTTTGTTGCTGTTACTTTTTTTGCCTTTTATAAAACCTGCCTTTTTCTCCTCTTTGCAGGAAGTATATCTGTGACCACCGCTGGGAAGTGGACCGGCTGCCCCTTTCTTCACTGTGCCTCGGTCACACAGACTGGATCGTCCATATCTACACCACTCCCTTTTGTAGTCCATCAGTATAGGTACAGCAGCTTCTTCAACAAGTGTAAGTTTGTTTTCCTGACACTAAAAGTGGCCCAAAGCATTTTAATTTCTATGGCTTTCAACATTTCCATTTTCTGTTTTAGAATATTCAGTGTTTGAAATCCGTAGGCTGTTTTTGCTACTCCGCCGTTGAAAAGGCACATGGGTGTGTGTTGTGAGAGGTGAAATGGTCCTTCATTAGTTAACTGAGTAGCTTTTGAAATTCGCATTTTCAGATGAAGCTGAAAAGCAGGTGCTGTGCATGTAAAGTCGAAATATTGTAGCCGCAGCCCATTCTGGCCAAACTGACTGGTCTGATTTATGCCGCGCTGCCACTCAGCATGCGCAGTAGTTTGATCGTCTTGTCGAATCATAAATTGTTAATACTGGAAGCTTTTCAATCTGATTATACCATCTGTGCTGTATGCCACCAGCAGAAGAGGTCTGCCTTCTGTGGTCTTTGAGAAGAGAAGGGAAAAAAGTATAATGTATCCACGGAGAATAAGGTTCTTTTTCCCTTTAACCCTTCAGGGAGCATTTTATCATGACCAAAAATAATTTTACGTTAGGATTTTTGGGTTTGTTCAAAATCTGCAGTGGGTGTCCATTATAAATTTGGGATTGCCATAGATAAATATTGGGTTCAGTGGCATCAGCTGCTCCCTTAAAGGATCTGAGCAACTCACATTTATGAGCGTTGGCTCGCACTGCACTGTATATAAATGCATCAACATAACCCGAGGACATAACATTAGCTTTTCCTTGTGAACTGGACCAGATACTTGCGATTTTCCCATGCGCATTTCTTCAATATCGCTGCAGGTTAAACTAGGTGAGGCAAAACTTGGTTTGAATCATTAAGCTGCTTCATTTCGCAGTAAGGTGAGATATACAGACCAACACGTGTGATCAGAGCCACTTAGTTCAATCAGTACAACTTGTATTCAAGTAATGAAACAAAAATAAAAAGCACGCACTGCTTTCCCACCTTGCTGGGTCATCCTGCGTAGCCCAAACAAGAGGTTTTCTGACTATCCTCCAGCATTTCTAACTATTCCGCCTCAGCGAAGGTCCTCACCTCTTTCCCCTTAACAAAAGATTGCTTGCTTTTGCAGCCTTGCTCATTCAAAAGCTCCCTGGACGGGAACTTAGGTGATTTTAGGGAGCGAGAGTTGGTGCACAGAGCAGCCTATCAAACCTGCCAGGATGTCTTCCCGCCCCCCTGAAATGAGCTCATTGCAAAGCCTGAAAAGGATCAGGCGTTCAAGTTTCTGTGGTGGGAATATTTGCTGGAAAGTATTTTAAAGAACTATCATTGTTTGAGACCATTTAGCCAGATGCTTTATCTGGCTTCTGATTCACATCCCAGCATGGGGCTGCCCTGAGAAACTTATCCCTTAAAGAAAACTTTAATTTAGTACATTTTATAAATAACTCCTATCTAGATCCTTCCCGTGGAAAAATGACAAAAATATCCTGAAATGTGACAATGCCTGTAACTAAGCTTTGGTGATTGAATTGTGTGTTGTTCAGCATTATGGTTTTGAGGAACATGTTACAAGAAAATATATTGTCAGCCAGTATCTTCAGGGCTCCAAAATGATCTCAGCAATCTCTTCAGTCACTGATATACAAATCGTGGAAGTGAGGGGATATTCATCTTCAGAGTTAATGGAACTCCTAATATTATTTGTGGAAGTTGTTTTGCTGTATGTGAACATCAGAACATCAGGAGCAGGCCATTCGGCCCCTCGAGTCTGCTCCGCCATTTAATGAGATCATGGCTGATCCGATTTTGGCCTCAACTCCACTTTCCTGCCCGCTCCCCATAACCCTTGACTCCGCTGTTGCTCAAAAATCTGACACTCTCAGCCTTGAATATATTCAATGACTCAGCCTCCACAGCTCTCTGGGGTAAAGAATTCCAAATATTAACGACCCTCTGAGAGAAGAAATTCCTCCTCATCTCCGTCTTAAATGGGCGACCCCTTATTGTGAGACTATGTCCCCTCATTCTAGATTCCCCCACGAGGGGAAATATCCTCTCAGCGTCTACCCTGTCCAACCCCCTCAGAATCTTTTATGTTTCAATAAGATCACCTCTCATTTCTTCTAAACTCCAATGAGTATAGGCCCAACCTGCTCAACCTTTCCACATAAGACAACCCTTCCATCCCAGGAATCAACCTAGTGAACCTTCTCTGAACTGCCTCCAATGCAAGTATATCCCTCTTAAGTAAGGGGACCAAAATTGTACGCAGTACTCTAGGTGTAGTCTCACCAGTGCCCTGTACAGTTGTAGCAAGACTTCCCTACTTTTATACTCTATTCCCCTTGAAATGAAGGAAAACATTCCATTTGCCTTCCTAATTACTTGCTGCACCTGCATGCTAACTTTTTGTGTTTCCTGTACGAGGACACCCAAATCCCTCTGTACCGCCGCATTCTGTAGTCTTTCTCCATTTAAATATTTTTCTTTTCTATTCTTCCTACCAAAGTGGATAACTTCACATTTTCCCACATTATACTCGATCTGCCAAATTCTTGCCCACTCACTTAACCTATCTATATCCCTTTGCAGACTCTTTGTGCTCGATTTTGCCAGGCCCGAGGAGGCGGGATTGGAGGCGTGTAAAGTGTTAAAATTGCAAATAATGGCGGGCGGATCCGATCCCGCCTCCAGCCCGCCTCTGAGCAATTTTGCCAAAATCGGGGTTTCAGACCCCATTTCCTTAACAACCAGTTAAGTGCCTCTATAATCCCATTTTGAGAGGCCTTTCTGAATTTAACACATTTCCCCCGTGCTGCACGTCTCCTCTGGAACACGCTAGTTAATCCCGACGGCCTCACAAGTGGATTGCTTACTAACAGCTGCAGCTCCACCATTAAAAAGGAGTTTTCAGCAATCATCATTTGCAGGTGGCAGAACTTTGTTGTCTGAGGTCTGGGAGAACTTTTAGCAGGCCTACTCATTGTTGTGGAAGTTTGGAGCCTGAGACCCATCTCCAGTGTGACCTCCTGGGAAACCTCTCTTCCCCACCTTGACGGAGTGTTTCCTCAACTGAGGTATATACAAGAAGCATGGGAACCATTTATTTCCTTTCCTCCTGGACATCAGATTCGCACGAAGACCAGCCGCGGCAGCAGCAGCACCCGGAGCAACAGCAGCACCAACAGCAGGAGCAACAACAGGAGTGCCAACCTGCTGCTGCTCACCCACCTGAAGCTGCACAGGCCAGAAGGTGCCAGCGCATGGAAGCACGTCGCCGCAGGAGATACCCCCAAAACAGGGTTTACAGACAGAGGATGAGCTACCTCAACATGATTGAGCAGCAGTGCCAAAAGAGGCTCAGACTTTCGCGAGAGGTAGTGGGTGGCATCTGCGCAATGCTGCAGCAAGACCTGGAGCCCAGAGGAGCGGGTGGACACCCCTTACCAGTGGCCATCAAAGTCACCACCGCACTCAACTTTTTTGCTTCAGGCTCATTCCAGGGATCAACAGCAGACATCAGCGGCGTCTCCCAGGCGGCCGCGCACACTTGCATCACGCAGGTAACCGATGCCCTCTTTGCCATCGCGCACAATTACATTAACTTCTCCAAGGATCAAGTAAGTGTAACCACGCATGCGGTTGGATTTGCTAATCTGGCAGGCTTTCCAAGGGGTCAGGGCATCGTTGACTGCACACATGTGGCCCTTAAGGCACCCCATCACAATCCAGGTATTTTTGTCAACCGCAAGGGCTTCGACTCCCTCAACGTGCAGCTGAAATAAATTTTGCATGTTTGCGCCAAGTACCCTGGCAGTTGCCATGACTCCTTCATCCTGCGGCAGTCTAGTGTGCCTCCGCTCTTCAGTCCACCAGACCAACTTTTCGGATAGCTACTTGGAGACAAGGGCTATCCCCTGAAGACGTGGCTAATGATGCCGTTGAGGAGCCCATCCAACGAAGCTGAGGAGTGCTACAACTCCAGCCACATTTCCACCAGATCCATAATCGAGCAAACTATTGACTTGCTGAAGATGCGATTCAGATGCCTTGATAGATCAGGTGGAGCCCTGCAGTACTCAGCAGCCAGGGTCTCCAGAATCGTCGTGGTCTGCTGTGCACTTCACAACATGGCACAGCATCGTGGCTTGCAGCTGGCTGAGGTACAAGTGGCTCATCGCATAGCCTCCTCAGATTAGGAGGAGGAGGAGGAGGAAAGCGACAACGAACCGCTTGCGGAGGCGCATCAACCAGCGGCAGCAGCACGTGAACACGTTGCTGCCCGGGATGCAAGGGACGCACTCATTTTGGCCAGATTTGCTTAGCCTGCTCAATCAAACACTTTTGCCTCGCACCTTCTTACCAGAGCATCGACAATGGGCAAGAACCTGCGGATTCCTATCACTCTGACCACCATACTGACAATTGCAAGTCGCCCTAAGCCCTCAATGTGGAAGTCCTATTTGCGAAATGACACAGGCCACAACTTCAACAGTTTTTTTATCACATCAAATCATGGATGGCTTTTCAAAAATAAACACAACAGAACACCCAAGTGACTACCCTTGTGACTACTTGTGCTTTATCTTCCTCTTATGCGTGCTCCTACGTGGTGCTTCCCCTGTGGCTTCAGCAGATGTGGAGGCCCTTTGCTCACTTTCTTGCTGCTCCTGCCTCGACACCTTGGCGGGCGTCCTCTGGGGATGCGAGCCTGTGAGGGCTCGGTAACAGTCTGCTGCTCCTGCGGCTGTGCAGGGGCTGAGACGCCGATCTCAGTTGGGTGAGGACTCTGGTGGGGCTCTGACCGAGGGCTCTGCAATGGCATGGTCGTGTGAGCACTTGGAGAGGAACTCCCACTTCCTTGTTCTCTGCCACTAACATCCCTCTCATGGGTCAGCCCCACTTCAGAGCTAGCAAGTGGCTTGACAGCACCTTGCTGCACTTCAGGGGGGCCATGAGGACCCGTTTCTGCACTGGAAGTCCTACTCCAGAGGACTTCCATGAAGGTCTGGTTTCTCTGCTCAATAGCTGACCATTGTTCCTCAAGAGATGTCAGTCTATTCTGAACAATGACCATGTTTTCAAGACCCTGGCGACTAAGCTCCTCCATTGCCGTAGCCATCCTCTCCTCTACGGTAGCCATCCTCTCCTCTACGGTAGCCATCCTCTCCTCTACGGTAGCCAGCCTTACCACGGTGATGCGTTCATGCGCCAACGCCTCCACAAAGGCTCTGCTCATGTTAGCGATGGACTCCTCCATTCACTCCACACGCACAGCGACCCTGGAGACAAAACCTGTCAGAGACATACATAGATACATAGATACATAGAAGATAGGAGCAGGAGTAGGCCATCCGGCCCTTCGAGCCTGCTCCGCCATTTAATGAGATCATGGCTGATCCTCCAATTCAGTATCCCGTCCCCGCCTTCTCTCCGTAACCCTTAACCCCTTTTGCCTGTAGAAATATATCTAATTCCCTCTTAAATATATTTAATGAGCTGGCGTACACTGCCCTCTGTGGCAATGAGTTCCACAGGTTCACCACCCTCTGAGTGAAGAAATTCCCCCTCATTTCTGTCCTAAATGGTTTAGCCCTTATCCTTAAATTATGTCCTCTAGTTCTGTTCTCACCCGCCAAGGGAAACATTCCTTCTGCATCTAGTCTGTCTAGACCTGTCAGAATTTTATACACTTCTATGAGGTCCCCTCTCAATCTTCTAAACTCCAGTGTGTACATCCCTAAACTACATAGTCTCTCCTCATAGGTCAATCCCGCCATTCCTGGTATCAGCCTGGTGAATCGCCGCTGCACCCCCTCCATGGCAAGAACATCTTTCCTCAGATGAGGCGACCAAAACTGTACACAGTACTCGAGGTGTGGTCTCACCAGTGCCCTGTACAGCTGCAGCAAGGTATCCCTGTTCCTGTATTCCAACCCTTTTGCTATGAAGGCCAGCATACCGTTTGCCTTCTTGATCGCCTGTTGCACCTGCATGCTCGCCTTCAGTGACTGGTGTACAAGAACACCCAGGTCTCTCTGTACTTCCCCCTCTCCCAATTTATTGCCATTTAAATAATAATTTGCCCTCCCGTTCCTGCACCCAAGGTGGATAACTTCGCACTTGTCCACATTATAGTGCATCTGCCATTTATCCGCCCAATCACCCAGTCTGTCCAAATCGCTCTGGAGCTTCCTGGTCTCCTCCTCTGAGCCCACCCCCCCTCCTAGTTTAGTGTCGTCTGCAAATTTGGAAATGCTGCATCCGACTCCCTGATCCAGGTCATTAATGTAAATTGTGAACAGCTGGGGACCCAGGACAGATCCCTGTGGTACCCCACTTGTTACTGCCTGCCATTCAGAAAATGAGCCGTTTATTCCAACTCTCTGTTTTCTATCTGACAGCCAGTTCTCTATCCACGTCAATACTTTCCCCTTTATCCCATGAGCTTCAATTTTCCCTGCTAATCTTTTATGTGGGACCTTATCGAAGGCCTTTTGGAAGTCCAGGTACACCACATCTACTGGCTCTCCCCCATCTATTTTACCAGTTACTCCCTCAAAAAATTCCAATAGATTAGTCAAGCACGATTTACCCTTTGTAAATCCATGTTGACTCTGTCCTATCCTGTCCCCATTTGCTAAGTGCTCCGCTATTTCATCCTTAATGATGGACTCCAGCATTTTGCCCACAACTGATGTAAGGCTTACAGGTCTGTAATTACCTGCTTTTTCCCTACCCCCCTTTTTGAATAGTGGGGTAACGTTAGCTACCCTCCAATCCATGGGCACTGTTCCCGAGTCTAATGAATTCTGAAAAATCATACTTAGTGCATCCGCTATCTCTAGGGCCACCTCCTTCAGCACCCTAGGATGCATGTTATCAGGCCCTGGGGATTTGTCCGCCTTCAATCCCTTTAGCTTCCTTAACACCATATCCTTAGAGATATTGACTTGCGTCATTTCCTCCTTTGCAAATGTCCCTATTTTTCCCGATATCCCAGGGAGGTTTTTTGTGTCTTCCTTCGTAAAGACTGACCCAAAGTATGCATTTAGTTGGTCTGCCATTTCTTTATTTCCCGTTATATATTCCCCCGTATCTGACTGCAATGGGCCAACTTTGGTTTTCACCAGTCTTTTCCTCTTGATATACTTATAAAAGCTTTTGGAGTTAGTTTTTATATTTTCCGCCAGCTTGCTTTCGTAAGCTATTTTGCCCCTCTTGATTAAGCCCTTTGTCCTCCTTTGCTCTATCTTAAACTGTTCCCAATCTTCCGCTCTGGCGCTTTTTTTGGCTATTTTATACGCCCTATCTTTGGATTTTATGCTGTCTCTAATTTCCCCTGTTATCCACGGTTGAGTCACCTTTTTAGATTTCCTTTTATGCCAGATTGGTATAAACAATTTTTGCAATTTTGTCATTCTATCTTTAAATGCTTGCCATTGTTTATCTACCTCCAGTCCTCCCAGGAACGTTGTCCAATCAGACCTACTCAGTTCCCGTCTAATGGCATCATAATTCCCCTTGTTTAAATTCAGGACCTTAGTATCTGAGTCAATTTCTTCGCTCTCCATTTCGAGTGAGAAATCGATCATGTTATGATCGCTCTGACCCAAGGGTCCCCGTACAACAAGATTACTAATTAGTCCCTTCTCATTGCACAGTACCCAGTCCAATATAGCCTGTTCCCGAGTTGGTTCCTCGACATATTGATCCAGATAACCATCCCTTAAACACTCAAGGAATTCCTCCTCCTCATTATTTTTACTGATTAGGCTATTCCAATCTATATGTAAGTTAAAGTCACCTATGATGACAGCTGTGCTCTTATTGCACGCTTCTCTAATTTCCCTCGTGATGCCCTCCCCAACCTCTATTTTACTATTTGGAGGCCTATATACCACTCCTATTAATGTTTTTCGCCCCTCGCTATTTCTTAGCTCCACCCATATAGATTCTGTATTAACTGAGTTAATATCCTTCCTTTCAATTGCATTTATCCCTTCTTTTACCAGCAATGCTACCCCTCCTCCCTTTCTTTTTTGTCGATCCTTCCTAAATACTGAATACCCCTGTATGTTAAGCTCCCAGCCCTGCTCACCCTGCAACCATGTTTCCGTAATCCCAATTAGATCATAATTATTAACCTCTATTTCCACAGCTAATTCATCTACCTTGTTCCTGATGCTTCTCGCATTAAGGTATAAAACCCTCAGGCTTTTTTTATGCTCACATTTTTTATGAATTAGTTTGGCCCTTTGTTTTTTGTTCCTCACCCTTTTACCATTTATTTCTGTCTGCCTTTCACTTTCCTCTATTTCACTACATAGGTTTCTAGCCCCCTGCCATACTAGTTTAAATGCTCCCGAACTGCTTTATCAAAAATTACCCCGAGAACATCAGTTCCATCTTTGCACAGGTGTAGACCGTCCCTTTTGTATAGGTCACACCTACCACAAAACTGGTTCCAATGCCTCAAAAATTTAAAACCCTCCCTCTTACACCACTGCTCAAGCCACGTATTTAGCCTAACTATCCTGTTCTCTGTACTCTTACTAGCACGTGGCACTGGTAGTAATCCAGAGATTACTACCTTCGAGGTCCTACTTTTTAGCTTGGCTCCTAACTCCCTAAATTCTACTTGTAGGACCTCTTCCCTTTTTTTAGCTACGTTGTTGGTACCAACATGTATCACGACAACTGGCTGTTCCCCCTCCCCCTCCAGAATGTTCTGCACCCGCGCCGAGACATCCTTGACCCTTGCACCAGGGAGGCAACATACCATCCTGGAGTCTCGGTCGCGACCACAGAAACCCCTATCTATTCCCCTTACAATCGAATCCCCTATTACTATAGCCCTGCCACTCTTTTTCCCTCCCTTCTTTGCAACAGAGCCAGTCATGGTGCCATGAGCCTGGCTGCTGGTGCCTTCCCCCGATGAGTCATCCCCCCCGACAACAGCACCTAAGGCGGTGAACCTGTTGCTAAGGGAGACAACCCCAGGGGATTTCTGCACTACCTTCCTGCCCTTGCTCTGCCTTTTGGTCACCCATGTACTATCTACGCTGGCCTTAACCTGCGGTGTGACCAACTCACTAAATGTGTTATCCACAACCCTCTCAGAATCGTGGATGCTCCAAAGTGAGTCCATCCGCAGCTCAAGGGCCGTCATGCGGTCCCACATGAGCTGCAGCTGGACACACTTCCCGCACACATGGTTGTCAGGGACACAGGAAGCGTCCCTGATTTCCCACATGTTACAGGAGGAGCATGACACAGGTCCGAGCTCTACTGCCATGACTTAACCCTTATATTACTTTTTAATTTTCTAGTTTTAGTTTATTTATTGACTTTTGTTTTCCCGAAGCTTACTTAGACCAATGTATACTGTACTCCTCTTATTCCTTTTTAAACTAACCAAATCCCACTAGTTTTAGTTTTACTTTCTAGGAAGGTTTGAGGAAAGTACTTACCAGTTAGTCTTACCTCCCTGGTCTTTCGCTGTCTTCCCGGTCTTGTGTCCCCTTGGTCCTACACCGACTTCCCGCTCCTCCCGGTTCCTGCTCTGCTGAAAAGAAACTGAGACCAAAAAATTTGTGACCTCTGTTTTTAGACTGCTAAAAGACTAGTAGGTTAGAGGAGGAGGGCGGGTGGGGGTTCCTACTCTGTAGGAACTCGGGTTTAAGCCACCACCCTCCTTAAATGCTGTTCACCTGGGTGCTTCCCACCTGGTCTGCTTCCGGTCTCGTCTCTCCCGACACTGGCCTCTGCAAAAAAAGCCCGCGAAAGTGAGTTTAAATACTCACGGTGCTGCTGCTCTCTCCGCTCCCGACACTGGCCTCTGCAAAAAAAAGCCCGCGAAAGTGAGTTTAAATACTCACGGTGCTGCTGCTCTCTCCGCTCCCGACACTGGCCTCTGCAAAAAAAGCCCGCGAAAGTGAGTTTAAATACTCACGGTGCTGCTGCTCTCTCCGCTCCCGACACTGGCCTCTGCAAAAAAAGCCCGCGAAAGTGAGTTTAAATACTCACGGTGCTGCTGCTCTCTCCGCTCCCGACACTGGCCTCTGCAAAAAAAAGCCCGCGAAAGTGAGTTTAAATACTCACGGTGCTGCTGCTCTCTCCGCTCCCGACACCTGCACCTGTTCCTGGAGTTCCAGCACCGCTCTCCTGGGTGGACCCGGAGGCACAGGGTCGACATGCAGCGGAGCCGAGCTGGCAGAGTCTTGCGCCCTCCGACGAGGACTCTCCACTGCTGTCCCTGTCTCCACCATCTGCTGATGCTCACTTGTGAGCTGCGATACACCAGGTGACAACTCTACTCTATGTCCCGAAGGTCCCACCGAGGTTTGAGTGTCTGCGCTGGTGCTGGGTGCACTTAATTCTGCTGACG
The DNA here is from genome assembly GCA_030390025.1 of Squalus acanthias. NCBI lineage: Eukaryota > Metazoa > Chordata > Chondrichthyes > Squaliformes > Squalidae > Squalus > Squalus acanthias. Next base: position 121,922,185 of record CM059433.1, read on the forward strand.
CTGCACCCTCAGAGGTTGCAGCTTCCTCTAAGGAGTCTGGGGACTCGGGCTGTTCCTCCTGGACAGTGGGGAGGGGGGCTGTCGCTGATCCTCTGGGGGAGTAAAGGAAAGAGTTAGACACGTGAGATAAACGTTGCATGCACATTGAATTGTGCAGATGATTGTAAGTCAATCTGTTAGAGCATCAGAATCAATATCAGTCACTCATCAATGTCAATGAGAGAGATGAAAACTATTCTGTCACCAGCTTGCTCTGATGCGCCCATCTGTCCATCCCCCACTTGCGCATCGTCCTCCACTCCCACGATCTCTAGGGCCGCCTCCTCTGCTGTGGTGAGCTGGGCTATTGAGGGTGGCCCTCCTCCTGTCCTCGCCCTCTCCCTCTTATTGTGAGCTCTCTTTTCCTGCAATGAGGGAGACAAGTGCAGTTTGAGTGAGAATGAAGGAGTGAGTGTAGAGAATCCATAGCATAGATGCTTAGAAGGACACAAAGATGGAGTGAGGTGCCAAGACCAAGGGCCCTTCCTGTGTGTTGTAAGTTGTTGTCATTGCATCACAGTGATAGGGAGTGTGAGAGCTGCATAGTCGAATAGTTAAGTGAATGTGAACATACAGAGAGTGGGAATGGTTAAGGGTGCAGGGATCTAAGGGTCAAGTGGGATGTGGAGGAGGAGGTTGACAAAGCAGAGTGCTGGTGATGAGAGGCGATGGGAATCAGATTGAGGTTCATGGGGATGGAATACTCACTTTTCCTGTGCGGAGAAGGTCATGAAAACTCTTTCTGCACTGTAGCCAGGTTCTGCTGCACATTGAAATCGCATTCACCTCCTGTGCCACTTGCAGCCACACTGCTTTGGTCTGTTGTGGTGGCTTTTTCCTCCCTGAAGAAGGAAGCAGCACTTCCTTATTTGCTCTTGCTCCCTCCACCAGAGCTTGGAGGGAGTTCTCATCGAATCGGGGTGCACACTTTGGTCTGGTGCTGGACATGGTTGCAGTAGGAATTCCTCAGACGTATGATGCTAAAGTTGAAAGGCTGAAAAAGAACCAAGGCTGCTTGCAGGCCTTAAATGCAGCTGCATAGATGACGTCATCGGAGGCAAGTTTCAGCATCAAAATACTCATTGCGCCTGGGGTTCCCACACGCTGGAAATCAAGTGCCCAATTAGGGCAAAATCGCTCATTTGTCCCGCCTCTTATTGAAGGCGGGGTCCTGACACGCCGACTACCTGACACGCCCCCAGGCTGCCCCCAATGACAAAATCCAGCCCTTTATGTCCTCTTCACACCTTGCTTTCCCACCTATCTTTGTATCGTCCACAAATTTGGCTACAATACACTCGCTTCCTTCATCCGTCATTAATATTAATTTGAAAATAGTTGAGGCCCCAGCACTGATACCTGTGGCACCCCACTAGTTACAGATTGCCATCCTGAAAATGACCCATTTATCCCGACTCTCTGTTTTCTGTTAGTTAGCCAATCCTCTATCCAATCTAATATATTACCCCCAACACCATGAGCTCTTATCTTATGCAGTAACCTTTTATGTGGCACCTTGTCGAATGTCTTTTGGAAATCCAAATACACTACATCTACTGGTTCCCCTTTATCCACCCTGCTCATTACCTCCTCAAAGAACTCTAATAGATTTGTCAAACACAATTTCCCTTTCGTAAAACCATGTTGACTCTGTTTGATTACATTGTGATTTTCTAAATGCCCTGCTACTACTTCCTTAATAATGGATTCCAGCATTTTGCCAGTGACAGATGTTAGACTAACTGGCCTACAGTTTCCTGCTTTCTGTCTCCCTCCTTTTTTGAATATGTATTTAAAGTGCGCGCTTTAACCTAGCTGGCAGTCAAAAGGTACAGCTTGGGATATGTATCCCTCCAGTAGAAATGACAACATTTTGAGGAGTGCTTACTTTAGGACATTCTGAGGATGTGAAAATCAGCTGTTACAATTTTCAGGCTACACCAGATATTTTTCTCATGCTTAGCAACATGGACAACTCCCATAAGTGAGTCCTCACTCCCAGTGAACCAAAGTGTGAATTTAAACGCACCAGTTTGATAATGGCCCCTGTGAAGAGCCTTGGAACATTTTACTACGTTAAAGGCGCTATATAAATGCAAGTTGTTGTAAAATTAACCCAAAATGTCCTTCCTGTAATTAGCACATTAGAAACGACACGCACTCTCTCATATCCTTCTAGCCCTCGGATAACGAAAGTATAATCGCTCCACTATATGGCTTGGGTGAAAATCTATGAGCCCGGTTCATTAAAAGTAAGAATTAAACAGTAGTAAAAGATCAGCACAGAAAATTATACCAGATTACAACATATAACTTACAACTCCTCAGGTCCACAAAATGTTGAGACAGATGCTCTGATCGCTCTTCTAGCAACACTGAACTGCTGAACAGCATCCATAACACAAGACTTATACATGAGGTTGAGGCCCTGCCCTGGAGCCTTCACATGCTCAGCACAAAATGGACTGAAATGCACTCGGACAGGAAGAGCTGCTGAGCTGGTCAATGACTGTCAGATATCTCTCGCTTTCAATCAGCGCCATCAAAACAGCCTGACTAACATGCCAATCACAACAAACCTGCCTCCCTTTGGTGGGTTGGCTCTGTCTCTTCTCATTGCCTTTGTAAACAACTTCCCAAGCAATGACAAATTCCTGGCCTGACTGAGCTTGAAAAGATCACTGATATCATTGGCCGATACTTTCATAAAACAAAGGAGGACATGCATTTTATATAGCGCCTTTCATGACCTCCGGACGTCCCGAAGCGCTTAATATGTAATCTTTCTTTCAGAACCCTTTACTGTATGTCAGGACCAGCCAAAAGTGGTACCCTCTCAGGTTTTAGTAAGTAAAAAAGAATGTATGTGTATATATACTTATTACATTAAAGTCCGGTTTCTAATTTGTCATCCCAGGACCTTTTGTCATCCCAGCTGTGGCTCAGTGGGTAGCACACTCACCTCTGAGTCAGAAGGTTGTGGGTTCAAGTCCCACTCCAGGGACTTGAGCACATAAATCTAGGCTGACACTGCAGTGCTGAGGGAGTGCGGCACTGTCTGATGAGACGTTAAACCGAGGCCCCGTCTGTTCACCTCAGGTGGACGTAAAAGATCCTACGGCACTATTTCGAAGAAGAGCAGGGGAGTTATCCCCGGTGTCATGGCCAATATTTATCCCTCAATCAGCATAACAAAAACAGATTATCTGGTCATTATCACATTGCTGTTTGTGGGAGCTTGCTATGCGCAAATTGGCTGCCGCGTTTCCTACATTACAACAGTGACTCCACTTCAAAAAGTACTTTACTGGCTGTAAAGCGCTTTGGGACATCTGGTGGTCGTGAAAGGCGCTATATAAATGCAAGTCTTTATTTTTTTTTCTTTATTCTTTTGGTAACGAGGTGCAAAAGCTGCTGCTCACTTAAATCATATAAAAGATTCTGTTGGGCTAGAAAAAAAAACATTTTAACCCCATCACTTCAAATTCCTTAAAAGCTCTGGGGAATGTGGGAAAGTGCAATGTCAGAAATGACCAGTCCATCTGGCTAGTCTCAAAAACAAATACCTTTTGATCGCCCCGCCCCCCCCCCAAAAAAAATATTAATCTTACACACTGTCTGCCTCCCTAGGAGCTCTATTCCATACCTTCACCAACCCCTGAGCAAAGTAGTTAAATCTAAATTGTTCCATCAGCCTTGACTCAAGGTTATGGCTTCAAGCCTCACTTCAGAGACTAGAGCACATAATTTACGACGACACTTCAGTGCAGTACTGAGGGAATGCTGCACTGTCGGAGGTGCCATCTTTTGGATGAGATGTTAAACTAAAGTCCTATCTGGCGTGTATGTGAAAGATTCAGTAGACATAAAAGATCCCATGGCACTATTCAAAGAAGAGCAGAGAAGTCCTCCCAGTATCCTGGCCAACATTTAGCCCTCAACTAACACCATTAAACCAGATTATCTGGTCATTTATCTCAGTGCTATTTGTGGGACCCTGCTGTGCGCAAATTGGCTGACACATTCCTTATATTACAGCAGTGAGTACATTTAAAAAGTACTTAATTGGCCGTGAAACACTTTGACATCCTGATGATGTGAAGAACTCTATATAAATGCAAGTTCGTTCCTTCTCTTTCTATTTTAGTTTTCCTCTTCTAAACTTGACCTCTACTTACAGAGTTTGGGGCAGTCTTGAGCACATTATCACAGTTCAATTTATCTATTCCCTTAAGAATGTTGGATGCTTGAATAATTTCACCCTCTTTTTTTTCTCTTATCCAGAGTTATGAAGCACAGGCTTTTCAAACTCTTCTCATAACTCTGATGCCTTAGCTACGTATCAGTTTGGTTGTCCTGTTCTGCCCTGCCTCCTATACCTGGATATCCTTCCTTTAGTACATCAGCCAGAATTCTACACAGTACTGCAGGTACAGCTCTACCTGCAATATATACAGACTCATTATCGCCTCCCGGGATGTGTGTTCTATCCCTCTGGCTTTGCATCCCATGGTCTGACTCGCTTTCCTTCCTGCTGCTCCATACTGTGCTTTTGGTTTCAATGAGATATCCAGTACCCCCAAATCCCTTTCCTGTGTTGTGTCCTGTAGCTTACAGCCAGTTAATTAATACTGTCAATGTTTGTTTCCTTTCCCGAGTCTCATTACCCTTCATTTGTCTGTGTTAAATGACGTGGATACTGTCGTGTAGGGTTTGTTACTGGACTAATAACCACAAGGCTTGAACTAATAATCCAGTGAATGTGAGTTGAAACTCACCATGGTATTTTGAGAATTTGAATTCGGGTTTTTAAAAAAAAATGGAAAGCCAGTATCAGTAAAAGTGACCATGAAACATAGAAGATAGGAGCAGGAGTAGGCCATTCGGCCCCTCGAGCCTGCTCCGCCATTCAATGTGATCATGGCTGATCATCCAAATTCAGTACCCTGTCCCTGCTTTCTCCCCATATCCCTTGATCCCCTTAGCCTTAAGAAATATATCCAACTCCTTCTTGAAGATATTTAATGAATTGGCCTCAACTGCCTTCTGTGGTAGAGAATTCCACAGGTTCACCACTCTCTGGGTGAAGAAATTCCTCCTCATCTCAGTCCTAAATGGCTTACCCCTTATCCTTAGACTGTGACCCCTGGTTCTGGACTCCCCCGCCATCGGGAACAGCCTTCCTGCATCTAGTCTGTCTCGTCCTATTAGAATTTTATAAGTTTCAATGAGATCCCCTCTCATTCTTCGAAACTCTAGCGAATATAAGCCTAATCGACCCAATCTCTCTTCATACGTCATTCCTGCCATCCCAGGTATCAGTCTGGTGAATCTTCGCTGCACTCCCTCCATGGCAAGAACATCCTTCCTCAGATAAGGCGACCAAAACTGCACGAACTGTATGAAGTTGCCAGATTATCATTTAAAAAAAAAACTGGTTCACTAATGTCCTTTTTAGATAAGGAAACCTGCCGTCCTTGCCTGGTCTGGCCTGTATGTGACTCCAGTCCCACACCAGTGTGGTTGACTTTAAACTGCCCTCGCAAGCCACTCAGCAGTATCTAACCGCTACAGAGAAATTGCCAACTAGATATGGGCAATAAATACGGTCTTGTCAGCGACATCCACGAAAGAGTTCATTAAAAAATTGCTGCTCGTCAGTCCATCTTCCCAATCAATCCCAGTTCCTTTGTATTTGGCTTGTGTATTCCTTATTGTTTGAAACCCTCTCCCTCTGCTTACCAATCTGGAGATTGGCAGGGAATTTGACAGATCTTTTTCTTCATGGTCCGAAACTCCTTCAACCCAAATAAGTTCAAGATGGTCGTCCTTCCTGCTGAAGCAGACATTTGACTGGTCAGAGCACCTTCATGGGTTTCCGACCAAAGCAGCATTTCAGCAGATCCTTTCTGTCCTGAAAAGGCTGAGGTTTGTAGCCAACTGGGAGAAGTTGCTGTTAGCTCGAGTCTTGTATTAAAGGGGGGGGCGGGGGGCAGTTTTCACACCGTGCGGTATAGTCGTGCCTTCACCGGGGAGATCCACACAATCTGAGTTTTGAGAATGGCATTTGTTGTGTAGATCAGAAATTAAGTGCATTGGACCTTTGATGGGGGAAGGAGAATGCCTGCAAGACTGTGCTATTTGCTCTGACACTGATTTACGATATCTTTTTTCTAGTTGTGTTTCTTGCAATGCAAATCAGTTGTTTTTTTTTTATTATTTGTTGACAATCCCAGAATATTCTAGCACAGCTATCGTTTCAATATAAACTGAATTATTTTATTGCCTCTTTGTTCTTGGTAACCTTCCCTGATTTATGAACTGTGAACCCATAGCCCGCAGGATTTTTTTTCCCACAAAGTTACTCACTCAACTGTGTTAAAATATACATAGATTTTCTTAACACTTGATATGAGTTTTCTGGGCAGATTACATGAATTATCAGGGATTGCTATATGGAGGAAATGGATTCTGACCTGAAAAAATGTTAATTCTCTTTATGAAAAACTATATTGTTATCCTCGGAGGCATTTGATTTACATCTGCAATTCAGGTCTCCTATTCTACATCTAGCCTGATCCTCCATCTTTTCTGAAAGACTTCATCAGAATTCAGAGAAATTCTAATACTGACACCAAATTATGATACAATATTCTAAAGGATGCACTTCAGGGTGTTAACCCCCCAACAACACAAACTGGTATTTGAATTTGGATGGATCTGAACAAAACACAGCTGTGGAGGTATTAATCCTTTGAGTACTAAATTCATTTTTAAATTGCCAGCTTTCTATATAAGCACATTTTCTATCCGGTGTAGCAATGTACAAAATTAACTATTTTATTCCAACTATCCTGTCTGTAGGAATGTATGATTTTGAATAGTAAGATCCTAGAACCGGAGAGCACCGACCCTTAAATCATATACCACACCCATATAGAGGGACGCTGTTGTATCATAGCAAGAGCCTTTTTTTCCCCCCCTATCCAATAATTTTATAACTAATAAACAGAAGTGTTCGAAGAAAATGGGGGCGGGGGGGGGGGGGGGGAACACTCTCTTTTAATGCCCCAATGATTTTTCTCCCAGGTTGCTTGCGGCAGTGAGCAGCAGATTAATCTTTACTTCCTGGAGACTCCAAGGCAATCCTGGAGGGCTGGTAACCCTACATGAGAGCCGTGCAGAAAGGAGAAAAAGAGGCAGGAAGAATTAGAGAACGAAAGAGAATCCGAGATAACAACAGAAAATGCTGGAAACACTCAGCAGGCCAGGCAGCATCCGTGGAGAGAGAAACAGAGTCAACGTTTCAGGTCTGGGACCCTTCGTCAGAACTGGAAAAAGCTGGAGATGTAACCGATATTAAGCAGGTGCAGAGACAGGAATCAGAGAGTCAGTTACAGGAAAAGAGAGATACATTTTTTGTTCCGTTTGTCCGTGATTAATGCCACAGGGGATTAGCTATATCTGTTCCCATAAAAGTTTTTAAAACATCTATTACAATCCAGACTTCACAGTGCAGGTGTCCCATTTAGCATAAATCCCAACTGAACAATTTTTTTTCCATGAAGTATGCATGAAGAGAAAGATGTCCAATTATTTCCGAATGCTTATTCTGATATTGCTATAAACTAGAGAGGCTGTTGAGGTAACGAGGAGAGGAGCCAAGTAGCTTCGAGTCCAAAGAAACTTCCAACCGCCAATAATTAGTCTCTAACTAACTTCTGGAAGGGGCAGGATTGTTGGCACACACAGGCCCAGCAACCCAATGCAAGCCACTTCAAGGGTGGTTTGGATGAATGTCAGTAGCTTCAAAATGGGCTCGCTGAGCTTTCTTACATCAGACACAGAGCCACGTATGAGTGGGTTAATGAAAAGTGCTCACCTCTCAAAAAGCTGCAGGCAGAAACAACTGAGCTCCCAGTAGGGAACAAAACAATCTGGGGGGGGAGAAATTCAACTCCTGGCTGCCCGCTTTTCCACAATAGAATTGGCATTCGACCTAATTTCACGCTGTGACCTTCCGCTCCCGAACTGCACCGGTAGTGCACCGGCCGGCACTTGGTCATCCAGGGCACCCGCCTGAAACAGACTATTGGGCTCCTTAATAATATGCAAATTGGGGTTTTACACCAGTTAATGGAATCTGAATACGAAATTCAAGTACAAATTGGTACATGTGCAGGAAGTGTCGTCAGCTGGGGGAGAGCGAACTCCGGGTTTTGGAGCTTGAGCAGCAGCTGGCATCACTGCAGTGCATCCATGAGGCTGAGAGCTCCATGGATAGCACGTTTCAGGAGGTGGTCACCCCGCAGATAAAGAGTGTGCAGGCAGAAAGGGAATGGGTGACCACCAGACAGAAGGGGAGGACCAGGCAGGTAGTGCAAGAGTCCCTTGAGTGCATCTCGTTCTCCAACCAGTATTCAGTTCTGCGTACTGGTGAGGGCAATGGCTCCTCTGGGGAGTATAGCCGGAGCCAAGTCTGCGGCACCACGGGTGGCTCAGCTGTACGGCGGGGAGGAAGAAGAGTGGGAAAGCAATAGTGGTAGGAGATTCGATAGTTAGGGGAGCAGACAGGTGTTTCTGCGGCCGCAGACGTGACTCCAGGATGGTATGCTGCCTCCCTGGTGCCAGGGTTATGCATGTCACCGAGCGGCTGCAGAACATTCTGAGGGGGAGGGTGGACAGCCAGAGGTCGTGGTCCATATCGGTACCAACGACACAGGTAGAAAGAGGGATGAGGTCCTACAGGCAGATTTCAGGGAGCTAGGAAAGAAATTAAAAAGCAGGACCTCAAAGGTAGTAATCTCCGGATTACTCCCAGTGCCACACGCTAGTGAGTATAGAAATAGGAGTGTAGAGCAGATGAATGTGTGGCTGGAGAGACGGTGCAGGAGGGAGGGCTTCAGATTCCTGGGGTATTGGGGCCGGTTCTGGGGGAGGTGGGACCTGTACAGGCCGGACGGGTTGCACCTCAACATGGCCGGAACCAATATCCTCGCGGGGAGATTTGCTAGTGCTGTTGGGGAGGGTTTAAGCTAGCTTGGCAGGGGGATGGGCACCAGGATGTAACATTAGAAAGAGGAAATAAAGTGCTCAAAGGATTAGGAGAGGCAGAGAGCACTAAATAAGAAATAGTAAGCTATTAGGGGGGTCAAACTAAGAGAGAATACAGGATGGTCTAAGATCGGTTTACAGTGTATGTATGTGAACGCATGAAGCGTAGTAAACGAGGTAAGTGAGCTGCAGGCACAAATAGCCACATGGGAATAAGATGTTGTGACAATATCTGAGACCTGGCTCAAAAAAGGGCAGGATTGGGTATTAAATATTCCTGGTTATAAAGTGTTCAGGGAAGATAGGGAAGGAAAGATAGGAGGTGGTGTGGCAGTATTGGTTAAGTAGAATGTTACAGTGCTGGAGAGGGAGGATGTCCTGGAGGGGTCAAGGACAGAATCTATATGGCTAGAGTTAAGAAATAATAGAGGTGCCATTACACTACTAGGTGTATTCTATAGACCACCAAATAGTGGGAAAAATATGGAGGAGCAAATTTGCAGAGCGATTACAGAGAGGTGCAAGAACTATAGGGGGAAAAATTCGGTTGGTTTGCGCCTCCCGTTAGCGCCTTAAGGGGGCGCTAATGGGGCGCAAAGCAACTAGCGCGCGCAGGTGCGCGGCGATGTTTGCGCCGCTCACTAAATTGACTAGACATTTTGCGGCAGCGCTAAACACTACTGCCACGATCTCCTTCGCCCGCAGATCGTGACGTCAGTCGAGTGTGCAACGCCCCGGACCGGATATTGAATGGCGCCCCCTGTCTTACCGCCTGCCGCTAGCAACGACAGGTTGAGGGGAGTGTTTTGCAGTCGGGAAGGGACTGGGGGAGCGCTATTTAAAGGCGACCGTTTCCTGCCTTTTTTTGTCGGCGAAATTTTTGCACCACGCATTCTGAGTGAGAGAGAGACTGCAGGAGATATTCAAAGCTGTGTTGAGGAGTTTTGGGTACTGAGCAGCACTTTGCAGGTTCTTTCTGATTTGATCTTCCTTGCATCGATTTAGAAGAGCCTATGGGGGCTGCACTCTGAGCTCTTTCCCTGGGCCTCTCCATTGTTCTTTCCAACAGATTTGATGTACAGGTCTCTCCAGGCCGAGATTCAAGGCTGCAATGAGCAGGGTGTGGATGGAGAGCAAGATCGACCCTCGCCTTTAAGAACTGGCCGGCGCCATTGTGTCTGTGTTCCATTGCTGACTGACATCACATGAGCTTCGCCAGTGCTCTGAGGTAGCGCCTCGCTCCTCGGCGTTAGCACCTTAAGAGAGGTGTGTAGCGCCTGATTTAGCGCTCCAATCACCTCATGGGGCGATAGAAGTCAAGTTTGCAGTCAGAGGTGATAATTAGCGCCAGGCGCTAAACTTTGTGCCCGGCCGATAATCGCGCCCCAAACGGGGCGATACCGAATTTCTCCCCCATAGAGTAGTAATAATTGGGGACTTGAACTATCCTCATATAGACTGGGATAGTAATAGTGTAAAGGGCAGAGAAGGGGAAGAATTTCTGAAGTGTGTTCTGGAGAACTCTCTTGATCAGTATGTTTCCGGCCCGCCGATTGGCAGGCAAAAGTGTAATGGCTGTTTTTAAAGAAGAAATATTTCAGGTACAGTTGAGGTGCATTCCCACTAGAGGGAAAGGCAGGGCAACTAAAGTCAGGGCTCCCTGGGTGACGAAAGAGGTAGAAAATATGATGAAGCAGAGAAAGAGCGCGTATGACAGATGTCAGGTGAAAATATATCTGAGAATCGAGAGGTCAGAGAAGAAGTGAAAAAGAAAATAAGAGGGGCAAAGAGAGGATATGAGAATAGAATGGCAGCCAACATAAAAGGTAATCCAAAAGTCTTCTATAGGCATATAAATAGTAACAGGGTAGTAAGAGGAGGGGTGAGGCTGATTCGGGACCAAAAAGGTGACCTATGCATGGAGGCAGAGGGTATGGCTGAGGTACTAAACGAGTACTTTGCATCTGTCTTCACCAAGGAAGAGGATGCTGCCATAGACATAGTAATGGAGGAGGTAGTGGAGATACTTGATAGGATAAAAATTGATAGAGGAGGTATTAGAAAGGCTGGCTGTACTTAAAGTAGATAAGTCACCAGGAGCGGATGGGATGCATCCGGACGCTGAGGAAATTGAGGGAGGAAATCGCAGAGGTACTGGCCATAATATTCCAATCCTCCTTAGATACGGGGGTGGTGCCAGAGGACTGGAGAATTGCAAATGTTACACCATTGTTCAAAAAAGGGTGTAAAGATAAACCCAGCAACTACAGGCCAGTCAGTTTGACCTCGGTCGTGGGGAAGCTTTTAGCAACAGTTATCAGGGACAAAATTAACAGTCACTTGGACAAGTGAGCACGGATTTGTTAAAGGCAAATCGTGTTTAACTAACTTGATTTGAGTTTTTTGATGAGGTAACAGAGAGGGTTGATGAGGGTAATGTAGTTGACGTAGTGTACATAGATTTCCAAAAGGCATTCGACAAAGTGCCACATAATAGGCTTGCCAGCAAAGTTGAAGCCCATGGAATAAAAGGGACAGTGGCAGCATGGATACGAAATTGGCTAAGTGATAGGAAACAGAGAGTAGTGGTGAACGGTTGTTTTTCGGACTGGAGGAAGGTACACAGTGGTGTTCCCCAGGGGTCGGATCTAGGACCACTGCTTTTCTTGATATATATTAATGACTTGGACATGGGTGTACAGGGCACAATTTCAAAATTTGCAGATGACACAAAACTTGGAAGTATAGTGAATGGTGAGGAGGATAATGATAGACTTCAGGAAGACATAGGTAGGCTGGTGAAATGGGCGGACATGTGACAGATGAAATTTAACGCAGAAAAATGTGAAGTGATACATTTTGGTAGAAAGAATGAGGAGAGGACATATAAACTAAATGGTACGATCCTAAAGGGGGTGCACGAACAGAGAGACCTGGGGGTATGTGTGCACAAATCGTTGAAGGTGGCAGGGCAGGTTGAGAAAGCAGTTAAAAAGGCTTACGGGATCCTGGGCTTCATGAATAGAGGTGTAGAGTACAAAAGTGTGGAAATTATGATGAACCTGTATAAAATACTGGTTCGGACCCAACTGGAGTACTGTGTCCAATTCTGGGCACCGCACTTTAGGAAGGATGTGAAGGCCTTAGAGAAGGTGCAGAAAAGATTTACGAGAATGATTCCAGGAATGAGGGACTTCAGTTACGTTGATTGACTGGACAAGCTGGGGTTGTTCTCCTTGGAGCAGAGAAGGTTGAGAGGAGATTTGATAGAGGTGTTCAAAATCATGAGGGGTCTGGACAGAGTAGATAGAGAGAAACTGTTTCCATTGGTGGAAGGGTCGAGAACCAGAGGACACAGATTTAAGGTGATTGGCAAAAGAACCAAAGGCGACGTAAGAAAAAAAATTTTTTACGCAGCAAGTGGTTAAGATCTGGAATTCACTGCCTGAAAGGGTGGTGGAGGCAGATTCAATCACGGCTTTCAAAAGGGAGTTGGATAAGTATCTGAAGGAAAAAGATTTGCAGGGCTACGGAGAAAGGGCAGGGGAGTGGAACTAGCTGAAGTGCTCTTGCAGAGAGCCGGCACGGGCTCGATGGGCCGAATGGCCGCCTTCCATGCTGTAACCATTCTGTGGTGCAGCTTACGCTGTACATTCTCCGCGTAATTGTTCCAGGCTTTGAGCGGGCTTACCAGCAATCTTGAAAGGGTCGCTGGAGGCTGTTCCAAAAAAAAGGCTGAGGAAATTTTCAATTTTTATTGTTGGCCTAGAGGAGAAGCCAACTCTCTGCACCAAGTCGAATTTCTCGGCAATATTGCTGGAGGCTCTCCCATTAGGAGCGACAGGGCTGACACCATCCTCCACTCACAGCAGCACAGCTCCCGCCCTGTCTCAAGAATCCTCAGTACTGCAGATCCCAATTGGTGGTGGAGAGGTGTGCTACTGGGAATGGGAGTCTAAGCCCCCCCATTCTGAACTAGCAGTGTTACCTACTTGATTGCCATTCCTCATCAGCAGATTAGCTGTTCCTGCTAGTAGGTTTTTCAAAGGTAAGCACACTTTTGCCTTGCTCTGATGGAGATTTGTGCTGGGAGCAGAAGGAATCAATTCTGGGTTAGAGCAATTTGTCCAGTGGGCCAAATGTAATTTGTAAACCTGTGGCGCACAAGCCATGGGTTGGTTACCCCCACTTTATGGTATTCAGCATTTCACTTGCACTTTGGAGATCATGCTTTCAGTTATACATGCTAACGTACAAAATTGACAGGCAGGAAAAGATCAGATGGTCCATCAAGCCTGCCCCACACACCATGATGGCATGAGCATCATGACTTGACACGCCGCCACCCCCAATCCCTGTCCCTGCAGCCATGTAATCTCCTGGGAGAGGCAAAAACCAGAGGAAAACCCAGGGCCAATAAGGGGAAAAAATACTCTGGTAAATTCATCTCCGGCACTCTCGGGTGATCGAAACCAGTCCAGGAGATCACGTAGACCAAGTGTTAGCTATGAAGATACTTACCTTCTATATGATGCGATCTCTGCTGCAGTCAAGAACCGGTCCAGCTCCCTCTTGAAGTCAGCACCAGCCGGCAACGCATTCCAGAGGCTCACTACTCTCTGGTAAAAGACGAACTGCCCGACATCCAGTCTATTCCTACTCTTGCAAAGGTTAAACTCATGTCCCCTGGTTCTCCCCAATCTGTTAAACTGGAATAATCTCTTAATAGGCACACTGTCCAGCCTTTTAATTATTTTATAGACCTCTATCAGGTCGCCTCTGAGAATACAATTTTAGAAACATGAATAGAGCTGTTACAAAATAAAACTATTTTGTATAATATAAAACTGACTATTTTATGATGAATATTGCTACTTTGGAGATTGACAATAAAAAATGTATGATACTACCTAAAGGTTCCATTCATTTTATTTCCCTTCATGCTGACTGCGATGAAACCAGCCGAACCTTTGTTGGGTAAAAGGCATTGATGAATTCTTCCATTCCTCGGCATATGGTCTGTCATTAAACTTTCACCTGTCAAACAGAAATGGACCTATTTATGTCTAAGCCCTTTAGAGCCTGGAGCACTATTTTACATACTCGCTATTACTGCATATAAATTACTGCATGAATTAGCAGAGTAGGGCTTCAAGGAAGAATTGCTGGCAGAATTTTACTTGTAAGATATTACCTAGAACTGCTAGCAGTAGAGTGTGCCAACTTCAAATGCTGATTTTTCTGGCTTTGTTCACTTGGAAATTGTCTTTGTCTCAACAGTGACAGCGGATGAATTATGGCGGGGTGTGCTGGCAGAATTTGGTGCTGGAGCACGAAAGGGCAGGGGTAAGCGAACTAAGAGGAAGATTAAGAAAGATTTGAACAGAGGACAGATGGTCGGTGAAGGTAAGTAACTGCAACATTTCACCCAGTTTACAACTTTCAAAATGCTCTGAGAAGCGGGGGTTGAAATTCGCAAAGTCCCGGTCCGCTATAGGAAGTACAGCGCGGCAGGGCTTCTGCTCGTCCATTTGCCCGTGCCTTGACTTCATCCCAGTTCCCAGGGATAATGTCATTTGAATATTAAGGGCGGATGCCCATGCCATCTATGGCACTGCTGGAGCAGATTTTTGAGCTAAGAGGACCAGTAGCCAACCTGCTGCCAGATCTCTCTACTCTCGGATGCCATCCAGTGCCACAGCTCAGTTGGTGATTTAGCTGTTTGGATGATTTGTCTTCTGACGTTTGCTCTCCTGCCTCTCTCTCAGGAAGTGCCAGACTGCACTCGTACCTCAACAGCACAGTGCAATGGCAAGGCGCGGGAACTTGTGCTGATAATCATGGATGCCGATCCACATTCTGGGACTATTGGCACAGTGCATTGAAGCACCAGCACACTTGTTTTACCAGGTGGCATCGAGCCTTTGTCTTAAATATGTCTCAAAATAATTTGACAAAGTCATTCCTATTCACTGCAGATGGACAATATTTGCATAGATAAATTTAGAAGAGCGTTGACAATTCAGTGTGCTTGTAGAAGATGGTGGTCATAGAATTTGTTTCAGAGTGGCCAGTATTAATTAAAACCAAATCTCTTTACATTGCTTATTGAAGTAAGTTTAGATAATAATCAATTCCGCCCAAAAACATAAATTAGGAGTGAGGGACAGCAGATAAAACTGAGGAAATGGAAGACTAGTTAGTTGGTCATTCGTGAAAGTGAAGGAAGAGCAGGTGTGAGAGAGATGGAAATGGAGTTGTGTCGTACTGACAGTTTTGCAATTCGAATGATTTGTACTCCTTACATTCTCGAGAATGTAATTTCCAGAGGGAATATGGTATGAAAGTGCACATCCTGAAGTTCCTATGTTCACACTGTTCCTGTTGATCTGTAGGTGTTATTAGCCTTGACTGAATGCAATGTAAGGAGCTCTTTTGATTATTGTTTAGGACGAGCTGGGTTCCTCTGGCCTGGTTTAAATGCTCCTGTTGTGAAAAGTGGAACCATTCAATCAATCGGAAAGCGTGACCAATCACAGCAGGAAGAGTTGCAGGCTGAAGTCCTTCGACAACGGGAGGAATGGGACAGGAGAAGGAAGATGAAAATTAAAAGGGAAAGAGGCTGGACCGGTAGCTCCTGGGGTGGCATCAGCCTGGGTCCCCCTGACCCTGGTCCTAATGGAGGTAAGAGAAAGATGTCTAAGTTTTTTTTTTAACCCCAGCAGGAACAAATAAGGAAAGGTGGTCTGCACCACTGACCTCTCCACCACTGTTGTCTGACACAAGATATATTATTACTTCATGGTCGAGATAGTTCTTCCGGTCGTCCTTAACCCAGAGGCGAAGCGCTTTGTTACCCTATTTGGCAGCCTGCTCAGGAGCTACCAACACTTGGTGTGTATTGGTGCAGTTCCAGTGTCAGTCGAGGCTGGGATTTTATCTCGGGTGAATAGTTCAGAGTACGATAATCTACTGCTACAGCCGCCGAGCCATTTTGGGTTTCCAGTCAAACACAATGGAAAATAAGTTCCTTTTTTTTATTCATTCATGGGATGTGGGCGTCGCCGGCATTTACTGCCCATCTCTAATTGCCCTTGAGAAGGTGGTGGTGAGCCGCCGCCTTGAACCGCTGCAGTCAGTGTGGTGAACTAGTATACATTTTTGTACCGGTTTGGTACAACTGCTAGGCCATTTCAGAGGGCAGCTAAGAGTCAACCACTAGTGTCACATATAGGCCAGACCGGGTAAGGACGGCAGATTTCCTTCCCTAAAGGACATTACTACAACAGCAACAACTTGTATTTATATAGCACCTTTAACGTAGTAAAACATACCAAAGCACTTCACAGGAGGGTTATAACACACAAATTTGACACCGAGCCACATAAGAAGAAATTAGGGCAGATGACCAAAAGCTTGGCCAAAGTTTTAAGGAGCGCTGTCTCCGGGAGCTCTTAGCACAAAGGATGTGTAGGTCCTGGACAATGTTCCCTTTAAATTTTTTGGGGGGCTATGCGGCCCCTTTAAGGGGCTGCGCGGCCCATTCAAAATACTGCGCATGCGCGGTTTTTCCCATTTAAATGCCGGTGAGCCGGCTGCGCGGGAGCTCCAGAGCACCACGCGGCCACGCAGCTTAATGGGAACATTGGTCCTGGATATGGTCAGAGCCTCTTTTACACTATCGGGTACCGTTGGCAGCAGGAGTACCACATTTAACCAATAAAACTGCCATTAGCGCTGTGGCAGCTTTGTAGCTAAATAGGCCTTGTGTATTTGTTTTTAAAAATAGGGCGTGTAATTTGACTTTGGGAGTAGCTCAAAATGGACAATAGCGACTGACTTCAATGTAAAAGAAAATCGGACAGGTTGTAAAACGGGCTGCCGATTCCCTGTGGTCTGTTTTGCGCTACCGCTGAAGTTGAATTTCACACCCATAGAGCCTGTAAAATTAATATCGGGCTACTGTGAGGCCATTTAAGGTTGTTTAGGCAGAGCTTGAAGTTCTGGTCAACACAATAAATCTGATCCTCCCAGTTTCTGATCTGGACTTGCTGAAAGTTGAGTAGATGGAACCTGGATGATATGGAAGCTAGATCACCAAATTATGACCCCCCAAGTTTTGTTAACCAGTTTTGCAGCTTTTTTTTCATTATTGGGATTGTACTGGTCAGTTCTTTGGTAATTGGTCATAAGAAGGAGAGGTTAGAAGCTATTCACCCCTCTATCTACAGAGACGTGCTAACATCATGTAGGTTCCTAACTTTGCAGGCATTTTATGTGTAATTTAATTGTTATATAATTTGCACAGTGTTTGAAGGTGAGTGAACTCTCTTCATACCTCCATATTCTTTATTGATCACACAACTGAAAAATTAATGACTTACATTTTTTTAAATAATTGAACATTTTAACAATTTTCAAGAGCATTGTTGAGTGATGTCCTACTCGTAGATTATGTTCTTCAGTTTGGCACCCATGGTGAGCTGGATTGCCATCCTGCAGGTGTAGTAATCTTAGTAGTAATCTCTTTCTTCTTCTTTAAGACACCCCTTAATAGCTACCTCCTTTGAGCAACCTGTCCAAATGTCTCCTTTTTTGACTTGATGTCACATTTTGTCTGATTTACGCTCCTTTGAAGCAACCTGGGACATTCACTACGTAAAAGGCGCTATATAAATGCAAGTTGTTGTGCATGATGTGGCTTAATGGCCTAGTTTTCTTGCATAGTCAGCATTCCAATTGGAAAGTATAGAACAGATTCAGTTGTATAACTCGGCAGCTTGGCCGTGTGATACAAGTAAAGTTGGTGCAATATTTCTTTTGCTGATGTTACTAGCAAGTTTAACAAATACTAACTTGTGTTATTTTTAGAACCTGGAGCCAGAGCATCATTATTACATCAACTGTGGCTCAGTGCATCTCATGTTGGATTTCTAGTAATTCTCGAACATGAGAGTCTAAATAGATTCATAGCTTAAAAAATCCTAGAATCAGCTTTGTCCTTGGTGTTTTTCAAATTTTAATATTATGTAGCTTCAGGCATCTCATGCATCATGTCAATCCCAAATATTTTGCCTTGTACAAGCTGAGCTTAATTATACAATGATTAACTAAGAATGAAAACCATGGGGGAATCATTTCAGTACAAAGTGCTCCCCATCTGTATAATTAAAAAAAAACACAGCTCAATTTATGAACAGTTTCTCACCTGTGGAGATTCACCCGAGCTAGGAAATGATTACTTTGGGCGCCTCTGGATCCTCATCCAGGATAGTGTGATGTGCTGAGCTCCACCTTAGCGAATGGAGCTGCTCCAGGGCGCGCACACACAGGTTGTGCCCTTAATCTGCATCAGAATGGCCGTAGGAGCAGGTACAGCCTTGAAACGCTAAGAGGGTAAATGTGTTATTAAATTGAAGATGTGCCCCATGTTTCTCCTTAAGCTATACCATTGGTAACTACTTTGTACTAAAAATACTTGCCATTGACTTCCCTTCTGAGCCTTTAAATGCCACTGCGTAACAAATGCAATTTGGGTTTAGCACTTAATTTACATTGACGCTGGATCGCTCGTCTTTTCTGCCCCATTCTTTTCCTTGTGATTTTCCCCATCCCTTCCCCCACACAGTTACCACCTTGATTAATGGAATATCTGCTCAAAGTTAAAGCCTATTTTTTTTTATAAAGCTGTACATTTAAAGCTCCACAAACAAAAATGCAGTGCAGAAAACCTCACCAGAAGAAACTGAATAGAATAGGAGAGAAATTCCAGTCACGGCTGAACAAGTTTACATATGAGTATAGGGACAGAAATAGTCCATTGTACCCCTCAAGCTGGTTGCCCCTAAAGTGTGAATGAGAAGAGACAGTGTAGTAAATGCAGGCTGAGGAACCACATCACTGAAGGTACTTTTACCTTACTGGAGTGTGTCAACTCTTGCGCCATCGATGGCTTTCGCAAGAATAAATGAATGCCCAGTGCTACAATTTTTGGGAGGTCTACCAATTTGCCATTGGAGCAATGATCTCCCCCCTCAAGTGACCTGTTGTAATGGACTGAGAGAGTCCAGTGCCTTGGTCAAGCTTCCGTCCTGAAATGAGCATGTTGAAGCATGAGACTGGCTCCACGACAGATTCCCTGGCCTGCCCAGTCTCTGAAATTGTGTCATAACATGATGTTCCCAGGCCTGTCTGCTCAGCTGGTCTCTGAAATGAGGAGCCAATATGAACACATTGAGGGAGAGCAGCTCAGGATAGCCACGTCCGTCAAACCATAAAAAAAAATAAGCATCAAAGCACTTTAACTTTGTCCTGATGGTACAGTAGATAGTGGTTATGTTACTGGACTAGTAATCCAGAGGCCTGGATTAACGATCGGAGACATGAGTTCAAATCCCACCACTGCAGCTGGGGAATTCAATTAATTAAATTAAATCTGGAATTAAAAATCTAGCATCAGTAATGGTGACCATGAAACTACCAATTGTCGTAAAAACCCATCTGATTCACTAATGTCCTTTAGGGAAGGAAATCTGCCGTCCTTACCCGGTCTGGCCTATATGTAACTTCAGACCCACAGCAATGTGGTTGACTCTTAACTGACCTCTGAAATGGCCTAGCAAACCACTTATTCAAGAAGGCAGCTCACCATCACCTTCTCGAGGGCAATTAAGAACGGGCAATAAATGCTGGCCTTGCCGGCGACATCCACATTCCGTGAATGAATTTAAAAAAAAATAAAGAATACGCAGCAGGGGCAATTGAGGGGATAACCATTTTATCAACTGGAAGCTATCAGGGCCTTACCGGCCTGCAGAGAACATGTGGCCGGCAATAACCCTTCAGTAGCAGTCTTTGCATCCCGAGAGGCACTGAGAGAGTCATTGACCCATGGTGGTAGAAGGCCATCTAGTTATGTCTGAATATTGTCAGATGATGCAGGTGGTTCTCAATCTATAAAAGTTGAACTGGTGAAATTTTTGATTGATATCCTCGGAATGCATGGCATCACCTCCTCTCCTTGTTTACTAGAGCCTCGTCTGTCTATATAACAGTTTTCAGAGTGGTCCTCATACTCCAGGCGGCACACTTCAAAGTCAACAGTATAAAAAGAAAAGAGAAAGAAAGGCATGTTGTGTTTGAGCTGAAAATGACCAGACAGTAATTAAGCTATGATACATGTCCGAGCCTATTTAGACCTGAGTGGGAAAGTACCTGAGCACTGGTAGTAAAGGAACAGCCTGGGTCAGCAGCTAATCGGCACAGATTCCAGGCTACGCACGAGCAGTGCCACGGGCGCTCAGCTAGTTGTAACTCAAATTACTTTCAGTTTATTGATTGATTTTTATTCCAACCAACACGCTGTTCTATAACTGACACATTCAGCTACAGAATATGAATTGGCGCAGTTAAAAAAAAAGGCAGGGGAAGGGAACTATTATGCGTGACTGAATTGATTCAGAAGTAGTGATGAGGCACTGACCGGTGTAAATACCACTGCGATGTCTTGTTCTGTGTTCAATTGTCACTTTTGGTTTTGTTCAAATGCCTTTGCAGCAAGTGGATTATACAGTGCATTATTTTTTTAGACAAAAAACAGCCAGTTGCTGCGCACTTGTGATGACTGTAAGTACACTGTGATTATCTTGGTAACCAGTGCTATCTGCTGAGGAGTTAGATGAGCCTCAGGCAGCTTATTCCAGCTCGGTGATTGTGGAGCTTTTCCTCCTATTTGTTGCATTAGAGACTTGCCAATATCTTTAAATAGTATGAATGGATTGATCACCACTTATGTAGAAGACCAGTTTATTTTGTATTCAGGTAGGTAAGCTGCAGTTGCAGATTTGCCGTCCACACTCCATGTCTCCGTTCAATAGCGACACTGCAGATTTGGAAGTAAGTTGTCATTCATTGTTTTGTTTTTCATTCTAATGAATGCAAATTTGGTAAATATTGATGTAACATTCAACAGGCTGGTATTTTTAAGACAGCTTCATATCTGGAAATTACACACTGTTATTACAGTCACAATCATTACATTTTCAGTAGCTGCATCTGACCTTGCAAATGGAATCTGGCTGTGCAAAAATATCTCATTACCTGTGCCCTAACTGACATTTTCCATGTGGAAAAATGAACATTTTGGATTTAATTTACTGGTTACCGCTTACACTGTTGCAACTTTTTTACCCCCCAAAGTTCTACTTCTTTTAGCTCGATCCCTTCTAATCTCGGCAGTTTCAAAAACTTGGGGTAGACGTAGGTGAATTTATGCCTTGAAAGTCTGATTCTCAATGCTTGTCCCCTCTGCCATTTTAAACAAAGGGTTCATTGGGCTTTACTCAAATTTTTACCAGTGTTGCCTTTTTATAAGACACTGGATTCCTTCCATAAATAAACACAATCAGAAACTGTCCCTCGTGTCCTACTCACACTTTTGTGAGAAGATAGAATTTCACAACAGAAATGGCACTGAAATGGAATGAGGTAAAATAGTTAAAACGTTGAATGAATATTTTCCCGAAGCAATCAGATTTTGAAGTCAGTGTGGCAGTATTATTTCCAAGTTAGAGGGACTTGAGATGAATAAATCACCTGGGCCAGATGACATACATGAAAGAATACCGAAGGAGATTAGGGAGGAATTTTGCAGGGCATTAGTTATCATCATGAAGGATTTATTGGGCACTAGTGAGGTTCCACAGAATTGGAACCAACCAAACATTGAAAGTGATGTGTCTACTGCTATTACCAGGTATGTTTTTAAGCCTCTCGGTGCTTTTCAATTCAATGTAGATTTATGGCAACTGTTTTATTGACCAATGTACAATACCTTATACATGTCAGCGTTAGCTTTCATTTGTCATTTATGTGCACAGTTGCAAAAACCATTTAAATCCTTCTGCAAATCTCCTGTTTCAAATGCTCTCCCTGCGTGCCAGTATTTAAAAAGGTTGATAAATTTGACCCAAATAACTACAGGCCCATTAGCCCACTGCCAGCAGGTAAAAGAATGGAAACTATTCTAAGTTGTCGGCTGGAGGATTACCTGTACAGCAATAACTTAACAAGAAAAGCTAGCATGGATTTAGAAGGAGAAGGTCATGTCTGCCAAAGTTTGACATCATTACAGATAAAGAATATCATCAAACTCGCTATCGCATAGTTTATTTGGAGTTTCAGAAAGCTTTTGAAATATTTCCATAGGGACAGAAGGGCAGATGTTAAGTGATGTTCCACAGGGATTAATGGGTATATCCTTGTTGCTTCTAATCTACATAAATGACCTTGATAGTCAATAGTTAATCGTGAATCTAAATTTAAGCTCATGCTGATAACACTAACGTAGGGAGAGCATTTGAGACAGGAGATTTGCAGAAGGATTTTGATTGCTTTTGCAACTATGCATATAAATGACAAATGAAAGCTAACTCTGGCATGTATAAGGTATTGTACGTTGGTCAGTAAAACCGTTATCATAAATCTACATTGAATTGAAAAGCACCGAGAGGCTTAGAAAGGTACCTGGCAATAGAAGTGGACACATTACTTTCAATGCCTGGGCAATGCGGTGCAACAATTTAAAAACAGAATTGAATATATAGCCAGAACAATGGAGTACAGATGCACAAAGATATGCATTGCTGAGGCATTTACAGTGCATTGATCACTGCGGCTATTTGGGATACTGTGTACAATTCCAATCACATAAAAAACATGCATTGGAGATGGTGCGCAGAAGAGCAACAGCCAGTCTAAAGGGACCAAACTATGAGAAATGATTAGGGAAGTTCAAGCAGAAAGAAGACAATTAAGGCTGACCTCGTCAAGATACAGTCTACCCAAAGTCTATTTGCACTAAGAAAAAAATTGGAATTGAATTTCCCAATATACGGGCTAATTCACAAAATCTACCTTTTAATGTAAAGAACCTCCCCCATTAGTTTGTTGTGAATTTCTTCATCCTACAAGAAGAAATTGTTAAATCACAAGTTACAAAATGACACAATCACAGGCCAGCCTGCTTGAGACTCGCAATGTGAGGTTCTGCAGCTGAAATGCAGCCACTGTGTTGACCTACACGGCAGGTCTGTCAGTGAGAGCATCTCTCATTGTTTTGAATGAGGATCGGCATCCAGCCCAGATACTGATCCTGACAACATTAAACGACTTTGAATTTAGAGTAGACTGCGTATAAAATAATATGATTTAGATAAAGTAGATCCAAAGTATTACTTCAGATTAACCCAGGAAATCAGAAGATACAATTTTAGATTAATGTAAGGTAAATTTAGAACAGATTCAAGGAACAATTTCTTCACTCAAAAAGTGATAAAGGTTTCGACTAATCTGCCAGACAAGATAACCGAAACATTAGGGATGTTCAAATTGTAGTTGGATGCTAAAGAGATAGAGTTAGTGTATCAGAAGGATAAACTTCAATGGGCTGTATGGCCTTTTCTCATCTTTGATTTTTTTTATGTTCTTAAGTGATGTATCCCTTCATTAATGTGAAAACGAACTTAAAGATTTTCATCAAACTTGACAACTGATTTCCTCTCATTATCCTCTGGGTTCCTTTCTAATTTGCCATGCTCTAGAAATTGTCAGTGCTCCAGGCCTATCATGGTTAATTATTCTGTACTTGAACACTTGTTCTCATCTCAAGAATTTGAAAACTTTTACTGGATTTTCACCAAACTTGAAGAGGTTGTTTTTAACTCTTTGATATAAGGTGAGCTAGGAACCATAGTTAACCTGTCAGGGGAAGCTCCAAATATTTGGCCATGGGGCATTCAGATGGTGCTGAACTTTTTAATGTTCAAATGTCAGGATCAGTATCGGGGCTGGACGCTGATCCTTATTCGAAACAATGAGAGATGCTCACTGACAGACTTGCCGTGTATGTCAACACAGTGGCAATATTGTAGCTGGGGAACCTCACCGTGGCGAGTCTCCAGTAGGTTGTCTTGAGCTTGTGAAATTTTGCGATATATTCTTGTAGGATGAAGAAATTCGCCACAAATTAATGGGGGAACTACTTGACATTAAAGGGTAGATTTTATGAAATGGCGCCTCCGACGCAGAGCTTCAAACACCAGGAGTGTATAATATTTATGCCGCGGGAAACTGAGTGCAGATGTTAGCAGGACCTACAGAGTTTTGCATCTGTAATGGGTGGAAAATGTTGCAGCGTGCTGCTCACCTCTGCATACCGATTAATGGTCTGAGCCACTGGTGCATGAAGCTCCCACCAGGAAGGCAAATTTGTTAAATTCTACCCACGGAAGTTGTATAAAGACTGAGGTTCAGATGCTGGAGCTCCATTGTTTACAGTTTTTAATTGGAAAAAATATATTACAAATTTCCTTTGTTGCCAATGTGGGTCCTAATCCAGCTGTATATACATAACTAAACAAATCTAATCTTTGTGTTGACAAAACATATCCCAAATGCAACAGAAGGAACTTGCAGTTATACAGCGCCTTTCATGATTCAGGACGTCCCAAAGAGCTTCACAGCCAATCAAGTTCTTTGGAAGTATAGTCATTGTTGTAATGCTGTAAGCTACTGTGTGCACAGCAAGCTCCCACAAACAGCAGTGCGATAAGTGACCAGATAATCTGTTTTTGTTGGTATTGGTTGAGGGATAAATGTTGGTCAGGACATCGGGAGAACTCTTGTTCTTCAAATTGTGCCACAGGATTTTTTACATCCATGTGAGAGAGCAGGCGGGGCCTCAGTTTAATGGCTCATTTGAAAGACAGCATTTCCCAACTATGCAACACTCCCTCAGTACTGCACTGAAGTGCCAGCCTAGATTATATCCTCAAAGTCTTTGGTGTGGGGCTCAAACCCATGGCCATCTGAATCATATCCGATCGTGCTCTCACTGAGCCCGGGCTGACACTCGCAGGGCTCAGAGCAGGCGGTCTGTCTCTCCTCTCTGAGGAATGGTGTATGACTCAGTGAGATGGGGAGAAACTTAAGAAAATGAGAAGGAATTATTTTTAGAGCTTAAAGTAACAAAATTGATATGTTGAATCTACATTCATGATTTAAAATTATTATATTTGTCATTTTTCTAAAGAAATTCTGATAAGATAGCAACAGATTAATTAAGATCATTAAAAACATCCATAATGAGATTAGTTTTGAATTGTTCTCTTCTGCCCTCCAATAATTTTCTATAGAAACATCTACTAATCATAAGTTAGCAAGCACTGTTATTCGCGTTTACTAAATTGATGCACAGTATGTGTAATTTGTACCGGAGTAGTCTTAGTTTATTAAACTTGTATCATAGCAAAAATGCAGTATGATGGATATAGTTGTATTAGCTTTATAGATGATTATTTAAATAAAAACATGGGCCCTTTTAGTTTAGGCTAAACAATGACTGTGAGTATCTTGGTCGATAGCATTGTTCCTATCTGGAGATTTGCAGTTGGAGTTATCTGCCGGCATTGGCTTTCTCGGTGTAGCTCACATCACCTAACCAGATGTTTGGGGTATTTTGTAATGGATGATGCTGGCCCGGACTTTGATGGAACCAGCTAATGAAGGATTTTTAATTAACATAGTGTAGCTTTTTAGTGCTGTGACATTACTGTAAATATTCTACTGATCTCTCTGGTAATATCTGAGCTTTGTGTACTCAAGCGACTTGATTCATCCAAGTAGTAATAATGAATTGCAAACTGCACCATTCTTTCAAATATGTGTGTCAGTTATCCTTTGACCACAGTCAATTCATGTATTTTTCACTCCAGTTTGAGTGGAACCAACCCCCATTCACACTGTATTAAATGCTATCCTCTTTTATAGTATGCTTTTGGGAGCAGGATAAACAAAATAAAAATGAGGGAGCATAAAGGACAAGAGCAACAAGATTTTTTGATTGCTACCCTAATAACCTTGTGAAGAGATTAAAACCTGGATTTTCCAATCAGCGTTATTTTAACATACCACATTTAAATAGTTACCGCTGCCTATCAAATAATGCCAGTCAGAAAATCCAGCCTGTGAAAAGGCTTTAAAATGGACTTACAAATGAGCCATTGATTGGTATTTTAGAGAACAGGCATTTTAATTCACAGTGTTTTTCCTGGATTTGTTTTAAGTTAGTACAATGTAATGTTTTTGCCCGCTGTTATTTTTTAACAATGGCCCAGATTTTGCGGTCATTGGCAAAGGAACGGCGCTTGCCATTCACCTCGCTGACAGCTACCCACAAAGTTTTTGCGGACTTTTGAGCGGAGACTTGCTCTAATCCGGCGTCTGATCCAGCACGCCACCCTCTACAGGGGATTTGTGGCGTCTGTGAGAGGGGCAAGAAACAGCAAGGCTCTTCAACCAATCAGATTGAAGAATCCTCACTTGAGACACGCAGAGTCTAAACCAGGAAGTACAAAGCAGGAACTATAAGTTAGATTAAATGATGTACAGGAAGATTTGGAAATACAGATGGGATTAAGGAAGAGAGGTAAAAGACAGACAGAAAAAGTAAAAAAAACAAATCTCCAGCACTAATTTTCTTCTGAGGGAATGAGATTCCACATTTGTAAAATTAAATTCTCAGGGCCAAAGAGGTTGTTCAGCAGTAATTATCACTAATCAAGCCATTAAAAACTCACTTCTGAATGCGCCAGCCCTAACTTTCTCAGCTAGTGCGGAACTAGTGGGAAAGCGCACCCTGTGGACGAGCGGGGGTATCTCTGACAGCAACTTTCGGCTTTGTGCGTTTAACTGCGCATGTGCGGGCGTCAGAAGTTGCTGTCCGATTTACCCCGTTATAACGGTGAGTGCTGTTTGCTTCACCGTTATTCTTATCGCAAAATCTGACCCAATGACTTTCTGTAGTTCATTTGAATGTAGTTCTTTCCATGCTTGTGTAGAGTGAATATAATTATTTTCACTATCACTGTAGACACAGTCTTGGTGCAGACTTAATGTGCATCTAAAGGCATTCTTACATTGTCACTTGCCGAGTTTGGGTCAAAGGAGACTGGATACTGTTCATTCCAGTTCCCTTATCCCTGGAAAAAATGTGTGTACGATTCTGATATTGAGGTAAGGGAGGCACAGTAATGTAAATGCATAGAGCCAGCCTATGGGCGCTGGTCCCATGTGTCATTTAATTCCCAATAACGGTATCACTCAAGCACTAGGGTGACCATACGTCCCCGTTTTCCAGGGACAGTCCCCGGATGAGGGACTGTGTCCCCCGGGCAAACATTGTCCCCAAATACGCATGGGTTCAAATCAGGAGCCACGTGACCCCGAGCTGCCCTGTGGTCGGTCAATAAAGTGGACAGGGCTGTGCAGTGGGGCGGGTTCCGATTAGTGGGAGCGATGTCAATTTCCTTTTTTCAACCGGTATAGTGGTGGAATCACCTGAGGGACTTTAATTTATGCAGAGATGGCGCTCTGTGGCCGCAGTGCGCATGCTCCCCCCACACAACCACCCCCCAACCCCCAGATAGTTCTGTGAAATTCGGTTAAAGAGAAATCGGCCCCAAAGCCAAAATTCCCGAGTAATGGGGGCCGCTGGTAACTGGACTATTGAGCGGTGGCTGGAGCCGGGCTGTGTAGAAGTCCCGGGAGCAGGATCGGAGCACGCTTGGCGGCCTCAGATGGTGTGGGTGAGTGTCGGGCTGGGAGGCGGGGGGAGGAGTCGGCGATTACGGCCAATAGATGCTGTGAACACCGGCCGCTTTATTCGGGTGGAAAGTTGAAGCTCTGCTTCAGTTTGCATCAGAATAACACAAGATTTTGCCTTGCTACGCTGCGCAACCTACATGTTCCATTCAGGCTACTTTGCTGCGCTCCCACCCTCTGTATCCCCCGATTCAGTTTGGAAAATATGGTCACCCGACTGTTCACTCGTGCACTGATCAGCAAGACTGTATCCCCGATTTGGCAATTTAAAGTGCAGTTCATGTTGACGTTTCTATGGCTGAAACTGCAGTGTGATATCCACACAGTGGCAGAAATCTGAAGCAAGAAAAGAAAGAACAAATAGAGTGAACACGTATAGAAAAATGAGGGTAGGGAAAATGCTAAATGCCTTTGAAAAACAGCGCTGGGCCTAACCTCTGAGAAATTTGTTAATAAAAATTTGCTTTGGAGTCATGAAAGCAAAGAGCACATCAATATGTACATCTAGTTTGTTCCATTATGTTCTTTGCAATGTTGTAAATATTAACTCAGCATTGATATTTCTTTCCTGGATCAATATCGCATTGGAGTTTCATGATGATTGTGGAAACTTGCAGACTGGCACACGAAGGAAGAGACCTTTTGATCGATAACCTAGCAATCTGCCCATTATTTTGATAGTCTTGCATTAATCAACTTTGAATGATCTGATTATATTTTCCAAAGAAAATCCCAAGCATAATATTGAATAAAGGATTCCACTTGTAATATATGAACTGCAGAACAAGATGTGACAGTAGATCCATAAAGCCTATTGATATTAAGTTTGAGAGGGAGAAGCAAAAATCACAAGCCAAGGTTTTGAAATTTAAGTGAGGCAAACTTCAAAGGAATGAGAAATGAATTAACCGCAGTAAACCGCCGTGAACTGTTGATGGGTAAAGTGGGAATTATTTGGTGTGATACAAAACCAGGACATACCCCTAAAAGGCAAAAGCTCCACTTGTGTAGTTAAGCAACCATGGACAGCAAATGAGGCAAGCTATAAGAAAGGGCTTACAAAAATGCAACGAAAGGTGGAAATCCAGTGGACTGAGAGAGCTATAAAAAAAAAGGGATACAAAGAAAGTAATAAGAGGTGCCAAAAGGGACTAAAGAAAACACTTGCAAGGGATATCAAAGTTAACAGCACAAGTTGTTATAAATATATTAAGAGAAATATATTAAGTGGTAATGGGGAATGTGGGCCCATTAAAGATGGATGCAGCCTAGACCAGAATGGAAAATAAGGAAATGACAGACTTAGTAAATGAGTACAATGGCCGTGATCTTACCTGAGGAGGCGTGTTGGGAGCGGGACTGCTGGTTTCCGGGTTCTAGTCCCGCCCCCAGCGACGTCTGACGAACAAGACGCTATTTTCCCTTGATTGGCCTTGTTAAGCCCGCCCTGCGGGCTTGCCGGCCAATTAAGGGAAAGCCGGTGTCAGATGACGTCAGTACATGACGCTTCATCTGCCGGTTTTGTTAAAGGGACAGGCCCCCATCATTTTTTGACAGATGAATTGTCAGTGTCAGAGAAAACAGATGGCAGCTACATGTGAGATTGCAGAAGCCATCTGTCAATTCTCCCGATCAGACGAGGCTTCACAGAAACATTAAATCTTGTCACCTGCAGATACATATAAACAGAATAAAAATATTTCTCGCTACATTCTCTCACCTGTCATACTTAGCTGTGCACCATTGCACCCATCAGTACCTCTGCAGCTGTCATTTGCACACTTACACTGCAGCAGACCCACAGCTCGCCTCGCTGACCCTGGCGGGGTTTCCTGCTGTCGGGAAGCCCGCATCAGCAGGCGGAAAATGGTGAAAAGCCTCTTAACTGCCTGTTAACAGGCAGTTAATTGGCTCTAATCCCCTTACCGCCACTAGGAGACGGGTCCCTGCGCGAGTCGGGGACCTGCCTCCCAGGAAGATGGTTGGGAGCGGGGTTGGGACCCGCTCCCAATTTTTCCCCATTTTCCCAGCAGACCCGCCTCCTCAGGGCTGGTAAAATCCAGCCCTTTGTATTTGTTTTCACAGTGGAGGAAGAGCACAAAATACCAGCGGTACAAGGGAACCTAAAAATAAGTCAAGATAATGCAAGTTATTTTAAAGCCAAAAAAATGACTTGAGTTAACAGGAGTAGGTTGTAATTTTGTAATTGGATTTGTTTCATCGTTTGCAGTGTAAGGTGAAAAATTTATTTTAAATGGTCAGTGCAGAGAGGCTGGGATTTCTCAGAGCTGTCAGCTGTCCAGGGGCTTTAATTTGGTATTGAATCTCAAGTTCTGTATTTTGATTGCATTATCAAGAAGTTCATGGAAGTGAAAGTTCCTGTTTCTCTTCATTTACAGAAACTTATGAAGACTTTGACTCCAGGGTGATTGAGGTAAGGGTTTTTAAATTATTTCATTGATTTTTTTTTTATATGTATAGTGCCAAAAGAATGTTACACCAAGGGAAGTCAAATACGCAAGGTGCATCCATTTTATTTGTAAACATACATAAGTAGCCAGATGAAAAGGAGATTGAAATAAAATCTGCCTCTTCACAGGGTGGATTCATATATTGTCCAAGTATGTGTACATGTGAAAAACAGCCAAAATCAATCATGAGCAGGGAAGTTCCGCCTAAGACAAAGTAACACGAGGATAAAGAGTGATTGGGACAGGAAGAGAGATACTCGTAGCGATTCGCTTTCAGCAAAAGAAAGAAAGACTTGTATTTATATAGCGGCTTTCATGACCTCAGGATGTCCCAAAGCGCTTTGCAGCCAATGAAATACCAGGAGGTCATGTCACATCTAAGATGAGAGTGTTTTCTCTGATGACTGCAAGAGGCATTTATTTTTGAACATTACTAGAAATGTAACTGAAATGAGTTTGAGCAGTCTAATTTAGTTTCTAGTTAGTGTGTTTAGAACATGAAACGACCCAAAGTTCAACAGTGAGTGATATTACGTTGGCAGTCTTACTCAAAGAGGACACCAGGACAGCTGGAAATGGAAAACTGTAGGGTGTTCTGAATTTTGAGGTAAGATGCATTGTTAGGGAACGTAGAGGTAGCTATAACCTGCAATGTAGAGGTAAGACATTTACTGAGTAGGTTATTAGAGGTACCAATATCAGTGTAGTTGGCAGGGCCACAGGAGAGAGATTTGGGAGATAGCAAGGGAATCGGGAGGAAGTTTTTTTTTCCCAGAGGCAGAAGGATAAAGTATAGAGATTAGAGGTGGGCAGGATGAAGTGTGTATGATGAAAGAGACGAGGAAGTGGTGGCCCCGACGGTGAGCATGACCTTCGAGCAGATGAGGTCTTGTGATAGTAACATTGAAGGGTTCGTCATGGATGTAGCTGGAAGAGTTTATGTAGAGGTTGAGGTTAAAATTGCTGAGGATGAGGAATTCTGGAAGCTTGCTGCTGAGTGAAGCCATAAGGAGGGAGGCTTCAGCAAGGAAGGCACCATGGGTGGGGGAAGGACAGCAAATGTTGATCTTGAAGGCAAAGTGGGAAATGTGGTAGAGAAAGAGGTGCTAGAGGAGTTTACGGTTGAGCCAAGTAGAAACCTCAATGAACGTCCGCTTCCCTCCATGGCAATTTGGGTGAGGGATGTGGTGGCACGTGTAGGCTGGCATGGCAACCTCAGTGAAAGGGAATGAGTTGCTGTCATGAGCCAGGTTTCAGTCCAGCCTTTGTTCTTATGTAGGCCAAGTTCTTTGTGTAAGAAGGACTCTCTCTATCTACCATATACCCATCACCTGTATTTAGATTTTTGGGGAGGCTCCAGGGATTGTCACAAAGGGCCTTAGGTCATCCCGGATCATTATATCATGGGACTGAGAGAGAATGCTCTCTTTTTCTTGGCCAGATCCGAACTCAACAGAAGTTTTAGGTATGTTTTTAAAAAGAATTTGTCAAAGTCACTGCTTTAGAAATGCCAAATACTTCCTTTCCCACATTACAACAGTGACTCCACTTCAAAAGTACTTCATTGGCTGTAAAGCGCTTTGAGACGTCTGGTGGTCGTGAAAGGTGCTATATAAATGCAAGTCTTTCTTTCTTTCGTTATTAACTGAACAAAGCAGGAGGGAATGTGGAAGGGAATTCTTTCCCTTTCAGAAATGCTCTGCGTGTATTCTTCTAAATGGTCAAGTGCTGATTCAAATAGCGTAGAGAAGTGAATACTGTAAATTCTATGCAGCAAAATGGGGGCACTTCTATTTTAATAGGAACCTTATCAGTTGCGTAAGTGTCCTCTCTGCAAGACCATTTTTAGTGACATTGAAAAGGACAAGGCACATGAGGTGAAAGCCAGACATGAAGTGATTTTAGCACTCACACAACAAGTTGTTCAATGTCATATGCTGATATGAGAAGTGTTTTCTCCATACTCTTCTGTATAGCAGTGTGACATGTATCTTTATGCTACTGACCAGTTTTATACAATGCAGGGCTGAAGTTCTGTTAATCCTTTACCATACCCTTGCTTCTTTTTTTAAAAAAGCACTGGGGCCAATTTTGTGCTGTGTGCAGGAGAGCGGTTTGCCAAAAGCACGACCGAGGGGGGAGGATGCCACAAATTGTGAGAGTCACCAGTGCATTCATTTCATACTGTACCACAATTCAGCACTCTGCGTTTTATGTGCTGGAGAACAGTGTTTCCATTTTGTTCTTTAGTATTATTAAAGCCCCAGATTTATTGCAAGAATATGTAAATGAATACTGAGTTTGCTCTTTATTTCCTTCAGCGCCCATTGTAACGGGAGCTCTGGAATGATGGAGCTCTTATTGGGGATGTTTTGTCTTTTGCTGCATTTAGAGCACCTTTTTAGTGCTGTGTTTTATTAAAAAAAATTCAATTTTTAGTAATGTTTTAGAGAAAAAATTGAGTGGAATTTTTTTCTGCTTAAATCAAGTTGATTTTTAAAGTGCCTCATACAGTATTTCATGGTTGAGGTGATGAAAGGAGGCATACCAAAGAGCTCTGGACCATCTTTGCCGCCTTCTTGCCTACCGACTAGATAGATAGATTTCTAGACACAAAAGGCATCAAGGGGTATGGGGAGAGAGCGGGAATATGATAATGAGATAGAGGATCAGCCATGATCATATTGAATGGCGGAGCAGGCTCGAAGGGCCGAATGGCCTACTCCTGCTCCTATTTTCTATGTTTCTATGACTAAGGACAATACCCTCTGCTTCCTCTGGGCCGACAGGAAACCAATTTTAGCGCTTTGTGATCTGCGGCAAGGACACCTGCAACCAGATGACAACATAGGCACGGCATCACCGGCGCTTGGCAAAGTCACCGCTGCCCTCATCTGTTATGCTTGTGGCTTATTCCTGGTTAGTTCTGCAATATCAGCTAATGTGCTTCTCGCACATATCAAACAGATGACTGGTGTCTCTGTCAGTGTGGTGAGCATTTTCATAGCAGGACAAAGCTGCCCAGTGTCACTGCCCTGGTGCATTTCCCCAAAGTATCGCCACTGCAACAGAATTGACTCCATTAAGCTTTCCCAGTTTAAACATTGTTTTGTAGGACTAAATGCAAGGTTTGAAACCTCAGCCGAACGAAACCAAATGTTTCCATTTTAAAGTTAACAAAATTCCAAAGCAGCAGCCCCAGTAAAAATAAACCCGTAGGCTTTGTCTTCCTACCAAATTGACCGTTATCAAAACACATTTTGTTTGTTTTGGAAGAGCAAATGGAAAATTTCATTTAAAAAACTTTACTTCTGTTTGTTTAAAAAATATATATATATTATGGGAGTTTAAGCAAATATTTTGCTAGACGTTCAGTACTTGGGATTTAAGGACCGCCCTCTTAAAAAAACAAATACTTTCTGTGAAGAACCAGCAAAGGGTGTATTTAAATACCGTTGCCTAAATCTTCTGCTCTTGGCATAGTTTAAACTCGAATGGGTATTGATAGGTTTTAAACTAAAATAGAAATGTGTTGTTTGCACCAATTTTCTGTGGTCAGATCCTTGACATAACTTACGGTGAAGATTTGGAGAGATGTAGGGAGCAAATGAATGGTGTGAGCGGAAAATTGCTTATGTGAAATTTAAAGGGATGGGGACAATTTAAGGGTAATGCCACAATAGGGTGACAATGCTGAAAGCCTTCGGAGAGCCTCAAAGGACTTTTCAGCTCATTAGCAGTCTCTGCCAAAGCTGAAGTAGACGAAGAAGAGATAGGCAAAGCTAAAAGGAAAGGAAAGCCAGAGTGATGGGTAAAAGTCTGCAAGCAAGTAATGAAGCAGCTCTTACCCCTTGTTTGATGACTGCTGAAGTCGAGGTGGTGCTGCATGAGGTGGTTGAGAGGATGGTGATGCTCTGTGCTGCCTATGACACTGTCCTCTTAAGTCAGCATTATAGCATGCCTGCAAGGATGCAGAGCCAAGATTCAGGTCACAACTGGCTGTAGCTGCATTGGATGTGACAGCCCTGTGTCGCATGGTAGCTGCAGGCGGCCTTGTAGTAGACGGCCCAGCTCTGCATCTGCCTCTCTGCTGACCCAGACCCTGAGAAGACACGTTCCCCCATGGTGATTTGCGGGTAGGTGTGTCACAGCCGACAGAAATGATTGGTGGCATCTCAACAGGTGCGATCAATCAAGCTCTGCTTTTAATCATCCTGACAGGCTTTCCTTCATGCACTGCCACTGAAAATACAACGCACTGTGATTATGGTATTTTCCAAGGAAGTATCCAACATTGGGGTTAATCGGGTTTTCACGTGTCTTAGTTGAGCCATCAGATCTGCTGTCAAAGTGAGGAATGTTTACCTTTGTCAGCTGTGGTTCAGTGGGTAGCACTCTCGCCTCTGAGTCAGAAAGTTGTTGGATCAAGTCCACTCCAGAGACTCGAGCACAAAATCTAGGCTGACGCTTCAGTGCGGTACCGAGGGAGTGCTGCACTGTCGGAGATGCCGTCTTTCAGATGAGACGTTAAACCGAGGCC
The DNA here is from genome assembly GCA_030390025.1 of Squalus acanthias. Lineage (NCBI taxonomy): Eukaryota > Metazoa > Chordata > Chondrichthyes > Squaliformes > Squalidae > Squalus > Squalus acanthias. The sequence continues at coordinate 121,956,949 of CM059433.1, forward strand.
CTGTTTGCTCTCTCAGGTGGATGTGAAAGATCCCATGGCACTATTTCGAAGAAGAGCAAGGGAGTTCTCCCCAGTGTCCTGGCCAGTATTTATCCCTCAATCAACATTTTGTGGGAGCTTGCTGTGTGCAAATTGGCTGCCGCGTTTCCTACATTACAACAGTGACTACACTTCAAAAGTACTTCATGGGCTGTAAAGCCCTTTGGGATGTCTGGTGGTCGTGAAAGGCGCTATATAAATGCAAGTCTTTTTTTCTTCTTAGTTTGCCGATCTGGAGGGTCTGGGCATGGAGTATCTCCAGTGTCGCCTGGCATCCAGCCGCAGATCCTTCCCCTTTTCCAAACATGTCAGATAGGGGGCTTGTCATTGGTCCGGAAATCCATTAGTACCAATAATGATGCTGGGGGCCAAATATAAATAAATAGGAACAACTGGCACAAAAGTTCATGAGAGCCTAAGCAAGAAAAAAAAAAGAAAAACCTGAAATAAAGCTCCCTTTCTTTATATTACTGTGCCCTTTCCACAACTTCCAAGTTACATACTGTCGCTTTCACGGCCACTTGTCCCGCCCACCGGAGACTGTGTCGGCGGAGTTCCGGCACGGCCACCCAAAACCGGGCAGTAAGCGGCAGGAAGTCGGGTATCTTGATGCCTTATTGTTTACATATTAAATTGATAAATATCTCTAATATTTTTCCAACCTGCACACCTGAAGATATCTAGTGCACAATATCATATCCAGACTGGAAGTATTAAATTGGTTTAGCAAATGGTAAAAGTTGGCATCATTCATTCTGTACCATGTTTATTATTGAGGAATGAAAAATGTTGTGTACCTCACCCATTGCTGGTAAAACAAACAATATTATTTTGCTCCCAGCAATGGTATCCAGAAAGTGACTGCTTGGGGAGCTCATATTATTCCATAATGTGGCCCATGTGAGTCTGTCGGAGGCACATTGCTGCTATTTTGTTCGCAGTGCGTTTCGATTTCTTTTGACGGAAGCATTGGTTTCAACTTGAAAATAATGCACTGAATGTTTTTCCCTCCGTAGTAGTTCATGACTATGATTCTGCAATAAAAGCCTTTTTTTTTACAGTAATATTCCCTAGCAGGTCTTGTTTAATTGATTGTTGTTGTCGGGGCTGAACTGAATACCGCTTTAACTAAAATGCAGTTAATATTTCTCTCAAACTGATACTTCAGTCAGTCTGTACAATGTGTCCAAAACTCTCAATATTCCAAATATCCTCCATTCACATGATGTACACCGACTGACCAGCTAAGCAACATCACCTTTTAAAAAAAAAAGTCTTTTATTGCTGCCTCATGGATTGGTTAAGAACATAAAGTATGGGATGAGAAAAGGACATTTAGTCCATTTCTCCCAACAGACCACGTACAATCCGCAGCCTTCCTGGCCTTTACCCAGCTAATTTAATCAGCTGAGGGAGGACTGACCACAGATAAAGCTGTGACATCTCTTCATGAATCTAACACCACAGCTTACCCCATTCAAACTTAATCAGTTGCATTCCACAGGTGACAGTTCCATATCTCCAGCAACAGAAATCAGAGTGCAAGCCCCGATGGCTTAACGGTAAATGAAAGTGCATTTCTCAAGCGTAAATCTTAGTGGGTCAATGAAGGGACAGCATCGGCAAAGTGTGTAAAAATATATGAAGGATGAGAATTGGATGCACATATTTAGCAAGTCCTTGCTGCAGACTTTAAAAAAGAGGTGAACTTGCAGTCTGACTCAAGAGATCATAAATGCAGACTCAGTAATCTACTTCAGTTAAGAAAACTGAATGGAACTGATTCAAAATCTAAATCTGAATAGGGGGTACATGTACCTTCTTTAATCTCTCTCTTACTCTTAGGCAGTCCCTCGGAACCGAGGATGACTTGCTTCCACATTAAAAATGAGTTCTCAGGTGACTGATGAGTCCAATGCAGGACCTACAGTCTCTGTCACAGGTGGGGCAAACGGTGGTTGAAGGGGCGGGTGGGTGGGGTGCTTGGGTTGGCGTGCGCTCCTTGCGCTTGGCTTCCGCTTGCTCCCAGCGAAGAGACTCTGTGTTCGGCGCCTTCCCAGACGCTTCTCCTCCACTTTATGCAGTCTTGGGCCAGGGATTCCCAGGCGTCGGTGGGGATGTTGCACTTTTTCAAGGAGGCTTTGAGGGAGAACACAGCTTTATATTTTTTCCCCCATTTTGTACCAAATATACTCTAATTTAAGTTAAGAAATGTAAGGGGTTAAAGTGAGTAAGTCACCTTATAGACAAATATAAAGTGCAAAGCAAGAAGACCATTGGATAAAGGGGAGCGGGAGACCGGTTACAGTATCACAAATATAGTCAGCAAGTACAGTACTCAACCTGCACTGTCTGCAACACCACTGTATCCAACTTCATTGTATCCAACAATGGTCCCCGCTCCACTTTGTCTAATGCCATTTTCCAGCTTTTCTTTGCCCATATCATTTTATATGGGTGGGGGGGCGGGGGGGGGGGGTGGTGTTCAGGGGCTGGAAAGTAGGGAGAGCCACTTTATCGCAAAATATTTATAATAGTTCTACCCAAACAGGCTGCCTAGTTCCCCCATATAATGTTTGCTGAAACATCTCTAAGAACTGCAGCATTCTCAATCAGACAAAAAGCCATACTATGAAAATTTAACCGGTGCACAGTTAAAGATTTTTGACCTCTTTCTCCTTCCCTGCCCACCCACCCCTTCCAATGCAGCCATTTTTTTATTCAATTGTTATTGTCAAAGCCCTCTGAGACCTGATTGTATAATTGTAATTAATTTGAGGTACAAATACTTCAGTTATCCACGAGTAATTTTTAATTAATGTTTTTCTTTATCCCTTCCTGTATAAATGACAGACTTTTAAAACCTGACCTTGGCATCACCGAACCACTACTTCCTGATTAACTTCATCTGCTCTCCTACTCTAGCATGCTTGATAGTGTTTGCACTCTGGGACTTAGCTCTTTATTCAGATTTCCCAATAATAATAAAAATAAACGATCATTTCGGCCATGGTCATTTTTCCATGTTAAATAGGGTTGGTCTCAGTTCCTTATGGAGCAGAGTGTGGAGTTTATCTCAAAACATTCAATATATAATTGTATAAGTTTGTGCACATTTCAGAATTTATTTGTAACTTCATGAATGGCATGAAAGATTTTACTTTCCTAGAATCATAGAATGGTTACAGCACAGAAGGCGGCCATTCAGCCCGTCGAGCCCGTGCCGACTCTCAGCTCGTCCCACTCCCCCGCCCTTTCCCCGTAGCCCTGCAATTTTTTTCCTTCAGATACTTATCCAACTCCCTTTTGAAAGATAAGATTGAGTCTGCCCCCACCACCCTTTCAGACAGTGCATTCCAGATCTTAACCACTCGCTGTGTAAAAAATGTTTTTCTTATGTCGCCTTTGGATCTTTTTGCCAATCACCTTAAATCTGTGTCCTCTGGTTCTTGACCCTTCTGCCAATGGGAACAGTTTCTCTCTATCTACCCTGTCCAGACCCCTCATGATTTTGAAAATCTCTATCAAATCTCCTCTCAACCTTCTCTGCTTTAAGGAGAACAAACCCAGCTTCTCCAGTCTATCAACGTAACTGAAGTCCCTCATTCCTGGAATCATTCTCGTAAATCTTTTCTGCACCCTCTCCAAGGCCTTTACATCCTTCCTAAACTGCGGTGCCCAGAGTTGGACACAATACTCCAGTTGGGGCCGAAGCAGTGTTTTATACAAGTTCATCATAATTTCCACACTTTTGTACTCTATACCTCTATTCATGAAGTCCAGGATCGCGTAAGCCTTTTTAACTGCTTTCTCAACCTGCCCTGCCACCTTCAACGATTTGTGCACACATACTCCCAGGTCTCTCTGTTCGTGCACCCCCTTTAGGATTGTACCATTTAGTTTATATGTCCTCTCCTCATTCTTTCTACCAAAATGCATCACTTCACACTTTTCTGCATTAAATTTCATCTGCCACATGTCTGCCCATTTCACCAGCCTGTCTATGTCTTCCTGTAGTCTATCACTCTCCTCCTCAATGTTCACTATACTTCCAAGTTTTGTGTCATCTGCAAATTTGAAATTGTGCCCTGTAAACCCACATCCAAGTCATTAATATATATCCAGAAAAGCAGTGGTCCTAGAACCGGCCCTTGGGGAACACCACTGTATACCTTCCTCCAGTCCGAAAAACAACCGTTCACCACTACTCTCTGTTTCCTGTCACTTAGCCAATTTCGTAACCAGGCTGCCACTGTCCCTTTTATTCCATTGGCTTCAATTTTGCTGGCAAGCCTATTATGTGGCACTTTGTCGAACGCCTTTTGGAGATCCATGTACACTACGTCATCCGCATTACCCTCATCAACCCTCTGTTACCTCATCAAAAATGGGCAACACGGTGGCATAGTGGTTAGCACTGGTGCCTCACAGCGCCAGGGACCCGGGTTCGAATCTGACTTCGGGTGACTGTCTGTGTGGAGTTTGCACATTCTCCCCGTGTCTGCGTGGGTTTCCTCCGGGTGCTCCGGTTTCCTCCCACAGTCCAAAAATGTGCGGGTTAGGTTGATTTGGCTATGATAAATTGACCCTTAGTGTTAGGGGGGGATTAAATATGTGGGGGGATGGGATATGTTAGGGGGAATTAAATACGTGGGGTTACGGGGGTAGTGTGGGATATGTGTATTGTGGGGATTAAAGCAGGGACAGGGTACTGGATTTGGATGATCAGCCATGATCGTATTGAATGGTGGAACAGGCTCGACGGGCCTACTCCTGCTCCTAGATTCTATGTTTCTATGTTTCTAAAAAACTCAAATCAAGTTAGTTAAACACGATTTGCCTTTAACAAATCCATGCTGGCTTTCTTTAATTAATTCACCTCTGTCCAAGTGACTGTTGATTTTGTCCCTGATTACTGTTTCTAAAAGCTTCCCCACTACCGAGGGGGTAGTCGGCATTGGCGAATAGTCTACCCGCTGTACTCAGCTAATTTTAATGGCCCAAAAATTAGTCTCACTACACGAGAGTACGCACTGTGTACTCTCGCGTATTCTGTCTCCAATTGCTGGTTTTCTGCATGCACTGCGCATGCGCTGAAAACCGGCACTTGGTGATTTCAAAAGGGGGCGGTTCCTAAGTGAACCGCGTGCGCGCTACAGGCTGCGCGCACGCAGTGCACTTAGTGCTTTGAACGCGCAGGTAAGCATGGAAGATTTTGCACATAAAGAAAGGAGGCGTAAGACCCTCTTTTAACAAGGTAAGTAGTTAATTAAGTATTATTTTGAATTTTTTTCAACAGGTATATCTTTTTTAGAGACTTTAAAGAAAGGTAAGTTTATTTTTATAACTTTTAAAAAGATTTTAAATTTTTTCAAAAATTTAATTTTTTGTTTAAAGTGGTTAATTTATTTAACTATACTTATTTTATTAATGTGATGGTTTTTAAAAAAAATTTAATTGAGGTTTAGCTGTTCTTTTGGGGGGGGTATACATTCATAGCTTTCACAGCCCTTGCTGTGAAAACTATGAATGAAAGATGGTGTGCTGCCATTGGCTCTAACTGAATCACGTGATCCCACAGCTCGCACGAATTAACTGCGTCTGTGGGATACGCAAGCACTGCACAGCTGCAGTCTTGAAAGTAAAGTTCGTGTGAGCTCGGAATGAAAAGGCAGGCGCGCAGTGAGATATCGCGGGGAAGCCTTACCCCCGCAGGAAGGCTCCGTCTTTAATTTCTGGGCCAATGTGTCTGAGGAATGGTTTCAGAATTCTTTCTGTGTATCAGGGAGAAAGTGTAAGAAGTTGTAAACAGACCACTTTCTCCCTGGTCACCAAGCTCAAAGTAAATGAACAGGAAAAGCAAAATAACTCTAAAGCTTTGAGGGATCCCTAAAGCAGTGTAGGCCAATGAACTAATTTATTTTTGAAATGATTGCACTAAATGGCCACAATTCTTCCATGGCAGAATGCGTGCCGTGGAGTCAAATATTTGTCCTGAAACTCGACAAGATTGTGTTACTGGTGCCTCAGATGCTGACGGCTGTATTAATATTCAGTGACATCAAGTCTCATAGTCATAGGAATAGGAGTAGGCTATTCAGTCCCTCGAGCCTCTTCTGCCATTTAATTAGATCATGGCTGACATGTACCTCAACTTCATTAACCCACCACTGCTCCACATCCCTTGATACCTTTACCAAATAAAAATCTGTCGATCTTGTGCTTGAAAATTTCAATTGACCTAGCATCCACTGCCTTTTGGGGGCGAGAGTTCCACATTTCCACTATCCTTTGGGTGAAAAAGTGCTTCCTGATTTCACTACTCTATGCTCTAGATTTCTATTTCCTCTATGTTGTCGGTGCAAATCATATAAAATCTGCCTCCCAGTGTTATGGGGACCAGTTCCTAACTAATATCAGACACCATTGCATGTAAGTGCACTATTTACATAGGATATACGGCACAGAAACAGGCCATTCGGCCCAACCAGTCCTTGCTGGTGTTTATGCTCCACTCGAGCCTTCTCCTGTCTTTCCTCATCTAAATCTATCAGCATAACCCTCTATTCCCTTCTCCCTCATATGCTTGTCTAGCCTCCCCTTAAATGCATCTCAACTATTCGCTTCAGCCACTCCCTGTGGTAGCGAGTTCCACATTCTCACCACTCTTTGGGCAAAGAAGTTTCTTCTGAATCCCTATTGGATTTCTTGGTGACTATTTTATATTGATGGCCTCCAGTTATGTTCTTCCCCACAAGTAGAAACACTCTCTGTATCCACTCTATCAAAATTTTTCATAATTTTAAAGACCTCTATTAGGTCACCCCTCAGCCTTTTTTCAAGAGAAAAGGGACCCAGCCTGTTCATCCATTCCTGATGTGTACACATTACAGACACCTTAGGGACGGGCATTTATTGCAGGTGTCCTTGTGTTCAAAATGATCATTGTATATACTGTTAAAAAAAAAAACTGTCAGTAGAATGGAGAGTTCTTTAGCCGGTATCCAGAGCGGCAGAAAAATGACTCTATCCCTGGGCTAGAGCCATGCAAGCATTCAAGCGCAGAGATAGAGCGGTCTCTCTGCCTCTATTGCTCCGAGGTAAAGAGCTCCCCATTCCACAAGAGCCATTACTTTCACAAAATCCGCTTCTTTCACCAAACCCGCTGCCACCTCGCCTCGCGCTGACCTGCAGACACTGACCACTGAGAATTTGGGGGCAGCGAGGAAGTGCCAGTGATACTGACTCGGGGAAAGTTCCAGGTACAGCAGCTTTGCGACAGGCTGTCTCCCGTGTTTTAAGTTGTAAGAGGGCTTGGTCAGTTGAAGACTGTCTAGTTTGTAACTTGTGAGCGTCCGTGGTTAAGTGTTCCTTTTTTTCAGGTGTCGTTTTTTGGACGCCTAAGGAAGTACATGGGTAATACAAAGGGCATAGGGGCCTGGCACCACACCTTTTTCCTCTGCTTTGCACCCATAAAATAAGTGAACCCTGGGTGCAAATCAGAAAGAAATCATCCCCTATATTTCCTAATAGTGAAAAAGAGTCATTTTACTTAAATGCATAACATACTTTAGAACTACAGCAAAGTACATTTGAAAAGCTAGGATGTACATTTGTTACGGTTCTTTCTAGCTTTCTCCCTTGTTTCAGAAAAGAAATTGATTTGTTGACACTGACACTCACTCTAGTCAGCTATAATACATTGTCCTTAAAGAGCACAAATGTGACAGTATCCCTTGAGTCTACCGAGGCACACTCCCACTCTAGGTGTGCTTTATTATAATCTAGAAATGACAAACTAGGAAGTCATGCAACACACATCAGAGCGGAAATAAATTTCTATCACAAGCCCATCTCCTGTCAACCATCATCCACAAGAGTGATGAACTAAATAAAATAACGACCCTTTTAAAATCCAGGCCAGATGACAATCCGAAACAGAAATAACAATAAAGATGTGCTTTGGACTATTGTGTGGGGAATCCCTTAACAAGACAATGCATGCTTGATTTTTGGAGGTTATCTCTCTGAACCTGCATGTTTATATATGATGCATATTATCTCGTGCATCTCCAGGGTTACAAACTGCTTTAGCAGGAGTTGTTGATGCCAATTGATTTTGCATTTGTAAATAAATACCATTAATATTACAAGTGTGACACCGGTAAGAGGACCAGTTGGGTTAGTCGCAGTAGTGCTGTTGTGCTACTCATCATTTCTATAAACATAGAAACATAGAAGATAGGAGCAGGAGTAGGCCATTCGGCCCCTCGAGCCTGCTCCAGCCATTTAATGAGATCATGGCTGATCATCCAAATTCAGTACCCTGTCCCTGCTTTCTCCCATATCCCTTAATCCCTTTAGCCTTAAGAAATATATCTAACTCCTTCTTGAATATATTTACTGACTTGGCCTCAACTGCCTTCTGTGGTAGAGAATTCCACAGGTTCACCACTCTCTGGGTGAAGAAATTCCTCCTCATCTCTGTCCTAAATGGCTTACCCCTTATCCTTAGACTGTGACCCTTGGTTCTGGACTCCCCCGCCATCGGGTACATCCTTCCTGCATCTAGTCTGTCTAGTCCTGTTAGAATTTTATAAGTTTCAATGAGATCCCCTCTCATTCTTCTAAACTCCAGCGAATATAAGCCCAATAGACCCAATCTCTCCTCATACGTCATTCCTGCCATCCCAGGTATCAGTCTGGTGAATCTTCGCTGCACTCCCTCCATGGCAAGAACATCCTTCCTCAGATAAGGCGACCAAAACTGCACACAATACTCAAGGTGTGGTCTCACCAAGGCCCTGTACAACTGTAGCAAAGACATCCTTGCTCCTGTACTCGAATCCTCTCGCTATGAAGGCCAACATACCATTTGCCTTCTTAACCGCCTGCTGCACCTGCATGCTTACCTTCAGCGACTGGTGGACAAGGACACCCAGGTCTCGTTGCACTTCCCCTTCTCCCAATCTATTGCCGTTCAGATAATAATCTGCCTTCCTGTTTTTGACACCAAAGTGGATAACCTCACATTTATCCACATTATACTGCATCTACCCAATCACCCAACCTGTCCAAATCAAACTGGAGTTTCTCGGCATCCTCCTCACAGCACACACGCCCACCCAGCTTTGTGTCGTCTGCAAACTTGGAGATATGACATCTAGTTCCCTCATCTAGATCATTAATATATATTGTGAATAGCTGGGGTCCTAGCACCGATCCCTGCGGTACCCCACTAGTCACTGCCTGCCACTCGGAAAAAGACCCGTTTATTCCAACTCTTTGCTTCCTGTCTGCCAACCAGTTCTCTATCCAAGTCAGTACCTTACCCCCAATCCCATGTGCTTTAACTTTACATGCTAATCTCTTATGCGGGACCTTATTGAAAGCCTTCTGAAAGTCCAAATACACCACATCCACTGGTTCTCCCTTATCTATTCTACCAGTTACATCCTCAAAAAATTCCAGTAGATTAGTCAAGCATGATTTACCTTTTATAAATCCATGTTGACTTTGTCTGATCCTGTCACTGTTTTCCAAGTGCTCTGCTATTACATCTTTTATAATGGACTCTAGCATTTTCCCCACTACCGATGTCAGGCTTACCAGTCTATAATTCCCCGTTTTCTCTCTACCACCTTTTTTAAATAGTGGGGTTACATTAGTTACTCTCCAATCCATGGGAACTGTGCCAGAGTCTATAGAATTTTGGAAGATGACCAGCAATGCATCTACTATTTCTAGGGCCACTTCCTTAAGTACCCTAGGATGTAGATTATCAGCCCTGGGGATTTATTGGCCTTCAATCCCGTCAATTTCCCTAACACCATTTCCCTACAAATACTGATTTCATTCAATTCCTCCCTCTCATTAGACCCTCTGTTCCCCGACATCTCTGGGAGGTTATTTATGTCCTCCTTTGTGAAGACAGAACCAAAGTATGTATTTAATTGGTCAGCCATTTCTTTGTTCCCCATTATAAATTCCCCTGATTCTGACTGCAAGGGACCTATGCTTGACTTCACCAATCTTTTTCTCTTCACATATCTATAGAAGCTTTTACAGTCAGCTTTTATGTTCCCTGCAAGCTTACTCTCATACTCTATTTTCCCCCTCTTAATTAATCCTTTTGTCCTCCTTTGCTGAATCCTAAACTGCTCCCAATCCTCAGGTTTGCTGCTTTTTCTGGCCAATTTATACGTCCTCTCTTGGATCTTATGCTATCCGTAATTTTCCTTGTTAGCCACGGTTGCGCCACCTTTTTGTTTTATTTTTATGCCAGACAGGGATGAACAAATTCTGTAGTTCATCCATGCGATCTTTAAATGTTTGCCATTGCCTATCCACCGTCAACCCTTTAAGTAACGTTCCCCAATCCATCCTAGCCACCTCGCGCCTCATACCATCGTAGTTTCCTTTATTTAAATTCAGGACCCTAGTCTCTGAGTCAACTAATTCACTCTCTATCTTAATGAAGTAACATTACATTGTTGTAGAAGACGCACACTAGCAATTATTTCCTCTAATGGGATAAACACTTTAAATTAATTTTCACACGTCTGTGTAACACAGATTATATAGATTGGTTGTGCGAAGGGGCAATTTATCTGTATGGTAAATCTTGCTGCAACAAGGTTACAAAGTTTTTCCAAGATCTGGCCGATATGTGACCCCAGTCCCACACCAATGTGTTTGACTCTTAACTGCCTTCTGTTCAAAGAATGTAATATCTCCTTAATACACAGATGGTAGTGAGAACTGAGTGATTCAGTCATCGTCCTCTCCCAGAAAGCTAGAGTCTGGAGATAGAATCATAGATAATTATACTGGAGAAGTCAGATCCATTGCGGTGCACCAACGGCATAAATTCTTTTGAATGCTTTGCTGTTGACACTTCTTCATTTAGGGAAAGGAACAAGACAGACTGGTTATCTCTGTCCTGACAATTAATGACTAGGTGCAAACCATAATGGTTAATTGAGGAAAAGGAGTAGAACAAAATGGGTCTTTTTTCAGAAATATTCTGCTAGTGCTGTAATAGTTTCAGGATGATGTACAACTAGACTTGAAGTTATTGAAGATTACTCATGAGTAACTGCAAAATGAAAAGCTGCAAGACCAGGGACCTCCATTAAATTGTTTTGCACCAGACGGTTACGGTCCCACTTGTTCCTTCATTCACTGCGCTGCTAACCATATGAAGTGCTGAAGGTGCTGTAATGCAGCCCTAGAGGAAAGGTTATTTGATGTCTGAGAGAAGACTCTACTTTCAACCTTGTCATTGCAATCAAAAAAAAGCATTATTTTGCGCAGTCTCCCATTGCTCACAGAAGCCTCATTTAAAAAGAAGTGAGCTCGGCAGAGTTTGGTTAGCGCTGGGATCAGCGGTGGACCTCATGGAAAAAATTAAAATCTACACACATAAAAGGTCTGGCTTTACTTAATTTTTCTGATATACATGGTTGCCAGAGCCAGTATAAATGAATTGCTGATTGAGACCATAATCTTTTGCCATTCTTGGAGAATAACATAGCCACAGTTAACAGTAGAGGTAAAGTGAGAAGGACCTCATTACTTGCTCTCTGTTATGGAAGAACCTTTCATGACTAAAATTGATTTTACACCAGCTGAGACTACAGAATGAAGCTTTGCAGGTATTGCTACAATTCAGTACCTCTTGGGTATCGCTTCCTTTGGAAAAATTGAACCAGAGGTTTAATTTAGATTAGCAATTTTTTTATCATTTCTTGCAATCATGCATAATCCTGAAAGAACTAATGGGGCAGGAACTGGAAAGAACACAGGCAAAAGGAGAAGATTAGAACATTCGAGATTTGTGCTTTCATTCTGCAGCATTGTAATAATTTGGAGAAAGCTGAATAATAAAATTTTACATAGCCCATACTTCACTCTATTCTGCTTCCCAACAACCAATGTTGGTAATGTAGGTAGAGAGGCAGAAATCACCAACGTGCGCGGTGCTGTTGCTGCATCGACGCTCTGTTGTGAAATGGTATCTCTGAGAAATTCTGCCATTGTGGGAAATTACCAGAAGGGCTAAAGCTACTTTAAAAACTGAAAAACAACAGTAGCTCTTAACTTTGGTGATGATTTAAAAGAAAAATCCATAAAAACTGGAAAATGGCAACTTTTTTAAAATTCATTTATGGGATGTGAGCGTCGCTGGCAAGGCCAGCATTTATTGCCCATCCCCAGTTGACCTTGAGAAGGTGGTGGTGAGCTGCCTTCTTGAACCGCTGCAGTCCGTGTGGTGAGAGTATTCCCACAGTGCTGTTAGGAGTGAGTTCCAGGGCTTTGACCCAGCGACGATGAAGGAGCGGCGATATATTTCCAAGTCAGGATGATGTGTGACTTGGAGGGGGTGGTGTTCCCATGCGCCTGCTGCCCTTGTCCTTCTAGGTGGTAGAGGTCACGGGTTTGGGAGGTGCTGCCGAAGAAGCCTTGGCAAGTTGCTGCAGTGCATCATGTAGATGGTACACACTGCAGCCACTGTACGCCGGTGGTGGAGGGAGTGAATGTTTAAGGTGGTGGATGGGGTGCCAATCAAGCGGGCTGCTTTGTCCTGGATGGTGTCGAGCTTCTTGAGTGTTGTTGGAGCTGCACTCATCCAGGCAAGTGGAGAGTATTCCATCACACTCCTTACTTGTGCCTTGTAGATGGTGGAAAGGCTTTGGGGAGTCAGGAGGTGAGACTCGCCGCAGAATGTCTAGCCTCTGACCTGCTCTTGTTGCCACAGTATTTATGTGGCTGGTCCAGTTAAATTTCTGGTCAATGGTGACCCCCCCAGGATGTTGATGGTGGGGGATTCGGCGATGGTAATGCCGTTGAATGTCAAGGGGCAGTGGTTAGACTCTTGCTTGTTGGAGATAGTCATTGCCTGGCACTTGTGTGGCGCGAATGTTATCTGCCACTTTTCAGCCCAAGCCTGAATGTCGTCCAGGTCTTGTTGCATGCGGGCATGGACTGCTTCATTATCTGAGGAGTTGCGAATGGCACTGAACACTGTGCAGTCATCAGCGAACATCCTCATTTCTGACCTTATGTTGGAGGGAAGGTCATTGATGAAGCAGCTGTCCATGTATTAAATGTATGGGTGAATGGAATCCTTAATGTAACCAAAATCAGAAAAGTAGTTTCTAAATATGAGGCCAGGTAAATCCAGTCAGGAATTGCAAGTGCCACCACTTATAGGTAGCATGGAACCCTTGGTGCATTGACTATTAGTCCACCCAAATAGAGCATTCTGTTAAACAGAGAGACTGTGATGGTGACTTGTAAAGATCATTTGAAACATGTAACATTTTCAATAAAATCAGTTGTTCCTAAGAGGTTCACTATTTCATCCTTCTCTTTTTATAAGTGCTAGTTGGGCTCCCATAGAGTTGGGCTCCTGCACTAAAATTTCAGCAATTGTGTCTCTCCCTGTAATTTTTGCTCAGAATCATAGAAAGTTACAGCACGGAAGGAGGCCATTTCGGCCCATCGTGTCCGCGCCGGCCAACAAAGAGCTATCCAGCCTAATCCCACTTCCCAGCTCTTGGTCCGTAGCCCTGCTGGTTACAGAATCCCAAGTGCACATCCAAGTACCTTTTAAATGTGGTTAGGGTTTCTGCCTCTACCAGCCTTTCAGGCAGTGAGTTTCAGACCCCCACAACCCTCTGGGTGAAGAAATTTCCCCTCAAATCCCCTCTAAACCTTCCACCAATTACTTTAAATCTGTGCCCCCTGGTTTTTGACCCCTCTGCTAAGGGAAATAGGTCCTTTCAATCCACTTTATCTAGGCCCCTCATAATTTTATACACCTCAATAAGGTCTCCCCTCAGCCTCCTCTGTTCCAAGGAAAACAAACGCAGTCTTTCCTCATAGCTAAGATTCTCTACTCCCGGCAACATCCTTGTAAATCTCTTCTGTGCCCTCTCTAGTGCAATCACATCTTTCCTGTAATGTGGTGACCAGAACTGCACGCAGTACTCTAGCTGAGGCCTAACTAGTGTTTTATACAGTTGAAGCATAACCCCCATGCTGTTGTATTCTATGCCACGGCTAATAAAGGCAAGCATTCCGTATGCCTCCTTAACCACCTTATCTACCTGGCCTGCTACCTTCAGGGATCTGTGGACATGCACTCCAAGGTTCCTTTGTTCCTCTACGCTACTCCGTGTCCTACCATTTAATGTGTATTCTCTTTCCTTGTTAGCCCTCCCCAAATGCATTACCTCACACTTCTCCAGATTGAATTCCATTTGCCACTGTTCTGCCCACCTGACCAATTTATTGATATCTTCCTGCAGTCTACAGCTTCCTTCTTCAGTATCAACCACACAGCCGATTTTAGTATCATCTGCAAACTTCGTAATCATACCCCTATATTCAAGTCTAGATCATTGATATATACCACAAAAAGCAAGGGACCTAGTACTGAGCCATGCGGAACCCCACTGGAAACAGCCTTCCAGTCACAAAAACACCCATCAACCATTATCCTCTGCTTCCTGTCTCCGAGCCAGTTTTGAATCCAACTTGACACTTTGCCCTGGATCCCATGGGCTTTTAAAGTCGTGACCAGTCTGCCATGTGGAACCTTATCAAAAGCCTTGCTAAAGTCCATATGCACTACATCAAACGCACTACCCTCATCTACCCTCCTTGTTACCTCCTCAAAAAATTCAATCAAGTTTGTCAGACACGACCTTCCCTTAACAAATCCGTGCTGACTATCCTTGATTAATCCGTGTCTTTCTAAATGAAGATTTATCCTGTCCTTCAGAATTCTTTCCAATAATTTTCCCACCACCGAGGTTAGGCTGACTGGCCAGTAATTACTCGATCTATCCTTTTCTCCCTTTTTAAACAAGGGTACCACATTAGCAGTCCTCCGGCACCACACCTGAAGCCAGAGAGGATTGAAAAATGATGGTCAGGGCCTCTGCTATTTCCTCTTTTGCTTCGCTTAACAGCCTGGGATACATTTCATCCGGGCCTGGGGATTTATCTACTTTTAAAGCTGCTAAACCCCTTAATACTTCCTCTCTCACTATGTTTATTTCATCTAATATTTCACACACCTCCCCCCCCCCCCCCCCCCCAATAGCAATGTCTGCTTCGCCCCTCTCCTTTGTGAAAACAGACGCAAAGTATTCATTAAGAACCCTACCGATGTCTCCCACCTCCACACACAGATTACCCTCATGATCTCTAATAGGCCCTACCCTTTCTTTAGTTATCCTCTTACTCTTAATATATTTATAAAACATCTTTGGGTTTTCCTTGATTTTTCTTGCCAAGTATTTTTCATGCTCTCTCTTTGCTTTTCTAACATCCTTTTTAATTGCACCCCTGCACTTTCTGTACTCCTCTAAAGATTCTGCAGTATTTAGCCCTCGGTATCTGTCATACACCTCCCTTTTTTTCTTTATCCTACCCTGTATGTCCCTAGACATCCAGTGGGCTCTAGATTTGTTAGTCCCACCTTTTTTCTTTAAGGGCACATATTTGGTCTGAACCCTCCGGATCTCTTTCTTGAATGCCTCCCACTGCTCTGACACAGATTTACCTTCAAGTAACTGTTTCCAGTCCACTATGGCTAAATCCCCTCTGAGCTTAGCAAAATTTGCTTTTCCCCAATTTAGAATTTTTATTCCTGGTCTATCCTTGTCCTTTTTCATAACTACCTTAAATCTAACTGACTTATGGTCACTAGCACCAAAATGCTCCCCCACTGATATGCCTTCTACCTGCCCAGCTTCATTCCCTAAAACTAGGTCCAGAACCGCCCCCTCCCTTGTTGGGCTTGCTACATACTGGCTAACAAAGTTCTCCTGGATGCATTTTAGGAATTCCACACCCTCTATACCCTTCACACTAATTTTATCCCAGTTAATATTGGGGTAGTTGAAATCCCCTACTATTACTGCCCTATAGTTTTTGCACTTCTCAGAAATTTGTCTACATATTTGCTCTTCTCTCTCCCTCTCACTGTTTAGGGGTCTGTAGTACACTCCCAGCAGTGTGATCGCCCCTTTTTTGTTTTTCAATTCGACCCATATGGCCTCGTTTGATGATCCCTCCAACATATCATCCCTCCTCACAGCTGTAATAGTTTCTTTAATCAAATCCGCGACCCCCCCCCCCCCCTTCTTTATATCCCTCACTGAAAATCCTGTAACCAGGAATACTGTGCTGCCATACCTGCCTCTTTCAGCCAGTCTCTGTAATAGCTATAATATCATAGTCCCAAGTATCTACCTGTGCCCTCAGCTCATCTGCCTTGTTCGCTATACTCCTTGCATTGAAGTATATACCATTTAGTACAGGCAAACCTCCTTGTTGTCTACTATCTAGCCCTTGATTCCTCTGTCCTTCCTATTTACTTTCTACGTTTTTGTTTTCCAATTCCAGTTTTTCTTCCCTCCCTACTGACTCTATTCTTAGGTTCCCATCCCGCTGCCAAGCTAGTTTAAACCCTCCCCAACAGCACTAGCAAACCCTCCCGCGAGGATATTGGTCCCGTTCACGTTGAGGTGCAACCGTCTGGTTTGTAGAGGTCCCACCTCCCCCAAAAACGGTTCCAATTCCTCAGGAATCTATAGCCCTCCCTCCTACACCATCTCTCCAGCCACGCATTCATCTGCTCTATCTTCCTATTTCTATACTCACTAGCACGTGGCACTGGTAGTAATCCGGAGATTGCTACCTTTGAGGTCCTGCTTTTTAACCTCTTTCCTAGCTCCCTAAACTCTGCCTGCAGGACCTCATCCCTCTTTCTACCTATGTCGTTGGTACCGATATGGACCACGACCTCTGGCTGTTCACCCTCCCCCCTCAGAATGCCCTGTAGCCGTTCAGTGACATCCTTGACCCTGGAACCAGGGAGGCAACATACCATCCTGGAGTCACGTCTGCGGCTGCAGAAATGCCTGTCTGCTCCCCTAACTATTGAATCCCCTATCACTATTGCTCTCCCTCTCCTCTTCCCCCCCTCCCCCTGTGCAGCTGAGCCTTCCATGGTGCTGTGGACTTGGCTCTGGCTGCACACCCCAGAGGAACCATCGCTCTCACCAGTACTCAGCACCGAATACTGGTTGGTGAGCGCGATGGGCTCAAGGGACTCCTGCACTGCCTGCCTGGTCTTCCTCTTCTGTCTGACGGTCACCCATTCCCTCTCTGCCTGCACACTCTTAAGCTGCGGGGTGACCACCTCCCAAAACGTGCTATCCACGTAGCTCTCAGCCTCGCGGATGCAGAGCAGTGACTGCAGCTGCTGCTCAAGCTCCGTAACCCGGTGCTCGAGCTGCTGTAGCTGGCGACACTTCCCGCACATGTGGTCGTCCAGACCACGGGAGGTGTCCAGGACTTCCCACATGGCCAGGATGTGCATTCCACGGGTGTGAGCTGCCCTGCCATACCTCTAATTAACAGACTATTTACTAACCTAGCTGGAATAAACTTAAAACTTTAAGAAAGCCAAGTATAAACACTTACCAGATACTCACCAATCCGCTCCCTCCCCTTGTGCCGACGTCACTTTTGACTTCTGACGTCATTCTTTGAAAATTCTGCCGGTGCTGAATTGGCTCTCGCCGCTCCTCCCAGGTCTGCACTGTTGCCGCTGCTGCTGCTGTGGGGCCTACCTGCGCCTCGGGCTCACTTTATACCGCCGCCGCCGCCGCCTCGCAGGTCCGCACTGCCGCTGCTGCTGTGGGGCCTACCTGCGCGTCTCTTACTCTTATTCTTTCTGTCTCCCTCTTCTTGTCCACTCCTATGCATCTTTTCTTTTTCTCTCTCTCTCCTGCTCTCTGTTTCTGCATCTCACTCCTTTACTAATCCCCCTCTTTCCCGCCCCCACCCCCAAGACACCAGGAACAGACATGGAACTTTGACTATCTGATAGTTATAAAAACTACGTTAAAGGGAGCGCACACCCAAAAAAAACTAGGGGAAACATTGCTTCCAACCTAACCATACTGGGAGCTTTTCGCTGCACAGACAGCAGTGGTTGAAGAAGGCGACCAACCACCATCACCTTCTCAAGGGCAACTAGGTGACCTTGCCAATGACGTCCACATACCGCGATTGAAAAATTATTTGGTTGTTTGTTAGTACTTGGTGTGAAATAGATTGAAGTTTTTTTCCCAAAATTAATAAATTGGGTCATTCAAAACAATACTCCACAATACTAAATACTCATCAATGGGTGTAACTGCCTCTCTGGGGAAAAAGCACAATTTAACGACTTCAAAACTGTCATGAATGTTGAAACAGTGGAATTACTGTCGGGGTGTGGAAGGAATGTTGGTAAAAGTGACTTTCCAAGTTGGTCGCTCTGGAGCACCGATAACATGACACCCGTAGTGAGCATTTGATGGATGTGAGGATTTTTGCAAAGGGTTCTGAAAGGTCAGTCAGATAAAGGAAATACTTCACATTTCCAACCAGTTTATGGCATCTTGCCATTTTGTACCTACTGTCACTGTGCATTGATTTTAACTGTATTTTAGATTTAAATAAAACATTATGTTCAAGTATGAGAATGAAAGATCTAAAGAACTGCACACTGTCAAATGTTATACTTTTTATCCATCCGATTTGCATTTTGTGATGAATGCTTCTCTGACACCCTGAGAGATACTGGGAGTGCTCAAACCAGAATAGCCTCCAGCCAAACAGAAAATGTTACCAAATTAAAACATCGTTCAGAAAATTAGGGTTTCTCTCAGTCCAAACCGTTGTTAGCCAGGCCAGGTCTATCTCCTCAGGTGTCAGTTTGGGCTTACTGGTCGCGCTCTCGCCGCTTAGTCAGAAGGTCATGGGGACTCTGTTTAACATCTCATTCAAAAGACGGTACCTCCGACAGCGCAGCACTCTCTCAGCACTGCACTGGAGCGTTAGCCTTGGATTATGTGCTTGAGTCTCTGGAGTGTGCTAGTTTGGTCGGAGTCCCCAAAGGTAAACAGTGATTTACATGGTTATGATGATTAAACCGTCAACGATTACCTCGGGGGCTTGTTCTGTGGTTATATTGTATTTGGCAACATCGTTAAAAGAAGGCCCTGCTGTTACGTAAAATTTAATGTTATTGTTTTATTTAGCTGGAAAATATATTTATTAAATAATGCCCCATTGCATTTAATATATTATTTAAATATATGTTAATATATTATTTAATAAGGAAAAGTTCTTTATTCAGAGCAGTTAGAATGTGGAACTCGTTACCACAGGAAGTGGTTGATGCGAGTAGCTTAGATGCTTTCAAAAGGAAACTAGACGAGTACATGAGAGAAAAGGGAATAGAAAGATATGCTGAAAGGCTGAGATGAGGTAGATGGAATGGGAGACCTCGTGCGGAGCATAAACACCAGCACAGACTAGTTGGGCTGAATGGCCTGTTTCTATGCTGTATATTCTATGTAATTTGTCCCTCTTTTGTGTAGTATTCTAGTGATATGCTGCCTCTTTAAAGAGCAAAGAAATCGGGCATGTTCATTGCTAACCATGATATAATGGGGACTTGTGACATTCATGTTGGCTTTAAATCAGGTGATATTTCCAGGATATTTCCTTCCAATTGAATCAGAATTGTCTGCATTCTTTAATAAATTATCTAACGATCTCTGTGGCGTTGATTTTACCTTTCCCGGCGTTACTTTGATTCTGGCATCAAGTCAAGGGGATTTCCAGCATCCAGCAACAATGATGCCATCCAGCTGTCTAAGCAGCCAATCACATTGAAGAATTTTCACAGACAAACCAGGAAGTAAAATGCACAGATTATCCTTCACTTTTAATAAATTTTACAGAGGGCGAAATAAAGATTGGGACATACACATGGGATTAAGGTAGAAGCTGAAATATCATAAACAAACATAAAAAATTATCTTTAAAAACCATGGCATTTTTATCATAAATGGAAAAATTTGACATTCCACAAATATAAAATATAATTTTTCAGGGCCAGAATGGTTGTTCAGCAGTAGTTATGACTCAGTACGCCATTAAAAACCCAGTTACTTTTCATTGAACAAGGCTTAACTTTTTGGTGGGTTTATAACAGCGATATTGAGAGTGTAAAAGCTGAAGTTCCCGTCAGTTCAGTGATTCAATTAATTGCCCACTGCGGGGAGTTCAGCAGTGTGGAGGGGCAGGGTATCACTGACAGCAACTTCTGGATTTCCGCGATTAACTGCACATGTGCAGACTCCAGAAGTTGCTGTCAGTTTCACAGTTGTAATGACGGCGAATGCTGACAGTTTTGCCATCATTGCAACTGCAAATTCCAGGCCATTAACTTCTTGCTTCAAAGGCATAAGTTCCCTTTTAGTGCCTTACCCAAGGACTAGTACTTTACATGGGAGCCTTGACTGAGTGTCAACGTTCACAGATGTGCTCTTCCTGGAGGGGAACAGTTATTGGAGCTGTGGCTGTTTGATACTTGGAAGTTCCATGCCTTATATTGCAGCAGTAAATTTTCAGATGCTAACAGTGAAGTCCCCTGGCATTGGTCAAGGATAAAAAGTAAAGGGCTTAGTGTGCAGGACTAAAGGATTTTATCATACGATTGCCGTGGAATTGCCCCCTTCCCCGGCATTACACTGTCTGGGACAGACTGCAAGCCCCGGCAATTACCACATCTGTTTGCCATTAGTTAAAACCTGGGACGATGGTAATTCCGATGGATGTGTTGTTTTGGGACATGAAAATGCCCTGCATTGAAGCTCTGCAAAGTCCACCACCATTGAAGTATGCAAGTTCTTGGATCCCAGCAGTGAGGTAGATAATGTTATATCACTCTTATCATTTCACCAGTATAATGCCTTGCGTATGCTTTGCTTTTATTCTCATGAATTTTCTGAAAACACCTATTATTTCAGAAGTGAAGAGTTCTGTAAATTTGTACCAGGCATTCATTATTTTAATCTTTACTACAAATCTTGTTTCTTGTAGAGCCTCCAAGATGTGAAGTGCCTTGGGATTTTTTTTCACATTAAAGGCGCTATCTGAATGCAAGTTGGATATGAGTATAAAGCAGGGAAACCCTACCGTATATTCATATCTACTTTTTCCTAAAAGTACTAAACAGAATAAATTATACTCCCATGTAATTCTGTTCATTTTCTTGATAGAAATGAATGAGGAAAATGATACTGTATATATATAGTTCATTCAGGAGCTGAATTAAAGATGTATTCTGGGAATCTAGTTGTTCTGATGGAATCACTGTTGCACATATTGATCCCAAGCAAATTTGGGGTTATGTCCAGGCCTGCAATTTACTCTGCCCAGCCATTATTTTTTTAATTTATTCTCAGGATTTGGGCATAACTAACGATCAGCATTTATTGTCCTTGTGTTTGCTAGGCTGCTTCTAAAGGCAGTGGTGTGGGACTGGAGTCACATAAAGGCCAGAGCTGGTAAGGATGGCAAGTTTCCTTCCCTAAAGGACATCAGTGAACCAGTTGGGTTTTTACAACAGCTTCCAGATTTTTTTTTTTAGAAACTGAATTCAAATTCGCAAGATTGGATTTGAACTCTCATCCTCCGGATCATTAGTCCAGGCCTCTGGATTACTAGTCCAGTAACATGACCGCTATGCTACCGTACCCATATTTAAGAACATAAGAAATAGGAGCAGGAGTAGGCCAATCGGCCCCTCGAGCCTGCTCCGCCATTCAATAAGATCATGGCTGATCTGATCCTAACCGCCAATCTACTATCTATCACAGAACCATCTCCTGCATCTAACAGAATTGCACACACGAAATAGGAGCAGAATCAGGCTACACAGTCCCTGGGCCCGCTCCACTACCCACAGGGCCATGACCGATCCGAACCTAGACTCATGTCCAAATTCCTGCCCGCTCCCCGTAACCCTTAATGCCCTTTACTTCTAGGAAACTGTCTATTTCTGTTTTAAATTTAATTAATGTTGTAGCTTCTACAGCTTTTTGTGGCAGCATATTCCATGGACCTACCACCCTCTGAGTGAAGTAGTTCCTCCTCATCTCAGTTTTGAAAGAGCAGCCCCTTATTCTAAGACTATGTCCCCTAGTTCTCGTCTCACCCGTCATCGGGAACATCCTCCCCGCATCCACCCGATCCAACCCCTTCACAATCTTATATGTTTCAATAAGATCGCCTCTCATTCTTCTGAACTCCAATGAGTAGAGTCCCAATCTACCCAACCTCTCCTCATATGACCACCCCCTCATCCCCGGGATTAACCGAGTGAACCTTTTTTGCACTGCCTCGAGAGCAAGGATGTCTTTCCTTAAGTAAGGACACCAAAACTGTATGCAGTATTCCAGGTGCGGTCTCACCAATACCTTGTACAACTGAAGCAATACCTCCCTATTTTTATATTCTATCCCCCTAGCAATGAAAGCCAACATTCCATTTGCCTTCTTAATCACTTGCTGCACCTGCATACTAACCTTTTGAGTTTCACGTGCAAAGATTAAAAGAATCTTAACCTGTTAAACTTACCTTTTTTACATTGTCAATAATGGTTTAACACAGCAGTAACAGATCACAATTGTAACATATCATTTAGCACAATTCAGTTGTAAGGTGCTTGGTCCTATCCTCTAAAGGAGGAACAGCGGGTGGGGAATGAGGGATTTTTTATCTAATATATTCTCTACCCCAGAGAGAGCTGTGGAGGCTCAGGCGTTGGGTATATTCAAGACTGAGATGGTTAGATTTTGGGGCACTAAGGGAATCAATGGATGTGGGGATAGGGCAGGAAAGTGGAGATGAGGTAGCAGATCAGCCATGATCTTATTGAATGGTGGAGCAGGCTCGAGGGGCCGAATGGCCTACTCCTGCTCCTATTTCTTATGTTCTTACGTTCCCTTTGCAAATACTGTTGGGTGAGGAGTCAAAACAGCTGGCTGGAAATAGACTAACTGATACATTTTTTTTGGCTATGATAGGAAAATATAGTTTTATATTAAAGCAGCCGAAGGGGATCATCTTGTACATATATATCAGTAGGGCAGTATAATCCAGAACGTATTAGTATCAACACCGATAATCACCTGCACAAATTAAACTGGAAAAGTGACAGTATCTATGAAGGGATAATTACAAGTCCTAGCCCTTTTCGGGCTACCCCAGATCAGGCGTATTCCCCAGAAGTTCACCTTCAACTAAAGTTAGCGGTAGCCGAATCCTAGAGACGCTTAATTGGGTCTAAAGGTTCAGACTATCTCTCCCTAAAGGAAAGGAACGGCCTGAAGATGTTACCGTCCTCCGGATAGCACTTTTAACAAGTTTAACTAGACTGTAACCTTCCGGATATTATGAGGGTCCGGAAAAACCCAAGAATTCTGCAACTCCTTACTGAAGAGTGTACAGAAATTGAGTTCGTGAGATTGATACAGAAATACTCTGAGACAATTTAAAAAATATATAAATTTATTAAAGAACCGACATTTAGTTAACAGCTGGTATGGCAATCGTAACTTTAACCGTTCAAAATACAAATAGCTTACATTTCTTATCCGAGATCCTTATTCTCAAATCTTAATTTCGTTACATTTCCACACTTCTATTTATTTCTTAATCCAGAATATCCACCAAAATCAAATACCTTGATTACCCGAGACTCAGAGTTGAAAACTTACAGAGCGTGCCTGTGAAGTTGAGAAATGCTTGCCCTTCCAGCGACTTCTGACTATCTGAAAAGCTCTATTTTTATACCTTTTTTTAGTGGTATTTTCTTTGAAGTTTCCTGCTGATGTAAGCTAATTATCTCTCGTGATTCTCTATTGAATTCTTTTCTATTCTTACTGTCATTTCAGCTGCCAACTCTTAGAATTCTGTCTCTACCTTTAGGTGTTTCAAAAACTATCATAAAATGGTTACTACAGATTTATTTTTTTGATGCTATTCTTAGGAAGTCTTTCTATTGAATTCTTAATTTCACTTAACTGCTTGTAAACCAGACATCGTGACTCCATGGTGTTCCAAGTTCAATACAAACACAATGTAATTGCTTGGTGTCATCTATTGATATTATATCTTCAAAGCCTCTCTGTAGGTATCTTTTACAATTTGTAAATTAAAAACACTTCTCTTAGGGTGTTTACTTGTTTTCTTGCTATCTCAATTGGTTGCATATTTAATCGTGTTTCCGGTTTCTAAGTTTAACATAAAACTATTTTACAGCAGGTATTTCTTTTACTTGATGTCATTTTTTCAAAGGCATTTTTTTTAATGTTCTGTGCACCTGTTCGACGTGTTAGATTTTGACACTTGGGTCATTCCATTGTGTTTCTCCCAAACTCCAGACCTTCTGGAAGCGCCAATGGTTTGCTTCAATAGGGGCATTGTTTTTGTGTTTACAACCATCTCCCATTTCAAAGCTCGTGGTGTTTTACAGCTTTTGTTAACACTTCACCTTATCTCAGAAGCCTGTATTGTGTTTGCAGCCTGTGTCGCCGAGACTTTCCAGACTTTTAAACTCAGTATGTCTTGTACTAATAATATCAAAATCTGTTTATAGGATGGTGTATTTCTTGGAATATGGCTTATTCCATTACATCTAAACATCTCCACGCGGCACTTGGACTCAGGTTAATACTAAATTCTATGGTATTAACGCGCAGATTATATTCTGTGGATCTGTGCTGCATAGCAGTGATAACATTTATTATAAGACCCATCTCCTCAATAATTCATCAGTCAATACTTATTTTGTGCAAAATCCAATAGTTAGTATTTGTTTCACTGGCCGTGCAGTGTAATAGGAAAATGTTTGTGTGTACGGGTGGAACAATCTGCTTGCTCGGAGATATTTTTTGGGTGGAACACGAGTTTTGCAGTAATGGGAAAGATGAATAATTACTCTCATACTACATCAGTGAATCTAAATGAGATTTTTTTTTAATGAAATGCACTGATGCAGCAGCATTGTTGAGACACCGAACATTTATCTCGGTAAGTACACACCGTTCATTCACAATTCCTCAAACTTTTCCCAAACACTGATAAATCATGTTCCACATTATTTGAATATTCCATTAACTTGATGAATGTGCTTGAATCCTTCAGTACTTACAGCAAATTAACAGACTGCGAGGTAAAAGACTGGGTAATATTTAATTTTAACAAGTCTTGCCCTTGGAAATTAGGAAGCACGGGCGATGCTGCTTATTAGACTCAGGCAATGAGCAATAGCAACCAGCCCCACGGGCTGCCACCTTCACAAAAGCAAGGCGCTTTGGGAATGTACAACCGAAGTGTCTGGGGTGCCGAACACAAGACCCTTTTGATAAATATAGTCTGACGCAAGCAGGTTCTGCGCCATATATTCATTCTCAAAGCAAGTTATTTAGATTTATCTGTTGAAGGTTCACCAACGGGTCTCCCTCACCGACCGTCACGGGCAGAGCCTGCCAAGTTGTCTCTTTTTGCACACTCAGCAATTTATCTGCATTATTCTCTCTGCCACAGTATCAGCTGAGAGCCTTCATTGGTTCAACCACAGCCACATCAGCGTCTCTGCTCAGCTGACTTTGTCAGGCTGTGGTTGAGTAGTGTGAAAAGGACTATCTCTACCTGATCAGCTTTCCTCCTCCTCCTCCTCCTCCGGGAAGCTGATCCAGCTGAGATGACGATGGTCAACATTGCCCCCTAGGGGGTAACACATGCAAATGCTAGTCGAAACTGAGATTCAACCACAATGATGTTGCACAAATATTGCAGCCAAATAAAATGTCATCTTGCTTCAGTTGAATTATGTGGCGCTCTACCGGTTCTCTTCTGTTACCCACTTGCATATCCAGAATTTCTCCTCTGCAGTGCTCCCAAATCTATTTCAAGGCATCCCTGAATTAAGGGGATGCTGATAAACCCTTCAGATTATGTGGTCATGTGATTTATGAGTTAAGGTTGTATAATCACTTACAGGTATTTGTTAAGCTCTATTCCATACTCGTTTGTGATGGTGCCATACATATTTATAACTATTTAAAGGAGAAAAGCTTGTATTTATTTTCAATACTTTTTTAATGATCAATACCCTCCATCATGGATAGGCATGCTGTACCTTCACCTGCTGGAGCGTATGTTGTTCCCTCATCTGTGTGGAAGGGTATATTGTATCCTAATCTGGGTGAAGAGTGTATTGTATCCTAATCTGGGTGAAGAGTGTATTGTATCCTAATCTGGGTGGTATGGTATATGTTACTCTTTTCCGTGTGTGTGGGCTGAATTTTACCAACCTCGGTGGGTCGGTGGCGGGTCCCGGCCTCGCTGCCGGCTCCAAAATGATTTCCCCCTGATTGGGCTTGCTAAGCC
This sequence comes from Squalus acanthias, assembly GCA_030390025.1. NCBI lineage: Eukaryota > Metazoa > Chordata > Chondrichthyes > Squaliformes > Squalidae > Squalus > Squalus acanthias. The sequence goes on from CM059433.1 coordinate 121,983,310, forward strand.
CGCCCAGCGTGTTTCCCGGCCAGTTGAAGGAAGCGGGTCTGGTGACGTCACTTGATGATGCGTCATCAGCCGGTTTCCTTAAAGGGACCATGCACAAATTGATTTTGACAGTTGTGCTGTCAGTGTTCTGCAGCATTGAGGTGCTGCAAACACTGGCCAGCACTGCACAGAGGTGCACGGCTGCACCCAGGCTCTCCCATGATTCCCTCCATACGCAGGGGGGGTTCTCTTCCCTTCCAGTGGGCGGAAGAGACCTCCCCAGGAGACCAACGCAGCCTGGTTGCACATTGCACAGGAGGACACAAGCAGGGATGTCGTCAGGAGGACCAGGCTGCAGTGGCGCAAACCTTTCAATGATCTCAGTGGATCACATTAGTACAAAGCCACACTCAACCTCATGCACTGTGGGAGTACCTTCACTACACAGATTGCAGCGGTTCAAGAAGGTGGCTCACCACCACCTTCTCGAGAGCAATTAGGGATGGGCAATAAATGCTGGCCTTGCCAGCGACGCCCACATCCCATGAAAGAATTAAAAAAAATCCTGCTGTGCCACTCATCACACCAACTTACCTTGCACCTCCACCCATCCCTCTCTATCTACATTATCACTTCCCCATCTCACTAGCCACCCCTCACACTTACCCTCATCCTAGTGCAATCATACCAACTGACAAGACACAAGGATAGGTACTTCGGTGTTTTATGCAATGTTCATGTAAAGTTTCTGTTAATGTGATGTCAAACATTGAAACCTTTATTTTGAACACTTTGTGTTCTTGGACAGATTTGTGTGCACCTTTGGAAATGGCTTAGTGAGTTGCAGTGAATGGTGAGACATAACAATACCCCCTGCAATGGTGATGATTGTGAAAGGAATGGCTTGGGCATTGTAGGGATGCTTTATAGTGTTGGTGTGGGGTGGTGCCAACCTGGCGCATCATGTGGCAGCCAGGGTGTACAGCATCAGGTGAAGTAAATCTGGCCATGGTGAGGCCATCCCGGGCAGCAATGTAGTCGGGTGCTGATGCCCTCCATCCTGTGCAGCATCAGTTGATTGCGGAGAAGGTTGGTGTGTTGTTGTTGGTGCTGCTGGTGTTTGGGCTGATCGTGGTGGGATTCTAAGGACCAAGGTGAGATAGTTTCAAGGGCACCGATGCTAATGGAATAAATGGCAGGTGAAGTAGAGATGACAGAAGCGATCTGTCAATGGTGGGAGAGGTAATGAGGTCAGACTGGATGGAGACTTGTGTAAAGACTTGCAGTGTTCTGAATCTGTAGTGGGAATGCAGTTTAGAGAAGCTAGTGGCTAAGGGAAGATATCGGATTCAGCTGGGAGCTTTGACTTGACCTTTAAAGCTGTCAACGCATCAGCTGAAAGAATGGCAAGTCACCTCCCGCCTCAGCTTCACTGGCGAGATCTAGGCACAGCGGGAAACCGGTGAGCGACCTGTCAAAATCAAAAAGCTGGGTAAAAAAGCATTGTTAATTGGCTGTAAACAAGCCACTAATGATTTCAATTGCCTCCCCCGCCGCTGCGTGTCGGGTCTGCTCCGCGCTGGCAGACCCGACATTTGGGAAAGGAGCATGGCGGCGGGTTCACAGCGGGGTCCTGACCCGCTGTCAAAAAAAAATTCCCATCCGACCCGCCATCGATCGCGCCCGCTGAACCCCCCCGCAAATTCTACCTTAAGTGGCAGCTGGTTGACAGATGTGATGGTGAGTCTGCGCACCCATCACTGGCCTATGAGTTTTTTGTGGGCAGCTTTAACCACCCACATGCAAAATGGTGGCCCTGGCATCAGGCTGCTAATTTTTTCTTTTAAGTAAACTACATAATCAGCAGACAGCTGGTGATATAATAACAGTATTATCAGTTTTATTGCCAACAAGTCGAGGAAGACAGGTTTTTATTTAAAACGTCATCTTGGATTATATTTCTGTTACACTTGGATTGAAGATTTGGCAGAATTGGATCTGCAACGGTGCCGGGTTTCCCTAAAATTTCACACAGTCGGGAGATACTGGTTTACCCATTCCTGGTGACTTCTTGTCCTGTCCTGAACATAGGGTTGTGACAATGAAAGGAAAAAGACTGGCTGAAAATATTACAGTACCCCTTGTGCAGACATGCTCCTGTACAACACACATGCACATATTTTATATTGATGTAAATGAGTGCAGTAGAACTCATCATTTTATTTTAATAACAGCATTGAAGTGCTTAATTATGTCTGAGTTGTCTATAGGTTTTTCACTAAATCTTCAAAAAAATTTATTCTGGGGAAGTGGGTGATACTGGCACGGCCACACTTAGTGCCCATCCCTAGTTGCCTCGAGATGGTGAGCCTCCCACAATGATGCTAGTTGGAGAATTCCAGCATTTTGACTCGGTGATGATGAAGGAATGGCGATATATGTCCAAGTGAGGGTGCTGTGTGACTTGAAGGGGAGCTTGGAGGTGATGGCGTTGTCACGACATCGCTGCAGTTGGGCTTCCAGAGGTTGCAGGGACTGGGAGGTGCTGCAGAACTGACCCTTCAGACTTCATCAAGATCAGTAGTTTTAATTTAACCGCGTTCGGACTGGTTTTTCCCTGATTTTAAACTGGCACTATATGGTACCTGCCACGATAAGCTAGGAATTTGTTATTCTCTGAAGTGCCTAGGGAGATTTTTGAAGATCTAGCTGAGAAAGAAAAACTAATGACCTACTGAGGAGCCACATCCTGTGCCAGGCACATGCAAGTAATCGCAAATATGGTGATTCAGCTTTCCTGATGTATACAACTATTACCGTTACAAGACTTGTTTATTCTCTGAATCCCCTAGTCTCTTAGTATATCATATAGAGTGAGATATTATAGTATATATAGATATATATTACTGTATATATAGATATGTATTTCCTTATATCACTCTCTACCCATATTCCCCTTCCCCCTCCCAACCCCACTTCTTTTTGAATCCGCCTCTGGAAAAAGCTCTCCCTCAAGTCCCTTACCACTGCACTTTCTAATTCCCAACTATCTAGCCTTTGGCCTACACTTAATTCTTCATGACATTTCTGCAGCTACTGATTTGCTAAATCACACCCTCTCCACCACCTTTGATGCACTTGTCCCCACTAAAACCATTACCCTCTCACCCTAGTCGTTCCCCTCATTTCCGTTCCCTTAAGTCCAAGAGACGCAGACTTGAACGTCTTTGGCGGACAACTGGTCTAATCATCCACCACCAGATATGGCTGGATCATATAAACCATTATCAAGTCCTGCTCTCCATCGCTAAAACTGCCCACTATTCTAACATCATCCTGGAAGACAAAGATAATACCAGGCTTCTCTTCTACACCACTAACCGTCTTCTCAAATCACCCTCCCCTGCCGCCTCTTCCCTCACCTCCAACAATAATTGCGAGGAGCTCATGGACTTTTTTGTTAAAAAGATCGAGATCATCCATTGAACTGCCTCTGCTACTCCCCTCCCTTCCCCTAGCCCACCGGGCCTAACTTCCTCTCAGTTTCCCCCCTGCCCTAACCCTGAATTTGCGTATTTCTCTAGTTTCTCTCTTAGCTTCCGTCATGCTCTTTCAGAGCTCATTTTGTCAATGAGACCGACCTCCTGCTCTCTCAACCCTATTCCTACTAAACTGCTGACCACCCAACTTCCCTTCCTGACTCCCATGTTAGTTGTTACTGTTAACGGTTCTCTCTCCTCAGGCATTGTCCCCCTCTCCTTCAGATCTGCCATCATCACCCCTCTCAAAAAAAAAACAACCCTTGACCCCTCCATCCTTGCAAACTACCGCCCCATCTCCAACCTCTCTTTCCTCTCCAAAGTCCTTGAACATGTTGTTGTCATTTCTCAAATCCGTGCCCATCTTTCTCGGAACTCCTTGTTTGAATCCCTCCAATCAGGCTTCCGCCCCTGCCACAGTACCGAGACGGCTCTTACCAAGGTCACAAATGACATCCTAATTGACTGCGACAAAGGTAAATGATCCCTTCTCGACCTGTCTGCAGCCTTTGATACGGTTGACCACAAAATTCTGCTCCAACGCCTCTCCACCATCGTCCAGCTGGATGGGACACCACTCGCCTGGTTTCATTCCTATCTTTCCAGCCATAACCATAGAATCACCTGCAATGGCTTCTCATCCTGATCCCGCACTGTCACCTCTGGTGTCCCCCAAGGATCTATCCTTGGCCCCCTCCTATTTTTCATCAACCTGCTGCCCCTCGACGACACAGCATGAGTTTTCACATGTACACTGATGAAACCCAGCTCTACCTCTCCTCCACCTCTCTCAAACCCCCCACCGTCTCTACACTGTCAGACTGCTTGACCGACATCCGGTACTGCATGAGCAGAAATTTCCTCCAATTAAATATCGGGAAGACCAAAGTCATTGGGGGCTAAATTCGGTTGATTTGCGCCTCCCGTTAGCGCCCACTAACGGGGCGCAAATCAACTAGCGCCTGGTCGCGGCGCCGCTAACGCCTCCCGCGAAATTCAGCAGGAAGTTAGCGGCGGCACTAACCGTTAGCCGCGCGGCACTGCACCGCCGGCGATGACATCATCGCCGTGCGCAGCGCCCTGCTCGCGCCCCAGCTGTAATATTGGGTGGCACCTCCCGACTAACCGCCAGACGCTATGTCCGCCGGGGTCAGGGGGGGCCTACCTGCAGCTGGGGCGGCGCTAGTTAAAGGGGAGGTGGCAGGTGGCCATTTTTGTTGCTGGCCGCCTGCCAGCACCTGCCCCCGTTGCTGTCCCTGAACCAAGTGAAGCCCCCCCGCGGCGTGCCGGTTGCGCTCCGTGGGCCCGGCACTCCTCTTGAGCGCCGGGCTCGTTTGCCGGCACTTCGATCCCTGGTGGCCCAGCTGGGCGCCGGGATGCGCTGCGCCAGGCCCCTCCCCTTTAATAAGGGAGGAAGCCCTGCAATACCGCGGCGCAACGTGCCGCAGCGCCGCGCCGCGATATTGGCTCGCAGCGCCCCAAGAGGGACGCGGGGAGCTTCCAGTCGCGCCCCTCCTCCCTCTCGGGGCGCTACCTGGGAAAATCGGCCGCAGGGGCGCTAACTTTTTCCGGGTTGCTAAAACTAGCGCCCCGGCGAAGGTAATTTTTACCCCATTGTCTTCGGTTCACGCCACAAACTCCGTTCCCTTGCCAACGATTCCATCACTCTGGCAACTGTCTGAGGCTGTCCAGGTCTGTTCGCAACCTTGGTGTCATATTTGATCATTAGTTGAGCTTCTTGCCTCATATCCGTTCCATCACTAAGACCGCCCATTTCCGCCTCCATAACATCGCCCGTATCCGCCCTTGCTTCAGCTTATCTGCCGCTGAAACCCTCATCCCATGCCTTTGTTACCTCTAGACTTGACTATTCCAATGCACTCCTGGCCGGCCTCCCAAATTCTACCCTCCATAAACTTGAGGTCATCCAAAACTCTGCTGCCCATGTCCTAACTCGCACCAAGTCCCGTTCACCCATCACCCCTGTGCTCACTGACCTACATTGGCTCCCGGTTAAGCAACGCCTCGATTTGAAAATTCTCATCCGAGTTTTCAAATCCCTCCATGGCCTCGCCCCTCTCTATCTCTGTAATCTCCTCCAGCCCTATAATCCCCTGAGATCTCTGCGCTCCTCTAATCCTGCCCTCTTGAACATCCCCGATTTTAATCGCTCCACCATTGGCGGCCGTGCCTTCAGCTGTCTAGGTCCTAAGCTCTGGAATTTCCTCCCTAAATCTCTCCGTCTCTCTTTCCTCCTTTAAGACACTCCTTAAAACCTACCTCTTTGACTAAGCTTTTGGTCACCTGCCCTCACATCTTATGTGGCTCGGTGTCAAATTTTGTTTTTTGATAACGCTCCTGTGAAGCGCCTTGGGACGTTTTATTGCGTTAAGGGGGCTATATAAATGTAAGTTGTTGTTGTAAAATCTGTGATGAGCTGAATATTCATTTTCAGGAATAACCTTGGTTAAAATTTAGTAATAAGCAAGAACAGTTGTGGCTTGTTGCAAAATTGGATGGATAATTTAATGGAAAATATACTTCACAATCATTTTGTCAAAAGCAGCCCAGTCATACCAATTTTTATAGCTCCCTCTCCTTGATAGTTTGCCAATCCTGAATTAGTCCTGCATTTCCCAGAAAACTAGTGCAATAGAAGTTTGCAAACATTTATTATTAACAGCTATTATTTATTTGTAAAAAGGACATACCATGTGGGACATCACAGTTTTGATGCAAATCATTTGGTTCCCCCAAATCTTTAAAGTGTATTTAGAAATTGCAACCCTGCATCTTCTGGGAAATTATCCGTCGCATATGAAATCTGTCTCAGAAGCATAGAGAACGGGCCAAGCACGCTCCCATGCTAATAATCTGTTCTCCGTTAGAGTTTGTGAACTGTTGGAATACTGCAATTAAGTTATTAACTGTGAGCTATTTATAAATAATGAAAGTACTGATAGGTAGGGATGGTACATTTGGCCTCAGTGAAGACTGGTCTAGGGAAGGGAACGTTAGCCAGATTTCCCATTCCTGATCACTTTCCCATGCCACTTGCTTGGGAAATGCAGAGATATGAACATCAAGTAAGCAGAAGCTAAGGTGTAACTGTTATGTTCCACAGTTGAATAGGTCTGTCCAACATCCATCACTTAGGCTCACATATTAAGAATGGCCACTCAGGTGAAGTACTGGCAAGCACCTATGGAATTGTACCCCAAACTTGTTTTTCATAAGCGTGGTGTAGTTATTTCAGTATGTTACAAAGTTAGATTTTAGGGTGCACATGTTGCTTTTGTACAATGACAACTTCCATTAATGTAGCCCCTTTAATGTAGTAAATGCCCTGAGGTATTTCACAGAGAGGAAACGGATACCAAGCTGTGGTATGAACAGAATGAGGGAAGCTGACCAAAGGTGTGGTTGAAGAGATAAGGAGAGAAAAGACCAAGGCTGAGGGGGTTTGGGGGAGAGTCCGAGTGTTGTGCTGAGGGGAGTTGCACAGGAGGCCAGAGTTGGAAGAATGAATGGTACAAGCTGAGACATAAGGTATGAGCAGGTTGCAGAGGGAATGTGAGGCAAGGCCACGGAGGGATTTGTAAACGAGGATGAGGATTTTGAAATGAATATACTTGAGGACAGCTGAATGGGACTCAGCGAAGGATATGATGCAAGCAGCAGAGTTTTGGGCGAGTTGAATCTTGTATAAGGTGACACTCCGAAGCTATGTTCGAGAAATTCAGCCTGGAGGTGATGAAGATATGGGTGCGGGTTTCAGCAAAAGTGGAAGTGAAGCAAGGTTGCAGGTCGACAATATTGCCAGGTTGGAGATGAGTGGTTTTGATGATGGATAGGATCTATATGACTAGCCAGAAATATACCCCACAAACATTTCCAGGAGGCATCTGTGGTCCTTCAGCTATATGACTATTTATCTGTCTTTAAGGACTGCTGCAGCTCACACACATATATAAGGCAACAAATGGGTACTATCTGTTGAGTCCAGTGCTTGACCTTCATATATTGGCCTTAATCAGATTTTTTTCTTAATTAAGTTATTCATACTGCATCCGTTCCTATAATGCAGGGGTATACATTAAATCTCCTGTGGCTCTCTTCGTATCTCCTGCCTGTATTATGCCAGTAAATCCCCATTTTACAATATTGTTTTGCTTTGTATATGTGGCTTTTCAATATAAAAGGCTCCTATTAAAATATTGTAGATTTAATAGTGGACGTGCACTAGCACTATGAATTATTTTTCATCACACTCTCTGCCTAAGAAAGCAAAAGAAAACCAGAATAGTGGAAGTTCCACATGCTCCCAGAGGGGCTGTGAAGACAAAAGTAGAAAATAAAAGGAGGAAAAAGCATAAAACAAAAGAAAATAAAAGGGCAGATCGAGCAAAAAGAATAAGGGGCCAAAAATAGAAAGTAAGAATAAGTAAAGAAACAAAGGTGAGAAAAGTAGAAAAATGTAAGAGAGAATTTTGTGTGTTTTAGCTGGCTGCCCACATCATCTCGAAGTTAGGGACACCGCATCTGCATACATACTCAAGCAGGCAAGGAATCTTGCGCGCCAGCTTACTACCACTAGCGTGATTTTTAATAATTAGAAAAAGCTGACAAGGTAGTCAGTTCTATCCAATCCTTAAAATCTTGAATAACAACAGAAAACGCTGGAAAAACTCAGCAGGCCAGGCAGCATCCGTGGAGAGAGAAAGAGAGTTAACGTTTCAGGTCGATGACCTTTCATCAGAAAATCTTGAGTTTGGTTTAATTTTAAAAACTTACCCATTGGTTGGGCTTTTCCATTAGGGGCTTTATACGATAGCCAATGCCCATCCCTCCTGGTGTGAGAGTTGAAAGCAGCTGTTTGGAAACAAAATTTGCTTGCTCTGACAATAATTGAAGAATATCAGTGACTAGGAGCATTTGACAGTGAGGCTGCAAAATACGTCACAAGGTCCCATTTTGGAAAGATTCACAGCGACGCACGTCATTGCGTGACAGCAGTGGCCTTGGAGCAAGTCACTCCTCGGGACTGCGACCTTCGCCTAAAGTGAGCACCTTTACTATAAAGACTGAAGTAGCGGTCACGTGAGGAAGTCGGGCAAGAGGAAAGGCCATTCAGCCCTGAGCACCAGTTGGTTCCAAACCGCTATGTAAAGTTTGCGTTGTCATTGATCTCCAGATAAAACTTGTCTTTAAAACCCAGTGGTAATCCAGTAAAGCTTCAAAATATAGAGGTAACCTGTCAGTCAGCATTATTGAACTCTGACCACTTCCATTACGCGGGTGACATTTACACAGTCCCAGCAGCCCAGGGACCAGTACAGATGAGTAAATGACACTTTTAAATTCTGCAGTGTTATTGGTTCCTGTTATATTTATCCTCAGTTCTGATGTAGGGTTTATGTAGCTAGCCAGTGCCATTTGTGCACCAGTTTTACAGTTTGCTAAGCTGTTTTTCCCCCGATATTTAGTGGATATTGTAATGTAGAAATATCTTGTATGAGTCGATAATAATTAGTTTGATTCAGCTTTACATTCCAGATCAAAAATTCATAATTTTGTGACTATATCATCAATTATACTAAACCTGTATTGTGGTGTTCGCCATATATGTGGCTATAGATTGGTTCCCAATTATATCTTCAGTTTTTTGATCAGAAGTGCTACATAACAGTGTTACAGCTGTGATTACAGTACTGCAAGTAATCCACAGCATCTGTAAGTAAAAGTCAAAACAATTTCCCCCTGTTGATGACGATGTGGATTTCCCAATGGCTTGGCTTCTCCTTAAACATGATGATAGGTTTCTGTGCATCTCCGACACCCGAGTAATTAAAGAAAAACCCGCTGCCACTGTGTGAAATGGTGTGTTAGTATTTTCCCATTTTTATTCATTTGTGGTGTAAATATTGTAACTCATGTCAATATAGGTGCGGATATTAAAACATCTGTTTGCTGTACCTAACTTCATTTTATGTCATTAAAGTAATTGCAGGAAATTGTCACGGACTTAATGGTTCACTTTATCACATCCTCTGATTCATTCGTCCCATCGGAGTTCAATTTCTGCACACGGTTCAGTTTTATGTTGATTAATGATCATAAAAGCAGTCATCTACCAGTTTATCCATCTTGTTGATCCATTGAAACTGGCTACTGTCTATTATATAGAGAATAATACACCCCAGGAACGTAATGACAAGGCAGCCATCCAATCTTGGGTTCTGACGATGTCACAAACCATGAGAGTGAAACCCGAGATTGGAATACTGCCTCACAGTTCCCTTCCGGCTATGTTGTTATTGATGATGTGTACCTTTTCGCATATATGTAAAATGAAGGTCGTCGGCCTTGCAAGCTCTAGATAGCTTTCTTCAGACTGTGTCTATGATTTTGTTTTATGCATTAGCACATGATGCCCTAGCTTGCTTGGAAAGGTTATGAGGAAGGGATGTTCCTAGCTTAAGATGACTTGTTGCAGTTAGTGGAAATTAAAGCAAGATAAAAAAGAAACACTTGCATTTATGTAGTGTTTTATCATGCCTTTCAGAAACATCTGAAAACACATAACGTAAGGTGAGTAACTTTGAAGGGCAGTAACTAGTTGTTAGGCCATAGGTTTGAAAACCTGTGTTCACAAGGGGATTCCAAAGGTCGTCATATTTATGTCCCTTTGTTATCACATTTCTACATTTTTCAATATTTGGTGCCTTACCAGCATCGTATTTCTGTTGCTGTATATTGTCTACAATAATAACAATGTTTGGACAGTAGATTCCCGGGAGGCCATCAGTATTTTCAGAGGGTCCCCTGTACAAATTATTTTTAAAAACTACTGATGCAGGCAACCGTCTTACGTACAGCCAAATCCCACAAGCTGATGGTGGGTCAAACACTGGGAGATTGCCCATCTCTTCTTCGAACTTGTTCTCCCGTGGCGTTTTCCCCGAGTCCTGGGAAGCCAGGCCCACGGGCGTTAAATTTAAAACATAGCTTAAAAATGTGAGCCACAAAGCCTCTTTAAAATATTTAAATTCGGGACTCGTTAAACTGGAAGTGGGTGTGTTGGAGGCGGGTTGAGGTCGGGATTCCCAATTTTAAATTTTTAACCTCCTCCCGCCTGTCCCGGGGGGTTAAAATTCTCCACACTGGATCTGGCTCCTGCTGGCAGGACCCTACCTCCAGCTCTCGCATTCCTTGCCAGGTCACTGCTACACTGTCCGTGCGACTTTTAGTTTCCACCTCCCTGTTTCACTGAGTATTATTGACCACCTTGCCCAACTAAGCAGCTGCTGTTACAGTAGGTCACCGATATTCTCGGCACACCTCTCCGGGAATGCTCCCAATCATAACTTACTTTATAAGTGGGAGAAAAACACAACTGCAGCTCTATACTCTTTAGTTTATCATTTTGTTCAACTTCAGAAATGAAGTAGAATGCTCGTTTAAAATTAGATCCACTGCAGCGACATTTATTACTCTCAAACCATTCCTTCCTCCAGGACACTCAGACACAGACTGTCACAGAAACTCAGTCTGACCACTGAGAAAGGAATTAAGTTGAAACATTTGAAAAATTGTAATTCATATCAGCAAAATACAGCCGAACAGTGCATACCCAGTTTATTTCAGTTACAAGGAATGCCTTTATAACATCCTTGTCCGGTGTTATTACCCGATCATGGAATACACTAGATAGTCCCCTGTTTCTAATTTTGTATCCTCGTTGTAAAAAATCCAGTCACAGAGCCAAATTAAAGTGGGGAAAATGATGCACTAAAACAGCTGTTGATAAATTGTTGTGTTGAATTGAGAATAGCTTCCATTCTTGGTCTTTTGCTACAGCCAAGGGACTGAGAGAGAATTGCGAGGCAGCGGGTGTATATTACACAATCTGAACACTTGCCAGTATTTCCTCAAAATCCTTACACGCAGGCCGTGAAATTAGCTTTTAGATTTCAGCTGAGAAGGCTTTTTTAACTTATTATACACAGGCAGTGCTGCGTCCTCCAGTGTTTTGGTCTTAAAAACCAACCTCTGAAAGCAGTTAAGAAATCTCTGTGGATGTCTGTTGGGTAAATCCATCAAATGGAATTGTTACTGTTTAACGGACTGCAGATTTAAGAGTATCTGGTAAGCAGCTACATGATAATGTGATGAAGGTCAGCATGCTATAATGTAAAATAAAATCGCTTGCAAAGCATGTATCATTTATGTCTGTCTCTTTGTGATTAAAAATAAATTGTTTTATGTATAAAGGAGCATCTCAAGCAATAAAACTGAAGAGTGATAAAAAGCTAAAGATGTTTGATGAATGCTTGTTTAATGAAATGTATGTGTGTCTTAGATATCATAATTACAAACTTGCACATCTTAAAACTCTATTGATAGATTAAGTAAATGGGCAAAACTGTGGCAAATGGATTTCAATGTAAGCAAATGTGAGGTCACCCACTTTGGACCTAAAAAGGATAGAACAGGGAACTTTCTAAATGGTGAAAGGCTAAAAACAGTGGATGCCCAAAGAGACTTGGGGGGGTCCAGGTACATAGATCATTAAAATATCATGAACAGGCACAGAAAATAATCAAAAAGGCTAATGGAATGCTGGCCTTTATATCTAGAGGACTAGAGTACAAGGGGGTAGAAGTTATGCTGCAGCTGCTAAAAGCCCTGGTTAGACCACACCTGGAGTACTGTGAGCAGTTCTGGGCATCACACCTTGGGAAGGATATATTGGCCTTGGAGGGAGAGCAGCGTCGGTTTACCAGAATGATACCTGGGCTCCAAGGGTTAAATTACGAGGAGAGATTACACAAATTAAGGTTGTATTCCCTAGAATTTAGAAGGTTAAGGGGTGATCTGATTGAAGTTTTCAAGATATTAAGGAGAACAGATAGGGTAGATAGAGAGAAACTATTTCCGCTGGTTGGGGATTCAAGGACTAGGGAGCATAGTCTAAAAATTAGAGCCAGACCTTCCAGGAGTGAAATTAGGAAACACTTCTACACACAAAGGGTGGTAGAAGTTTGGAACTCTCTTCCGCAAACGGCAATTGATGCTAGATCAATTGTTAATTTTAAATCTGAGATTGATAGCTTTTTGTTAACTAAAGGTATTGAGGGACATGGGCCAAAGGCGGGTTTATAGAGTTAGGTCGCAGATCAGCCATGATCTCATTGAATGGCGGAACAGGCTCGAGGGGCTGATTGGCCTACTCCTGTTCCTATGATGTACGAGTTTTCTACTCTAATAATATTGGTATTTTAGCCCAACATCAATAACGTAAAATAAGAAAGAAAGATTTACAGTTATATTGTACCTTACCTGTCCGAAACGTATCGAATCACCTTACACAACAAATGACTTACAAGTGGAATTATGTAAGCACATGTGGCAGCCATTTTGTGCACAGCAAGATCTCACAAAAGGCAGTGAGATGAATGACATGTTAACCTATTTTATGTGATGTGGAATTTATTCTAAGGGTTACCTGTATAGTAATAACTTGTTAAGAAACCGCCAAAATGAATTTAGCTCTCACCTGACAAAACTCCTTGAGTTCTTTTGAGGATGAAGGAGACAATGGCATATGTCTAAGTAGATTATGATATGGTTTGACTTTCAGAGAGCTTTATACAAAGATACACATGAAAAGCTTCTAATTAAATTAAAAACCACAGGAATCCAGATTAGAACATGGCACTGGTAAGAGAGTGGTCAAACAAACAGGAAACAAATTACACAAGAGGAGCTGGAGTCCCCCAGGGTTAGCTCTTGAACCTCAACAGAGGTTTTTTTGTCCACAGAAGTTAATTCGTTGTGGAAATAAGTTTGTCACATTTGCTGCAACACTAAAATAAAGAGATCAATAGAGACAGAGAATGCCAAAAAAAAGGATTTAGCTCAGATATGTAATTAACAATTGAAGTTTAAATTTAAAGTATTGCACATCAGTCAAAAAGTGTGGGTCATACATAAATTGAATGGAATTTAATTAACAGATTTGGATTGCAATATGCAACACATCACTTTCAATATGATGAAGCAATTTACTAAAGCTAATAGAGCGCTGTGAAAGATCAGCAGAACAGTAGAAGTCACAGAGGCTATGTAAAGCTTTACAGTGCACTGTTCAGATCAAATTTAGAAAACTGGGCTTAGCTATAGTCAACACACTACAAAAAAATTACAAAGCAAAATACTGCAGATGCTGAAAATCTGAAATTAAAACAGGAAATGTTGGAAACAGGTCAGGGTGCATCTGGGAGACAGAAAGGCAGGGTTCAGTTTCAAGTCAATGACCATTCGTCAGAACTGGTTCTGACGATAGGCCATTGACCTGAAACGCTAACCCTACCTTCCTTTCTCCACAGATGCTGCCTGTCCTGCTGACTGTTTCCAGCGTTTTCTGTTTGAATTACAAAAAAGATATATATGGGAAAGGATGCAGAAAACGGCAGCAAGACTGAGTTCAAGTTTAGATAAAAAGCAGTTAAGGAGGGACCTCATCAAAACATATGAAATATTCAATGGTGCTGATAAGGTAAACACAGAATAATATCTGTGCTGGCTCTTTGCTAGAGTAATCCAGAACTAACCCTGTACCTTCCTCTGCTTCAAATATGTTTTCAACTTTCCCTTAAAAGATGAAATATTTGCCTCAGCCACTCCCTGTGAGAAAGAGTTTCTTCTCCAACAACCCTTTGTGTAAACAGATTTCTCCTAACCTCTCTCCTCACTCTCTGTGACAGTTTTAAATTGATGACTCCTTGTCACTCACTTCCCAACCAAAGGAAATAGTCTTTCCCAAGTTCGATTGTGCCTCGGGCCTACCTGTTCCGGCACAGGAATCCTTCTCCGTGCCCAGTTCGCACTGGCAGGCAAACACGATGCAATTTCTACCCCCTAGGTTCTCTGTTCATCCTTCACACAGTTTTGTATCTTTCCATTAAGTGTTTACTCTGATTCGTTGCTTTTCCTCCCAGAATGTATTACCTCGCATATTAAATTAAATCTTCTGCCTATTTGCCATTCCACCAACCAGTCTGTCTTCCTGATGTCTTTTACAGCCCTCCCGACAGCCAAACCCCAAACTGATACAGGAAACACCACATCTGGACACTCTTCTCTTCTTAGACAGTCCCTCGGAACCGAGGATGACTTGCTTCCACATTAAAAATGAGTTCTCAGTTGACTGATGAATCCAATGCGGGACCTACAGTCTCTGTCGCTGACACTGTATTAACAATCCGATATACATCTTCCCCTTTCCCACCATTAATATGCTGCTATCTACTCTGTGTGCATTAACTTACACAGCTGCCATTCATGACACTTGATAAAAGTAATATCAAAACCTTGCCAAGAGCAAGGTCTGCACACACTGCAACTTATTGTAATGAAAACCTGGTGCATGTACCTAGTGCTTCTTAGCTACTGTGCTTCCCCATGGTGCCTGTGTGATCTGCCATCTCTTAAACTCAGCCTTGTGCTTCTCCTTGGAGCTACCCGAGTGGCTTAGAGCGAGTGAGATGACTGGCTGCTGCATTCCAATAGCAGTCTCTTGGGCCTGAGCTCGTCTCGTGGCTGCAAAGTCCTGAGATTGACTGGCAAAAAGTGAGAACTCCTTTAGTTACTATGACATGCAGTTAAAGCCAGATGTCAGCACCCTGCCCTTTATGGATGTAATGACAGCTGCATGCAATTCACAGGAACGGTAGCATAGTGGTAATGTTACTGGACCAGTAATCCAGAGGCCTGGACTTATAATCCGGAGACAAGAGTTCACATCCCGCCACAGCAGCTGGGGAATTTAAATTCAGTTAATTAAGTAAATCGGGAATAAAAAGCTAGTATCAGTAATGGTGTCGTAAATGATTGTCGCAGAAACCCATCTGGTTCACTAATGTCCTTCAAGGAAGGAAATCTGCCTAGGTACATGCACCACAGGTTTTCATTACAATAAGTTGCAGTGTTTGCAGACCTTGCTCTTGGCAAGGTTTTGATATTACTTTTATCAAGTGTCATGAATGGCAGCTGTGTAAGTTGGCCTATGTGTGACTCCAGACCCACAGCAATGTGGTTGACTCTTAACTGCTCTCTGAAATGGCCGAGCAAGTCATCTCAGTTGTAAAGAAGGTGGCTCACCACTACCTTCTCGAGGGCAATTTGGGATGGGCAATAAATGCTGGGTTTCCCAGCAGTGCCCACATCCCGTCAATGAATTAAAAAAAAAAAAAAATTCGATTCCATGCAAGATTTTTAGTAAGCCGATTGCATGCAAGGCTGTGAGTAAAGGGACACTTGCAGGTGAAGGCTGGGAGTGTGAAGGGCACCACGCAGCCTCCTGAACATTGGCAGATTTGCTTAACACAGTGCAATCTTGGAAGCTTTAGCACTTGCCTTGCCCGACCTAGTGAGAGTATTAAACTTTTTTCCAGCGCAGAGTTGCAGTGCACGGGATGTTGGCATTAATGCCGACTGCCCTGGGTACCTTGTTCCATTGCTCCTGCGCAGCTCTGCATGGGGCGCTGCAGTGTCCCGTGCCAAACAAGGCCTCCCTCCTCTGCCTTACTTCACCCAGCACCAGTTCAACAGCTCCATCAAAAAACCTGAGGGCTCACTGCCCTTCTGCAAACCTCACATTTTTGCAAAGAAGCCTTTGTGCTCTGCTTCCCAGCCATTTTGGTGTATAACTGCGAACCCTTTAAGCTGCTGCAGGTCTTTAAATCCTCCAGCAGCGCACGAACTCCTGCCCTCTCCCCCAGAGGGTGATCTTTCAATCATTGGTAATTCTGATGCTTAGATCGTGTCCCAGTTATTCAAATTAGGCTGGGTCACATTGGGCAGACACAGTTCATGTACCGTCCCCACTTCCACTAATGATTTTCACTCGAGCAGAAAATCTAGGCTCCTATCTCTGCGGCTCAGTAGCAAGAATGGATATATTCTCGGCAATTTCATTTGCATTTACTCCCATTTTACAGTTCATGGGACTTAATGAATCTTAATGTAGCCTACTTAAAGGCGAAGTTGACAGTTAAAAAGGCTGACCGTGTATATTTTGTCTGATTAGCCATCTGTACTGAGAATGGATCAGCGCTTTCCAGAAACTGTTAACTTTAGAGGTTGAATACAGGAACAGGAATTGAAATATGCGCTTTCAAGTCTGGCTTGAGTAAAGCTATGGGAATTTGGTACTAATTTCATGTCTTGAAAGAGCTTCATGCACAGGAAAGGAAATGTGATGGGTATGAATTTGATGGTTGCCTAACTGTATTTTAATGTAGAACAGCTTGATAATAGTTACAGATATAGCGACGTTGGATTCCGAGGTCTCTTGGGGAGTAAGTTGTCCTTTTACTAGGTCCTCTCTGCCCAGTTGGAGAATCGTTACATGAAACTACAACCTAATTATGTAACTTATGACATTGATATAAGTCGCAATTTTTGTTCTCCCTATCGTTCTCTAAAATTGTGCGCCTTGATATATTGTGTTAAAATAGGTTTATAACACTGAAACTAACTGTAAATCCAAGAATTGCAGTTGAATTTAGTATTTCTTATCAATTATGTATCTATAAAAGTTTCATTTGCTTGTATTGGTGTATGTATCTTCAACTGCAACTTTTTAAATATCAGCTTTAGAGTAATATGTTAGTTTACCTTAAAGGAGAGCACAAGTAGAGAGGAGGTATTTAGGGTGCATTTTCAATGCAAAGTACCCCCTCTCCAAGCTAGATTGTGCACACAATGATAGAGAAATCCGCTGCCTGGTAGAAGATTTCTTGCACATCCCCAATTTTAATCGCTCCACCATTGGCGGCCATACGTTCAGCTGCCTTGGCCCTAAGCTCTGGAATTCCCTCCATAAACCTCTCCGCCTATCTACCCCTCCTCCTTTAAGAAGCTCCTTAAAACCTACCTCTTTGATCAAGCTTTTGTTCACCTGACCCAATATCTCCTTATGTGGCTCGGTGTCAAATTTTGTTTTATAACACTCCTGTGAAGCGCCTTGGGACATTTTACTACGTTAAAGATGCTATATAAATGCAAATTGTTGTTGTCTTTGTTCTTCAGTGACCCCATTTCTTCATCTACCAGCCTTTACCAATAGCTAACACCTCTGATGAATCTACCTTTAGTCGTCATCATCACTCAATATTGTTGGGCGCATGCCTCCTCTGACCTCGAATGGAACTCGTACATCACCTGTTTTGCTAAAGCTCCCTCCAAGAAGATTTCCTCTTTTGTCCCAACTGCTTCTCCTCAGCAACCCTTAGACTAGAATATTGTTGTGATATATATGTAGGCTATTGTAACATCTCTTTGTCACACTCTTAGAGAGGATACAAGACAAAGCCTGTCATTTGGTGTTCTGATATTTCAGCCTCTCATTTGAATCTAGTTTGGTTTTAGAATAGAAAGTCCTCTGCGTTCAAGTTCT
This sequence comes from Squalus acanthias, assembly GCA_030390025.1. NCBI lineage: Eukaryota > Metazoa > Chordata > Chondrichthyes > Squaliformes > Squalidae > Squalus > Squalus acanthias. Next base: position 122,001,292 of record CM059433.1, read on the forward strand.
TAAGAGTTAATCAGCTGCATTCTGTGTCTGACAGGTTAAAAGTGTCTTCAATATGACCGCAAAAGAAGGGAGGAAGAGATCTGTCAGTGCTCTGGTGGTGGTTGGAAATGGAAATGGAGCTGCAGGTGAGTTCCAAGGCGAAATAGCCCATCAATTTAACTTTTCTATCAGGGCAATCCGAAGAAAAAGCTAACAATACAGCTTTATCTGGATAACACATTGTTCTGTTATCCTTTGAATGGAAAGGGAAAATAGCCTGTTGCATTTGCAAATACCTTGATTTTATGGTAGGAAACCCTCTGTAGTAGTCATTTTAAACCAAGACGAAATTATGTTGAGTTAGGATGAATGGAGCTGATCATGTGATGTTAAAGGAGACAGAAGACTAGGAGAAGTATTTTTAATTTTAAAAAAAGTTACTCGTCATCCTAACGTCTCCACAGATTGTGGTTCTGAACTAACCTGCATCTGTGAAAATATATTTTTCCTGGAGAACTGTTCCAGGGGCCTGAGCACACTAATGTTGTAGATGAGTTGAACTTGATCAGTGACACTTAACCTTGATCAGTGACACTTAACCTTGATCAGTGACACTTAACCATTGTACAAACCTCCCCTGAACCATGGGCTCAGATTACAATCTGAAACTTGCTCCTGGTAGCTGCAATTTTTCATATATATGCTGTTGCAGAAAGGCAGCAGGTTGGCACAGTCCATTTGGCTCCAAAGTACTGTGCCTCAGAGCAGCAGGACATGGCATCTCGCCGATGCCGTCGCACGTGGTGAGTTACTGTTCTCGCTCATGGGGGAGATTAAAGACTCTACGCCACAGGGAGGAAGGGAAAAATCAGAGATGTGGTCATTCCAAGGCACTCTCACACCCCTCCGAGTTGCTACTCAGAGAGGGGTTGCTGTAGTCCTTGGGTGTATGTCACCTGGCTACTCTTCCATTGTTAGACAAGAGAGCAAAGAGAGGAACAAGAGAAATAAACATAAAAATCAAGAGAACAGACTGCCTTCCCATGCTCTTGCCTAATGTTAATGTCTGGTACGGTGGCTTCACAGGGACATGAGATAAGAAAGAATGATTTTTCTCTCAAAATGCTGATTGTTTGGCATGCAGGGGAGGTGTACACAGCTTTGCTGTTGAAGAAAAATAGGCCAGATTCTGCTGTAGCAAGACAGCAAATGGCATCTGCTGTTAGTTAGACTTGCCCTTGCCCGTTTAGCAAATGTCACAGAGAGTTTGTTCAGTTTAATTTTTATTCCCCGTTTTATTACTTTCTCCTCACAGCTAGACATTTGCCTCTGATACTGTCACGGGCAGCTTGGAAAGGGTGGCATGGTGTGACTTGCCCTGTTTTCTGTCCTCCCTTCCACAATGTCAATGTCCAAATTCCGCTCAGCATGTCCCTTGATAACTAAATTGAGATTAGGGAACTCATATGTACATTAGAGTAAGGAGGGAGGGAGAAAGCAGGGAATTATAGACCGGTCAGCCTGACATCGGTCGTGGGTAAAATGATGGAAGCAATTATTAAAGATGTCATAACAGACCATTTGGAAAGTGGCGACATGATAGGTCCAAGTCAGCATGGATTTGTGAAAGGGAAATCATGCTTGACAAATCTTCTGGAATTTTTTGAGGATGTTTCCAATAGGGTGGACAGGGGGGAACCAGTAGATGTGGTGTATTTGGACTTTCAGAAGGCCTTCGACAAGGTCCCACACAAGAGATTGGTGAGCAAAGTTAAAGCACATGGGATTGGGGGTACTGACGTGGATTGAGAACTGGTTGGCACACAGGAAACAAAGAGTAGGAGTAAATGGGTACTTTTCAGAATGGCAGGCAGTGACCAGCGGGGTACCGCAGCTGTTTACATTATATATTAATGATTTGGACGAAGGGATTAAATGTAATATCTCCAAATTTGCGGATGACACTAAATTGGGAGGCAGTGTGAACAATGAGGAGGATGCTAGGAGGCTACAGAGTGACTTGGACAGGTTGGGTGAATCGGCAAATGTATGGCAGATGAAGTACAATGTGGATAAATGTGAGGTTATCCACTTTGGTGGTAAAAATAGAGAGGCGGACTATTACCTGAATGGTGGCAGATTAGGGAAAGGGGAGGTGCAACGAGACCTGGGCGTCATGGTACATCAGTCACTGAAGGTGGGAATGCAAGTGCAGCAGGCAGTCAAGAAAGCAAACGGAATGATGGCCTTCATAGCAAGGGGATTTGAGTACAGGAGTAGGGAGGTGATGCTGCAGTTGTACAGGGCCTTGGTGAGGCCACACCTGGAGTATTGTGCGCAGTTTTGGTCTCCTAACTTAAGGAAGGACATTCTTGCTATTGAGGGAGTGCAGCGAAGGTTCACTAGATTGATTCCTGGGATGGCCGGACTGACATATCAAGAAAGATTGGGTCAACTGAACTTGTATCCTCTGGAGTTCAGAAGAATGAGGGGGGATCTTATAGAGACATTTAAAATCCTGACTGGTTTAGACAAATTAGATGCGGGCAGAATGTTCCCAATGTTAGGGAAAACTAGAACCAGGGGTCACAGTCTAAGGATTAAGGGGAAGCCATTTAAGACTGAGCTGAGGAGGAACTTCTTCACCCAGAGAGTGGTGAATCTATGGAATTCTCTTCCACAGAAGGTTGTTGAGGCCAGTTCGCTAAATATATTCAAAAGGGAGTTAGATATAACACTCACAACTAGGGGGATCAAGGGGTATGGCGAGAAAGCAGGAATGGGGTACTGAGGTAGCATGTTCAGCCATGAACGCATTGAATGGCGGTGCAGGCTCGAAGGACCGAATGGTCTACTCCTGTACCTATTTTCTATGTTTCTATGAAAAAGGCATACACTAAATACATGGACAGCAGGGGAAAGCATGACAAGAGCAAATACGAAGAGATTAGGAGAGAATTCAAAAAACCAATTAGAAAGGTAAAAAGGAACTATAAAATTAAATTATCAAGGAACATAAAACAAAACAGTAAATATTTTACAGGCACATAAATAAAAAAAGGAAAGTCGGGATGGGAATAGGGCCACTAAGGGATGGACAGTATAATATCACAGGCAGTGATAGAGAGATGGCAGAAATATTAAATAATTACTTTGCATCAGTATTTACCAGGGAGATAGAACAGGTGGACATGATATCGGATGATGAGATTAGAAATGAGATAACTGCATTTAAAATAAAAAAAAGGAGAAATATTAAATAAACTAATCAAACTCAAAGCGGATAAAACCCCTGGTCCGGACGGATTACATCCGCGCATTTTAAAAGAATCTAGGGAAGAGATAGCAGAGGCATTACTACACATATTTAATAATTCGTTAGAACAATGTGTAGTGCCAGAGGACTGGTGGACAGCTAACGTTTTCTATTCCTTCCTGGGATGTGGGCGTCGCTGGCAAGGCCAGCATTTATTGCCCGTCCCTAATTTCCCTTGAGAAGGTGGTGGTGAGCCACCTTCTTGAACCGCTGCAGTCCTTGTGGTGAAGGTACTCCCACAGTGCTGTTAGTGAGGGAGTTTCAGGATTTTGACCCAGCGACAATGAAGGAACGGTGATATATTTCCAAGTCAGGATGGTGTGTAACTTGGAAGCGAACTTGGAGGTGGTGGTGTTCCCATGCGTCTGCTGCCCTTGTCCTTCTAGCTGGAAGAGGTCACGGGTTTGGGAGGTGCTGTCGAAGAAGCCTTGGCGAGTTGCTGCAGTGCATCTTGTAGATGGTACACACTGCAGCCACAGAGCGCCGGTGGTGGAGGGAGTGAATATTTAAGGTGGTGGATGGGGTGCCGATCAAGCGGGCTGCTTTGTTTTGGATGTGTTGATCTTCTGGAGTGTTGTTGGAGCTGCACTCATCCAGGCAAGTGGAAAGTATTCCATCACACTCCTGACTTGTGCCTTGTAGATGGTGGAAAGGCTTTGGGGAGTCAGGAGGTGAGACACTTGCTGCAGAATACCCAGCCTCTGACCTGCTCTTGTTGCCACAGTATTTATGTGGCTGGTCCAGTTATGTTTCTGGTCAATGGTGACCCCCCCCAAGATGTTGATGGTGGGGGATTCAGCGATGGTAATGCCGTTGAATGTCGAGGGGCAGTGATTAGACTCTCGCTTGTTGGAGATAGTCATTGCCTGGCATTTGTGTGGCGTGAATGTTACTTGCCACTTATCATCCCAAGCCTGAATGTTGTCCAGGTCTTGCTGCATGCAGGCATGGACTGCTTCATTATCTGGGGAGTTGCGAATGGAACTGAACACTGTGCGATCATCAGCGAACATCCCCACTTCTGACCTTATGATGGAGGGAAGGCCATTGATGAAGCAGCTGAAGATGGTTGGGCCTTTTGGCCTAGGACACTGGTGAAGAACTCCTGCAGCGATGTCTTGAGGCTGAGATGATTGACCTCCAACAACTACAACCATCTTCCTTTGTGCTAGGTATGACTCCAGCCATTGGAGAGTTTTCCCCCTGATTTCCATTGACTTCAATTTTACTGGGGCTCCTTGATGCCACACTCGGTCAAATGATGCCTTGATGTCAAGGGCAGTCACTCTCCCCTCACCTCTGGAATTCAGCTCTTTTGTCCATGTTTGGACCAAGGCTGTAATTAGGTCTGGAGCCGAGTGGTCCTGGCGGAACCCAAACTGAGCATTGGTGAGCAGGTTATTGGTGAGTAAGTGCCGCTTGATAGCACTTGATAACACTTCCCCAGGTTGGCACCTCATTTTTAGGTACACCTGGTGCTTCTCCTGGCATACTCTTCTACATTCCTCATTGAACCAGGGTTTGTCCCCTGGCTTGATGATAATGGTAGAGTGAGGGATATGCTGGGCCATGAGGTTACAGATTGTGGTGCAATACAGTTCTGCTACTGCTGATGGCCCACAGCGCCTCATGGATACCCAGTTTTGAGCTGCTAGATCTGTTCTGAATCTATCCCATTTAGCATGGTAGTAGTGTCACACAACATGATGGAGGGTGTCCTCAGTGTAAAGACGGGACTTCGTCTCCACAAGGATTGTGCGGTGGTTACTGCTACCAATGCTGTCATGGACAGATGCATCTGCGACAGGTAGATTGGTGAGGGTGAAGTCCAGTAGGTTTTCCCTCGTGTTGGTTCTCTCACCACCTGCCGCAGACCCAGTCTGGCAGCTATGTCCATCAGGACTCGACCAGCTCGGTCAGTAGTGGTGCTACCAGAGTCAATGTTGAGGACTCCCAGGACCATTCCCTCCCGACTGTATACCACTGTACCGCCACCTCGGGTGGGTCTGTCCAGCCGGTGGTGATGGAGGAGCCTGTGACATTGGCTGAAAGGTATGATTCTGTGAGTGTGACTATGTTAGGCTGTTTCTTGGCTACTGTGTGTGACAGCTTTCACAATTTTGACATAAGTCCCCAGATGTTAGTGAGGAGGACTTGGCAGTGTCGACTGTCGTGTCCGAAGCCGGTGCCTAGGTCAATGCCGGGTGGTCCGTCCGGTTTTATTCTTATTATTGTTTTCTGTAGTGGTTTGTTACAACTGAGTGGCTTGCTAGGCCATTTCAGAGTCAACCACATTGCTGTGGGTCTGGAGTCACATATAGGCCAGACCAGGTAAGGACGGCAGATTTCCTTCCCTAAAGGACATTAGTGAACCTGATGGGTTTTTAACGACAATCCGGCAGTTTCATGGTCACCATTACTAGCTTTTTAGCCCAGATTTATTTAATTAACTGAATTTAAATTCCCCAGCTACTGTGGTGGGATTTGAACTCACGTCTCTGGGTCATTAGTCCAGGCCTCTGGATTGCTAGTCCAGTAACATAACCACTATGCTACTGTTCTCAATAATACCTATATTCAAGAAGTGATACAGAACATGTCCAAGGAACTATAGACCAGTCGGCTTAACATCGGTGGTCGGAAAAATAATAGAGTCCCGACTGAAGGAGAAAATAGAAGAACACCTAGACACCAAAAATATAATATTGAATAGTCAGTATGGATTTCAAAAGGGAGTCTTTCTTGACCAACCTCATTAAATTTTTTGAAGAGGTAACAGAGAGAGTCGACAAGGGTAATGCAGTAGATGTAATTTATCTAGATTTTCAAAAGGCCTTCGATAAGGTACCATATAATAGACTAATGAATAAGGTCAGAGCATGCGGAGTCAGGGGACAAGTAGCGGAATGGATAGCTAGCTGGCTTCAAGACAGAAAGCAGAGGGTAAGGGTAAAGGGTAGCTATTCACAGTGGCAGAAGGTGGGAAGTGCTGCTCCACAAGGATCAGTGCTGGGACCACTGTTGTTCGCAATTTATATTAACGATTTAGACTTTGGAATCAAAAACATAATTTCAAAATTTGCAGATTTTGAGGGGGGGGGGGAATAGTAAATACTGAGGAGGACTGCAACAAAATAAAAGAAGACATTAATAATCTTGAAGAATGGGCATATAATTGGCAAATAAAATTGAACAGATAACACAGGTTAACAAGGCCATAACAAAGCAAACCAAGCACTAGGGTTTATTTCTAGAGGGATTGTAGAGAAGTTATGCTAAACTTGTATCAAACTTTCGTTATACCACACTTGGAGTACAGTGTACAATTCTGGTCGCCATATTATAAAAAGGATATAGAGGCACTGGAGAGGGCAAAGAAGATTTACAAGGTTGATAGCAGAAATGTGAGGGTATACCTATCAGGAAAGGATGAACAGGCTGGGTCACTTTCTCCTGAAATGAGAAGGCTGAGGGGTGACCTAATAGAGGTCTTTAAAAGTATGAAAGGTTTTGCTAGAGTAGATACAGAAAGAGTTTCCACTTGTGGGGAAGAGCAAAACTAGAGGCCATCAATATAAGATAGTCACCAAGAAATCAATTAGGGAATTCAGAAGAAACTTCTTTACCCAAAGAGTGGTGAGAATGTGGAACTCACTACCACAGGGAGTGGTTGTAGCGAATAGTATAGATGCATTTAAGGGGAGGCTAGACAAGCATATGAAGGAGACGGTAATAGAGGGTTATGCTGGTAGAGTTAGATGAGGAAAGACGGGAGGAGGCTCGAGTAGAGCATAAACACCGGCATGGACTGGTTGGACCGAATGGCCTGTTTCTGTGCTGTATATCCTATGTAATCCTATGTAATTTAGCTGTAGTATATTCCAGATAATGGCCTGACTTTTCCAAGCTTTTTACAGCATTACTAAGGCAGAGGGCCATTTAATCAATTGCACTAGTCCCAGCACCAGTGGCCACACAATACTACGGCAAGTACCATAGCAATTTCCCTTGCCCAGCCCAAGGCGGACAACCTGGTAGGAATGGAAATACCAAAAAGAGCCCGCCACAGTTATTATAATTAGTATGACCCACCTTCCCCCCACCCCGCCAACAGATCCAATCAATAGTGGGTTTTTTAATTTGTTTATGGGATGTGGACATCGCTGGTAAGGCCAGCACTCATCACCCATCCCCAATTGCCCTTGAGAAGGTGGTGTTGAGCCGCCTTCTTGAACCGCTGCAGTCCGTGTGGTGAAGGTGCTCCCAAAGTGCTGTTAGGGAGGGAGTTCCAGGATTTTGACCCAGCGACGATGAAGGATCGGCGATATATTTCCAAGTCAGGATGGTGTGTGACTTGGAGGGGAACTTGGAGGGGTGGTGTTCCAATGCGCCTGCTGCCCTTGTCCTTCTAGGTGGTAGAAGTCGTGGGTTTGGGAGGTGCGGTCAAAGAAGCCTTGGCCAGTTGCTGAAGTCATCTTGTAGATGGTACACACTGCAGCCATGGTACGCCGGTGGTGGAGGGAGTGAATGTGGTGGATGGGGTGCCAATCAAGCAGGCTGCTTTGTCCTGGATGGTGTCGAGCTTCTTGAGTGTAGGGCAGGATTGACCTGGATTGGGAAATCCAGGTCAATATAAAGTTTGGTGTTTGCATCCTTATCGCTGAGGCATACTGCACCTATTAGCTATAGTAGTACAAAGAATTCACAGTTACACAGAAATCCTAGCAAGCTCAAGACTTTTGTGATTTGCCAGTGTTATTTTATTTTTGTGATTTGCCAGTGTTATTTTATTTTTGTGATTGCCAGTGTTATTTTACAGCATCTGTATCTCCTCTTTGCTTTAACATCTCACTAACAGCATTCAGAAAATTCACTCTGCTCAACGGGAATTTTTTTATGGCCATAATTTGCTTAAACAGTTAGAAATAACATGGCAGTGCACAGATCAGAAGAAAGACTTGCATTTATGTTGTGTCTTTCACATCCTCGGCATGTCCGGCATCCAGTCCTGGATGAGCCATAATTTCCTCCAGTTAAACAGTGGAAAGACTGAAGCTATTGACTTTGGCTCCCACCACAAACACCGTTCTTTCGCCACTGATTCCATCCCCCTCCCCAGCCACTGCCTCAGGCTGTACCAGACTTCACAACGTCAGCTTCCTATTTGACCCTGAGCTGAACTTCCAAGCCCATATCCTCTCCATTACAAGGACCGCCTACTTCCACCTCTGTAATATTGCCTACCTTGCCCATCTGCTGCTGCAACCCTCATCCATGCTTTTGTTACCTCCAGATTTAACTATTCCAATGCTCTCCTGGCCAGCCTCCCATCTGCCACCATCCATAAATTTGAGCTCATCCAAAATCCTGGGCCCGTATCCTAACCAACACCAAGTCCCGTATCCTAACCAACACCAAGTCCCGTATCCTAACCAACACCAAGTCCCGTATCCTAACCAACACCAAGTCCCGTATCCTAACCAACACCAAGTCCCGTATCCTAACCAACACCAAGTCCCGTATCCTAACCAACACCAAGTCCCGTATCCTAACCAACACCAAGTCCCGTATCCTAACCAACACCAAGTCCCGTATCCTAACCAACACCAAGTCCCGTATCCTAACCAACACCAAGTCCCGTATCCTAACCAACACCAAGTCCCGTATCCTAACCAACACCAAGTCCCGTATCCTAACCAACACCAAGTCCCCGTATCCTAACCAACACCAAGTCCCGTATCCTAACCAACACCAAGTCCCGTATCCTAACCAACACCAAGTCCCGTATCCTAACCAACACCAAGTCCCGTATCCTAACCAACACCAAGTCCCGTATCCTAACCAACACCAAGTCCCGTATCCTAACCAACACCAAGTCCCGTATCCTAACCAACACCAAGTCCCCTATCCTAACCAACACCAAGTCCCGTATCCTAACCAACACCAAGTCCCCTATCCTAACCAACACCAAGTCCCGTATCCTAACCAACACCAAGTCCCGTATCCTAACCAACACCAAGTCCCGTATCCTAACCAACACCAAGTCCCGTATCCTAACCAACACCAAGTCCCGTATCCTAACCAACACCAAGTCCCGTATCCTAACCAACACCAAGTCCCGTATCCTAACCAACACCAAGTCCCCTATCCTAACCAACACCAAGTCCCGTATCCTAACCAACACCTAGTCCCCTATCCTAACCAACACCTAGTCCCCTATCCTAACCAACACCTAGTCCCGTATCCTAACCAACACCTAGTCCCGTATCCTAACCAACACCTAGTCCCCTATCCTAACCAACACCAAGTCCCGTATCCTAACCAACACCAAGTCCCGTATCCTAACCAACACCAAGTCCCCTATCCTAACCAACACCAAGTCCCGTATCCTAACCAACACCTAGTCCCCTATCCTAACCAACACCAAGTCCCGTATCCTAACCAACACCTAGTCCCCTATCCTAACCAACACCAAGTCCCCTATCCTAACCAACACCAAGTCCCGTATCCTAACCAACACCTAGTCCCCTATCCTAACCAACACCAAGTCCCCTATCCTAACCAACACCAAGTCCCGTATCCTAACCAACACCAAGTCCCTATCCTAACCAACACCTAGTCCCTATCCTAACCAACACCAAGTCCCATATCCTAACCAACACCAAGTCCCGTATCCTAACCAACACCAAGTCCCATATCCTAACCAACACCTAGTCCCCTATCCTAACCAACACCAAGTCCCATATCCTAACCAACACCTAGTCCAGCTCACCCTGTGCTTGCTGACCTATAATGGCTCCCATTCCTCAGACGCTTCAAGTTTTAAATTCTGATCCTCATGTTCAAATCCCTCCATGGCTGCACCCCTCCCCATCTCTGTAACCTCCTACAACCTTCCAATAACTCTGTTCCTCCAATATCTGGCCTCTTACGCAGCCTCTACTCCCTTTGCCCCACCATTGGCGGCCGTGCCTTCAGTTCTCTCGGCTCTCAGCTCTAGAATTCCCTCCCTAAATTTTCTGCCATCTACCTCTCTCTCCTCCTTTAAGACCCTCCTTAAAACCTACCTCTTTGACCAAGCTTTTAGTCACCCCTCCTAATATCTCCTTCTTTGGCTCGATGTCTATTTTTGTCTGATTACGCTCCTTGAGGCGCCTTGGGATGTTTTCCTATGTTCAACTTGCTGTATAAAAATGCAAGTTGTTGTTGTCACAAAATGTTGTTCAGTCAGTTAATTGCTTTGTAATTGTAACATAAACCCCATACACTGGAATCATACTTGTCCAAAGCCTTTTCTCTTTAGGTATGTAGGTATGAATTGTGCAACTTCATTGTAAACGAGGGTCTCGAATAACAAGAACCTTGACTGCAATATACATCCTCAGTCTCCAGGCAAAGCAAGTGCCAGTTTGATAATCTGACTTCAGCACATTGCCATCTGTGCTGCACTGTCTGAAAGATTGGTAGTAACCATAGAATGATACAGCACAGAAGGAGGCCATTCTGCCCATCGTGCCTGTTCCAGCTCTTTGAAAGAGCTATCCAATTAGGCCAACTACTCTGCTCTTTCCCTATAGCCCTGCAATTTCTTCCACTTCAAGTGGAGCAGACCTTAAATCATTGATATTCAACATGAGCTGCACCAGAGTCATTCTGATTACTTGTGGAAGTGTGGTAATTATCCAAATCATATTCTTACAACAGTTGAAGCCTGATTAAAATATAACTCGTTTACCGGGATATATTACACTTTAATTAGGATTTCTGTAAACTCCAGAGGAAAGTACTCAGCTTGCTGATGTTTCTTACCACAGCCTATTCAATCATTTGTACAGCCATCAGTTAAAACAAAGGCAACAGAAAACATTTGAAGATGTATTTCATGCTGAAGTAATTAGACGTAGCTCCTGTATCTGGGTAAAACTCAATGCTGTTGCGTGGGTTTAGCGTTAGGAACATAAAGGCCCATTCAGCACATCAAGGCCATTTGTTCCACAGACCATTTGCAATCCACTGCATCATGGATTTTTTTCTGACCTATTAAAGATCTAGAGGGTATATTTTGGAAAGTACCTACTGCCTCCGAAAGGTAATCACAGGCAGCCGTGACATTTCTATCTGGCCTAGCAATCTGCATTATTCATCTTTAACCAGTTCCTTTCCATGCCATATTTCCACAGTTTCAACAGCTTAGGGACTATTGTGTTTCAGAGTATTTGATCATTTCCACTTATACTTACAATAGCCACCTGAGTTCCTAATCAAATAGAAGTCTAATGGGGTAAAAATTGGGTAGCGCCCCGAAAAAGTTAGCACCTCCGCGGCCGATTTTCCCAGGTAGCACCCCGAGAGGGAGGAGGGGCGCTACTGGAAGCGCCCCGTGTCCCTCTTGGGGCGCTGAGAGCCATTATCGCGGCGCTACGCTGTGGCACATCGCGCCGTGGTACTGCAGGCCTTCCTCCCCTTATTAAAGAGGAGGGGCCTGGCGCAGCGCGTCCCGGCGCCCAGCTGGGCCACCAGGGATCGGGAGAGCCCAACCGGCACCCCGCGGGGGGGCTTCACGGAGGCCGGGGACAGCAACGGGGGCAGGTGCTGGCAGGCGGCCAGCAACAAAAATGGCCGCCCACCACCTCCCCTTTAACTAGCGACGCCCCGGCCGCAGGTAGACCCCCCCCTGACCCCGGCGGACATAGCCTCCGGTGGTAAGTCGGGGGGCGCCACCCAATATTACAGCCGGGGCGCGAGCAGGGCGCTGCGCATGGCGATGATGTCATCACCGGCTAACAGCGGCGCTAACGGTTAGCGCCACCACTAACCTCCTGCATTTGCGTGAGGCGTTAGAGGCGCCACACCCATGCGCTAGTTGATTTGCGCCCCGTTAGCGCCCTTTTAGGGTGCTAACAGGAGATGCAAATCAACCGAATTTAGCCCCCTATCTCTTTTTGAACAGGTTAATTGAAACAACATTAACTGTTTTTATTACAAGTTGTTTTTAATCTTAGGAGAACCACCCAGTCTATCACAATATTAAAAATAAACCACCCAACGAGCATCTTCGGTTCAATCCAAGGAGCAGCTGGCAGCATAGCTCGGGTATGCCAGCTGAGTAACACACTGTACAGATACTGGACTGAATCCACGGTGCAAATTATAGGAACAGCCTTAGAGCCTGAAATCCCATGGTCATCTCTGTTACTCTTCTCTGTGGGTACAAAAAAAGCCCATGCAATATTGCCAGTACAGTCTGACCTATGATCGCTACAAGATTAGATTGCTTTGTTTACAAGATGCGTCCAGTACTTGATTATCCTGGTCGAAAACAGTTTCTGATTTCAGTGAACCGTCACTAATCAAATCCTTTATCATTTCCACTTTTGTTAGTGGGGGGAAAAAATTCAATATTGGACCATTTCATTGTAAACAAATTTTATTTCTGTTCCAAATATATCTTCCATATATTTGTGAAAATTAGAACGTATCCACAGTTATAAAGCTAATTCACTTAATTGGGCTGGGTTTCCTTTGAGTGCTTTGTTTATTTTTTATTTGTCACCTGGGCACGTAGCTTGGTGTCATCAGAACAGTTTATAACATTACAGGAGTACTCTTCTCTAAAATCATTATGCATAGTGGGATCAGTTCTCTTTAGCACGCCACAAATCACTTGTCCCAGTCAAGAAGAGTCTTTTTAATTTATCATTCAGCATTATCTGCATTATAAGGCATTGCCATTTCTCAATCCAGCTGCCTAATTTTACTTTAATTCTATGAGCCTTAATATTCTTTGAAAGCCTCAACTGTGGAGCTTTATCAAATGCCTTCTTTTAAATACCAGTCTATTTTATTTTATTTACCGGTGGAACAGGCTTTTTGGATTAGGGATTCTGTACAATACATGTGATTAGGAAGCGGTTTCACATATTGGAATTCTGTGCCTGAATAAGAACTTAAATCAACTGGGTACTTTTTATCATCATTGTCTTCAGCCTAAAATTTAAAAACAACAATTATCTATTATATCCTGTCAGGCCATTATCAAAAAGTCACATCGACTACACACTGTAACTTAATCTACTGTTAAAATGAAAATAATCCACTTTAAATGCAGAGTAATTCTCCTGGATTTTAATTATGCAGATGGGCATTAAATTGGATCATCGCTGTCTCTAGCTATCAGAAAATTACACTGTAGCGTGCTCCTTATTATTCCGTCATGCAGTATCACTAATTAAATCATAATTTCACTGTTAAATTCATAGAAATTTTAGTTCCTAAATTATTTTCTTGTTTTATGAAAGTGATATGCGGTGTGATTCCATGCTTATTGTAAAAAGTGCAGGCTGTCATTGAGTTCATAATTCACGAGATTAAAGAGTGAGTGAGTTATATAGGACCGATTCACTGATGATTTAATCTTTCTGTAACCCTTTGAGTCCAGTCATGTTTTATATTTTTAATTTATAACACGTGTTCAAAGCTGCAGAATAGGCCTGTCAAAAATTTAAAGATGGCGAAAACTTGACAAAATTCTTATTCAGTTCATGCACGCATAACTGTGACAGACTTTATAATGCATTGCGAGAGTGTTCTGATACAGATGGGAGAGCGATGGAGTCTCAGCATAAAGGAGATAACAGACCACATGGTACTATGTTGGCAGACAAGCTAGAAAAATGTAATGTACAGCTACTGAGAGGAAAATGGGGACCACAGAAAATTGATGAAGCTGGGAGAAAAAGAGATTGAAGCCGTAAACCATGTAAAGATTAAGAGGCTATACAGACGGCTGAGAAATGGGCATTGGAGGATGGTGAGCCAGAATTAGAGAGGAGATTGAGGGTCCAGGCTGAAGAAATGTAATTATTTTCATAACCATACAGAATATCACCATTTCTGTCAAATGGCTTCATATTTTGTGGAGGTGGCTAGATAATGAGAAACTCAGTGTAAATTTAATTCCATGGAGGCAGCTTGGGAAATGCACGTAGTTGGGCAAAATATATAAGTGGCCAGAACAATGGTAAGTAAAATTTAATGCAGACATATATAAAGTACTGTACATAAGAAGAAAAATGGACATAGATACATAGATAGATACATAGAAGATAGGAGCAGGAGTAGGCCATCCGGCCCTTCGAGCCTGCTCCGCCATTTAATGAGATCATGGCTGATCCTTCAATTCAGTATCCCGTCCCCGCCTTCTCTCCGTAACCCTTAACCCCTTTTGCCTGTAGAAATATATCTAATTCCCTCTTAAATATATTTAATGAGCTGGCGTACACTGCCCTCTGTGGCAATGAGTTCCACAGGTTCACCACTCTCTGAGTGAAGAAATTCCCCCTCATTTCTGTCCTAAATGGTTTAGCCCTTATCCTTAAATTATGTCCTCTAGTTCTGTTCTCACCCGCCAAGGGAAACATTCCTTCTGCATCTAATCTGTCTAGACCTGTCAGAATTTTATACACTTCTATGAGGTCCCCTCTCAATCTTCTAAACTCCAGTGTGTACATCCCTAAACTACATAGTCTCTCCTCATAGGTCAATCCCGCCATTCCTGGTATCAGCCTGGTGAATCGCCGCTGCACCCCCTCCATGGCAAGAACATCTTTCCTCAGATGAGGCGACCAAAACTGTACACAGTACTCGAGGTGTGGTCTCACCAGTGCCCTGTACAGCTGCAGCAAGGTATCCCTGTTCCTGTATTCCAACCCTTTTGCTATGAAGGCCAGCATACCGTTTGCCTTCTTGACCGCCTGTTGCACCTGCATGCTCGCCTTCAGTGACTGGTGTACAAGAACACCCAGGTCTCTCTGTACTTCCCCCTCTCCCAATTTATTGCCATTTAAATAATAATTTGCCCTCCCGTTCCTGCACCCAAGGTGGATAACTTCGCACTTGTCCACATTATAGTGCATCTGCCATTTATCCGCCCAATCACCCAGTCTGTCCAAATCGCTCTGGAGCTTCCTGGTCTCCTCCTCTGAGCCCACCCCCCCTCCTAGTTTAGTGTCGTCTGCAAATTTGGAAATGCTGCATTCGACTCCCTGATCCAGGTCATTAATATAAATTGTGAACAGCTGGGGACCCAGGACAGATCCCTGTGGTACCCCACTTGTTACACTTCATGAATGATGTTGAAATAGCTGAAGAAGTTGAGAGATCCGAGTAGACTTGACACTCAGCATGTCCAACCGCTACTGATCAGCAATCAACAAAGCAAATAGAATGCAGAACTTGGCCAAAACAGTAGAATATAAATCAGAGGAAGTCATGCTCAAATACTGCGGATGCTGGAAATCTATAATATAAACAGAAAATGCTGGAAATACTCAACAGGTCAGGCAGCATCTGTAGAGAGAGAAAATCGCGATGGAGGGGGGGGGAGGTGAGATCGATCCGAAGGGGTCCGACCCCGGGGGGATGGAGGGGAGTCCGATCGCTGACCCCGGGTAGGGGCGGGCTGCTGGTGGGTGAGCTTGGGGGGGCTGGGAGGAATAACACCTGCTCCTCCGGGCCCACAAGGATTGCTCCCCGAGTCTGTTCTCGCCTCATTGTCATATTTAAAATGCCAACTCGTCTCCTGGCAGCGAGTTGGCTGCCCACCCCCCGTCCCGCCTGAATAAAAGGTGAAAGTGGGCGGGTTGGGGTCGGGTTTTATATTTTTACAACTTTCACTCCGCCCCCCCCCCCCCCCGACCCACACCTCCAACCCACCCATTTTTTCATGTGAAAATTCCCCCCAAGGAAAAAGTCATGGAGCCAGGAAGGGAGCAATTAGAAGGGGGTGACCAGAAGCTTGGTCAAAGAAATGGTTTTTAAAGTAGAGATGTTTAGGAGTTCCGGGAGACCAAAATGGTTGACAGCTCTGCAATCAATGGTGAGACCAAGAGTGCACAGAAAGAAGTAATTAGAGCAACTGAACAATCAGGAGGGGATGTAGAGCTGGAGGAGATGGCAGAGATAGGGAGGGACAAATTGGTACAGATTAGATGGGAAGCCTGCAAGGAGGGCGTTACGGAAGTTGGATTTGAAGGTGACAAAGACATATAGAAGGGCTACAGCAGTGGAGGGGCATTGTGTTTTGTATTACTTCTCACGATGTGGGCAACACTGGCAAGGCTGCATTTATTGTCCATCCCTAGTTACCAGTAGCACTTGTTTTAGAAGCCATTTCAGAGGGCATTAAGAACCAACCGCATAGTGTGCGAATGGAGTCTCATTTCGGTCAGAGCGGGAGGCAGGTTCTCCCCTCTGAAGGATGTTAGTGAGCTAATTGGGTTTTTATAATTCAGCAGCTTTCATGGTCATTTTTTCTATTACTGGCCCACAAAATATTAGCTTTATTGAATTAAATTTCACAACTTACCATGGTATTATTTGAACTCGCAACCTCTAGTCCAGCGTCATAAGCACCAAGTTCAACTTGGGATCAAACACATCAGCAACGTTGCAAGCAGACTTGTTCAGCCTGGGAGTGTGGCTGGGGCAAGGGGAGCTGGAGTTGGAGTCAGTGGCAAGGGATTAGAGTTTGTGGTCGGGCCAAATACAATGAATGGTTTTGATCTTCCCAATGTTGAGCCAGATTCATCAAAGATGTGGAAATTGTGATTCATCAAAGACTTGACGTCAGACAAGCAGTCAAGGGGTTGAAAGGAGAGCTAAAGCTGGTGTCCGCAACATGCATGTGAAAACTGACCCCATGCCTGTGGATGATGTCACCAGAAGGAAGAGGAGCACACCAGAGGTGATCGTGTGGCAAAGGAAAGCAAAAACATTGTTGGAGATGTACGGGCTGCATTTGTATAGGTAGGAATGGAATCATGCAAGGACAGTCCCAGGAGCTGACTAAAAGAGGAGAGGTGTTGGAGCAATCACAGAAACTTACAGCACAGAAGGAGCCCATTCGGTCCATCGTGCCTGTGCTGGCTCTTTGAAAGAGCAGTCGTGCTTTGTCCCACATCCCCGCTTTTTGTCCCTAACCCTGTAAGTTCCTCATCCTAACCTACCTGTCCAACTCCCTTTTATAATTATTTATGGAATCAGCTTCCACCAGCTTTTCAGGTAGAGCATTCCAGATCCCAACAAATTTCTCCTCATCTCCCCTTTAGATCTTTTGCCAATAATTTTGAATCTATGACCTCTCGTTATTGACCTACTCACGAGAGGGAATAATTTTTCTCTATCTACTCTATCAAAACCTCTCATCATCCTACATTACAACAGTGACAACACTTCAAAAGTACTTCATTGGCTGTAAAGTGCTTTGGGACGTCCAGTGGTCATAAAAGGCGCTATATAAATGCAAGTCTTTATTTCTTTCTTGAAAACCTCTATTAGGTCACCTCTTAACCTTCTCTGTTTCAAGGAGAACAGTCCTAACTTTTCCAACCACTCCTCATAATTGAAGTCCTTCATCCCTGGTAACATCCTTGTAAACCTCCTCTGCACCCTTTCTAAGGCCTTTACATCGTCCCTTAAGTGTGGTGCCCAGAATTAGCCACAGTGCTCCAGCTGGGGCCTAACCAGTGATTTATTAAGTTCTAGCATGATCTCTTTGTTTTTTATTTTCTATTCCTCTATTTATAAACCCAAGTAACCAATATGCTTTCTTAATCACCTTATCAACTTGCCGTGCCACCTTTAGGGATTTGTGTATAGGGACACCAAGGTCTCTCTGCTCATCTACTTTTCAAAATCATGCCATTTATAGTATACAGTCTTTCCATATTAATCCTCCCAAAGTGCATCACTTCACACTTCTCCGCATTGAACTCCATCTGCCATGCTTCTGCCCATTTCACCATCCTGTCTGTCATCCTGAAGCCTATAAGTATCCTCATCACTATCTACTACTTTGTCAAGTTTTATATCATCTGCAGTGATAATGCTGCTCCCTACACCCGAGTCTAGGTCATTTATAAAAATTGCAGGGTAATGGACCCAAAACTGACTCTTGGGAACACGACTTGCATCCACCTCCCAGTCTGAAAAACATCCACCACCACCCTTTGCATCCTATCATTCAGCCAATTTTGTATCCATCCCGCCACTTTCCCCTTAATTCCTCCTGTGTAGCACTGTATCGAATGCCTTCTGAAAGTCCATATGTACAATATCTGATGCACTACCTTGATCAGAGCATATGTCAGCTATATCAAACACTGTTTTTAAAAAAAAAAGAAAGACTCCCATTTCTATAGCGCCTTTCACGACCAACAGATGTCTCAAAGCACTTTACAGCCAGTGAAGTACTTTTGAAGTGTAGCCACTGTTGTAATGTGGGAAACGCGGCAGCCAATTTGCGCACAGCAAGCTCCCACAAACAGCAATGTGATAATGACCAGATAATCTGTTTTAGTGATGTTGATTGAGGGATAAATATCGGCCAGGACACCGGGGAGAACTCCCCTGCTCTTCTTCGAAATAGTGCCATGAGATATTTTATATCCACCTGACAGAGCAGACGGGGCTTTGGTTTAACATCTCATCCGAAAGACGGCACCTCCGACAGTGCAGCACTCCCTCAGCACTGCACTGGAGTGTCGGCCTAGATTTATGTGCTCAAGTGGGACTTGAACCCACGACCTTCTGACTCAGGCGAGTGTGCTACCCACTGAGCCACAGCTGACACTGTTGAACAATCAAGGGTGATATGGAAGAATAATGCACCAGAATCACAGACACAGAGGATGCCTTTGTGACATTGGTTAAGGCTGTTTCAATGCGGTGAGAAGACTCGAAACTGGACTGGAGGGATTTGAATAGAGAGTTTCAGGAATCGGGAGGGATGACCACTGAACTGGGAGGCGATTGCACCTTCGATGACGTTAGAGAGGAAAAGGGGGTTGGAGATGAACGATGATGAGAGGACAGATTGCAAGGTTGATGGCAGCAGATTTTGAAGGGGAGATGGATAACACATGGGGAATGGAGACTATTGACAATGGTATAAATAGAAGGTATTACAAAGGCCCATGAGATAGGATTTGTTTCCCACTCGTGGAAGTTATGTCCCGGGGTATCCTCCATTAATTATGGTGAAGGTGAAGATTACTGATGGTAAGGAATCCCAAAGGCTGTGCAGTGTTCAAAATTAATTGCAAATGAAAAAAATAAACTGCCTCATAAATCTGGCTCTTGCGAATGGAAGATCACTACTTTGTCACTGCAGGTAGCAGGGTACATTGATCTTACATTTCATACATCATTTTTTTATTAAAGGTCTTTATTCACAGGGCTGGAATTTGATGCTAGTTGGGATTCAGTTTGTATTCTTTTGAAGATCTTCTGCTTTGATTTTGGTAAGGAACTGTCTGGTTTCAAAGCACTTTTTATTTATGTTCAATTCATTTTCTTCATATATGAGCAAAGGATATAGAGAACTAACTAAGTTTGAAAGTAAGTGCAGGGGGGGAATTGGGTCGCGTCATCTTTGGGGCGCTAACTTCGCCTCTTTTAGCGCCCCGAAAAAATTAGCACCCCCGCGCCCGAAATTCACTGGTAGCACCCCAAGAGGGAGGCAGGGCACTACTGGAAGCACCCCGCCTCCCTCTTGGGGCGCTGCGAGTGAATATCACGGCACGTCACGCCGCAGTACTGCAGGCCTTCCTCCCCTTATTAAAGGGGAGGGGCCTAGCGCAGCGCGACCCGGGGCCCAGCTGGGCCACCAGGGATCGGAGTGCCGGCAAAAGAGCCCGGCACTCAAGAGAAGTGCCAGGCTCACGGAGCGCAGCCGGCACCCCGCGGGGGGGCTGCACAGGAGGCTGGGGACGGCAAAGCGGGCAGGTGTTGGCAGGCGGCCAGCAACAAAAATGGCCGCCCGGCACCTCCCCTTTAATTTGCGCCGCCCCGGCCGCAGGTAGGCCCCCCTGACCCCGTCAGACATAGCGTCCAGCAGTAAGTCGGGGCGCTACCGAAGATCGCAGCCGGGGCGCGAGCGGGGTGCTGCGCACAGCGATGATGTCATTGCCGGAGGCACAGCGCCACGGGGCGCTAACGGGTAGCGCTGCCACTAACCTCCCGCTGAATTTCGCAGGAGGCCATCTTAGGGCACTAACGTGAGGCGCAAATCAACCGAATTTTTCCCCCCAGGTGTTTTATTAATATGCCAGTTTTGATCATCTGTGTTTGTACTGTTTGCGTGCTTTCATGGGCCAGACTGTTGACTGCCTTTCAAATTAGTATTTGAAATCCATGGAGTATTTGATTTCTCCTATTCCTAACTGTATGTTTAAAAGCTCATTTACAGTATTAACTGCTTTTGCTGGATGTTCACTCCACATATTCACAACCCTGTAGAAAAAGGGGGAAACGTCTTCAATTGCCGGTCTTGTTCGAGGCACAAGTAGTCTTACTCCCTATGTCCCTATTGCTTCTCCATGATCTGTATAATTTAGATTTTAATTTGTGCAAGTGAGCAATTCCTTACACCTTATTGGTGTTCTTCGCTACCTGAAATCCTAGTGTAGTGGCTTTGCAGACATTGGGATATGAGGCATGCATGATGGAAATACTTAAGCATGGTTGTTCTGCTCTGAACTACCTTATAAAACAAATACCCTGGATAGAGTTACCTCCTACAAATGTATCATATTTTGTTTTAAAGCTTAAGTGCTTTAACCTTGTAATACTCTAGACTTCTAATGGATTGGAAACTGTTTATATCACAAGGATAAAATAAAGGCACTAGAGAGTAGACGTGACCTTTTAATGAAGCCTTAGTACCGCCATCGCAGTAATTGATCACCGATAGCCTCCTGTTATAAAAATAAATGTCTCCTCTCTGCATGCTTGCGACCATCACCATTAGTATTTCTAGAAGCAAAGGGAGATAGAAGAGAAGCCAATATTTACAGAAATAGCAACTTACATTTACAAAGCCAAATGTCCCAAGGCACTTTACAAAAGAGGCTGATTGGACACCAAGCAGGAATTGAGAAGATATGTGGAAGTGGCCAAAGATGTGCCTGAAGAGAGAGTTTATAACAAGTCTTTTGAAAGTGGGATGCGATGTGGAAAGATTTAGGGAAACGATTCCACAGTGCAGGGCCATGACGACTGAAAGCTGTGCTGGTGACAGTGGAGGGAGGGAATGGACAGTGGAGTGGAGACTCAGAAGAGCAGAGAATGCCAGCTGGGACACGGCTGGAGGAGGTTGCAGAGATAAGTTGGAGCAAGGGAATGGAAGTATTTGCAAACGAGAACAAAAAAGGTTGCAGAAATATTTTTGCAAATAAAGCTGTCTCAGTTTCGACTCATGTCCAGGACACTCACACAGTGGATATGAGCAGTAAGAACATAAGAAATAGGAGCAGGAGTCAGCCATTTGGCCCCTCGAGCCTGCTCCACCATTCAGTAAGATCAACTCAACTCCACTTTCCTGCATTATCCCCATATCCCTTGATTCCCTTAATATTCAAAAATCTATCGATCTCTGTCTTGAATATACCTTGTACCTTTACCTGACGAAGGGGCAACAGCTCCGAAAGCTCGTAATTTTAAATAAATCTGTTGGACTATAACCTGGTGTTGTGCGACTTCTCATTTTTGTCCACCCCAGTCCAACACCGGCATCTCCGCATCTTGAATATACTAAGCGACTGAGCCTCCACAGCACTCTGGGGTAGAGAATTCCAAAGATTCATCTCCCTCTGAGTGAAGAAATTTCTCATCTCAGTCCTAAATGGCCGACCCCTTATTCTGAGACTGTGACCCCTGGTTCTAGACTCCCCAGCCAGGGGAAACATCCTCCCTGCATCTACCCTGTCAAGCCCCTCAAGAATTTTATATGTTTCAATGAGATCACCTCTCATTCTTCTAAACTCTAGAGAATATAGGCCTAGTCTACTCAATCTCTCCTCATAGGACAATCCCCCCATCCCAGGAACCAGTAAGTTCAGCGATGAACACTCCTCCTTTAATATGGTGGTGATGGTAGCATGGCCTTAGTTAAATTGATAGTCACTGATGTACTTTTGCCATCTATTATGTATATATCATCTTTTTACATTATCTGTGTGCTGCTTTTAGACTAATGTAAAAGAAGTTATTTTGAAGTGGGGGTTGTTATCTGATTATGTGCTGACCATATACTGATTAACAGTTGATAAACTTCTAGTGCTGAGATCTCAATCGTTAATGCTTCATTTGAAGCCACCATTGTGATCAGTGAAAGGGATCAGTCTGAGCAGGCTAACAGACTCAATAGCAAAATACTGCCGATGCTGGAAATCTGAAATAACAACAGAAAATGCTGGAAACACTCAGCAGGCCAGGCAGCATCAGATGCTGAGTGTTTCCAGCATTTTCTGTTGTTATTTCAGGCTAACAGACTGTTTCATATTAGGAAAATAAAATAAATTCAAATTCACTTTTTTTTTTAAAAGGCAAAGAATAGCCTAGAACTTGGAGAGAAAAACTTACCTGAAGATAAAAGAAATATTATCTAGTGAAAGCCGGTGAAAATGTTCAGAGTTTTCCTGCAGCTTCTCCCCCTTTCCTCTGCTTTGAAGATTGTGAAGGGAATTGTCAAAACTGGTCCAAACAAATTATCGACTAACGAAAGGCTTAAACATTGGGGGAGACAAGTTCAGAGTAAAAAAGGGGAGTCAGGTAAAACTTTTTCACCCAAAAGGTAATAGGGTTGCATAATAAATTAACAGGAGATGACTGTTGAAGCAATCACTATAAATTATGGTTACCAACCCTTCAGATTGCCCTGGAGTCTCCAGAAATCGAAGATTAACCTCCAGGACACTGCTGTGGGACTGCGCACGCGCATCTACTTTATTTCATCGGCAGCAGTCGTGTTCTTTATAGTGAAGTTGCCAACTCTGGTTTAATGTATTCCTGGAGGTTTCATCACTTAAACTCCTGCGTCCAACTGCCCTGCCCCCCGACCCTCCTGCCATTGGTCGCCCAACATGACCATCCTCACGGTGCCCTGCCAACCGTAGTATTTAAGAAATGAGAAAATGCCCGTGAGCAATCCTGGAGAAAAATCATAGGGGCATTAAAAAAAATTGAGGTTTTTTTTTCCATTTTCTCTGAACATTTCTGTTTATTAGTTATAAAAATATTAGAGGTGAGGGGGGAGAAAAGGCTGTTTGACTGACGGTCAAGAATCATTTAATCGGGTAATGAAGAGCCTTTAGCTTTCCAATTGGCATGGGAAGGCGGGGCACCGTGAGGATGGACATGTTGGGCGACCAATGGCAGGACGCAGGAGGTTGAGTGAGGAATACATTCAACCAGAGTCGGCAACTTCACCATAAAGAACACGACTGCTGTCAACGAAATAAACTAGATGCGCGTGCGCAGTCCCAGTGTTTTTTTGATCGTTCTCGCTGGTCTTCCCACAGATTGGTGAGAGAGAAAGGTGAGGGGGTGGAAATTTCAGGTATTGTGAGGTCTGTAATATGACCTGAAGGTGATATTAGGATGTTGTCAGACTGTGAGAGTTTGATTGTACTCTCGCAGAGCGTGCTTATCACTAACAGCTCCTACGTCGGTTGTGGTTTGAAGACGTGGCTGGTGAACAGAATGCAGGCGCAGGACGTTAGGATTTAATCAGCTGGGAAAAGGATCATTGAGAAAGAGAGTAGAGACAGTGAGAGGAGCGCTAGACAAAGAAACTGGGGAGGAAAACGAGAGGGAGGGCGGAGAAGGAACGCAAGAAGAGAGAGTGGCAGCGCTGTGATTAATTCATCAGAGTGAACTGCTAAAACTTCCAGTACAATTTAATGAGGAAATGTGACTTGAAGGTGATATTAGGATGTTGTCAGATTGTGAGAGTTTTAGATGTTGTCAGATTGTGTGAGTTTTAGATGTTGTCAGATTGTGAGAGTTTTATTGTACTCTTGCGGAGTGTGTTTATTGCTCTCGGGTCCTGTGCCGGTTGTGATGAATGTTACTTTTTCTTATTTGGGACCTAACATTTGTGCAGCTTCCGGTTCGATGGCAGCAGTCACTCTGTAATATAAATGAGTGCAAGAAGCAATTAAATGTAATGATCCGAGCACTGGTCACTCACTGCTCCATGCAATGACCAGTGATGTTTCCTCTCTTGGTTGTGGGCTATTTTCTTTCTAGGCCTCACTACGTCTTACTGGGGCAGTCTTTAATGTGCCTGCTCTTTCTTAAACTGGTGTGGTGTAACTGATGATCTCCATTTTATTTTATTCAGGTTTCGCATTAGGTAAAGCACCTGACAGAATAACAGCTCTCCGAAAGGTAGGATTTTGAGTTTTTTTTATCATTATAGGTTTTACTTTAGGTTAGGAACTCCCGGGAGCTGCATTTTTGAGCATAGATGAGAAAAATACCACATTTCTATGCAATTGAGGAGAAAAAAACAACTTGC
Organism: Squalus acanthias; assembly: GCA_030390025.1. Classification (NCBI taxonomy): domain Eukaryota; kingdom Metazoa; phylum Chordata; class Chondrichthyes; order Squaliformes; family Squalidae; genus Squalus; species Squalus acanthias. The sequence goes on from CM059433.1 coordinate 122,025,948, forward strand.
AAGTTAAATTTTTAAACACTCAACATAATTGGGCATCTTTGCTCCCTTTCCAGTGATACCTATAAAAATTGTACTTTTTTTCTTGCTCAGCGTCAGCGCCCAACACCCTCTGCTGGCCCAGTGAAAGCAATGATCATCGATGAGTATGGAGAGCCAACGCAAAGTGAAGAAACATGTTTATACGCTCAACCTCCGCAACCGCAGGAGGATGCTGGTGGCCATGGGAGCCTTCCATTCCATGAGTTTTTTTAAACAGAATTCACAATAAATACCAGATATGGCGTGGTGGGGTCCACAATACTCATGATTAATGCCACTGTAGGATCTTTTATATAAAAAAAACTTCTTACATTTTTTCGACCAAGCTTTGGGCCACCTCTCCTAGGTCCTGTCTCACGAACCGGCCTTTCCTCCTTTATAGAAACATAGAAGATAGGAGCAGGAGTAGGCCATTCGGCCCCTCGAGCCTGCTCTGCCATTTAATGAGATCATGGCTGATCATCCAAATTCATCCCTGTCCCTGCTTTCTCCCCATATCCCTTGATCCCTTTAGCCTTAAGAAATATATCTATCTCCTTCTTGAATATATTTAATGAATTGGCCTCAACTGCCTTCTGTGGTAGAGAATTCCACAGGTTCACCACTCTCTGGGTGAAGAAATTCCTCCTCCTCTCAGTCCTAAATGGCTTACCCCTTATCCTTAGATTATGACCCCTGGTTCTGGACTCCCCCGCCATCGGGAACATCCTTCCTGCATGTAGTCTGTCTAGTCCTGTTAGAATTTTATAAGTTTCAATGAGATCCCCTCTCATTCTTCGAAACTCTAGCGAATATAAGCCTAATCGACCCAATCTCTCTTCATACGTCATTCCTGCCATCCCAGGTATCAGTCTGGTAAATCTTCGCTGCACTCCCTCCATGGCAAGAGCATCCTTCCTCAGATAAGGCGACCAAAACTGCACACAATACTCAAGGAGTGGTCTCACCAAGGCCTTGTACAACTGCAGCAAGACAACCTTGCTCCTGTACTCGAATCCTCTCGCTATGAAGGCCAGCATACCATTTGCCTTCTTAACCGCCCGCTGCACTTGCATGCTTACCTTCAGCGACTGGTGCACAAGGACTCCCAGATTTCGTTGCACTTCCCCTTTTCCCAATCTATTGCCGTTCAGATAATAATCTGTCTTCCTGTTTTTGCCACCGAAGTGGATAACCTCGCATTTATCCACATTATACTGCATCTGCCCAATCACCCAACCTGTCCAAATCATACTGGAGTTTCTCTGCATCCTCCTCGCAGCACACACGCCCACCCAGTTTTGTGTCGTCTGCAAACTTGGAGATATTACATCTAGTTCCCTCGTCTAGATCATTAATATATATTGTGAATAGCTGGGGTCCAAGGACCGATCCCTGCGGTACCCCACTAGTTACTGCGTGCCATTCTGTTTATTTTGTTCCTTCTCTCTCCCCGCCTTATAAAGCACCTTGGGTCTTTTTCTACATAAAAGGCACAATATAAATACAAGTTGTTGTCTTATCCTGGATATGGCTTTAAGAGTCATGGAATGATATAGCACAGAAAGACGCCATTCGGCCCATCGTGCCTGTGCCGGCTCTTTGGTGGAGCTATCCAACTGGTTCCACTCCCCCGTTTTTTCCCTTCAAATATTTATCCAATCCCTTTTTGAAAGTTACTATGGAATCTGCTTTCAGACAGTGCATGCCAAATCACAACAACTTGCTGTGTAAAAAAAAAAGTTTTCCTCATGTTGCCTCTGGTTCTTTTGCCAATCACCTTAAATCTCTGTCCTCTGGTTACCGACCCTTCTGCCACTGGAAACAGTTTCTCCTCATTTCCTCTATCAAAACTGTTCATGATTTGGAGTCACCTTTTATTCCGAAATGTTTAAATAATTGTCACTTTTCTATGGAGAACGGAAAACAATTATATTATGTTACGGAGACAGTATCGTATGGACTCGTAATCCAGAGAATGTGAGTCCCACCATGGCAGTTTGATCATTTGAAGTCGGTATAAAATAAATCTGGAAATAAAGAGCTGATATCAATAAAAGTAACCATGAAGCCATCAGATTGTCGTAAAAGCCCAACTGGTTCACTGCTGTCCTTTTAGGGAATGAAACCGCCATACTTACCTAGACTGGCCTATATGTGATTCTAGTCCCACACCAATGTGGTTGACTCGTAACTGCTACAAACCCACACAGACTGCAGGGGTTCAAGAAGAAGCCGTATCACCTTCTCAAGGACAACTAGGGATGCTGGCCTTGCCTGCGACACCCACGTCCTGAGTGAATTTTTAAAAAAGTGTACTTTCCATTCATTTACTGCTATTCATCTACTATGTTTCACCTCCGCATTCTCCTAATTTCCTCTGAATTTATTCTTGTGTTATAAATCATTAATCAAATTGAAAGAACCAAGTACTCAAACTGCAGCACTCTAATTCAAATGCACATTTTATTGCTTTTGGGGTTTTTTTTCCTTGTTTTTATTTATTGACCCAAGATTGATGCACAAGAGTAGTTTGCTTTGTAATATGTTTGACTCTAGGACAGAATAAACTCTGGAACAGTTGTAAAGGTGTTCTAGGAGATTTGGCTCAGCTGCTAATCCTCTGTGACACTATGACAGAGGGCAGCACCACACTGGCACTTAAGCCACAGCTCCACGTTTCTGCCAGAACGCAAGAGCTGGTGCAGGCCCACCTCCGCATTCTGCACTGCTCCTGCAGTCTCTGCAGAATAACAGCATTGAAACTTCTTGCACCTCAGCCAGTGCTGACGTTATCCCACCAAGGAGTAACTATTTTGTGCACATTGATCTCTAACACAAGCTTGCACGGCCAACATGATCTGTACCACAGACGCCATCAATGCAGCTCTGTGGCCAACTCGCCTGAGAAGGGCCTCGGGCAGAGTGACTTAGTTTCCGCTGGTTTTCCCATTTCCCTACATAGAGTCACTGCTGTGCAGCATTTCCCCCACCTAGTGGCTGCACTGAGAATGGGCAAAAATAATTAGCCAAGTTGGTTTGATTGACCAGCAGTCCTGGGACTCAAACTCAGTATTACCTGACTAGAGTTGAGCTGGACTGCTTTACCTCACAAGCTACGTGATTTACCTCATTAATAAATGTAATAATGATACTTTTGGCCTCAACCAACTGTTTCAGTGCTCCATTTCAGTTGCTTGTTTTGTTTAATTTCTAGGCAAAGAACAGAGCCATCCACTACTTGTACTACATAGAGATGTACAACAACCACGGCAGTAAGTATCCATTGTTGGTCATTCCATACCCTTCTGAACTGTAGGAGTATAACCGTAGGAGACCTGAGAAACCACATGTCGTGCGCACACATGAGAATGTCGTGACAATGCAGATGGATAGTTCTGTGCATGGTCTCCCATCCCTGTGTCAAAATAAACCCCAGGATTTGCAGCATTGCACCAGTTTGCTTTTTCTGCGGACCTCTGGTTTGCTAGTCCAGTCTCCTAACAATCATTTTATCTGCCAGAACAGTAACATTGCTTCCACTGTGTTGTAGTCCTAGATTACAAAGAGCAATTTAGGCAATTTCAGTCGTTATTTGTTTTCCCCATAAGGACCCAACACAGTCCAGTGACAAAAGCAGCAAATTGCTGAGTGTCGGGAGGAAATCCAAAGGAAGTTGAGTTGTTCCACCTGTTCCACAGCTGTTTTCTGGCCTTATCGCCTTCAGGGTCCAATTAATAGCACCTGCAAGGTTGCTACATGGAGCCAGCCACAAAGATTTCCTATTATTGTCTAGGTTGATATAATGATGCATACCCTGGTGCTTTAAAAAACACAGGAGTAGGAGGTTTACAAGATAGTAAACATATCAACATCCAGAGATACAAACAGGCTAAGACCAGCTAGTCCGTCAAACCTGTCCCAAACAGTCACAACACAACGCAGCATCATGACTCCCAGTGCACCCTCCCCCACTTATGGGCAAGTAATCGCCTCGGAGAGAAAAACGCGAGGCCAATTTAGGGGGAAACATCTCGAAAATTCCCTCTGACCTAGAAGGCAATCAAAACAAGTTCCAGGAGATCACAGTGACCATGAGGTACATACTCAGGGTCACACCTATCTTTTGTGCGTAGTGATATTACCCACAGTAAGGAAAAAATTAATCTGGAAAATTACTTTAAATTAAATTGCAAGGGTGGGACAAAGGGAAACGAGCTCAATTGAGTAAAAGGCAAATTTAAGACTGATATTAGGAACTTCTTTCACACATTAGAAATGATCGCTACATGGAATGGACTTCTGGATAGAGTAGTGGCGGTGAAAACTGAGAATCATTTACGAAAATATTGGATGCTGCAATGGGTGGTCTTTAGGGTCTTTCTGAATGGATGAACTAAGATGGGCCGAATGGCCTTGCTTATCTGTAATTTTGTGAGAGACCATGTGTGGCACTGCCTATCTGAAATATCATGATCTTATCAACCCAGACTACACTCATATAGTATGTAAAGTTCTTGTTGATTTTAAACACTGTGTCTGTCCCCACTCGAAACAGTAAATTTCCATCTTGTGAAATCTACTCAAGTTTGCTATGGAGACAATTACATAAATAAAAGCTCTGTTGGATTTTTATTGTGTGCTAAAAATGGTTTGTAAACAGCAGGGCACGTGTCAAACACAGCAGGTTGGTGAAGCAGACAGTGTAGCTTTAAAGGGAACATCTCGTGACCTTGTCAAACTGCCCTATTTGACTGTCGGTCACAAGCTGATAATCTTACTCAACCTCCACATCCAAATTAATAAGTGGGCAAAATACAGGAAGACCACCAACTTCAGGTGAGATTGGGAGTATAAGGAATATAATTGCAGAATGATTTTTTTTAAAAAAACAATAGATCAGTAAGCTTTTGCACAATTAATGCAGCTGGCTCCATTTTTGTTCGCGATGGCATCACCGTGGCCAGATTTACTTCTCTTGACACTGTACACCCTGGCTGCCACATGATGTGCCAGATTGACACCATCCCACACCAGCACCGTGAAGCATCCCTTTAATGTCCAAGCCATTCCATGCACACTCATCACAATAGTGGGGGTGGGGGGGGGAAAGTTATGTCTGAACATTCACTGGAACTCAGTAAGGCACTTTTCAAGGTGCGCACACATCTGTCCAATAAGGGGCAGTGTTGGAAAAATAGATTTCACTGTATGACATCACATTACCAGAAACGTCACATGGACATTGGCTAAACCTCTCAAGTGCCTACCCTTGTGTGTTGTTAGTTGCTATGCTTGCAGTAGGATGCGGGTGAGTGTGAGGGGTGGCTAGTGAGATGGGGAAGTGATAATGTAGATAGAGAGGGAAGGGTGGAGGTGCAAGGTAAGTTGGTGTGAGTAAGGATGTGCAGGGGAAGGGTATGGAAGGCAGAGTGATGGGGATGTGTTGAGTGGCACAGCAGGATGAGGTTGAGTGTGGCTTTGCAGTAACGTTTCATGATCCACTGAGATCATTGAAAGGTTTGCGCCACTGCAGCCTGTTCCTCCTGACGACATCCCTGCTTGTGCCCTCCTATGTAATGTCCTGGGGAGGTCTCTTCCGCCCTTGGAAGGGAAGAGAACCTCCCTGCTTGCTGTGACTCCCTCCATAAGCATATGGAGGGAGTCATTTGAGAGCCTGGGTGCAAGTATCCACCTTTGTGCAGTGCTTGTCAGTGTTTGCAGCACCTCAATGCTGTCAAACACTGACAGAACAACTGTCAAACTCAATGTGGCCGTGGTCCCTTTAAAGAAACCGGCTGATGACACGTCATCAAATGATGTCATCAGACCCGCTTCCTGTTAATTGGCCGGGAAGCCCGCAGGACGGGCTTAACAAGACCAATCAAGGGAAAATCCCTTTGACAGAGCGGCTGCAGCCAGGATCGTGACTGGAACCCAGAAACCAGCTCTCCCGCCACCATCCCAACACCGATGATAAAATCACGGCCTTTGTTTCTGTTTCCATTCTTCTGTCTTCCTCCATTTCTTCTCTAGTAAGGTATACATTTTTAATCTGGATCAACTGAGAAGTTATGCTGTGAAGGTTCCCATTAAACTTACAGAACTTGACCCAGTTTAAGTTTGTCATAGTTTCCCAGAATGCAAGGACATACTAGGGCCAATTTTCTCCCTCTTTTGCCTTGACGTGCACTTCCAGTGGGTGAATTGGGAGGCGTATTTTAACAACTGAAACCTGTCTACAGCAAAATAAAAAAACTGCCGCTGTATTGGCAGTCTCACTGAAAGTCATTCATATGGATAACGAAAATGCCCCTCTGATTAAGTACGGGTGTATCTGAGGTTCGGGATTAAAGCAGAGTAGAGAAATCTTTACTGTGTATCTAATCTGTGCTTTACCTGGGAGCACTTGATGTTGACATCAAAAGTAGAAATGTGTTTTACACAAAAAACTGGAAAGCAATAGCAATGTGTGTAGTCTAAAAACAGAAAATGCTGGAGGTGTGTGTCAGCATGTCCCTCCGCATCTGGAAAGAGGAGATATGTTGACGTTTTGGAAGTTGCCCCTTTGTTAGAACTCAAACTGTCTCCCCATAAGTCTTAACCAATCTCTTCTCTTTTCAGCTGCTGATAGACTAACTGTGTGCTTCCAGCATTTTCTGTTTTGATTTCAAATTCCGATTGTTGATGATTTTTTTTTAATCACTATGTATTTCAGTAGTGTGTGCCAAGAAATAGAACATAAGAACATAAGAAACAGGAGCAGGAGTAGGCCAATCGGCCCCTCGAGCCTGCCCCGCCATTCAATAAGATCATGCTGATCCAATCGTGTCCTCAACACCACTTTCCCGCTCTCTCCCCATACCCCTCGAGTCCCTTGTAGTTCAAATGTCTGTCAATCTCCGCCTTGAATATATTCAGTGACTCCGCCTCCACAGCTCTCCGGGGTAGAGAATTCCAAAGATTCATGACCCCTGAGAGAAGAAATTCTTTCTCATCTCCGTCTTAAATGGACGACCCCTTATTCTGAAACTATGACCCCTAGTTCTAGATACCCCCACTAGGGGAAACATCCTCTCAGCATTCACCCTGTCGAGCCCCCTCAGAATCTTATATGTTTCAATAAGATCACCTCTCATTCTTCTAAACTCCGATGAGTATCGGCCCAACCTGCTCAACCTTTCGTCATACGTCAACCCCTTCATCCCAGGAATCAACATAGTGAACCTTCTCTGTACTGCCTCCAATGCAAGTATATCCTTCCTTAAATATGGAGACCAAAAGTATACGCAGTACTCCAGGTGCGGTCTCACCAGCGCCCTGTAAAGTTGCATCAAACCTTCCCTATTTTTATACTCCATTCCCTTTGCAATAAAGGCCAACATTCCATTTGCCTCTAATTACTTGCTGTACCTGCATGCTAAGTTTTTGTGTTTCATGTACTAGGACCCCCCAGATCCCTTTGTACCACAGCATTTTGTAGTCTCACTCCATTTAAATAATAATTTGCTTTTTCATTCTTCCTTCCAAAGTGGATAACCTCACATTTTCCCACATTGTACTCCATCTGCCAAATTTTTGTCCACTCACTTAACCTATCTATATCCCTTTGCAGACTCTTTGTGTCCTCCTCACAACTTGCTAACCCACCTATCTTTGTATCACCAGCAAATTTGGCTACAGTACACTTGGTCCCTTCATCCAAGTCATTAATATAGATTGTAAATAGTTGAGGCCCCAGCACTGATCCCTGTGGCACCCCACTAGTTACTGATTGCCAACTGGAAAATTACCCATTTATCCCGACTCTCTGATTTCTGTTAGTTAGCTAATCCCCTATCCATGCCAAAATATTACCCCCAACCCCGTGCTCTCTTATCTTGTGCAGTAACCTTTTATGTGGCACCTTATCGAATGCCTTCTGGAAATCCAAATACACTACATCTACTGGTTCCCCTTTATCCACCCTGTTTGTTACATCCTCAAAGAACTCTAGCAAATTTGTCAAACACGATTTCCCTTTCATAAAACCATGTTGACACTGCTTGATTGTCTTATGATTTTCTAAATGTCCTGCTATTACCTCCTTAATAATGGATTCCAGAATTTTCCCAATGACAGATGTTAGGATAACAGGCCTATAGTTTCCTGCTTTCTGTCTCCCTCCTTTCTTGAATAGTGGCGTTACATTTGCAGTTTTCCAATCCGCTGGGACCTCTCCAGAATCTAGGGAATTTTGGAAGATTACAACCAACGCATCCACTATCTCTGCAGCCACTTCTTTTAAGACCCTAGGATGCAGGCCATCAGGTCCAGGGGACTTGTCGGCCTTTAGTCCCATTAGTTTGCCAGTACTTTTTCTCTAATGATAGAGATTGTTTTAAGTTCCTCCCTCCCTATAGCCCCTTGATTATCTATTATTATTGGGATGTTTTTAGTGTCTTCTACCATGAGGACCGATCCAAAATAATTGTTTCGAGTCTCTGACATTTCTCTCTTTCCCATTATTAATTCCCCAGTCTCATCCTCTAAGGGACCAACGTTTACTTTACTAAATAAAACAGATTAAAACAAGCAGCATGTTTGTTAAGTGTATATATCAACTAAAATGTATTTTGTCTTAATGCAGTTTATCAGGATATAACGTCGAGGTTCAAGCGAACAACAATCAAAATGAAGAAACAGAACTACGGTAAGACTAATGTACGAAAGGTGATGTGCATAATTAGGTGCACCACACTAATTAAAGTGCCCATTTGGATCACATTGGAGGGGGAAATCCAATTCTACCACTTCAGTAAAGAGGATTTTGGCACACTAAATTAAGCAATTAAGTAATTTTTGGTCTAATTCCAAAAACTGAAAGTATCTTTCAAGTGTTGCTAGTAAACTCCTTTATTAATCTTTATACCAGAATAAGAATTGAAGATATTCCATAAAAACATGTGTGTGAAATATGTAACATAGATCTGATTTTTTTTTTTACTGCTGGCTGGCATGATTAACAGCTCCTTTGCACAGCCACTTATCTGCCCTTCAAAACCACTGTCATCAACCACTGCCTTAAAGCATCCACTCTCAGCAGCTCTGTCCTCTCAAATTACCATCTAACCTCCCATTCCTCCCTAAGGTTCTTGAACACACCAACTCCACGGTCACTATTCCATATTCAAATCTCTTCAGTCTGGTTTCCATCCTGCCTACAGCACTACACAACCCTGGTCAAAGGCATTGTTGCCAGCCCATTTGCCCAACATGACTCGGTTTCACACACATAGAAACGTAAATAATAACAATGTCTATCTTAGTCGTGTACTTTTCTGAATGAATGACATATTTATATCGCGCCTTTCACGACCACCGGACGTCTCAAAGCGCTTTACAGCCAATGAAGTACTTTTGAAGTGTAGTCACCGTTGTAATGAGGAAACACGGCAGCCAATTTGCACACAGCAAGCTCCCACAAATAGCAATGTGATAATGACCAGATAATCTGTTTTAGTGATGTTGGTTGAGGGATAAATATTGGCCAGGACACCGGGGATAACTCCCCTGCTCTTCTTCGAAATAGTGCCATGGAATCTTTTACGTCCACCTGAGAGAGCAGACGGGGCCTCGGTTTAATGTCTCATTCGAAAGATGGCACCTCCGACAGTGCAGCACTCCCTCAGCACTGCACTGAAGTGTCAGCCTAGCTTTATGTGCTCAAGTCCCTGGAGTGGGACTTGAACCCACAACTTTCTGACTCAGAGGCGAGTGTGCTACCCACTGAGCCACAGCTGACATGGTTTAATTTTGCCTGCTAAATAACAGGCAGCATTCTTTTATTTTAGTCCATTAATATTTATTGACATGCATGATGAGCTGTAATACACATCAATATTTCAACGAATGGTTTAATCTCTTGTCCAAGATCAAAATATATGGCCTAGCAATGTAAGCAGGCTTTGCTGAAAGTTTAAAGACAGTTTAACACTTTTTTGAAGCCTTTGGATGCAACACACCACTAAAATAATCCTGCTCTCTTGAGTGTAGTTTCAGTACTTCTAATCCGCATATGTACTGTGTTTTTAAACATATTAATTATTTTTGTGCCTCAGGGTATGGACTACATTGTCATCGAGCTATCATTACAATATGCAAATTAATCGGAATTAAGGACATGTATGCAAAGGTTTCTGGATCAACAAATCTATTGAATATGACCAGAGCCCTTTTCCAAGGATTATCAAAACAGGTAAGGCTGGATCTAAAAACACATGGACGCTATTAGTCTGTTTTCAGCTTGGCCGAATCAGATATATTTAATGAGTGACATCAAACTAGTCTGGATAACTGTCAACCAGGCTTCAAATGGTTTATTAATGTAAAATTTACATTAATCTGCATTTTACATATTAAATCTGATCATTTTGTAGTTCCCCTGTAACTCATTTGGTAAAGACAGCTTGCAGTTGAGCCATACAAACCAGTCCCTGGGTTAGCTGATCCTGGCTGCGGAAACAGTAGGGGTGCGATAGTTGGCCTCGGTAGGCCAGGACTGGGGACGGGGAAATCAGCCAGGGCTCCTGCTCCTGAATGCTCTTCAGCAACCTCCCATGGAAAGGACAGGTGTGGACATTGGGCGAGGAAAGATCAGAATCGGCCATGATGGTCCCTGCTGCCATCCCCAGTGGTCGAATAGTCTGCTGGCCAATCACTGCCTCGGCTCATACATGAAGAATAGCCACTTGGGCAGTGTGCCAGAGGGTGACTGGTGCCTGTAAACCGTACTCCAGTGAGCATCAGTCCACTCAGCAGAGGACGGAAGAGTGAAGGGGAAGTAAATAGAAAAAAAAATTAAAATTTAATTTCATCTTAAACAGCTTTTCCTTCTTTGTTAAATATTTTTTACATATAGCAGATTTCATTTTTGTTGTATTGTCTCCTTTTCTCCCTTAATAGGCGTCGATGTACTCCTGCAGCTGAGAGAGAGGTGATCTGCTGCCAGGCCTCGACTAACACCTCTTTTCAGCTGGCTGCTATGGGCGGGAGGAGGGGTGTAGGTAAAAAAAAATAGGCAGGCTTGCACCTCACAGGAAAGGAGATATAGGATTGAGCATTCTCCATGCCTCATCACGACAGGGCTTTGTAGGGATCTCCTTTCATGTGTCCCTGGATACTTGTTTCAAAATGGTTTGAGACACCTACTTAACAGTCTTGAGTATAGGAACGATCCTTGGAGAGTTTTATCAGTCTCTTGGCCAGCTTTTTAATCCACTTTTTCCTATTCTCTGCAACTTCCATATAAATCCTTTAACATCCTTGAATGAAATGACCAACAGTCACCCTGTTATCCCATTGCTAGTAATTGTTATATATAAATATGTATAAGATGTACACTGTTCGTTAGTCCTGTATCTTTGAGGTAAAGAAGTTGCAACAAAGTTGTTAGCTACTATAACTTGGCTAAAAACTGACGTCGGTAGGTTGTATGATCAAAATGTTTCATGCTGTTTATTTTTATTGCTACAATCTCATAGGAGACTCACGGCGACTTAGCTGACAAGGAGGGGTTACATGTAGTCGAGTTTCGAAATGAGCGTGGGCCTTTGCCCCTGATTGTTGCCTCCCCACAAGGAGCAGTCAGGAAGGTGCCCGAACCTGAAGATGAAATTCCCGACACCAAGCTGGATTGGAGTGAAGTGAAAGCAGCCCAGGGTATGAAACGGTCCGTCTGGGCAAATGTCAAGCGGACAATATGGTGACCAGCTGGTACTCGACGATGAGGCAGTTTTACTTCTTGAATTTGTAAAGAAAGCTGGAGATCCCAGCTGAGAATTCAAAAGCTTTCCGCAGAGCCTGGCACCACATAGAAGGATTACCTATGTTTAACGTCATCTGCCCTGATTGTAGTTTATGGGTGAAAAGATTTACTAATTAAATTAATTTTCCAATATTGTCATGGTTTCTTTATCTGGAAGAGTGGAGCATTGCAAGCATATGTTACACACTATGTTGTCTTTCACCATATAAAGCAAATAAAATTCATTGTATTTAATTTCATAGAGTGCTGACTTTGTTAATATTAATGCAAAGTTAATTTTCTGGTATCTGATACAGCTGTCATGGGAGAGGGGAGTTATGCAATTTCACCAGCATTCCGAATATCATCAAAATTATACTTCACCGTGTCCACTTCCAAAGAACAAAGTGTGCGTACAATTTATGGGAGAAATCTTAGTTCATGCCCAATGGCACTTAATGCCGAACTTTGTTTTGGCTCTAGATAATATAGGAGAAAGTAGCGAAAGGATAGACTTGAGACAGAATAGATATGATGCTGCAGTGCCTACATTTTAACTGCCACTTGCTGACTAACGCCAGATTCTATTTTAAGAGTGCTTACATGCTGGTCTGTGGAGATCCATTATGTGTAGCCCATAATTGCCCTGTTCAGGAGCCACCGGTGCATTTTATTCAATTTTTTATCAATTTTGTGCAGCGTATGCTTTTTAGCAGAATCTGAAATGACTAATAATGCTTCTATAACCAACACTTCAGCACTATGCAAACGTTAAGGGATGATTGATGTGTGACTAGTAGGTGGGTGAATGGAAGGTTACCCAGTGTTCAATGGAAAGTTGTGATTGTTTTAATTAAAACGCGCTAACGAAACACATTTGTATAAGTTGTTTGTTAAAAAGTTTAACTGCCTTCAGTTTGCATTTAAAGCTGTAATTACCCCACAACCACAAGTACCGTAAAGTTAAACACTAAAACTTCTCGCTTTATCAAATATAGCCTCCTTGCAATAAATCTCTATTAGAATGAAATAAATCTTGATGCTCCAATTCACTTACTGTGTAATTAATAATCTAAAACTTCTGGTGACCATAGAATCATAGAGTCTTACAGTACAGAAGGAGGCCATTCGGCCAGCCATGCCTGTGCCGGCTATTTGTAAGAGCTATCCGATTAATCCCACTCCCCCACAGTCTTGAAAATGTTTCCTTTCTAAGTATATATCCAATTCCCTTTTGAAAGTTATTATTGAATCTCCTTCCACCACCCTTTCAGGCAGTGCAATCCAGATCATCATAACTCACTGTGTTAAAAAAAAAAATTCTCAACTGTCCTCTGGTTCTTTTGCCAAATACTGTAAATCTGTGTCCTCTGGTTACCGATCCTCCTTCCAGAATCCAGGGGGTGGTGGCTCTCTGATCCAAATAGTGTTGAAATCAGATTTTGTGATTCAGTCCTGTTATTCTGACCCTATGAGAAAAAACGTAGGCAGCATACATGAATGACCACAAATTGCAGAGTTCAGCAACATGATGGCATTAGGCAACTTCTTACATAGTACATTCTGAGATCTGAAACACAAACTATCTTGTAATTATAATGAGGCAAGGCAACGCAACCCAACTTGGCCACTTTGGAAAAAGTTATTTCACATTTTGGGAACTAGACTTTGGCTAGATTATAATAGTTCGAGTCTGCAATCTGCAAGACAACTAGGAATTGGCACTCCTTATACAGCAAAATCTATTACCTGCTTGTAGTGAAATCTCTCTCTATTAATTTTCCATTGTTTCACGATGAGCAGTGCAATGGGCCTCACAGGTAAATGGATGCCAGACCTCCAATTTGTGGAGTTTTTACTACCAGTCTGTGTGCTGAACCAATCTCTTAAAAAGTGTTGATTCAAATTCAGCTTGCACTGAGTGTTTGCAGAATTGCAGTCCTTTTCACAAGTTGTATGTTTCATTTCTGATCATGCCCCTAATTTGAACAAATCAAGGGGTAGAACTCGGTTCTCGTTGCACACCTTTTACAAGGAAAAATCCCAAATTGGGTCAGGCCATTTTTCAGGCGTCTGGAGCAGCCACCTACAACAGGCTTTAGGCCCCAAATGGTAAATTGCTCATTGAAAGTACGTTCCCTCCTGATCCTGATCAAAATGCAGAAATAAATGAATAAATAATGCACAATTTAACAGACTGAATAATCTACAATGAAAATCTGTGCTTCATTTAAATATTTCAAAAGAAAGGATTTGCATTGATATACTGTAGCGCCTTTCACGACCACAGGACATCCCAAAGCTCTTTACAGCCAATGAAGTACTTTTGAAGAGTAGTCACTGTTGTAATGTAGGAAACCCATCAGCCAAGTTGCGCACAGCAAGGTCCAACAAGCAACAATGAAATAACTGACCAGATCATCTGTTTTAGGTGCTGTACTGTCTTAATTTTCAAGTAATTCTTGTCATTTTCTGAGTCTTTTTCATCTCCAGTTAGCAAACTGCAAGTGACATAGATCACATGAGCGCCAGTGACTGAATACGTCAGCAGCACATGAATGCCAGTGACTGAATAGGTCAAGCGTGATGCTATCACACAGGTATCTGCTGAACAGAAATGCTGTGCTCATAAAGCCGATATATGGGGCACTTTTGCAACAGAATTTTATTTTTCTGGTCTAAAACTTGTCAACAGTCGGTTCCTGCCCAGGTATGTTTGAGTATTTCACAAAGGAAAAGGTCACAAAGCTTCACCTTATATGGCTCACTGGAGAAAACACTTTTACTTCACAACCCAAACCTATTTTGTTCAGCAAAGCATTGATTTTTAACCTTACTTGATCCCTGTCTATCTGTCTCAGAAATGCCTTGCAGTTAATGAGCACTTTGGTATTGTGCTCTTCTGACTGAAGCGGTTGCAGCTCTCTGGAAGCTCGGCTTCATCGCAGACAGGCATCATCATCATGACGCTCATTTAAGGTGTCAAGCAGCCAGCCGTCATTGTATGGCTGAAGAGCCCTCTGGCAGCTTTGCATTTTGCTGGTTGGAAAGACCAATTATCAACTTTGTTTTTAGAGTCTTTACACATCTCAGGCTGTCCAAAAATGTGTGAATATGATGTCATTGCAGTTGCTGTTTGTTTCTGAACTGTATTGTCATATTAATAAAAAAGAAAGACTTGCATTTATAGAGCGCTTTTCACAATCATAGGATGTCCCAAAGCACTTTACAGTTAATGCAGTATTTTTACAGTGTCGTATAGTTGTAATGTAGGAAACTCGCCAGAGAACTTGCACGCAGCAAGGTCCCACAAGCAGCAATGAAATAAATAGCCAGAGCATCTATTTTAGGTGTTGGTTGGGGAATAAATATTGGCCAAGGAGATCTCCCCCTTTGAATAGTGCCGTGGGATCTTTTACATCCACCTGAGAGGGCAGAAGAGGGCTCTGTTTAACGTCTCATCTGAAAGATGGAACCTCTGACCCTGCACCTGTACAGTTTTGGTCTCCATATTTAAGGAAGGATATACTTGCATTGGAGGCAGTGCAGAGAAGTTTCACTAGGTTGATTCCTGGGATGAAGGGGTTGATGTATGACGAAAGGTTGAGCCTATACTCGTTGGAGTTTAGAAGAATGAGAGGCGATCTTATTGAAACATATAAGATTCTGAGGGGGTTTGACAGGGTGGATGCTGAGAGAATATTTCCCCTAGTAGGGGAATCTAGAACTAGGGGATATAGTTTCAGAATAAGGGGTCGCCCATTTAGACGGAGATGAGGAGGAATTTCTTCTCTGAGGGTCGTGAATCTTTGGAATTCTCTACCCCAGAGAGCTGTGGAGGCGGAGTCATTGAATATATTCAAGGCGGAGATTGACAGACATTTGAGCTACAAGGGAGTCAAGTGTTATGGGGAGAGAGCGGGAAAGTGGTGTTGAGGCCAAGATTGGATCAGCCATGATCTTATTGAATGGCGGAGCAGGCTCGAGGGGCCGATTGGCCTACTCCTGCTCCTGTTTCTTATGTTAGCGCTCCCTCAGTACTGCGCAGAAGTTCCAGCCTACATTATGTGCTCAAGTCGCTGGAGTGGGGCTTGAACCCACAACCGTCTGACTCGGAATCAAGAGTGTTACCACTGAGCCAAGGCTGACACCATTATAATAATGGCTATACGTGAGGGCCAGATTAGAAAGCTGAAGAGCTGTTGCGAGTAGCCCTAGAAAGTAAAGTATTCTTTCCGGCATCTATGTACTGCATAGCCCATCATCTAAGTGTAAACTTACACCTATATTTACCATGCAGTCCAATTATATTCTAAACTAGGCAGAACATTTCTTAAGTTAGTTTTGCACTTAGTGAGGTTGGTTAGGTCTGTATAGTTATCCGATGCTCAATTCTGAAATGCACCAGCAATTTTTATTTAATTGTAATAATATGGAGCACTATAATATGCAACAGGTAACGGGCAAAAGATTTTCATATGTATTCAGATTTGAATAATGGAAGTTCCTAAAACCTGATTGAGATTGGGGGGGGTTAATGGTGAAAATTTTAATTAATTTCTTTTCAATCCTAATATCATTTTCCTAGTGCAAGTCGAGGTTTTATTTAACATTTTAGCCATGCTTAGTGCTGAAACTGAGTGCCCAGAGTGGAAGAAAGTTTCATATTCCAGCACATTTGCTTTATTATTTATTCTTGGGATGTGGGCAGCACTGGCAAAGAAGCATTTGTTACTTCACTAGTTGCCCTGAGGGCATTAAGAGTCAGCCATTGTAGTACAGGACTGGAACCATGTGTAGGCCAGACCAAGTCGGGTAGCAGGTTCCCTTCCTTAAAGGGCATCATTCTACCAGTTGCGATTTTACAACAGCGCAGCAGCTTTCTTCGTCAGTTGCCTGATGCCACAAGTTACCAGCTTTACTGAATTTGGTTTCACAACTTGCCATGGTGGGATTTGAACTTGCAACCCAGGGTGCTAGTCGAGTGTGTACACACTACCGTACCCATGATGCCTTGCCTCAATTTACATGGATAAATTTACAACTCAGTCAAAATGTTTTCTTAATGATGACCAAGAATTTCAATTCAAATTGGTTTAAAGTCCAAGGAGAAAATATTGTATGAATAATGGAAGAAATTTTTAGATGACTATTTGTGGCAGAATATTTTACCCTAGCTTTTACAGTAACAAGTGATAACTCTGGTCTGCCAGAGGCTGGAAATCATATAATTTCCATAATTTATGCAAATAACAATATTAATGAAAGAAATGGAAAAAAAAAATACTCAACTGATCTTAAAGTGTTTCAGATAATTAATTACGTTTGAAGTGTGACTTGTTATGTAGAACCAGAGAAGTTTACAGCACAGAAGGAGCCATTCAGCCCATCGAATCTGTGATGGCTCTTTACATGAGTAATCCAAAACTAAAATCATTACCCTGCTCTCTTACATATTCACGTATCCTCTACTTAAAATATTTATCCAATTTTTCCTTAAAAGTTGCAACGGTCTTTGCCTCAACCACTCCTATGGCAAAGCATTCCCTGCTCCAACAACCTTCTCTCCAAGGAAATTTCTCCTAATCCGTCTCTTCACTTAGTAGTCATTTTAAATTGATGAACCCTCGTCACTGACTCCCCAGCCTGAGGAAATAGTCTTTCTCTATTCGCTGTCAACACGCTTAATAATTTTTAAAACCTCCATGAAAGCTCCTCCTGGCCTCCTCTGCTCCAAAGAAAATAGTGCAAGCAAATTTCTAATTTTATATATGTTTGGTAGTTACTTCAAAGAAGGACATCAAGTGCTGTAAGTTTGAACACTGTTCCATGTTTGTCATCCAGTGTCAGTATCAAGCACAGTCTCCTTTGCTGTACACCAACAATGTACCTTAACCCTTAAACTCAGAAGAACAGCTTTACAATGTCGGTGTGAAGTTCCCAAACTGGTTTGGATAAGGTAAGTGCCGATTATTGCCAAGATAGAAGGGCCACAAGGCATAAGTGGAAAGTAAATTTAGAGCAGATAATCTGTGATAAATGTTTGGGACAATATACCATTCAAGGTGATGGAGGTCAAAACATTGGGGTTACTCAAAATATAATTAGATGCCACAATGAGAGAGTTAATGTACTTGACTAGAGGATGAGCTTCAATGGACAAATGGTATTTTCTCATCCCTAACTTTTATATTCATAAAGCTTCTCTGAGTCAGACTGTTAATTGGTGCCATATCATGAGCAGTTTCATGTTACAGACCTTTATTCACCAGAAGTTGACCAAACTAACTTCACTAATGATCCTCATAACCATCAGACTTTCATCCCGTCAGTCTGGGTTGAGTTCAAACTCGGGTGTCAGAGGTGAAAGGACAGTATGTTAACCAATTTCACCACTCAGCCTGTCCTGGGTAGATATTTCTGAATAACCCTGGAAATGCATCTGTTGAAAATAAATAATTATGTTGTTTTATAGTTCCCTATCCAGTATTTGGTAAGGAATTGTCTTGCGTTGTGGCAGACAGTGCTCCCAGTGTGTGTCGTCTGGATTTGTATGCTTTGGAAAAATCCCCAGTCAGAGGAGGTTCACTTAATGGCTCCCTTACAATGTGGTCTCTTTCATTGCACATTGTTGCTGACAGGCCTGTGACATATGCTTAGCCGTAGCATGATTGCATAATGTACCAAGTAAATGGTCCCGGCCGTAAGTAATGTACTTGACTAGAGGATGAGCTTCAATGGACAAATGGTATTTTCTCATCCCTAACTTTTATATTCATAAAGCTTCTCTGAGTCAGATTGTTAGTTGGTGCCATATCATGAGCAGTTTCATGTTACAGATGTGTGCAGGCCCACTGGCCGTGGCTAGTTCTGCAATTTGTCACCCCTTCGTGCAGTATCTCGTTCTGTTGCCTTTAGTACTACAATACTAACTGCGTTCAGTGACGGTGCTGTGACATTGCGGCGCTGCAGTTTACTGCTGTGTTCTATTTATTCTGTCTGTTCTTGGATACCTACCATCTATAATTTTAAATACGATAAAGAAACCACGTTAAAGCCGATAGGTATGATGAGAACGGCATGTGACAGTGTGTGGCTGGGGATGGTTGATAGAAAATATCTGCAATTATGCTGATAAATTGAAGCAAGAATCCAGGTCACTGGGTATTAGAGAAGTCAAAGAGCAGTGAATTACATAAATATACTGTACTATGAATATATGGGATATGGCATTTATAATCGTTATATATTAGGTGGGGGAGGAAATACACTGTCTTTGTATTGGGAAAAAAAGGCTAGACTGGATTCAGTTTGATGTAATGAATTCTTTCTCATCTAGAAACAGTTTGGAATGCAGAAGGAGCAGAAATAAAGTAATGAGAAGAGGCTACAGAGCTGATAGGGAATGTTAAAAGGTCTGCCCACATCATTAGTCACTGAGTGAAATACCATTGCGGGAGGAGACCATAACAATGCTAGAATTAATCTGATACTGGAGCTCACTGAGTGACATTGGGATAATTAACAGGACATTGGAAATGGAGTTTGGGATAAGACAGCACAAGGAAGTTTGAGCACTAGATTAAAGAGCTTTTTAACAGTGTATTAAAAAAGCAAAAGAATACCACCCTACCCACCCCAGTATCTTATTTTAAATTGGACAATAAAAGTTTAAGTGGAAGGATAATATTTAGTGGATACTTGGAGAAAAGAAAGGACCAAATATCCTGAGAAATCCATATTTTATTCAAATTATTTCTTATCAGGAAAGTACTGCCAAGATAGCTAAATCGGGGCGGGGGAGAGCGAACCTTAGATAATCGATTATGATCAGTCTCAGAAAATGTTTCTAAATGTGGGGCCGAGTTTAAAATGATTGGCATGTGTAAATCTGCAACCAGGGCTATATTCAGCACAAGAATATCAATGCGAGGGGAGGGGGGGGGGCGGGAGGGGGTGCGGAGGGGAGGGACAATGCAAGCTTTCACATGACATGAAACAGCTTTTTTAGGGCAGGCTACTTTACTCACAGAGAGGGCAAACACTTCTCCATTCTGCATCCTCCACAAATTGAAGCAATGCACTTTGGCTTGATTGTTTCTGGTGCAGCCATTTGCTGAGCATGCACCTTCCAATGTAGTCACAGCGCTAAGTGGCACTCACAATCATTGTATAAAATGCTCTTTGCTCAAAAGTGATGCTACAATCTGCCAAATTTGCGTCCGGTTCACGAATTTCACCCGCAGAGAGCGTCTGCCCCATGTTTCTCAAGTTGTTCAGTACAAGATAGACAAGCACAGTAAGAACACCTGCCGCAGTCAGACAGGGTCACTGAACACACATCGGCACAGGAATGAGGACTCAATGACATCAGTCAACACTGGGGATTTACCACACTGAGATGGCACCAGCACTAAAAGTGATGAAGACCCTTTTGCACCCCTTGATACCCAGAGAACGCTGACACCCACTTGTATAAAATGTTATCTAAACCAAGAGCAGATTGCACCTGATCTCTCAAAGGCGGTAACTATTGCCCTGTACCCCCTTAGATTTAGTCAAAGAAAACAGTGAATAGTTCCCCCAAGACATATCAGGAGGCCTCCCAAACCAAACCTCAAGGAAGTACTTCTAAGGTTCAGCCTGGTAACCCCACCCCCATTACCACAATAGAGGATGGGCAACTCATCTACCTGTTCACATTCACACCATTATCATTGAGCGTATCTCCCACTGAGACATCCATTGATTCTGTCTAGAGAGAAGGATTCAAGGAAAGTGAGGCAAACCTGGCATCCTTTCACTCCCCCCACCTCGAAACAAAATCCATTCCCCTTCCCACCAGTGGGCATCAACTAGGTGGGAGCCCTGGACACCTCAATGCTGACAGGAGAAGTTACTAGATCCTTACAAATGAAGGGGGCTATTTGACCCCATTTAGTTCAACCTTCCAGAGTGACACTACACCCCCTCTCCCTATTGCTATTGCTGCTTCTAGCTGTTTCTTAAATGAATCCAGGGTTTCTCCTCCACCACTCTGCCTGAATGTTCATTCCAAGTATTGATCACTCTCTGCCTGAAGGAGACCCTCCTGATACCAGTCCTAAAGTAACCTTTTACTAGTTTGAACCTCTGTCCTCCTGCCGCTGTTTAAAGTAGTATTCTGGATTAACTATGTCCTCCTGCCGCTGTTTAAAGTAGTATTCTGGATTAACTATGTCCTCCTGCCGCTGTTTAAAGTAGTATTTATTCTGGATTAACTTTTTCCAAACCATTATGTATTGTTTTTCGTAGCGGTTTGTTACAATTGAATGGCTTGCTCGGCCATTTCAGAGGGCAGTTAAGAGTCAACCACATTGCTGTGGGTCTGCAGTCACATATAGGCCAGACCGGGTAAGGACGGCAGATTTCCTTCCCTAAAGGACATTAAGTGAACCAGATGGGTTTTTACGACAATCCGATAGTTTCACGGTTACCATTACTGATACTAGCTTTTTATTCCGGATTTTATTAATTAACTGAATTTAAATTCCCCAGCTACCGTGGTGAGTTTTGAGTTCATATCCCCGGATCATTAGTCCAGGCCTCAGGATTACTAGTCCAGTAACATAACCACTATGCTAACTTCACCACACGGACTGCAGTGGTTCAAGGAGGCAGCTCACCACCACCTTCTCTGGGGCAATTAGGGATGGGCAATAAATGCTGGCCTTGCCAGCGACGCCCACATCCCAGGAACAAATTTTTAAAAATCTCTATAAGATCACCTCTCAGGATGTCTCCTTTCCAGGCTGAAAAGTACAACCTTCTCCAGTCTTTCCTCGTAGCTCAGATCTTTGACGCTAGGGATCAGCCTTGTGCCTCTTCTCTGTCCCACTGCCTCTAACAGTCGAATGTCTCCCTTGAATCTCGGCTGCCAGAACTGAACAAGGTGCAGTCTGACAGAGCACTATAAAGTTTGATCACATCTTACTCTGACTTGTATTCCATTCTTGTGTAGCTCAACATCCTGTTGGCTTTGTTGATTGATGCTCTGCATTGATTGGACATGTTGAACATTGGTTCTCCTAAGACTCCTCAGTGTCTTTCAACTTTGCCTTAGCTATTTCAACGCCATTCATAGATTATATTATCCGCTTTTCCTTCTTATGAGCAGTCGTTTACATTTGTCTGCATTAAATTTCATTGTCCAGCCCATTCACATATTTTGTTTAACTCATTCTGTAAGTTCTGGCCTGCCGTCCATGCCCCCACCCCACCCCAGCCCCCCAAGATGGTATCATCTGAAAATTTACCAATTTGCATTTATTTTCTGAATCCAAGTTGTCAAATAGAATTACATAGAATGTACACTATAGAAACAGGCCATTTTTAAAAAAACATTTATTTGTTTATGAGATGTGGGTGTCGCTGGAAAGGCCAGAATTTATTGCCCATCCCTAGTTGCCCTTGAGAAGGTGGTGGTGAGCCGCCTTCTTGAATCGCTGCAGTCCGTGTGGTGAAGGTACTCCCACAGTGCTGTTAGGGAGGGAGTTCCAGGACTTTGACCCAGCGACGATGAAGGATCGGCGATATATGTCCAAGTCAGGATGGTGTGTGACTTGGAGGGGAACTTGGAGGTGGAGATGTTCCCATGCACCTGCTGCCCTTGTCCTTCTAAGTGGAAGAGCTCATGGGTTTGGGAGGTGCTGCCGAAGAAGCCTTGGCGAGTTGCTGCAGTGCATCTTGTAGATGGTACACACTGCAGCCACGGTACGCCGGTGGTGGAGGGAGTGAATGTTTAAGGTGGTGGATGGGGTGGCCAATCAAACGGGTTGCTTTGTCCTGGATGGTGTCGAGCTTCTTGAGTGTTGTTGGAGCTGCACTCATTCAGGCAAGTGGAGAGTATTCCATCACACTCCTTACTTGTGTCTTGGCTTGTGCCTTGTAGATGATGGAAAGGCTTTGGGGAGTCAGGAGGTGAGACACTCGCCACAGAATACCTAGCCTCTGACCAGCTCTGGTTGCCACAGTATTTATGTGGCTGGTCCAGTTAAGTTTCTGGTCAATGGTGACCTCCCAGAATGTTGATGGTGGTGGATTTGGCGATGGTAATGCCGTTGAATGTCAAGGGGAGGTGGTTAGACACTTGCTTGTTGGAGATAGTCATTGCCTGGCACTTGTGTGGCGCGAATGTTACCTGCCACTTATCAGCCCAAGCCTGAACGTCGTCCAGGTCTTGTTGCATGCGGGCATGGACTGCTTCATTATCTGAGGAGTTGTGAATGGCACTGAACACTGTGCAGTCATCAGCGAACATCCCCATTTCTGACCTTATGTTAGAGGGAAGGTCATTGATGAAGCAGCTGAAGATGGTTGGGCTTAGAACACTGCCCTGAGGAACTCCTGCCGCGATGTCCTGGGGCTGTGTTGATTGACCTTCAACCACCACAACCATCTTCCTTTGTGCTAGGTATGACTCCAGCCAGTGGAGAGTTTTTCCCCCGATTCCCATTGACTTCAGTTTTACTAGGGCTCCTTGATGCCACACTCGTTCAAATGCTGCCTTGATTTCTAGGGCAGTCACCTCTCACCCCACCTCTGGAATTCAGCTCCTTTGTCCATGTTTGGACCAAGGCTGTAATGAGGTCGGGAACCGAGTGGTCTTGGCGGAACCCAAACTGGTCATCAGTGAGCAGGTTATTGATGAGTAAGTGTCGCTTGATAGCACTGTCGATGACACCTTCCATCACTTTGCTGATGATTGAGAGTAGACTGATGGGGCGGTAATTGGCCGGATTGGATTTGTCCTGCTTTTTGTGGACAAGACATACCTGGGCAGTTTTCCACATTGTCGGATAGATGCCAGTGTTGTAGCTGTACTGGAACAGCTTGGCTAGAGGTGTGGCTAATTCTGGAGCACAAGTCTTCAGCATGATAGCTGGGATGTTGTCGGGGCCCATTACCTTTGCT
The DNA here is from genome assembly GCA_030390025.1 of Squalus acanthias. Lineage (NCBI taxonomy): Eukaryota > Metazoa > Chordata > Chondrichthyes > Squaliformes > Squalidae > Squalus > Squalus acanthias. The sequence goes on from CM059433.1 coordinate 122,049,703, forward strand.
GTATCCAGTGCACTCAGCCATTTCTTGATATCACGTGGAGTGAATCAAATTGGCTGAAGATTGGCTTCTGTGATGGTGGGGACCTCAGGAGTAGGTCAATATGGATCATCCACTCGGCACTTCTGGCTGAAGATGGTTGCAAATGCTTCAGCCTTGTCTTTTTCATTCACGTGCTGGGCTCCACCATCATTGGGGATGGGGATATTCATTGGAGCCTCCTCCTCCCGTTAGTTGTTTAATGATCCACCACCATTCACGACTGGATGTGGCAGGACTGCAGAGCTTTGATCTGATCCGTTGATTGTGGGATCGCTCAGCCCTGTCTATAGCATGCTGCTTCCGCTTTTTAGCATGCATGTAATCGATTAGAACTAAGTGTGCAGCAAGTCTGGCTCGGGAACAGTTTTAGACCCTTTTATCACTGCTTCAATAGGCTGCCAGCATTTGGTATCTAGGCTCTCACATGTATAATCGTCATTTGGGAAGATACCACAGGGCAATTGATGACCATGAACCATGCCCCAACATTCAGCAGATTCACCAAGAGGAGAAAGGGGGGGGGGAAGTCTCTGGTTGGAACTGTAGCTTGTGGTTTTCCGAAGCGTTCTGTACATTTCAAAAACATTTTACAAAATTAATTGTTTGTATCAACGCCCATGTGTTTTGCTAATGAGTGCTCAAGCAGAAAAAGCCCTTTGAGAGGATGTGTAGGAGAGCTCAGTTACATATTTGAAATGATTTTTCCAAAATTAATGCAGAATAGCGGCATTGCATGACTACTAATTAGTGTAATTTAAATAGAAGATTTTCAGCTTGTTATGCATTGCACATTTAATCAAACTCTTCTGAAAATAAAAAGACACTTCCAGAGGTTTATTTCTGTATTAATTACATGTTATTTGGAGATATCAATATTTAAGCCTCTCCAAAACTTACCAGGGGCCACGCGAGGACCCCGCCGGTATCCAAAGGCAGAGCCCCAGTGGGGATCCAATAAAATTATTTTATTTTAAGAATTGTTGGAGGCAAACGAATGGCTTTTCTTGCAAGATAATGGTGTTTATTTGAACATGCTTCCGTTACTTTTTTTTTAAAGATGGAATGCAAGTAGGGCACCACACACACCCTGTAGTTCTTCCTAAGCTCCTAATGAATTTGTTTCCGGTATTATTATTATTCAACATGCCCCCATTCACTATTGAAGTATCATTTGCAAATGTTCCACGTTAATTTGATAACGAAAAAAACTATTTTTAGGTTAAATCTCGCTCCTTAACGTGTTAATTTGCATAGTTTACACGCTCCGCAGTGAACAAGGAGCCTAAGAAATGCTGTGATTTTAAGACCAAGATTTCAGTCAGGCATTTACGATGACAGTGCTTTAATTTAATCGGGGTTTTGAATCAGCACTGTATTAAAGCAAAACTTCGGCCTTCTATTTAAAACACTAGGATCATCAAATGAGGCCATATGGGTTGAACTAAAGTATAAACAAGGGGCAATCAGAATGCTGGGAGTGTACCATAGACCCCCAAACAGTCCGAGGGAGATAGAAGAGCAAATTTGCAGGCAAATTTCTGACAAGTGCTAAAACAATAGGGCAGTAATAGTGGGGGATTTCAATTACCCCAATATTAACTGGGATACTACCAGTGTAAAAGATATAGAGGGCACAGAATTCCTAAATTGCATTCTGGAGAACTTTTTTAGCCAATACGTAGCAAGCCCAACAAGAGTGGGGGCAGTTCTGGATTTCGTTTTAGGGAATGAAGCTGGGCAGCTGGAAGGGAGAGCATTTTTGTGTTTACGATTAGATAGATAAGAATGGAACCAGGCGAGTGCAGTCCCACCCAGCTGGACGATGGTGGAGAGGCGTTGGAGGAGGATGGAGTGGTCAATCATGTCAAAAGCTGCAGACAAGTCAAGAAGATCGAGGAGGGATAGTTTACTTTGTCACAGACACAAAGGATGTCATTTGTGACTTTGATGAGAGCCGTTTCAGTACTGGGATGGAAACCTGATTGGAGGGATTCAAATATGGCGTTGCGGAAAAGATGGGCACGGATTTGGGAGGCGACAACATGTTCAAGGACTTTGGAGAGGAAAGGGAGGTTGGAGATGGGGCAGTAGTTTGCAAGGACGGAGGGATCAAGGGTTGTTTTTTTGAGGAGAGGGGTGATGACGGCAGATTTGAGGGAGAGGGGACCAATACCTGAGGAGAGAGAACCGTTAACAATGTCAGCTAACATGGGAGCCAGGAAAGGAAGTTGGGTGGTCAGCAGTTCCACGTAACTTCCTTTTCTGGCCCCCATGTTAGCTGACATTGTTAACGGTTCCCCTTTATCTACCTTGATAGTTACATCCTCAAAAAACGCTAATAAATTTGTTAAACACAATTTCCCTTTCATAGAACCATGTTGACTCTGCCTAATCATATTATGATTTTCCAAGTGCCCTGTTACCACTTCCTTGATAATGGGTTCTAGCATTTTCCCGATGACTGATGTCAGGCTCACTGGCCTGTAGTTCCCGGATTTCTCTCTCCCTCCTTTCTTGAATAGCGGGGTTACATTTGCTACCTTCCAATCTGCTGGGACCGTTCCAGAATCTAGGGAATTTTGGAAGATCACAACCAATGCCTCTGCTATCTCCTCATCTAACTCCATCAACATATCCTTCTATTCCTTTCTCCCTCATCTAGCTTCCCCTTAATTGCATCTATGCTCGTCACCTCAACTACTCTCTGTGGTAGCAAGTTCCACATTCTAACCACATTCTGGATAATGAAGTTTCTCCTGAATTCCCGATTGGATTTATTAGCGATTATCTTAAATTTATGGCGCCTAGTTCTGGTCTCACCCGCGAGTGGAAACATCTTCTCTATGTCTACCCTATCAAACCCTTTCATAATCTTAAAGACCTCTATCAGGTCACCCCTCAGTCTTCTCTTCTAGAGAAAAAAGCCAAAGCCTATTCAATATTTCCTTATAGTTATAACCTTTTAGTTCTGGTATGATTCTCGTAAATCTTTTTTGCACCTTCTCCAGTGCCTCGAATTTCCTTTTTGTAATATGGAGACCAGAACTGTTCACAGTACTCCGAGTGTGGTCTGACCAAACTTCTATACAAGTTTAACATAACTTCTCTGCTTTTCAATTCTATCTCTCTCGAAATGAACCTGCATCGTTACTTTTAGTGATCTGTGTATCTGTACCCCCAGATCCCTCTATTCCTCAACCCCATTTCGACACTTATTTTACAAGGAGTACATGGCCTCCTTATTCTTCCTACCAAAATCTACAACTTCGCACTTCTCTATATTGAAGTTCATTTGCCAATTACACGCCCATTCTACAAGTTTATTAATGGCCCGGAATTTGCGGTCAGCGGCGAAGCAAAGGTATTCGCCGCTGGCCCCGAAGAAAGCTGCCCACAGAGATCTCGCAATCTCTGGCGAGAAGTTTGCCTTTCTCGCCCGTAAGTCAGATCAGTGTAGAATAGTGGGAATTCCTAGCGCGAGCTATTGTGACGTCAACCAGCTGTCTAAGCAGCCAATCACAATGCAGAATTCTCACAGACCGGGAACCAGGAAGTGAAAAAGCTCCCTTTATTCAGATTTTTTTTTTAATGTTACAGAGAGCAAAGCAAAGATTGGGGCTCTCACATGGGAAAAAGGTAAACCTGAAATAAATATGAACAAGCTTTTAAAAATATAATTTTTTTTTAAATTTCCAGAAGAATTGTAATTTTCATCATAATGGAGAAATTTGACACTCCACAAAATTAAAATTAGTTTTTCAGGGCCATAAAGTTTGTTTGGCAGTTAATACGCTGTTAAAACCCCAGGTACACCTAATCCAACAAGGCCTAAATTTTAATGGGGTATTTAACAGTGATATTATCGCGGAAAAGCTCAAGTTTTCGTCAGTTTCACTGATTTCCTTGATTACAGGCTATGGGGGGGCTGGGGGGGATTTGCGTGGGGACGAGTCCACAGCACAGCCAGTGTCTGAGCAGTGAATGACTGAGTGCAACTTTGGGATTTCCCCGTCAGGATGCGCATGTGCTACACCCTGAAGTTGTGGTCAGTTTCAAAGGGGTAGTAACAGTGAAGACTGTTATTACCCACCACAAATTCTGGACCATTGCCTTCTGTCGCAGTCCTCCTCTATTAACAACAGCCCCCAATTTGGTGTCTGCAAATTTTGAAATTGTACTTCCAATTCTCGAATCCAAATTGTTTACCTAAATGGTGAACAGCAGTGGTCCCAGCACCGATCCTTGTGGAACATCACTTCCCACCATTTCTCAATCTGAGTAACTATCTTTAACCTCTACTCTCTGTTTTCTGTTTTGTAGCCAGCTTGCTATCCATCACACCATGTAAGGTTCTTACCACCCAACAACCATGCACGCGCAGCAATAGCGCAGAGATCTGTGAGAGTTGTGGGTCATTTTCTGTGAATTTAGAGCACATTTAAGTGAGACCGTGTGATGGACATCAAATCTGTGAGACTCATGGAAAATCTTTGGGAGTTAATAACCTAGAAATTCGATGGCGCTGCTAACCACCACTCGCCCCTCCTCCCCCACTCGATTGCTGCCTCGACCCCCCCCCCCCCGCCTCATGATCGCTACCTCGTCCATTCCCTCTCCTTCCCGATAGCTACCCTCCTTCGCCCACCTCATGGAAGACCTACCTGCGTCACCGGTTGAGCAGGGCAGTGAGGTTGTCAGCAGTCTGGTTCAGCCTGAGACAGTGGTGGGGGGGAAGGAGATGGAATCGGTGGTGAAGGTACAGAGTGAAGGCTGAAGATGATGGCTTCAGTCATCCCAATGTTTTGCTGGAGGATGTTAAGACTCATACAAGCCTGCACATTGGACAAGCACTTTGACTGCACAGAGGTAGAGTTGGCTGTCATTGGCATGTAAACTTTCAGAAGATGTGTCTATTCCCTTTTAAGGTGTTGTTATTGGTGTTGTTTTCTATCTGAGATGGATTGCTTAACACCAATATCTAAGCTGCCTTTACAGTGATGGGTACCAATGTATTGCCCTGAAGATGGAAGGGACGCGTATTCTGAAAGCTTGACAGCGAGAGAAAACCCACCGATAGTTAAATTAGCAATGATAATCATTTCATTTGGATATTTAACTGTACCCTTTTTTATAGATTTCAAAGAGACATAGGAAGGAAAAAAAAACCAAGGCCAGCTAGTTCGCCTTCTACCATCCTGGCAGTCACATGATAGAAAGATAATGGGGACTGAAACAGCTTAATCTGTTCTTTAAATATCGCATTGTGTGCTTCATAAAAATAGCATTGTCAGATTTTTGAAAAAATGAAAGAATTTACATGTAAATAAGAGAAAATTATGATATTCCTTGTAGCATACCAAATATACAGTCTTCTCCGTAAGTAGGTAACTTAACTTGATTTTGCATTATTAATAAGAATGTGTAAACATTTATGAGTTACTTTGTTCCCTCACTTTACTGTGTTACAATAAACTGAGTAGAAATGATCACAGCAGTTAGCAAATCTTTGCGCATGAACTTTGGACCTTATTAGCCTAATCTAGAGCAGCAGCTGATGCACTACAACTGACTGCTGCTCCTGCATAAGCTGCAACTCCTCCAATTCTCCACTGCCCTCATCACGTTCCACACTAAATCCACTCACCCTTCCTCACGGAATTCCACTGGCTTCCCATCCCCTGCCGCGTTGAATTCAAAATCTCACCCCAGTCTACCTGAGCAACCTCCTACAGGCCCTACATCTCAGCCTGTCCTCTTCATCCGCCAAATCTAGTCTTCGATGTATCCACCCCTCCCTCCACTACCCCATCAGCGGCAGTGCATTCAGCTTTTCAGTCTTTGGAACTTCCCTACCTAAACCCTGCTCCTGTACTACATTTCTCTCCATTAAAAGCCTCCAGAAAACATCAAAAATTATCTCTTCAACCATGCTTCCAGTCATCTCCACTATTACTGTTAAGCTTCTATTTTCCCTCGGTGAAGCACTTGGGATATTTACAATGTTAAGGGTGGCATATCAATGCAGGTTGTTGCTGCTGAGTACTAACTTCTGCTGTCTATGTTCACACATGAATGATGATCACTTGGCAACAGTACCAGAGGATTGCTGGCACTGTCAGACATGTACACCAACATAAATCAATGCCTTCAGGAGAGGAAGGGGGATTAAATGTTTAAAAAATGAGTTGTGAGATGATACGTCCCATCTATAGGAAGTGTTAAGGAAATAATTACTTTGTTATTATGAATAGCATGTCAAAGAATTATGTTAATTTAATTAATATTAATTTTCACACATAAACAAGCTACTTAGAATATTGATTTTGGTGGTGACTCAGGGAGGGTAGGTGGCCTAAGTTTAGGAATGAAAAACACTTTTGTCTTTATGGCAAAAAGGCGGTTTCCATAAGCAGCCTACTACAATCCAAGATCAGTGCGCTTCTACCTGCCATGTATAGGATAGTGTGTTCAGGATTTTTTTTTTTAATCGTATATGGGATGTGGGCGTCGCTGGCAAGGCCAGCATTTATTGCCCATCCCTAATTGCCCTTGAGAAGGTGGTGGTGAGCCGCCTTCTTGAACCGCTGCAGTCCGTGTAGTGAAGGTGCTCCCACAGTGCTGTTAGGGAGGGAGTTCCAGGATTTTGACCCAGCAACGATGAAGGAACGAAGATATACTTCTAAGTCAGGATGGAGTGTGACTTGGAGGGGAACTTGGAGGTGGTGGTGTTCCCATGCACCTGCTGCCCTTGTCCTTCTAGGTGGAAGAGGTCGCGGGTTTGGGAGGTGCTGCTGAAGAAGCCTTGCCGAGTTGCTGCAGTGCATCTTGTAGATGGTACACACTGCAGCCACTGTACGCCGGTGGTGGAGGGAGTGAATGTTTAAGGTGGTGGATGGGATGCCAATCAAGCGGACTGCTTTGTCTTGGATAGAGTCGAGCTTCTTGAGTGTTGTTGGAGCTGCACTCATCCAGGCAAGTGGAGAGTATTCCATCACACTCCTGACTTGTGCCTTGTAGATGGTGGAAAGGCTTTGGGGAGTCAGGAGGTGAGACACTCGCCGCAGAATACCTAGCCTCTGACCTGCTCTTGTTGCCAAAGTATTTATGTGGCTGGTCCAGTTAAGTTTCTGGTCAATGGTGACCCCCAGGATGTTGATGGTGGGGGATTCGGCGATGGTAATACCGTTGAATGTCAAGGGGAGGTGGTTAGACTCTCGCTTGCTGGAGATAGTCATCGCCTGGCACTTCTGTGGCGAGAATGTTAACTGCCACTTATCAGCCCAAGCCTGAACATCGTCCAGGACTTGTTGCATTATCTGAGGAGCTGTGAATGGCGCTGAACACTGTGCAGTCATCAGCGAACATCCCCATTTCTGACCTTATATTGGAGGGAAGGTCACTGAAGAAGCAGCTGAAGATGGTTAGACCTAGGACACTGCCCTGAGGAACTCCTGCAGCGATGTCTTGGGGCTGTGATGATTGACCTTCAACCACCACAACCATCTTCCTTTGTGCTAGGTATGACTCCAGCCAGTGCAGCGTTTTCCCCCCGATTCCCATTGACTTCAGTTTTACTAGGGCTCCTTGATGCCACACTCGTTCAAATGCTGCCTTGATGTCAAGGGCAGTCACTCTCACTTCAGCTCCTTTGTCCATCTTTGGACCAAGGCTGTAATGAGGTCGGGAGCCGAGTGGTCTTGGCGGAAGCCGAACTGGGCATCTGTGAGCAGGTTATTGGTGAGTAAGTGCCGCTTGATAGCACTGTCGATGACACCTTCCATCACTTTGCTGATGATTGAGAATAGACTGATGGGACGGTAATTGGCCGGGTTAGATTTGTCCAGCTTTTTGTGGACAGGACATTCCTGGGCAGTTTTCCACATTGTCGGATAGATGCCGGTGTTGTAGCTGTACTGGAACAGCTTGGCTAGAGGCGCGGCTAGTTCTGGAGCACAAGTCTTCAGCACGATAGCCGGGATGTTGTCGGGGCCCAGAGCCTTTGCTGTATCCATTGCGCTCAGCCGTTTCTTGATATCACGTGGAGTGAATCAAATTTACAATGAACCTCCAGTTGCAGTGTATATACTTCACTGGCGATCACATGAGATGCCCACCACGTTCTCCTGTCTTTCCTTAAAGATAAATAATACCAGACCAACAGACTAATATGTACACGCTGAAACTATTAGTCAGATTTATTTACAGGTTAAATAATATACAGATGCCAAATAGTGCAGCCTGAATCAGCACAATACTTTAAAAAAATCAGGTACTGCAGAGCTGGCTGCAGAGTAAAGCCCCCTCTACTTTTCCTCCAAAAACATAGGAACAGGAGTAGGCTATTGAGCCCCTTGAGCCTGTTCCGCCATTCAATGAGATCATGGCTGATCTGCGACCTAACTCCATATACCCGCCTTTGGCCCATATCCCTCAATACCTTTGGTTAACAAAAAGCCATCAATCTCCGATTTCAAATTAACAATTGATCTAGCATCAATTGCTATTTGCGGAAGAGAGTTTCAAACTTCTACCATCCTTTGTGTGTAGAAGTGTTTCCTAATTTCACTCCTGAAAGGTCTGGCTCTCATTTTTAGACTATGCCCCCTAGTCCTAGAATCCCCAACCAGCGGAAATAGTATCTCTCTATCTACCCTATTTAGAAACATAGAAACATAGAATCTAGGAGCAGGAGTAGGCCATTCGGCCCGTCGAGCCTGCTCCACCATTCAATACGATCATGGCTGATCATCCAAATCCAGTATTTGTTCTCCTTAATATCTTGAAATCTTCGATCAGATCACCCCTTAACCGTCTAAATTCTAGAGAATGCAACCCGTGGCTCAGGGGGTAGCACGCTCACCTCTGGGTCAGAAGGTTGTGGGTTCAAGTCCCACTCCAGAGACTTGAGCACAAAAATCTAGGCTGACACTCCAGTGCAGTACTGAGGGAGTGCAACACTGTTGGAGGTGCCGCCTTTCGGATGAGATGTTAACATACAAAATTCTTACAGGGCTTCACAGGATAGATGCAAGGAGGATGTTTCCCCTGGCTGGGGAGTCTAGAACCAGGGGTCACAGTCTCAGAATAAGGGGTCGGCCATTTAGGACAGAGATGAGGAGAAATTTCTTCACTCAGAGGGTGGTGAATCTTTGCAATTCTCTACCCCAGAGGGCTGTGGAGGCTCAGTCGTTGAGTATATTCAAGACAGAGATCGATAGATTTTTGAATATTAAGGGAATCAAGGGATATGGGGATAGTGCAGGAAAGTGGAGATGAGGTAGAAGAGCAGCCATGATCTTATTGAATGGCGGAGCAGGCTCGAAGGGCCGAATGGCCTACTCCTGCTCCTATTTCTTATGTTCTTAAACCGAGGCCCCATCTGCTCTGTGTCAGCCGTGACTCAGGGGGTAGCACTCCTGCCTCTGAGTCACGAAGGTTGTGGGTTCAAGTCCCGCTGTAGAGACTTGAGCACATAAAGCTAGGCTGACACTCCAGTGCAGTACTGAGGGAGTGCTGCACTGTCGGAGGTGCCGTCTTTTGGATGAGACGTTAAACCGAGGCCCTGTCTGCTCTCTCAGGTGGACGTAAAAGATCCCATGGCACTATTTTGAAGAAGAGCAGGGGAGTTATCCCCGGTGTCCTGGCCAATATTTATCCCTCAACCAACATCACAAAAACAGATTATCTGGTCATTATCACATTGCTGTTTGTGGGAGCTTGCTGTGTGCAAATTGGCTGCCGTGTTTCCCACATCACAACAGTGACTACACTTCAAAAGTACTTCATTGGCTGTAAAGCGCTTTGGGAGATCCGGTGGTCGTGAAAGGCGCTATATAAATGCAAGTCTTTCTTTTCTTTTCTAATTTGTGTAAGTTCTCATTCTGGTAAACCTACGCTGCTCTCCCTCCAAGGCCAATATATCCTTCCTAAGTTGTGGTGCCCAGAACTGCTCACAGTACTCCAGCTGTGGTCTAACCAGGGTTTTGTATAGCTGCAGCATGACTTGTACTCTAGTCCTCTAGATATAAAGGCCAACATTCCATTAGCCTTTCTGATTATTTTCTGTACCTGTTCATGACATTTTAATGATCTATGTACCTTGGCCCTCAAGTCTCTTTGGACCAGTACTGTTTTCAGCTTTTCACCATTTAGAAAGTACCCTGTTCTATCATTTTTAGGTCCAAAGTGGATGACCTCACATTTGCCTACATTGAAATACATTTGCCACAGTTTTACACTAAGAAAGTGTCTTAGCTCTGAAGAGCACTCTCTACAATCCAGTTTGAATTTTTCCTACCTCCCACATCAGCCAGCAAGGCGTCACACTCACAGGGCATGCAAGTCAGAGACAGGGCTACAACATCGCTGCCTTGATGCTCTCCGTGGGACAGCGGAATTACCCCAATTGTTCCTTTCACCTCAGGGACCTGTTTGCAAATTCAGGCCTCTCTTTACGAGATTGCCAATTTACTACTATAGGCTCACACCCATAGTAACACATTGGACCTGACTTTCCGATCCAAGGCTTCCTACGGGCGGATGCCTCCGATCGGAAAAAATCTACGCACTTACCTGCTGGCTCCGTAGGTCCTGAGGCTTGTGATCCTGGGCCTCTCCTCTTCGAAATGGGCAGAGGCCCAGGTATCCCAGGGGCGCATACGGTTCCTGGGATCACGTGGGCCATGGGGAACCAATCAAAGAAGGGAATCCCCTTCACACTTTTGATGGGTCTCTACGCACAGAACTGTCAAAAGTATGAATGGGGATCAGTTAAAAAACACAGTAAAACATTAAAAAAAAAATTTAATCACATTTAAAATTAATTAAAATGACATTAAATTAAAAAATTTAAACAAAAATGTTATTTTTTGAAAAAAATAATTATAGCTTTTTACAGGGCTAAACCTTTTTTAAAAGTATTTTTAAATTATAAATCAGTGAAAACATTTTACTTTTTTATTTTTTTAAACTCTTATGCTGGTAAAAGCAGGCCTTACGCCTCTTTACCAGGCGTAAGATATTTAAAGGTTTTCAACGGGCGGAAGTTGTGCAACTCCCTGCCCGCGGAGGCCCATCTCCCGAGCTTGCGTGCGATCTGTCAGGAGGATTCTTGACAGATCGCAAGTGCCGGGTTTCAGCGCATGCACTTCGCACGGCTCAACCCATCACTTGCGCGGCCCCTACGGGCGTGTGCGCACCTCGTACGCACCCGTGGGGGTCGGAAAATCCGGCCCAATGTGACTGCCCGGACACATCTCACATAGGACCGCCCTGCCTGCACCTGCTCCCATTAGCAAGAGCAGATCCATCGGTCTGGGCCGGATTCGAATCCAGATCCCCACGGTGAACCAGCATCAATGTGTTTTCATTCAGAAAGACAAAACATATTACTACCAAAGTTCCACCTCGTGTACTAAATATATGGGAGGGGACTGAATTGGCTGCTATGTATAGGAAAATCATGAACACATTCTTTTTGAATGCATTGATGATGTTGCTACAAAAAGTAACCTGTACAATTCTCGCCCACCCCAAACCATGGATTACTATTAACGCACAAGGTCAGCAAGGTTTCATCATGAAATCTGCAGAACTGACACTGATTGACATAAAGTCATCACCATGCCACCAATTACTTATCTCGGATTGATTCTAACAGCCAGTAAAGACATCCTGTGACCAGTCACTCACAGGCTCATTGACTCTCAGAACCACTGACGTAAGTCACTCCCCGCAAGATGAAACTCTCCCATTTCCAGTGATTCCCCAGTCAGTCTGAGGCCAATGGGAGAAATTCAAAATGAGCCAAGTAACGGTAGAGTGACTGATTTAGAAGTCAGGGCTATTAGGTAGTGGACTAGAGCAATCGATTACAGCTGCAAGCTGATAAACCAGAAGGATCTGAGTTTAGGTGCATTGGGAGTGAACGCAAACAGAAGCATTGGGAGCCTGCAGTTTGTATGTTGGCAGGTTTGATAGTGTAGATCATGTTTGCCTGTCAATTTCATGTTCAAAAAGTGTTTTTTTAAAAGTCCAATAATATCAATAAATCGTAAATACTGGGAAGACCACATTTTGAAAGATGCTTTTGATAACCACCAAAAAACAAGCACCAGGGGCATCTCCACCTTTACAATGATGCATCCGACAACCCCAATAATAAATCACAAGCGGCAGGATCAATCTATTCACATCAAATCCTCCTTTCTATTCATCAACTGGAATAATGGTCAGTGGGAGAAAGAGCAGTAAAAGACGAGAATTACACACTCTAGCCTAGCTACAGGACACATCTCCATTTATTAATGGTTAGCAAAAAAAACAACTTTTTCTATTAAAAAGATGCAAAAATGTATGTATTTATGTCATGAAGGATGACAGCACCTGGGAACACTTCTGCCACCTTCGTGGCCCAGCTCAGGTACAGCTGGACACCCAACTTAGCCAGAGGTATCAAACATACGGTCCGCGAGCCGATTCGGCCCTTGAAACATGCCCCAGGTACACAGACCTCCTCTTAGAGACGGATTGCGCTATTGGGAAATTTTCCCGAGTGCTCCTCGAAACCTCGACAGCTGAATTCGGAGCGCTCTAGCTTTCTGAAGCCGATCTTTCCCGGGGCTCTGAGGCTTCTTCCCCCGAGCTCCTCACCATCCCCACGCTTCTTGCCGCGCATTGTGGACCTCTGTACACACCTCTCCCCCACTCTCATGCTGGCTGCTCCTCCAAGCACAGCTTCACTTGTATTTTCCGCTCGCGCTTTTCCCGTTGGGTTTGAGTGCTCAGCTCACGCCCGCCCTTCAGCTACCTTCATTCACTCTGGCCTCATGCTATGCTGTTAAATACCATTTTAAAATTACATTATTAAAAGAACAAACTGTGTGATGGGAAGAGGTGCTGCTTTGCCCACCTCCCCCCCACCCCACCACTTCAAAATGGAGCAAAACACGAAGGCTGAGGAAAAGAAAGAGCTGAGTAAAAGATCAATAGTTGGTTGAGTAAAGTGGACTATGAGGAGGAGTTGGCGACAGGCAGCTTCATCTCTCAGTCCAAATCCTGGGACCATTTACATTTTGAGACCAAATCCAGGGATCACTTATACCGTGAGACCAAATCCAGGGACCACTTACACCGTGAGACCAAACCCAGGGACTACTTATACCGTGAGACCAAATCCAGGGACCACTTACACCGTGAGACCAAATCCAGGGACCACTTATACCGTGAGACCAAATCCAGGGACCACTTACACCGTGAGACCAAATCCAGGGGCCACTTATACTGTGAGACCAAATCCAGGGGCCACTTACACCGTGAGACCAAATCCAGGGGCTACTTACACCTTGAGACTAAATCCAGGGACCACTTACATCGTGAGACCAAATCCAGGGACCACTCTCACCGAGACCACAAATCCAGGGACTACTTACACCGTGGAACCAAATCCAGGGACCATTTACACCATGAGAGGAAATCCAGGGACCACTTACACCATGAGACCAAATCCAGGGACCACTTACATTGTGAGACCAAATCCAGGGACCACTTACACCAAGAGACCAAATCAAGGGACCACTTACACCATGAGACCAAATCCAGGGACCACTTACACTGAGACTATAAAATGTGAATGAGTGCCTCAGTATGGGATATGGTCTTGGGGGTGAAACCAGCTCTCGTTAACTCGAAAGGCTGGAAATGGTTGAAAATATCACAGTGGAATCAGATGCCGACTGGTAGGGCTTGGTAATATATTATTGTCAGAAGCCTTTTGCAGGCAGGCCGATGATTGGATGTAACCAGCACAAGACCTGGATCCATCTGACCTTGTCCCAATATCTAATGTCCCTGATGTCTTTTTCTATAGGAAATGTAGAGATGTGAAAGAAGGGAGGAAATCGGGCTCAGGTCAGCAAGAAGATTCCTCAAATGAACAATTTGTCAGCCTGTTTTTGTGACATCTGCGTGTGGTTAAAAAAAACATGAAATGAAAACGGTCACGTCTAGTCACAATGGTGTTGTCATTAATGGTTTCTAACCCTAACCACTAATCCTTATCCTAACCACTAACCTAATCCTAAACGCTAATGCTAATGACTAACCTTAATCCTAACCCTAGCCACTAACCTTAATCCTAACCCTAACCATTAACTCTAATCCTAACCCATAAATTTAACACCCTAATCACTAGCCCTAACCCCAACCACTAACCCTAAATTGTGTAGTGTCAATAGTGTGCTTGTGGTTATAGCTAATAATCACTGAGGCAGCCAGTTGTGGTTGCATAACAGATTAGGAATACAGGAAGTCAAACAAGACAGGTGTATTCCTGACCAGGTTGGCAGGTGGCTCAGTCTCAGGCCCATTCTGACTTTGTGCCCTTTCTGTTAGGACTCATCCTTCTCATACTCAACACATACTCCAGGGCGATATGTTAGAAATGTTTACAATTATGGAAGGTGAAATGGGTAGATAGAAGCAGGCTGTTTCCAGTGGTTGAGAGGTCGAGACGAGGAGCCATGAATGCAAGACTGAATATAAGAGATTTAGAACAGAGGGCAGGAAAAACCTCTTCACGCAGAGAGTTGTGAGGCTGCGGAATTCACTTCCAGGGTCAGAGGTTGGGGCACAATGTTCTGTAGTGACAAGTGGTCCTCATGTTTTTATCCAAGACAGGCCTCAGCCCAGTCATTGGCTCCAAAAAGTTGATGCAATGGTTCAAGCCGAGAGGTGCCAGATATCAGGGTGCGTCAGGAGCAGTAAATTAAATCTAAATGTAAGTAAGTACTAAAAAAGTTTATCTTTATCTATTTCTATTTTAATAACTTTTGCTGAATGTGGTCCAAGTCAAGTGCAAGGATATTGGATCAGGCCCGCCGTAGAAAATGCGTTTGACACCCTTGTACTGAGTTGGCTTATCTCTGGCAATCTGAATTCACATGCTGCAGAGGTGGAAAAAAGTCAGCCAGATTTCCATTGCTGATCACTATCAAATAACTGTGTGTGGGCATTAGGTGAGGTCAGGGCTGGACATGCCCGTAATGCCCACCATCAAATACCCTGTTTGCACTCGCTGTCCGAGCTCACTCCTGAAGCGCGGCCCCTTTAGTGAGGTGCTGGTGTGCATCTCTACCCCAGCAGCATGAGTTAGCACCTTCAGGAGAGGAGGCCAGAAAACTGGAGGGGGAGGAAATGTTTTTTCCTCACAGAACCACAGTGGAAAGTGGGTCATTTCGCATTTCGATGTGAAGTGAGTATTTTTCCTGCAAATCTTAACTTTAAAAAAATATCTGTTTGGCGGGTCTAATGTTCATCCCAGCAGTCTCTCCAGTTTGCTGAAAGTATGCCGCCTTTTATATGGTGCACAGTGATCTTTCCAAGTTCTGCCTGAATTATTTTCAAATTATTGATTCAAGCGGAGGGCGAGTGCAGGGCAACTGAATCCGATGTGACTGCAACAGGGACTTCGGATAATGGTTCTACCTTTTATAACAGTGGGCCTGTCAGATTAGTAGAATCTCAAGTCTAGAAAGGGAATGCTTTTTTAAAGTCTCACTGGCAAGCCAAGTGTTGAATGCTACTGCAATAGTCAATCACATCTCCACTGTTTGAAGAATGCTATTATTCATGCTTTCGGGGGTGGGCGGGGGAATCAATGTTTCTGTTCTGAGTGCGTGGCTAGTGTATGAGCAGTTCCAAATAACATATTTGACTCTTCAATTAAACATTTCTGTCTCAATCTAATATGGTTTCAGTTGAGTTTAATGAATGTAAACAGGCATAATGTTGGTATACTATGATAATATTCTACCTCTTCCGCTAGCAGTCTGTCTCTTGAAGGTAATTTATTCACATATATTTGTTTTTTTTTTGCTTCATTACCTTAAGGCTCAATCAGCTGTAGTAAATGTTAAGATGCCAATTTGGGTAAGAGGCTCTCCTATATTTCTTTGTATTTTTTCTTGGCCTATAGGTTATTTCTAAACTCCTTATTCAACAACTGTGGTCTTTCTTTACAATTCAGTATTGTGTTGCTTTGTGCATAAGAATAAGGCCATTTGGCCAATCAGGTCCATTCTTTGCACCGCGTGTTATCGACCATATCATAGACCTTACCCAAACCCATGGACCCCTGTGTTGTGAATGAGTCGGCCTTCTGATTTTTCAATCTTATTTCTTTCTAAATATCATTCAACAAAACTCAGGTAAAATCATGTGTGAACGAATATGAACTTAAGAAAAGGCAAGGATACGAAAATTCATGCGCCAGTAACTTCTGCACGAGTTCTCCCGCTCTCCCACCGTAACTTCGACAGAAGATTGACAGCGACCTCAGAGAAACAGCGCTGACTGCCGTTTACGCTGTTTCTCCGGGGTTTTCACCAATTTTCTACTGAAGTTACGATGGGAGATCAGGCGAAGCCCCGTGGAAATTCAGGTCAAAAAGTAAACAAATATCGCCTGAAATTTCCATGGGTTTTCTCTCGATTTATCACCGTGAAGAGAAAGGGAATGATGAGGACAAGGAGAAGGAGAGGGGAGAATCTTGGAGAATCCAGCATTATGTACATAGGCACCACTTGACATGTAGGTAGCCACATAAGAGGCTCTACAGACCAAGGAGATCTCATATATATTTCTCCCAAAGGCAGTGTGTGAGAAGGCTATAGCTTGTAAATGATGCCAACCGTATCATTCAGCATGTGAATGCTTGGTACCCTGGAAGCTGCCATGACTCTTTTGTTGTCCGACAATCAAAGAAACCTGCTTTGTTCAGCCAGAGCAATGATTCCTTGGAGACCACAGTTATATACTTCATCATCCAAGGACCAAAAGTGGCAAAGGGTTAAATGAAGCCTTGTGTGCTACACACATCATTATTTGAATGGGCAATTGGGATTCAGAGCTGCTGCTTCTATTGCTCGTAGAGATCAAGGGTGTCCCTACAGTACAGCCCAGCAATGGGCTCACGAATTTAGAGGCATGCTGTATATTGCATCATTTGCAGTTAGGGAGGCAAAGAGGAAGATGGAGGTCATCAATCTCCCTCTTACATAGTTTCATAGTATTTACAGCACAGAAACAGGCCATTCGACCCAACAGGTCCATGCCAGTATTTATGCCCAACACGAGCCTCCTCCCACCCTTCTTCGTCTAACCCCATCAACATATCCTTCTATTCCTTTCCCTCATGTGTTTATCTAGCTTCCCCTTAAATCTTCTTCTTAGGCAGCCTCTCCGAACCGAAGATGACTTGCTTCCACACCAAAAATGAGTTCTCAGGTGACTGATGAGTCCAATGCGGGACCTGCAGTCTCTGTCACAGGTGGAGCAGACGGTGGTTGAAGGGGCGGGTGGGTGGGGTGCTTGGGTTGACGTGCACTCCTTCCGCTGTTTGCGCTTGGCTTCCGCTTACTCCCAGCGAAGAGACTCGAGGGGGTAAAAATTCACTTGGTTGCGCCTCCCGTTAGCGCCTTAAGAGGGCGCTAATGGGGCGCAAAGCCGCTAACGCCCGGGTGCAGCGATGTTTGCGCCGCTCGAGAACTTAACTTGAGATTGTGCGGCGGCGCTAAAACTTACCGCTGCGACCACCTGCGCGCGCAGATTGTGACGTCATTCCATGGTGCAACGCCCTTGTGGCGCCCCGTAGCGGAAATTGAGTGGCGCCCCCTGCCTTACCGCCTGGCGCTTCCAACGACCAGAAGACTGGAACGCTATCAATCGCTGTGGGGCTGGGGGGGGCGCTATTTAAAGGGGGCCTCTTCCTGTCTTTTATTGTTGGTGGCATTTTTGAACTACGCATTCTGAGAGAGAGAGGGAGAGACTTCTGGAGAGATTCAACGTTGTGTGAAGGAGTTTTGGGTACTGAGCAGCACTTTGCAGGTTCATTTTGATTTGCCATTCCTTGTATCGATTTAGCAGAGACTGTGGGAGCTGCACTCTGAGCTCTTTGCCTGGTACTTTCCATTGTTCTTTCCAGCACATTTGATGTGCAAGTCTCTCCAGGCCGAGATTCAAGGCAGCAATGAACAGGATGTGGATGGAAAGCAAGATTAACCATCCCCTTTAAGAACTGCCCCGTGCCATTGTGTGTGTGTTCCATTGCTGACTGACATTACATGAGCTTCGCCAGCGCTCCGAGTTAGCGCCTCACCGCTCGGCCTTTGCGCCTTAAGAGAGGTGTGCAGCGCCTGCTTTAGCGCTCCACTCACCTCCCCGGGCGGTAAAAGTGAAGTTTCCTGTCAGTGCCGATAATTAGCGCCAGGCGCTAATATTTGCGTCCGGACGATATTTGCGCCCCAAATGGGGCACGATCTAATTTTTACCCCAAGGTGTTCGGCGCCTTCCCGGATGCTTCTCCTCCACTTTGTGCGGTCTTGGGCCAGGGATTCCCAGGTGTCGGTGGGGATATGCACTTTTTCAAGGAGGCTTTGAGGGTGTCCTTGAAGCGTTTCCTCTGCCCACCTGGGGCTCTCTTGCCGTGTCGGAGCTCCGAGTAGAGCGCTTGTTTTGGGAGTCTCGTATCAGGCATGCAGACGATGTGGCCCGTCCATTGGAGCTGATCGAGTGTGGTCAAAGCTTCGATGCTGGGGGTGTTGGCCTGAGCGAGAACACTGACATTGGTGCGCCTATCCTGCCAATGGATTTGCAGGATCTTGCGGAGGCAGCATTGGTGGTACCTCTCCAGTGCTTTGAGGTGCCTGCTGTACATGGTCCATGTCTCTGAGGCATACAGGAGGGCGGGTATCACTACTGCTCTGTAGACCATGAGCTTAGTGCCGGGTTTGAAGTCCTGGTCTTCAAACACTCTTCCTCAGGCGACCGAAGGCTGCACTGGCACACTGATGGCGGTGTTGGACTTCGTCATCGAAGTCGGCCCTTGTTGACAGTAGGCTCCCGAAGTATGGAAAGTGGTCCACGTTGTCCAAGGCCTCATCGTGGATTTTGATAATCGGGGGCAGTACTGTGTGGCGGGGGCAGGTTGGTAGAGGACCTTTGTCTTACGGATGTTTAGTGTTAAATGCATTTATGCTAGTCACCTCAAATACTCCTTGTGGTAGCGAGTTACACATTCTAAGCACTCTCTGGGCCAAGAAGTTTCTCCTGAATTCCCTATTGGATATCTTAGTGATTATCTTATTTTTATGGCCCCTAGTTCTGGTCTCGCCCACAAGTGGAAACATCTTCTCTACGTCTACCCTATCAAACTCTTTCATAATCTTAAAGACCTCTATCAGGTCACCCCTCAGTCTTCCTTTTTGTTTAGAGAAAAGAGCCCCAGCCTGTTCAGTCTTTCCTGATGGATATAACCTCTCAGTTCTGGTATCACCCTAGTAAATCATTTTTGCACCTTCTTCAGTGCCTCTATATCCTTATTATAATATCGAGAACAGTTTTGTGTACATACACCCCCAGGTCTCTCTGTTCCTGCACCCCCTTTAAAATTGTACCATTTAGTTTATACTGCCTCTCCTCATTCTTCCTACCAAAATGCATCATTTCACACTTCTCTGCGTTAAATGTAATTTTCCATGTGTCTGCCCATTTCACCAGTCTGTCTATGTCCTCCTGAAGTCTGTTACTATCCTTCTCATTGTTTACTACATTTCCAAGTTTTGTGTCATCTGCACACTTTGAAATTATGCCCTGTATACCCAAGTCCAGTTCACTAATATACATCAAAAAGAGCAGTGGTCCTAGTATCGAACTCCGGGGAACACCACTGTATACTTCCCTCCAGTCTGAAAAACAACCATTCACCACTATTCTCTGCTTTCTGTCCCTTAACCAATTTTGTATCCATGCAGCCACTATGCCTTTAATCCCATGGGCTTTAATTTTGTTAACAAGTCTATTATGTGATACTTTGTCAAACGCCTTTTGAAAGTCCATATACACAATATCAACTGTACTATCCTCATCAACCCTCTCCGTTACGTCATCAAAGATTTCAATCAATTTAATCATACACAATTTGCTTTTTAACAAATCTGTGCTGACTTTCATTTATTAGCCCATACTTTTCTAAATGTCAATTAATTTTGTCCTGGATTATTGTCTCTAAAAGTTTCCCCACCACCGATGTTAGGCTGACTGGCCTGTAGTTGCTGGGTTTATCCTTCTCCCCTTTTTTAAACAGGAGTGTAACATTTGCAATCCTCCAGTCCTCTGGCACCACCCCCATATCCAAGGAGAATTGGAAGATTATGGCCAGAGCATCTGCAATTTCCATTTTTATCTCAGTAACCCAGGATGTATCTCAACAGGACCGGGTGACTTTTCTACTTTGAGAACTGCCAACCTTTTAAGTACCTCCTCTTTATCTACATTTGTCCTATCCAATATCAGCACTGCCTCCTCCTTTACTGCTATATTGGCAGCATCCTCTTCTCTAGTGAAGACAGATTCAAAGCACTAATTTAGTACCTCAGCCATGCTCGCTGCCTCCACAAGAAGATCTCCTTTTTGGTCCCTAATCGGTCCCAACCTTCCTTTGACTACCCTTCTATTATGTGTTTATAAATACTATATATAATACTATTTATGTGTTTATAAAAAGACTTCTGGGTTCCCTTTTTATGTTAGCCGTTAATCTATTCTCATACTCTTTGCCCCTCTTAATCCCTTTTTAGATCTCCTCTGTACTTTCTATATAAGATTCTATACAAGTTTAACATAATTTCTCTGCATTTCAATTTTATCCCTCTAGAAATTACACCAGTGCTTTCTTTGCTTTTTTTAATGGCCTTATTAACCTGCGTCGCTATTTTTAGTGATTTGTGTATCTGTACCCCCAGATACCTCTGCTCCTCTACCCCATTTAGACACTTACTTTTCCTACCAAAATGTTCCACCTCACACTTATCTATATTGAAGTTCATTTGCCAATTACACGCCCATTCTGCAAGTTTATTAATGTCTTCCTATATTTTGTTGAAGTCCTCCTCTGTATTAACCTATACCACCCCCCCCCTCAATTTGGTGTCGCCTGCAAATTTTGAAATTGTACTTCTGATTCCCGAGTCCCGAATCGTTTATATAAATGGTGAACAACAGTGGTCCCATCACCGATCCTTGTGGAACACCACTTCCCACCATTGCCATTTAACCCCTACAGCTTGCTATCCATCAAATCATGTAAGGTTTTAACCAAGTAAGGTTCAGACCACCCTCTTCCACCTGGAATGGAAACAATTACGCATACGCAGCGATAGCGCAGAGATCTGTGAGAGCTGTGGTTCATTTCAGTGAATTTAGAGCACATTTAAGTGAGACCGTGAGACGGACATCAAATCTGTGAGACTCATGGGAAATCCGTGGGAGTTGTTATCCTAGAAATTCGATGGCGCTGCGCACATTTTATAGGTGTAAAACAATCACCAATATGGAGCACAAAAATCTAGGCTGGCACTCCAGTGCAGTGCTGAGGGAGTGCTGCACTGTCGGAGGTGCCGTCTTTCAGATGACACGTTAAAACCGAGGCCCTGTCTGCTCTCTCAGGCGGACGTAAAAGATCCCATGGCACAATTTCGAAGAAAAGCAGGGGAGTTATCCCCAGTGTCCTGGCCAATATTTATCCCTCAATCAACATCACTAAAACAGATTATCTGGTCATTATCACATTGCTGTTTGTGGGAGCTCACGGAGTGCAAATTGGTTGCCGCATTTCCTACATTATCAGAGTGACTACACTTAAAAAAGAACTTCATTGGCTGTAAAGTGCTTTGGGACATCTGATGGTTGTGAAAGGTGGGAGATAAATGCAAGTATTTATGTTTCTTTCTCCTTTGTTGTCTATGTACTTAGTGTATGCCTTTTCCTTTAGCTTCAATTTTGCCCTTACTTTCTTTATTCATCCGTGGTGTCATTGCTGGCTAGTTTGTTTTTGCTGTTCAGTTGGATATATTTTTCCTGGACTCTATTGATCACAATTTTAAATGTTTCCCACTGCTGCTCTACTTATTTGTTTGTCAGTAAATTTTTCTAGTTTATTTTCCCTAGTTCCATTCTCATCCCCTTTAGATCATCTGTTTTTCTAATTTATTGCTTTGGCCTTTGTCTTATTTATGTCCTTCTCAATCTTTATCTTAAACCTTATTATATTGTGATCGCTATTGTCTAGATGTTCCCCTATGCTTACTGCTCTTATCTGTTCTGGTTCATTTTCCATCACTAGATCCAGCAGTGCTCCCTCTCTTGTTGGGCTTTTCACATACTGGGTAAGAAAGGAGTCCTGAACACATTATAAAAACTCTATTCCCTGTATCCCTTTCTTGCCAGGTTATTTTGGGGGTTGTTAAAATCTCCCATCATTATTATTCTATGTCCTTTACTCATTTCACATATTTGCTTACATATTTTTTTCCTCCACCACCTTTCCACTATTAGTTGGTCTGTAGTATACCCCTGTTAGCATGATTGATCCCTTATCTTTTGCTTCAATCCATATGGATTCTGTTTCTATCCTTCTGTTAGTTATTTCCCTTTTTTCTACTGCCATTACGTTATCACTAATTAGTACAGCTACCCCCTTTTTCTTCCCCTTCCTCTCTGATTATGTTATAACCTTAATAAACTTGCAGAATGGGCATATAATTGGCAAATGAAGGGAAACACAGATAAACGTGAGGTATTACATTTTGGTAGGAAGAATAGGGAGGTCACTTATTACTTGGAGGGTGCGAGTCTAGGTGGGGTAGAGGAACAAAGGGATCTCGGAGTACAAATACACAAATCATTAAAAGTTGCGACACAGGTTAGCAAGGCCATAAAAAAGCAAACCAAGCACTAGGGTTTATTTCTAGAGGTATAGAATTGAAAAGTAGGGAAGTTATGCTAAACCTGTATCGAACCTTGGTTAGACCATTGTGTACAGTTCTGGTTGCCATATTATAAAAAGGATATAGAGGCACTGGAGAGGGTGCAGAGAAGATTTACGAGGATGATACCAGCAATGCGAGGGTATACCTATCAGGAAAGGATGAACAGGCTGGGTCTCTTATCTCTTGGAAAAAGGTGTGACCTAATAGAGGTCTTTAAAATTATGAAAGGTTTTGATAGACTGGATACAGAGAGAATATTTCCACTTGTGCGGAAGAGCAAAACTAGAGGCCATCAATATAAGATAGTCACCAAGAAATCCAATAGGGAATTCAGAAGAAACTTCTTTACCCAGAGAGTGGTGAGAATGTGGAACTCGTTACCACAGGGAGTGGTTGAAGCGAATAGGATAGATGCATTTAAGAGGAGGCTAGACAAACATATGAGGGAGAAGGGAATAGAGGGTTACGCTGATAGATTTAGATGAGGAAAGACGGGAGGAGGCTCGAGTGGAGCCTAAATGCCAGCCTGGACTGGTTGGGCCGAATGGCCTGTTTCTGTGCCGTATATCCTATGTAATCCTATGTAAACTGCAGTATTTAGTTGCCAATCCTGTTCTTTAAGTAGCCACATTCCAGTTATTCCTACTACATCTGGTTCCTTGCTACAGATTATTGCCTCCAGTTCCCCATTTTATTTTGGATGCTGTGTACATTGCTGCACAGGAAGTTTAATTCATTTTTAATAGTTGATCCTTTGCTTTATTGTTAACAGTCCTTTTATACTTCTGTTTTACAACTGTATTTGTTCCCTGGCCGTTTATGTTATCTTGTTCCTTACCTTGGTCTGACCTTTACTCTCATTCTTCTATTTCTTTTATCTTCAGAGTATGTTATTTTCACCAGATCCCTCCCCCCGTCTTACTAGTTTAAAGTCTTCATGACAAGGGTGCCAGTGGAGAGAGAAGTAGGCACAGGACAATTTGTTGCCCGTACCATGAGAGATTCGGCAGGAAATTATCCCTTTATCCCTACTCTCTATTTCGTATCGCCCAATTAACAATGTCATAAGTTTATCTCCAATTCCGTTTGCTTTCATTTCTGCCAATAATCTCTAGTGCAAAACCTTATCAGATACCTTCTGGAAGTCCGTATAGACTGCATCCATAGACTCTCCCCCATACACCATGCGAGTGACCTCCTCAAAAAATTCAACTAGATTAATGAGATATGACCAACCCATCACAAATTTATGCTGACTCTCTTTGATCAGTTCATACTTGTCCAAGTGCTCAGTCATTCTGTCACTGATAATAGATTCCAGTGCCATTCCCACAAATTATGTTAACTGACAGGTTTGTAGTGACTTCACTACGTAGAGTTCTCTCCTTGACAGTGTCATCACTTGGAAATCTATCCACTGAATGTTCAGATTAAAACACGTTAGTTTAGAAATTACTGTTGCTGATATTAGCATATGAACACTTAATGTGTTTGTATGATAGTCCTCTCTCTGCTATTTTAGTGAACACATTAACGCATTTAAAATTAACAGGCTAGCACCTCCCTTAAAATGGCAGAGGAATGTCACACATTAAGCAGTTTGTTGGCTTATATTGCAGCAATTATTGTTGTTACAACTTGCTAGACTTAGAATTTTGGACAAGCATCAAGGTGGGGAAATCTGTGATTGTTCCTTGGTATTCCAATTCTAAAGTCTTTCAGTACTCTCAAAAGCTATTTTTGTTGCAGTTGCCTCAGGCCATAAACAGTTGCTCTTCTACCTAATATAGATCACCAGCATAATAAGACAATGTAGTATTTTGCAGTTTATCAGGTGTAACTGCAGGTGGCATAGAAGTACAAAGCAGAGAAGTGACCTGCATCATATTTACATTCCGCATGCCCATAGCAATTAGCCTTGTCAGTTTGGATGATGTGCCTTATCCTATCCACATTGATTTTAAACAGCAGCTAACAATTTGTTATTTTCATCTAATAACCCTATATATCTCAAATGGCACTTCATTATACACTCCTTCTGTGCTGTATCATTCTATAATTCTACGATTATACATACTGGGGAGTTGTCTCACAGCGCATTTAAAGCTGAATCCCAAGAGGGATAACAAACAGGAGAACAAATGCTAAACTACCCACATCCCAAACGAGCTGTTGAGCGAGCATATTATTATATTGTGGAATATCAAAGAGGAAACAGAAGTGTTGGGTTTGCAAATTTACATCCTAATCCAATTTAACATATTCAGTATGAAATGTATTATGTGATTCAGTTCCCACTTCAGTTCCAGAAATGTTTCCAAAGGGGCCATCACAGATTGGACGATAGTCACATATTATATCACGAAAGCATTTGTGAGTGATTTTACCATTCCTTTTGTTTGTTAGTTTGACTTTTTTTAAAAATATTAAGGACTAACCGCCATGACTAACTGCTCCATTTCCTCATTCCTTCACCTTTATACCCCAATATTAAGTGTAAAGACCATGAGAATTCCTTCATCTCTAATATTGAGAACATCTCTGCTGCTGCCTCTGCTACTTTCTTACCTTCTTCTCCTGCCAGTCACCCTCCCATTTGATCCCCCATCACTGCAGTTTCTCCCATCTTCCCCAAAGCCATCTCCATGCTCATTTCTTTCTCAAGATCCATATCTTCCTCCCTTGATCCCCTCCCGAGTCAACTCCTCAGGCTCTGTCCCGATTCCTTTCAAAACTTACCTCATCCCACCCTCCCTTGAAACCTGTCTCTACTGCCCAACTACTGTTCCATCTCCAACCTTCCTTTCCTCTCTCTGTTGGTCAAACATATTGTTGCCTCCCAGCTTCGTGCCCCTCTCTCTCAAAATTCCCTCTTTGAATTCCTCCAGTCCAGCTTCTGCCCTTCTCCCAGCACCGAGACAACCCTGGCCAATGTCACAAATAACATCATCTGTGACTTTGAGCATGGTACATTATCACTCCTTGTCCTCTTGACCTCTCAACAGTGTTTGATATGATTGACCACATATCCTCATCCATCACCTCTCCTCTGTTGTCTGGCTCTGTGAGACCGACTTGGCCCCATTCAATATGCTCGTCACCATTCAATATGCCCCTCCGTGACTTCAGCTATGGGTTCAGGACTGGGTAAGCTGGGTAGAGGTAACGCTACCTCTCTACTCTACTTCTCTCGACCCCACAACCACCTCCGTGCTGCCCCTCTGATATCAAGTCATGGATGTCATATCTTCCTCCAATGTACATTCAGGAAGATGGAAGCCATCTTTATTCCCTCCATAAACGCTGCTCCCTTACTATTGACTCCATCCACCTCCCCAGACAGTTATTCAGGCTGAAACAATCACTATAAGAAACCTTGACATTGTGTTCAACCCTGAGCTGAGTTTCAACTCCCACATCCTTTCCACCATAAAGACTGCTTATTTCTACCTCCAAACATTGCCCACCTATGACGTTTTATCAAAACGTAATGTTAAAGGGAAGAATTGTCAAGGATTCAGTAACAGGTCAAACTTGCTGTTAACCAGAAGACATTAATAAACTTGCAAAACGTGCATATAATTGGCAAATAAATTTCAACACAAATAAATGTGAGGTATTACATTTTGGTAAGAAAAATAAGGGGGTCACATATTACTTGGAAAATAAGAATCTAAATGGGGTAGAAGAGCAAAGGGATCTCGGAGTACAAATAAACAAATCACTAAAAGTAGCGACACAGGTTAACAAGGCCATAAAAAAGCAAACCAAGCACTGGGGTTTATTTCTAGAGGGATAGAATTGAAAAGTAGTGAAGTTATGCTAAACTTGTATCGAATCTTGGTTAGACCACACTTGTGTACAATTCTGGACACCATATTATAAAAAGGATATCGAGGCACTGAAGAGGGTATAAAAAGATTTACAAGGATGATACCAGAAATGTGAGGTTATACCTATCATGAAAGGATGAACAGGCTGGGTCTCTTTTCTCTTGAAAAGAGAAGGCTGAGGGGTGATGTAATAGAGGTCTTTAAAATTATGAAAGGTTTTGATAGAGTAGACAGTGAGAGAATGTTTCCACTTGTGGGGAAGAGAAAAACTAGAAGCCATCAATATAAGATAGTCATCAAGAAATCCAATAGGGAATTCAGAAGAAACTTCTTTAACCAGAGAACATAAGAACATAAGAATTAGGAGCAGGAGTAGGCCATACGGCTCTATCAGCCTGCTTCACCATTCAATAAGATCATGGCTGATCTTCGACCTCAACTCCACTTTCCCGCCTGATCCCCATATCCCTTGATTCCCCTAGAGTCCAAAAATCTATCTATCTCAGCCTTGAATATGCTCAAGGACTCAGCATCCACAGCCCTTTCGGGTAGAAAATTCCAAAGATTCACAACCCTCTGAGTGAAGAAATTCCTCATCTCAGTTTTAAATGGCCGACCCCTTATCCTGAGGCTATGCCCCCTAGTTCTAGACTCTCCAGCCAGGGGAAACAACCTCTCAGTATCTACCCTGTCAATTGTAGAATTCGCAATATAATCGCGATTTTATAAATAAGGAGAAAACACATAGTTTTGTTCAAACAGCTTTATTTCAGCAGAATGCTGTCAGGTTTTCAAAGTGGACACAAGCAGCCTGTAAAATGGCCGCCATGCCTCGTGGCAGAACATTCTAGACTTTTCGATAAGCAGACAAGATGGCGTTCCAATAAACATTTGTGCGAGATCGTACAAGACTCAGCACATTTGAGATAAATCACAAGACATAATGGGTTTGCATTTTACACATAAATACTGGAATCGGTCTCCCAGGTGCGAATAAGGGCTATTGTACCGAGCGATCAAGAACCCATCTAAAGACATTAATATGCAAAATCCCCACGACTCTACGATGAGAGAGCCGTTTGCGGGTAGTTACAGAAACATTTGGAAGCCCCAAAAGCCCTCCAGGGAGAATACTGACCGGTTACACAATGGGAGAAATATTAACGGGTACTCAGGCAGTTACGAGTATCACCGAAACCCATTAAACGAAGATCACCCTATACAAGAAGTTTGAGCGCCAAAACCCTAACAAAAGAAAAGACATTAAGATTGGGCGGGAAAAGAGGAATCACAGCACTATAACTGTAAGCTCCAACCGTCCATCTTTCTCTTATCCTCTTGCCTTTCGCCTGCGACGCTGTCTCTTGACTCCTTGCTGCTCGACTTGCTAGAAGACTATTGAACTTTCTGATCCGCCAGGATCAGCCTCGTGGCTTGCCGCGAAGATCTGTGTGGAACCGGGCTGTGAAGCCTTGAAACGGGCACACCATCCCGAGAAGTCGGTAAACGGTGTTGGAACCGAAGGCCCGAGATGAGATGAGATGAGATGAGATGAGATGAGAAGAGAAGAAGACGACCATACGTATCGCCACGGTCAGTAAGCCCCGACCGTGCCTGTAGGTCGAATAGACACTTTCTTTGCCCAGGAAGACTATCTTTTGAGTTCTACAGAACTGGCATCGGAAGACCATTCTTCGAATTTTATCGCATCGGGGCGAGGGCACAGGAAGACTATTTTTCGAGTCGTGTCGGAACTCCGAGGACAACACAGATCTTCATGACAGCAGACGGTCCGGCCTGCTAGCCGGAGCAGAAACGAGTAAACAAGTGGGGTACAGAGACCCCTGATCAACACGTGGGTGATCAGGTGCTGCGGTAAAAACATCCAAGCAGAGTTTTCGGAATTCTCCGAGTTATCACGAGTGGTGAGCATGAGTCTCGATCCTACAAATCTAGTTTAGAGCAGGTATTGATAGGGGAGGGTTTAAGTTTTAAGGATAACTGTAATGTGTGCCCCCATTTACGATGTGTCGTTCGTTCCTCGTTTCCCTAAAATTAGTTACATAACTGCGTGTAAGATTGTACTGTCATTAATCTGTGCTTATGACATGTATTTCGTAATCTTGAATAATATGCAATAAAGATTTTCCATTTCGTACCATTCAACCGGGTCTACCTGAGTTTTCTCTCCATTATTGCTCTCGCATCTAAGTCCAGTGTCAGAACCGTAAGGGCGAGTGGGTCGAACCACTCACAGGTGTCTAGTGCTCCCAGACTGGCTGGAGACCGGAACAGGCAACAAGGCCTAACCTCGCACTAGCACCCAGGCTGAGCACAGAGCCACAGGCGGTGTCACACACGCAAAACCCTTACACAATCCCCCTCAGAGAGTGGTGAGAATGTGGAACTCGCTACCACAGGGAGTAGTTGAGGCAAATAGTATAGATGCAGTTAAGGGGAGGCTAGACAAGCATATGAGGGAGAAGGGAATAGAGGGTTATGCTGATAGATTTAGATGAGGAAAGACGGGAGGAGGCTCGAGTGGAGCATAAATGCCGGCATGGACTGGTTGGGCCAAATGGCCTGTTTCTGTGCTGTAAATCCTATGTAGTCCGATGTAAAACCAAACTGATCATACACCAAGTAGCCATTGTGGAAGAAATAGGATGGTCTCCGCCCTTGCCTCAGCTCATCCGCTGCTGAAACCCTCATCCATGCCTTTGTTACCTCTAGACTTGACAACGCATTCCTGGCTGGCCTCCCACATCCTACCCTACATAAACTTGAGGTCATCCAAAACTCACCTGTCCATGTCCTAACTTGCACCAAGTCCCGTTCACCCATCACCCCTGTGCTCGCTGACCTACATTGGCTCCCGCCAATTAAGCAGCGCCTCGATTTCAAAATTCTCATCCTTGTTTTCAAATCCCTCCATGGCCTCGCCCCTCCCTATCTCTGTAATCTCCTCCAGCTCCACAACCCCCCGAGATATCTGCGCTCCTCTAATCCTGCCCTGTTAAACATCCCTGATTATAATCGCTCAACCATTGGTGGCCGTGCCTTCTGTTGCCTAGGCCCTAAGCTCTGGAATTCCCTCCCTAAACCTCTCCACCTCGCTACCTCTCTTTCCTCCTTTAAGACACTCCTTAAAACCTACCTCTTTAACCAAGCTTTTGGTCACCTGCCCCAATTTCTCCTTATGTGGCTCGGTGTCAAATTTTTTGTCTTATAATATGCCTGTGAAGCGCCTTGGGACGTTTTACTACGTTAAAGGCGAAATATAAATACAAGTTGTTGTTGTTGTAAGAGGGGACAATACTTAACCTCCTGCACTGACTGATCACAAGAACCCCTTTGGTTACACGATAATTCTTTGATGCCATGGCAACTAGATTGTTTGGGAGCTCTTACAGACCTGCCCTATTTTATTTGGCTAGAATTAAATGTTTACATTAAGCAATCATAGGTGTGACCTGATACTATGGAGGTTGCCCCATTGAAATTATTAACTACACTCACCTTTGCAATGGAGTTGCTAGTTGCCTTCGCCAAGTTATTCTTTTTCAATTCACCTGCCTTCAATTTTATCCTTAAAGGTACAATTTACAACCTTTCCTGGTCTTCAGGTGCAAGATATCGTCTCTCCCCAATGTAGCAGCTTTCAATAGTCCTGGCACACTGATCTGTAACTTGCTTTTTGTCAATAATATTTGATTTACTCCAGACGGAACTGTAAACTACTATAAGAAAAAGAAACAGTCATAAGCATAGCTTAGGCTGGTATCCAGCTTAAGATGTAGAACATTAGCTCAAAAAGTGTGGTGCAAAGGCCCCATGATGATTACAACTGTATCCTTACAAACATACAAAAAGAAGGGGGAGAAACGAGCATCAGGACCATCTATGCTCACCCTATGCTTGAGGCTGCACAAACTTTCCAATCACCAGCGCATCTTCGGCTTCATTTCTGCTGGTTTTCCAGCATTACTCAGGCAGGGGAGGTAAATTGGGCAGCGATTCACACCATTGAGCCCCCACTCGTTTCTGTGTCCATAACCGTAGATAAAAAGAAAAGATTTGCATTTATTTAGCGCCTTTCATGACCACAGGACATCTCAAAGCGCTTTACAGCCAATGAAGTACTTTTGAAGAGTAGTCACTGTTGTAATGGAGGAAACACAGCAGCCAATTTGCGCACAGCAAGCTCCCACAAACAGCAATGTGAAAATGACCAGATAATCTGTTTAGAACTGTTGGTTGAGGGATAAATGTTGGCCAGGACACTGGGGATACCTCCCCTGCTCTTCTTTGAAATAGTCCCATGGGATCTTTTACATCCACCTGAGAGAGCAGACGGGGCCTTGGTTTTAACGTCTCATCCGAAAGACGGCACCTCCGACAGCGCAGCACTCCCTCAGCACTGCACTGGAGTGTCAGCCTAGATTTTTGTGCTCAAGCCTCTGGAGTGGGACTTGAGCCCACAACCTTCTGACTCAGAGGCGATTACATCACGACATATCAAATTCAATAGAATAAAACAGACTGTTTATTTCATGTCAAAGGTACACTGTTGCTAATTAAATCAACAAAACAACCCCTTTTCATCTTTAAATAAATGAAACCAACATGTCAAACTCTGTGACAGATGCCAAAAAAAATTTGAAACGTAACTACCCAATCTGTTAACTCAAGGTCAGGCACAAAAAATGTCAAATATTTCCTTCCAAATCATGATGCTAGAAAAGAATCTAGGGAAGAGATAGCAGAGGCATTACTATGCATATTTAATAATTCGTTAGAAAAAGGTGTAGTGCCAGAGGACTGGTGGATAGCTAACGTAATACTCATGTTTAAGAAGGGAGATAGAACATGTCCAGGGAATTATAGACCAGTCAGCTTAACATCGGTGGTCGGAAAAATAATGGAATCCCTACTAAAGGAGAAAATAGAAGAACATCTAGAAACCAAAAATATAATAATGAATAGTCAGCATGGATTTCAAAAGGGAAAGTCTTACTTGACCAACCTTATTGAATTTTTTGAAGAGGTAACAGAGAGAGTAGACAATGGTAATGTAGTAGATGTAATTTATCTGGATTTTCAACAGGCCTTCGATAAAGTACCCCATAATAGACTAATGAACAAGGTCAGAGAATGTGGAGTCAGGGGACAAGTAGCAGAATGGATGGCTGGCTGGCTTCAGGACAGAAAGCAGAGAGTAGGAGTAAAGGGTAGCTATTCACAGTGGCAGAAGGTGGGTAGTGGTGTTCCACAAGGATCAGTGCTGGGACCACTGTTGTTCACAATTTATATTAACGATTTAGACTTTGGAACCAAAAACACAATTTCTAAATTTGCGGATGACACCAAATTGGGGGGGGATAGTCAATACTGAGGAGGACTGCAACAAATTACAGGAGGACATTAATAAACTTGTAGAATGGGCATATAATTGGCAAATGAAGGGAAACACAGATAAATGTGAGGTATTACATTTTGGTAGGAAGAATAGTGAGGTCACTTATTACTTGGAGGGTGCGAGTCTAGGTGGGGTAGAGGAACATGATCTCGGAGTACAAATACACAAATCACTAAAAGTTGTGTCACAGGTTAGCAAGGCCATAAAAAAAGCAAACCAAGCACTAGGGTTTATTTCTAGAGGGATAGAATTGAAAAGTAGGGAAGTTATGCTAAACCTGTATCGAACCTTGGTTAGACCACACTTAGAGTACTGCGTGCAGTTCTGGTCACCATATTATAAAAAGGATATAGAGGCACTGGAGAGGGTGCAGAGAAGATTTACAAGAACGATAGCAGAAATGCGAGAGTATACATATCAGGAAAGGATGAACAGGCTGGGTCTCTTTTCTCTTGAAAAAAGAAGGCTGAGGGGTGACCTAATAGAGGTCTTTAAAATTATGTAAGGTTTTGATAGAATGGATACAGAGAGAATGTTTCCACTTGTGGGGAAGAGCAAAACTAGAGGCCATCAATATAAGAAATCCAATAGGGAATTCAGAAGAAACTTCTTTACCCAAAGAGTGGTGAGAATGTGGAACTCGCTACCACAGGGAGTGGTTGAAGCGAATAGTATAGATGCATTTAAGGGGAGGCTGGACAAGCATATGAGGGAGAAGGGAATAGAGGGTTATGCTGATAGATTTAGATGAGGAAAGAAGGGAGAAGGCTCAAGTGGAGCATTAACACCGGCATAGACTGGTTGGGCTGAATGGCCTGTTTCTGTGCTGTATATCCTGTGTAATCCTATGTAAAAGCTACTGACCATGATGGCATAGATGGTCAAATTCCTAGAACCCCATCTGAGCTTCTCTCCTGGCTCAGTTATTGGACTAACTCTGACCACCAGTGTTGCGCTACCTGAGTGAAAAACAGTAAGCATTGTGCATATCAGCAGAAGGGATCTTCTGGCACTTTTTAAAGTTCTCAACAGCTGCACTCGTCCATTTCCCAAATACCCCTAACTCTGGAAAATGGCAGTTCCATCCACATTTTCTGCACAGCCGTGGTAATCTTCAATCTCAACTATTTAAGTGTCTGATTGGCTCAGTTGGTGGTACGCTCGCCTCTGAGTCAAAGGTCAGTGCATAATCCTGGCTGACACTTCAGTGCTGTGCTGAAGAAGTGCTGTATTGCAGGTGGTACCAACTTTTGGGTGAGCCAATGAATCGAGGCCCTGTCTGCCCAGCTCAGGCAGACGTAAAAGATCACATGGCACTATTTGAAGAGCAGGGAGTTCTCCCAATGTCCTGCCAACATTCCTCCCACAACTAAGGATTTTAAAATCAATGGGTTGGATTTTGCCAATGGGGAGCTTTTGGAGGCGGGACTCCCACTTGTCGGGTTTTAGTCCCGCCTCCATCGACTTCTGGCCAACCCATGCTATTTTCCCTTGATTGACCTTGTTTAGCCCGCCCAGCGGGCTTAGCAGGCCAATTAAGGGGAAGCCGGTTACAGAGAACGTCAACGTCCCCAACGATTGAAGCCTGCAGGAAGAAACCAAGGTAAGTAAACTTTTTCTAACACTTTCCACTCACCTCACATACTTACCTCTCCACACTTGCACCCATCACTTACCTTCACAGCGCACTTTTTCACCCCTCTGACCCCCGCAGACCCACTGCTCGCTTCGCTGACCCTGGCGGGGTTCGCAGCCTTCGAGAAGCCCGCACTTGTGTGGGTAAAATGGGGATTATTCTCTTATCAGCCTGTTAACTACCTGTTAACAGGCAGTTAAGTGGCTGTAATCCCCTTCCCGCCTCCAGGAGATGGGACCCGGCGCGGGTCGGCTACCCACCTCCTAGGAAGATGGCACGGAGGCGGGTTGGGGGCGGGATGGGCACCCGCCCCCAGATTCTGCCATTTTCCCGGCAGTCCCGCCTCCAAACCTGCCTCCCCAGGGCTGGCTAGATCGCGCCCAATGGGCTAGAGGGCAGGGAGCCAATGGAGGTTGGGGAGGACAAGGTGATAGGTGAGCAGAGAGGAGGAGGAGGTCGAGGCAGCTGAGCAGATACCATCAATCAGAGTTCTTTTAACGAGGGACTCACTATTTTGGGAAAGGAAAATGACATGTCATTTTTGTTGCGTTGATATCCAGCATAAGCGCAACGTAATGGCCTTTGAGAATGATTAAGGCATTATATTGCAAAGTTCATGAACTGATCAAGAAAGGTCGCCCTACATTTTTTATGTGAAGATAGAGGGGCTGGAAATCTGTGGCCCTCCCGGCAGAACTCTCGCCGTAAGTTCAACTGGAGAGCAGTGGAAGGAATTGGGCCGGGACCTGACTATACCGAGGCCTGGCCTTCCTCACCCATCCGGGGTGGGGGCCAGTTTGGGGCAGAAATTACATCCACCGCAAATGGAGTCCCCGTTTCAGATTGGCTGTGACTGAGGCGGGGGTGGGGGTGGGGGGCTCACAGGCCAGGAGCTTTCTCCTCCCTGGCCTGAGAATGAGTCAGGCGGCCTACCTGGTCAGTGAAGGCAGATGAGGCAAGTCTTAAGCGGAGAATTTTTGTTTTGGTGTGAGAGTACATGCCAGGAAACTGTGTCACCTCAGGCTATGATTTTGCAGCCATTTTTTAAGTTCTTCCAGGTGACGCTGACAAGCCTGTATTTATTGCCCCTGAGAGCATTAAATGTCAACCAGCTCACGTGGAACTGGAGTCACATGTAGGCCAGACCAGGTAGGGGTGGCGGCTTACCCTTCCCTGAAGGACATCAGTGAACCAGTTGGGTTTTTACAACAATCCGACAGTCATCATGGTCATTTTCTGGTATGAGCCCACAAATGACCAGATTTATTGAATTCAGTTTCACAACTTGCCTGGGTGGGATTTGAACTCACAACTTCTGGGTTGCTAGTCCAGTATCATGAAAACTAGGCTACCGTACCCGATTTGGGTCAATGTGGTTGATTCTCCTGCCCTCTGAAGTGGCCTGGCAAGCTGTTCAGCTGTATCAAACCACTACAAAGAACTGCAGTGGTTCAAGGAGAAGTCCAACTACCACCTTCTCAAGGGCTTGCATTGGAGGCAGTTCAGAGAAGGTTCACTAGGTTGATTCCTGGGATGAAGGGATTGTCAGGTTGAGCAGGTTAAGCCTATACTCATTGGAGTTTAGAAGAATGAGCATGCAGGTACAGCAAGTAATTAGAGAGGCAAATGGAATGTTGGCCTTTATTGCAAAGGGAATGGAGTATAAAAATAGGGAAGGTTTGATGCAACTTTACAGGGCGCTGGTGAGACCGCACCTGGAGTACTGCGTATACTTTTGGTCTCCATATTTAAGGAAGGATATACTTGCATTGGAGGCAGTACAGAGAAGGTTCACTATGTTGATTCCTGGGATGAAGGGGTTGACGTATGACGAAAGGTTGAGCAGGTTGGGCCGATACTCATCGGAGTTTAGAAGAATGAGAGGTGATCTTATTGAAACATATAAGATTCTGAGGGGGTTTGACAGGGTAGATGCTGAGAGGATGTTTCCCCTCGTGGGGGAATCTAGAACTAGGGGGTATAGTTTCAGAATAAGGGGTCGCCCATTTAAAACGGAGATGAGGAGGAATTTCTTCTCTCAGAGGGTCGTGAATCTTTGGAATTCTCTACCCTGGAGAGCTGTGGAGGCGGAGTCATTGAATATATTCAAGGCGGAGATTGACAGATACTTGAGCTACAGGGGAGTCAAGGGTTATGGGGAGCGGGCGGGAATGTGGAGTTGAGGCCAAGATCAGATCAGCCATGATCTTATTGAATGGCGGAGCAGGCTCGAGGGAACAAATGGCCTACTCCTGCTCCCATTTCTTATGTT
Source organism: Squalus acanthias (assembly GCA_030390025.1). Lineage (NCBI taxonomy): Eukaryota > Metazoa > Chordata > Chondrichthyes > Squaliformes > Squalidae > Squalus > Squalus acanthias. The sequence goes on from CM059433.1 coordinate 122,085,725, forward strand.
GTTATGTTCTTATGAGAGGCAACAAATGCCGGCCTTGCCAGTGGCATTCTTGTCCAGAGAATGAATTTTTTTTAAATGGGGGGGGTGGAGGGGCGATTTCTTTGAATTTAAGGAATTTTAGGGTGCCTGGCACACCTCTCAGTAGATTCTTCGAGATTGTCTTCGATTCACTCAGACTCTCTTTATCTTCGTTAGACATAGGCTCTCTTGTAGTTATTCACTTTGTCTTCTCTAATTTTTTTCCATAGTAGTCTTTACCTTGCAGATGTAGAAAGGCCCCTTTACAAGTGCCAAGTATACTCAGGACAGAGAATAAGAGGTTATATAAATCAGACTGTATGGCTATATCAGCGAGTTACAGGCAGAGATAAGTGGGTCACTTAACTGTACAAGTTGTCTGAGATCAAGAAAGGGGAGAGTTAAGCCAGCCAGTTCAGATACAGTTACTTGTGCATCAGGTGCATTTAGCCAGAATAGAGGATCCAGGCGGAACAGATAACCCTGCCACCAAAGGGGCTCATCAACTTGATTGTGATCTTGTAGTCAATAAACAGCTGTTAATGCATGACTTGTTGTCTAACTTCTTCCTTGATGATTTGGCAAGAAAGGTGTGTGAAAGACTGATACTTGGATGCTATTAGTAATAACATGTACAAGTATAAGTGTGAGTGTAGAATAGTGAACTTCACATTAACAAATATCTATATTCAGTGTGACCTGTAATGACTTGTGCATAAATTGCTAAGGCTTGCTCAAAATGTAACTGCAAAGACAGCCAGGACTAGTCAAGACTAGTTCTGATAACGGACAGTCAGGCAGCTTATGAGGCCTTGTACTGCTTGTACCAGGGAAGCTAGAAATGAGAGAGAGAAGGTAAATTCCAATGAGGTGATGAACGTATAAACAAGATAACGATGAACAGGGTAAAGTCGTAGGAAAAATACTGGAAAGGCGGGGCCAAGATGCTAACCTTAGTCTGAGTGACAATGGTATTTTGATCATTAGAAGCAATTAAAAAAGGTGATTTTGTTAAAGACCATGGGGTAGAAATTAGGTCGCGCCCCATTTGGGGCGCAAATATCGTCTGGACGCAAATATTAGCACCTGGCGCTAATTATCGGCACTGACTGGAAACTTCACTTTTACCGCCCCGGGAGGTGAGTGGAGCGCTAAAGCAGGCGCTGCACACCTGTCTTAAGGCGCAAAGGCCATGGAGTGAGGCGCTAACTCAGCGCACGAGCGCAGCGCAGCTGCTGCCAGTTAGCGAGGGAACACAGACACACTGGCGCCGGACACTTCTTAAAGCGGGGGTGGGGCCACTTGCTCCCCAGCCACACCCTGCTCATTGCAGCCTTGAATCTCAGCCTGGAGAGACCTGTGAATCCATTTTGCTGCCAAGCATGGAGAGGGTGAGAGAACGCGCTCATCGCTTCACCGAGCGGGCCTTGGATGCTCTGGTTGGCGCAGTGGAGCGCAGACGATGTATGCTGTTCCCTGAGAGTGGCAGGAGGCCTTTGCCACGCGAGTTCAGAAGAGTGTGGAGGGAGGTGGCTCAGAGCGTCTCCTCCAGGAGCATGGTGCCCAGGACCCATACTCAATGCCGCAAAAAGTTCAACGACCTCACTCGGGTCGTCAGGGTGAGTGGCTTTTTCTCAATACCTCTCCATCCCTCCATCTCAACCTCACTCTATGGCCAGAGGGTCTTAAAACCCCAATGCACAACACTCATCCAACACCTATGGCCCTTTCATCAAACACACACACACATTCCACACTTTGCATACAGTAAGGGCTATTCACCTATGGGAGGCACATCAGGCAAGACCATGGCTGTATATTGTAAGGGCTATTCACCTATGGGAGGCACATCAGGCAAGACCATGGCTGTATATTGTAAGGGCTATTCACCTATGGGAGGCACATCAGGCAACACCATGGCTGTATATTGTAAGGGCTATTCACCTATGGGAGGCACATCAGGCAAGACCATGGCTGTATATTTACTCAGATGCTGTCCTTTTTCTTGCAGGCTAAGCTGGCTCATAATAGGAGACAGCAGCAACGGACAGGTGGAGGGCGGCCTCAGCTGCAACCCCTCAGCGATCTGGAGGAGCGCGTCCACAGGATTGTGGCAAGCCGGGTGATCGGTCCCGTCGCCACTGGAGATGCCGACCCCGTTCTGGACAGCAATGGTAAGGTCATCACCTTTTTGTCCTCTGTCCTTCCACTTGTCCCTCACAACACCAGCCTTTGACACTTTCAATCCAACTTGCTAACTCGCTGCACTTATTCCTCCCTTACTGCCACCCTGTCCTCACGCTAAAGCCACTCTTGTACCTCCCTGCTTTCAGATGGTGATTCACCAGCTGAGGAGACGGGCCCTGAAGCTGCCAGTAGCAGTGATGCTGCAGCCGAGGAGGAAGAGGAAGCCAGAGCATCAGTGCCACCCTCTCCCGAGGAAGCCCATGCCCACACTGGGAACACGCCTTCCCCGGAGGGGAGCAGGGGGGAAGGGGCTGATGAGGGTGAAGCTCCAGGACCCAGCAGGCTGCAGCAACGCCATGGGGGGGGTAGGGAAGAACGGGGGCCTTCTCCCCAGAGGGAGAGTATGCCAGACACTCCTACTGCAATGGACGCAGAGGAGGAGCGGCTGATTGCAGAAATGAACACCCAGGCGGTGGGCATGCACACTGAGCTCATGGGTGCAGTGGGAAGGGTGCCCGAATGCATTGAGTCACTGGCAAGGAGTGTGGAGCACTTCGCTGTAGCACAGGCGGATGCCACACTAATGCTTAGTGCTGCAATTCAGTCACTGGCTGCCGTGATCCCATCTCTGACTGCTCTCATACAGACTCAGATTGAGGCCACGCGAGCACAGTCTGCTGCCAACCTCGATGGTTCGTGCACATGTCCCCGGGGCTGTCACCGCGCTGCAGCAGGCCAGCAATCTGTTCTCCGGCAGATTGCTCCGGATGCTGAAGTGCTGCCCCGTGGGAGTGCCAGTGTGTCGGGCGAGCAGGGAGTTGCTGTCCTCGCTCACGATGACAGCATTCCTGCTGCCAACACTGTCACTTCTCCACTGCACTTGCCACCGCCTGTAGGACAGACTGCTGCCGCCCATGCAGAGTTGGTGCAGTCTGCAGCCGGGCCCTCCAGGCCTAGAAGTGGTCGAGGCCGTCCTTCAGGGGCATCTGCAGTGTCAGGGTCTGACGAGCAGCAGCCTTCCACCAGCCTTGCTGCAGCCACTGAGGTCCCATTACGGAGGAGCAGTAGGGTTAGAAGGGGGGAAGTGCGCAAGGGAAGGAGATCACCCTCGAAGGGCAAAAAGTAGGAGGTGTGACAAAATGCTGGTCATTTTTTTATTAAAGGCCGAGGTTCATGGTCCAACTTTTGTTTAGTGTTTTGGACATTATCTCCAGGTTGTGAGAACCAGTTATGTTATTGACTGTTTTTTTGTGTTTATTTCTATGAGTTTGTCATGAGGAATTGACACACACAGAGTTTGTAAAATAAATAAGTTTCTGTATTCAAAATATACATGGCTGGTGGTTGGAATTATTGGTGCCTTGGCCGGCTTAGGGGTTGCGTGCTGGGTTGATTAATGTTGGTAGCAATGGCAGGGGCCCTAGAAGCGGCTTGCTATTAGCCGTTGACGGACGGCCCTTGCAGTTTGACCATTGTGGGCCGCCCTCCCGCCTTGGTGCTGCTGATGATCATCGTCCTCGTCCTCTTCCTCCTCTTCCTCCTCCTCCTCTGGTGGTGCTACAAGGCCTGGTGGCATTGGCTGGGTCCTGAGGATTGCCATGTTGTGCAACATGCAGCACACGACTACGAAGTTCGATACTTGCTCAGGCGAGTACTGCAGGGCTCCTCCGGAATGGTCCAGACAGCGGAACCGTTGTTTCAGCACGCCGATTGTGCGCTCAATAATGTTCCTGGTTGCTTGATGGCTTTCATTGTACCACAGCTCAGCAGGGGTGTTTGGCGTACGGAGCGGTGTCATCAGCCAGGTGCTCAATGCGTACCCCTTGTCCCCGAGAAGCCAACCAACTGGCTGATGCGGTGCCTCGAAAAGTTCTGCCACAGTAGTCTGGCGCAGGATAAAAGCATCGTGGCAGCTGCCAGGATAGTGGGCATTGACAGCGAGTATCAGCTGTCTGTGGTCACAGACCAACTGGACATTCAAGGAATGGAACCCCTTTCTGTTCCTGAATTCCTCTGCATTCTCACGCGGAGCACGCAAAGCCACATGCGTGCAGTCAATGGCGCCCTGCACCATGGGGAAGCCCGCTACCCTCGCAAAGCCCAGAGCACGGTCACGCTGCTTGTCTGGGGTCATAGGGAAAGAGATGAACTCTTGTCTCCTTCTGAAGAGGGCATTTGTGACCTGCCGGATGCAGCGATGCACCGCGAACTGGGAGATATTGGCGAGGTCCCCAACAGCAGCTTGGAATGAGCCAGTGGCGTAGAAGTTGAGAGCCACTGTGACCTTCACTGCCACCGACAGAGACGTCCTGGACCTCAGTTGAGGCTGCAGATCTGGCTGCAGCAGGTGGCAGAGCTCAGTGACCACCTCCTTGCTGAATCGCAGCCTTCGCAAACACAGCTCCTCGGACATATGGATGTAGGAGAGCTGTTCACGATATACCCTGGGAGGGTAAGCTCTCCTGTACATGCGCCTGATGGCTCTCCTCCGTCTGGCCATCATTGCCACTCTCTCTCTGCATCTCTGTATCCTCCGATTCAGCTGGAGCAGGACGACGCCCCCAATCAGTGCAGCCCCCATATTCTCTTTGCAAGAAAAGTAATGAGGGACAGCAACTAAAGTAGCAACAAAGTTAGGATGAATAGGCAAAACTACCTCACAAAGCGTTCAGTCAATGTAGAAGTCTCTCTCTCGCTCTCTCCGAATCTCTCTCTCTCTCTCAGAACGAGTGGTGCATAAATGTCGACCACAGAAAAAGACAGGAAGAGGCCCCCTTTAAATAGCGCCCCCCCCCAGCCCCACAGCGATTGATAGCATTCCAGTCTTCCGGTCGTTGGAAGCGCCAGGCGGTAAGGCAGGGGGCGCCACTCAATTTCCGCTCCGGGGCGCCACAAGGGCGTTGCACCATGGAATGACGTCATAATCTGTGCGCGCAGGTGGTCGCAGCGGTAAGTTTTAGCGCCGCCGCACAATCTCTAGTTAAGTTCTCGAGCGGCGCAAACATCGCTGCGCCCAGGCGTTAGCGGCTTTGCGCCCCATTAGCGCCCTCTTAAGGCGCTAACGGGAGGCGCAACCAACTGAATTTTTACCCCCATATATGGACACTGGCCAAACCAACTTTTGATAAGAAAAGGGTTAAAACCTCGATACTCAAAGAACAACTTCACACAGACCTACAGCAAGAGCAAAGGAACAGACTGAAGATGGCGTCACCTGTGTCCGAGAGGTTCCAGAGACAAAGGGCTGTGAGCTACTCGTTAAACGATCGCCTGTTGTTAAGTATATTACGCTGTAAGCTTAATAAATCTTTATCTATTGCTCAAACATACTGGCTGCTGCCTATTTGTGTCTTAAATGAGAAGTCGCACAACACCAGGTTATAGTCCAACAGATTTATTTAATTTTACATTAATTTTAATTTAATTTGTGTCTTGTCCAAGAACTCTGAGAGATCATTAAGATCTTACAAAGGGTTAATTCAATCACTCAGTAGCTTGTGGGTATCCGAATTGAGGGTCAGTAAGGTATACTCAAATTCGATCAGAACTGGGTGATGAAAGACAAACTTAGGCATCATTCACTCCTAGACCCAAACTGGGTGATAAACCTTAGGCAGTTTCTTAATGAGGAGTTAAGGTGAAGGGGATTAAAGATCCACTCCCACTCTGACCTCAACGTCCTCGGCCTCTTACATTGTTCCACGGAAGCTCAGCATAAGCTCGAGGAACAGCACCTCATCTTTCGTTTAGGCACTTTACAGCCTTCTGGACTCAACATAGAGTTCAACAATTTCAGATCATAACCCCGGCCCCGATCACATATATATATATTTTTATTTTATTTTTTTATCCACCCTTTTGTTTGGCCTTTTCTTTCTTCCCTCCCAGAAGCTGGCAGCTGTCCTTCATTCTGCCAGCACATTTCACACTTTATCCAGAGCCATCCTTTGTTCCTCAACCTGTCACATTACCACCTCCTCTTGCCTTGAATATCTCTTAATGTCTCTTAATCTCTTCTGCTTTCTATCCTATCACTGACCTTCCCTTTTGTTCTTTCATCCCCTCCCCCTTTTCCCAGCATTATACTTGCTTTAAAATCTATTTCATTTCCTGCTTTTTTCCAGTTCTGACGAAAGGTCATCGACCTGAAACGTTAACTCTGTTTCTCTCTCCACGGATGCTGCCTGGCCTGCTGAGTTTTTCCAGCGTTTTCTGTTGTTGTTTAAAGATTTATCTGGTTCCTCAGCATATATTTGATGCGATACCAAAACCCAGTCATTCTTACCGCTGGAGTGAAGCAAGATAACATTCATGAGTCGGTGTTATGTCTGCCCGTGTATGTTAGATCTGTTTGACTTTTGTCTGTTGGGACTTGAAGATGTAGCTCCCTCTAGACAGTGATAGTGCTTCACATTGACAGGAGATAGCCACAGTTTCTGACATTGAGTTTGATCGACATCTGGCACTTGAATTAGATCATATCGAGCTAGCATACATTCACAACGATAAAACATTAACCCCAGTCCTGAACGAACAAACCTTTCCCGTTTATGTGTTGCATTCTGTTTTCCCCACCGTTTTGTTTGGATCTTTTCCAAACAGAAGACTCTAAAGTCTGGAAATTACTGTTGCTGCCAATATTGGTGGACAAATGTGAGAAGTCGCACGACACCAAGTTATTTTCAAATAAAACTGTTGGACTATAACCTGGTGTTGTGCGACTTCTCACATTTGTCCACCCCAGTCCAACACCGGCATCTCCGCATCATGGCTAATGTTGGTGGACAAATGGAATTTCTCTCTCCACTATTTATTTTAAACAGGTTAACATCCCTTTTAAAATAGCAGAGAGCAATTTCAGATGGATGTATTAAGCGTGACCCTTGAAGAAAAACCCCAGTCTCCAATTAACACATAAATCGGATGATGATGCCAGTGCTGGTTAAAATTCATGGGAAACCTTAAATATCAACAGAGAAGGCTTGTTAGGACATTTCCCAAAAAACAATCCTTTGTTTTAAACAGTGGATAAATAGAAGAAGCATTTTCTGAGTATTAATGACACGAGCACAACGTTTTGCTGCACAGAACTCCTAGTTTCCCAAGTGTTTCAGCCAGCGATAGCAAGAACCTGTCATCATCTAGAAATGCTGCAAATTGTGGCCCTCCCTGCCCACAAGCAGTAATCATCTTAGTTTGGTTTGTCTTGAGGGGATGAGTTCCTTCTGTTTTCTCTCCAGCTCCCCTTTCAGTTTCAGATTCACGCCCACCCCTCACATTCCTCCTGTGGTTGAGAGGATGTTTGCAAGAGCAGCTCAGGGACGACTTCAATCCAATATTTCACCCCCACTAACAAGGAGAGGTGCCTTGCCTCCTGCCAATGCAGTATAGTATGCACTGTAGGGAATGGAACTCATGCCCTATCAATCTGTGGTACCATCAATTGATGTTGCAATACCCTAACACACTGAGCCACGGCTTAGGTCGCTGCAGGCTGCAAGAGCCTTACCCCCTCCACCCCCCATCTCCTCTCCTGAAGGCATTGGCTCTCACTCGGATACAGTTCCATGGCACCCAGTCCAAATGACCATTTTTCATGTGGTTAATGTGGACTGGAATGATTCCTCAGACAAGCTCAGCTGGTTGAACTCCTCTGATTAACAGGAGCATAGCGAATTTAAACTTTTTAAAATCAGCTGTTCAATTCTTAAAATACTTGCTAAAAGACTCAACGATGTAATCTGAGCATGCTCAAGTCCTTCAGTGTCTAACTCAGTGCTATCTGTATGTGTGCAGTATGTTGCTGCCCAACTCTATAGCCCCAGCTCCAGCTCTTTCCCCAACCCCAGTCCCCACTCCAGTTCCTGCCAGATCCCCAGCCCTAGTCTTAGCTCCTGCCCCAATTGCAGGTCCTGTCCTAACCCAGCCCCATCCTGATCTTCTACCACTGCCTACTGAGTTCCATCTCTTGCTTCCAACCCCAGCCTGGTTCAGTTTGAGTATCAGCAGATATGTTGCATTTGGAAGTTGTCCAAAGCAGAAGGGAGCCCAGTTCTTCCCTGCAGTTTAGGTCCAATCCTGCTCCCTTTCCCATTGCTGCTCAAGGTCTAATCCAGCTCCCGCTGGGTAATGTTCAAAACACTTTGTTCAAGTCAGACAGGGTGTAAGTAGAGAGGGAGAATACTGCCCCAGGACCTGAGACCAATACAACTTGCCAAAAAAAACATGTGCAGAGATCAATCACTTAGTCATCTGCAATAACTATGGAATCATGGAGGTCAAAAGGTCGTTCTCAGGCCAGATCTAGGAGTAAGATGTGCACAATTTGAGAATAGTGATTGCTTGAAGATTATGTTTGCAGTGTTAAAAAAATGGGTTTTCATCTTCTCTTGTAAGGTTCCCAAGTATTTTTATTAGTGCTATACATAGTGCAGTCATTGTGTTGGAACAGCTGTTCGGGGAGTCTGCAGCAGTTAAGTGCGTTTGATTTATTTTCAGACTGAAAAAATAATGTTCTGGCAAACCTATTCAAATAAAACAGACTGGTGCACTGGGGAGATGAAGCCACAAATAAACCTGTCTGCTTTTACTTCAGCTCCAAACACTGTGGTTGGTCAACCACCAAAGAAGGACTGGGAACTGATTATTCATTCAGTGTGAAGAGGAATCACTTAGGAACAAAGACGAGCACTTACTCTTAAAGCAGGAGGCCTCATAACCACTTTATCAAAACTTATGGGGTGCTCATGACAGTAGAATGGCCCCAGAACTGAAATTGCTACCTCATTGTTATGTTTGTCAAATAAACTGAGTAAAAGTGAGATACTTTTAAGCATCCAGGTATTGTAGTGTAGCACAGTGATTATGTTATTAGTCCAGTAAAGGTCATGGTTTAAAAGCTCCCCGTGCTAAGCTATGAAACTGAATTCAATAAATCTGATCATTTGTGGCTAGTAAACCACTGTTTATTGTAAAAATCCAACTGGTTCACTGATGTCCTTCAGAGAAGGGAACCTGCCATACATGACTCCAGTCCCACACTATGGCCACGATTTTCCCAGCGGAGGTGGGATCGCGGCGGGAGAGGTGGTTGGAGGGTTCCGGTCCCACTCCCGGCTGCAGCCGCTCTGTGAAAAGGATTTTCCGTTAATAGGGCTTGTTAAGCCCGCCCTGCGGGGTTCCCGGCCAATTAAAAGGAAGCGGGTCTGATGACGTCATTTGATGAAGCGTCATCAGCCGGTTTCCTTAAAGGGGCCATGTCCACATTGATTTTGACTGTTGTTCTGTCAGTGTTCTGCAGCATTGAGATGCTGCAAACACTGACAAGCACTGCACAGAGGCACAGGGCTGCACCCAGGCTCTCCCATGACTCCCTCTATATGCTTATGGAGGGAGTCACAGAATGCAGGGAGGTCCCCTTCCCTTCCCATGGGTGGAAGACACCTCCCAGGACACCAACGCAGCCTGGTTGCACATTGCACAGTAGGGCACAAGCAGGGGTGTTGTCAGGAGGACCAGGCTGCAGTGGCGCAAACCTTTCAATGATCTCAGTGGATCACGAAACGTTAGTACAAAGCCACACTCAACCTTATCCTGCGGTGCCTCTCATCACATCCCCATCACTCTGCCTTCCCGACCCTACTCCTGCACATCATTACTCACACCAACTTACCTTGGACCTCCACCCATCTCTCTCTATCTACATTATTACTTCCCCATCTCACTAGCCACCCCTCACACTCACCCTCATCTTACTGCAATCATACCAACTAACAACACACAAGGGTGGGCACTTGGGTGTTTTATGCAATGTTCATGTAAATTTTCTGTTAATGTGCTGTCAAACATTGAAATCTTTAATTTCAACACTTTGCCTTATTGTACAGATCTGTGCTCACCTTTGGAAGTGTCTTAGTGAGTTGCAGTTAATGGTGAGACATAACGGTATCCCCTGCAATGGTGATGAGTGTGAAAGGAATGGCTTGGACATTGTAGGAATGCTTTATGGTGCTGGTGTGGGGTGGTGTTACCCTGGCACATCATGTGGCAGCCAGGGTGTACAGCGTCAAGTGAAGTAAATCTGGCCATGGTGAGGCCATCCCTGACCTCCCGGGCAGCAATGTTGTCGGGTGCTGATGCCCTGTGTCTTGTGCAGCATCAGGTGATTGCGGAGAAGGTTGGTGCTGTTGTTGGTGATGTTGGTGTGCCTGGTGATGTTGGTGTTGGGGCTGATCGTGGAGGGATTCAGAGGACCATGGTGGGATTTTTTCAAGGGCACCGATGTTGCTGCAATAGATGGCAGCTGAAGTTGAGATGACAGAAGCGATCTGTCAATGGTGAGAGAGTTTGCTCCAAAGAGGTGACAGTGGATAGAGAGTTTACTCCAAACACTTCCAAACTGCATACAGCTCAAAAGTGTCTTCCAAGTCCTGAAGGCTCAAGCTTCTGACATTGGAAAGTGACCAACTGTGAAATGGTAGCTTTTATACCACTTTTGCAGCCGTCACCTATTCACAGCAATGGGGAGACATAGAGAACCCGACCTACTAACCTGAGGTGATCTCCGAACGACGCGAGCCCCGTTACAAATGTGGGAAAGTAGAAAAAGGCTGGCAAAATAGTAGTTAACAAGCACTTAACAAGCATTTAACTATCTTAAATGCCTCCCCCGCCGCTTGGTGTCGGGTCTGTTCTGAAATCGCAGACCCGACACTTTGGAAACTTACATGGAGGCAGGTTCCCAACCCGCTGTCAATCATTTCGATTTTGACAGCGGACCCGCCTCCAAACCCGCCCTCTGAGCGCCGGCAAAAGTCAGCCATGTGTCCTCTGAGGTGCCACAGCAAGCACAATGTTTTTTTAAAGCTGTCAGTGGGAAGGTGGGCACCGAGTAAAATGGAGACTGAGAGAATAAAGGGTATAATGTCAACGAGGTGCAGAGACTGGTTATAACACAGAGAAAAAAAAGGAAGAGTCAGACAGATCCCACGATCTACGTAAGGTCAGATAAACCATACCTCATGGTTGCTGTAACCTCACTCCAAGCCTGTCCAGCTTTGCTCATAGCACTCTGAGTGTGGCAGAGCATTTTGTATCAATGTGCTAGTTAGTCCCTGGGTTGTTGAGGTTTCTATGACAGTTGCCCTATTGATTGCCATTCCATACACAGCGGACTGCAGTCCTGCTAATGGTCAGCCCAGCACATTATGTATGTCAGAGGTGAAGTTATTCATCTCAGATAGCCTCTCACCGTCCTTCCCACCACTCAGTTTATCTCTCTTAATCAGCTAGCTGCCTGACATATGGGAAAATTCATCTCAATGGTCTTCAAACTAAACTAATCTTGAAATGAGAGTTTATTTTTGCCTGACACTCTCTACCTGTCGGGTCACGCGCCACTTACCTAAGACCAGAGAACTTATGTGCTGGTTGGCAAGTACCAAGGATTTGGGATCGCCGAGTGTGTGTGTAGGGATACTGTTTGAGCAGCTGAAACCATACGGCATACTGGCACAGAGCAGTGGCAAGCTACACACTGCTTGTCCAGATTGGAACGTCCTGCCCATTAGGGGATTGGCTTACAGGGTATATGGAGCCAAGTGGGAAGAATCCAAGCTCACCGTGACAGACCTAACTCTCCAGGCTCCATCAGCAAACCAGGTTGAATAATCATTCATCAACAGATCCCTGGATTACTGTATTGCCGACCTGCGCAGCTTAGGTATTGGATTCTGATAATAACAAGGGATTGATTTGGTTCAAAGTTCCCATCCTTGATCAAACTCGACCCCGAAGAGACCTCACTTGCAGACAGACCCCATCAACTGCGTTTGATCAGAGGAGCCTTCATTCATAGGCAGGCTGCAATCTGTCTCCAAGCTTGTCCAGCCCCGCTCAGAGGTGCACAATCTATCAAAATGTACACAGTTGGATAATTGTTTTGGGTGAATGCCAGAGACCAGGATTGAAAGGATAAATCAGGGACACTGCAGCAGCATAGATTCGCCAAAGAGTCTTGCTAGTGCAGTGTTGCTATGCTTTGTTTTCTTTATTGTAGCTGTGTGAAACGTTAGCTTTTCATTTAAAAAACATCCTAGGGGGCTAGAAATTCATTATAGCCCAGGAATGGGCGGTATCATTAGAAAAGTTTGAGAATTAGCGCCAGGCGCTAATGCTTTAGACTGCACGCAAAATTCATTCTCACTGCTCAAAGAAATGATTGGAGCACTAATTCAAGTCTTAAAGGCCGAGCTCATTGGCGTTACACTTAAAGAGTGGACCAATATCGGGTGCAGTCTAATGGCAACTCATCATTGCCACAGGCTTTTCCCAGTACTTAAAGGGGAGGTTCATTGATGCTGCAACACCTCATTCTCAGCATTGCTGGCTGTGCAGCTGTCTCAGCAAGGAGAAGCACAACAAGAAGAAGGAGCCAGAGGACTGAAGCAGGTGTGCTCATGGCAGATCCACCTCAGTTGGGTGGTCAGGGTGATTGAATGCTTCAACAAATGCTACATACCACCATCTGTACCACAAGCTTCACACACTGCCCAAAGCACCAGACCCCCAGCACTCACCCACCAACAATCTCTACCTACCAACACTCACACCCACATCTCACTCCTTGCACACAATGACAGCTATTCAACTATGGGAGGCACAAGGGTCATTAGTTATTAGAATGAATGTGATATGTGTGATATGTTTATGCATAAATGTATTAATGGAGTTTGCAATATTTTGTGGTCTCTCTCATTTCACCTTTGCACCCAGGAGGATGCTGTGATATGGCATGACACAGGGATGGTATGATGGGGATGTGGTGAGCAAAAGGGGTTTAAGTCATCCTGGTGTGAGGCTGGAGGATGTTTGGAGGATGTGGCAGAGTTCTATGACCACCACCTTGGTGATGCGGAGCCATCTAATACACTGCTCCTCGCTTAATTGAAGGTAGGAGAAGTGCTGTCGGAATACCTCGGAGGGTAAGGCCTCCTGGTGAGAGCCCTGATGTCCCTCCTCATCCCTCTGCGCACATGTTCCCGTATTTCTCGCTGCCTACGCTCCCTCCGCCATAGATCCTGGAGGGCAAAGTGGCATGCCAGCACAGCCCCATTAATGTTGCCAAGTGTAGCAGTTTGAATCTTTGAACAATAAATGTAGCTACTTTGTAGTTGCCAGAAGACTGCTGATACAAAGTAAGCTTAAAATTACTCATTGGAACTGTTCTACTGGGTGAAACTGACAACAAACCATTGAAACTAACCTGCCCTGACAGCTGGGGGTGATTAATGCTGATGCCTTTAAATAACGTCTCTGGAGCCGGCTCCTAGAGTTGCATGCCAGCTCTCCTTGTCACTGTCTGATCGAGGCGCTAAGGTAAGTGGCGACAATGAATTTTCCAGATTGGGTGGTGACGCCACGATCTGCCTGGCGTTGAAGTCTCCAGCGGTACCTCGTACCGGCAGCGCAACGGGGGGCTGGATTTGCCGTGCACCGCTGGATTCGCCTCGCCCCGGTGCTACTGCATCAGTGCCCCATTACCGCCATCTGCTGGCGCTAACGGGATGCACTAAGGTACCAAATGTTTCCCCCATAGTTTTCTAGTTTTAAACCAGGATATTTTGAAATAGTTAATCAATATCTGGAACATTTGAGAAAAAGCTCTTGGGAAATGCTGAGGTTGGATGTATGAAAGGGGGGCTAAAAATTGGATCAGGCCCGAAAATGGGTGCAAGTATCGTGATGCGCAATTAACCCGCAGCTGTTCAATGTAATGTAGGCAGCTCGCAAACTGTGTGCTGCCTGCTAATTATAATGTTAGTGGTGTGCAGCCCAGTGCTAAATGCGCTGTTGAGTGGCTGCACGCTCAGCAGGAGTCCCAAGTTTGTGCGAGACTAGCACCAATTAAAGCTAGCCTGCAGTTCTTAAAGCCAGCCTGCACCTCTTAAAGGAGAGGTGTATTCTGGTTGCAGCAGGTACTGGAAGTTGTTGTAGAGGAGTGTGTGACCTACAGGATGGGTGAAGATGGCGCAACATGACAATAGAGAGAGGGCTCCCAGATTTTCAGATGCAGCACTCGAGGCCCTGGTGCAGGAGGTGGACTGGGGGAGCAGGAGGCCCTCCAGACAGACGCTGAGAAGGGAATGGGAGCAGATAGCCGTCGCTGTCAATGCAAACAGTGTAGCCCCAAGGACTTGGATGCAGTGCAGGAAGATGTTTAATGACCTCACATGAGTGGTCACGGTCAGAAATGTCATATCCCACAAACTGCACCACTAGCCTCACACAGTGCTCAATTCACCACACACCCATTACTCACCGACCAACAATCTCTATCAATCACGACTCATACCTCACATTCATATGCGCCATCTCACCCTCACATACTTACCATTGCTGCAAGCCTCACACCCACATCTCACAGCTTGCACACACTGCCAGCTATTCAACCATGACAGCCACCTCAGCCAAACACACTGAACCACACTCACTGACACACTTCACTCTTGCAGGACAAGGTGGCGCACAATGGTAGGCAGTTTCAGTTAACTGGAGGGGGACAGGCGCCCCTCCATATCTTGACCCCGCTCGAGGAGCCAGTGCTATCCATAATTGGAGTGGCTGTGACTGAGGCCGTGGCCAGCGGCGGTGCTGAAACCATTGAAGATGATGGTATGCTCATAACTAATTCTCCATCTCACATCCCACTTCCCCCCCCCTCATCCCACAATCTCTTCTGGCTTAAAAGCTGCAGATGGTGTAAGAAAGCACCTCTTGCTTTCCCCCCCTCCCCCTCACCAAAACCCTACCCTTGTGCCTTTCTCATTTCAGAGACTCAAGAAATCCAACCTGGTCAGGCAGTGGAGCAAGAAAAAGAGGAGAGTGATGATGAAGAAGAAACACCGTCACTCGATCTGACACTCGCAGCCACCAGCTCAGATGCTGGCACAGCGCGGAGTTTAGAGGGTAGCTTAGAGGCGGGATCTGCACGTGGCATGAGTGGGCTGCAGCCAGGGCAGGGGGAAAGGGTAGCGCAGGTGCCAGCTCCCCGGACAGCAAGCACGTACATGAGTTCTGCTGCACAGGACTCAGATGGCTGATGGGTATGCACAGCAAAATGCTTGGTGCATTGGCAGGTCTGCCAGAAAGCCTGAATGCAATGTCAAGGAGCCTGGAGGAGACCAGCTCCAGCCTTGCACAGGGCTTTGCTCAGAGCTTGGAGCCCATCCTTTCCAGCGTGGAAGTGGGGAGCAGATCCATTAGTGCACCTGTGGACCCAACCATCATGCAGCTTCCATTGCAGCACAAGCAGAAGCCACCCAACACCTGAGTGCTGCAGTGGAAGCTCAGACTGAGGTCATGCAAGCTCAGCTTGCTGCCACGCAAGCACAGACTGCTGCCATCATGGCTGGGTTTACCAGTGTTGAAAGGGGTTTGCAAGGTGTCACAGCAGTCCAGTAATCTGTCCTCCAACAGATTACTAGGATCGCTGAGCAGCCACCCCGGGGGAGTGGCAGTGGTTCCATGGTGCACGAACCTGCTGTCCTCTCTCAGGATGACAGCATTCATCCTCCCACCACTGCCACTCCACCAGTGCCCTTGCTGCTGCCTGTCAGCCAGCCCAGACTGCTGCCACCCATGCTGAGATGGTGCAGTCCGAAGCCGGGCCTACTAGGCCCAGAGCTGCTTGAGGTCATCTTGCAAGGCAGTCTCTCCCACTGAAAGTCAGCAGCCTTCCACCAGCCATGCTGCAGCCACTGGGGCAGCACTGTGTAGGAGCACTAAGACAGGCAAAGGCACACTGAAGACAGGCACTAGGGGAATGCACAAGGGTGATTAGTTGACTTTTGAATGAAATATTGTCATGGCTTGATTCATAAAGTTGGTTTGGAATGTTTGTGTTGCGGTGATTTTATTGTAGCATTATGGCCAAGAGGACGCCGTGATGGTCAGTAACAGAGGGAAGGGAAGGTGTGGGACTATTGTTGAATAGGGAATTTGGGTTGCGTTCACTGGTACCGCAGTTGGATGAGTTGATCACGGACAGCCCGGGCAAAAAGTGGCTGTCTGGGTTGCCTGTTCCCTTCCACTTCCTCCTCCTCCTCTTACTCCTCCTCCTCTTCTCCTCCTGCTCAGCTGCTCACCATATGCCTGGTGGCAAGGGCTGTTCCCTCATGATGGCGAGGTTGTGGAGCGTGCAGCAGACTATGACGAATCTTGAGACACACTCTGGTGAGTACTGCAGGGCTCCTCCAGAGTGCTCCAGGCAGTGGAAGTGTTGTTTATGGGAGGTAATGGTCTGCTCTATCATATTCCATGTGCAGCATGGCTTTCGTTATATAATGAATAGTCAGCATGGATATCAAAAGGAAAATCTTGCTTGACCAACCTCATTGAATTTTTTGAAGTGGCAGAGAGAGTAGACAAGGGTAATGTAGTAAATGTAATTTATCTAGATTTTCAAAAGGCCTTCGATAAAGTACCACATAATAGACTGATGAATAAGGTCAGAGAATGCGGAGTCAGGGGACAAGTAGCAGAATGGATAGCTAGCTGGCTTCAAGACAGAAAGCAGAGAGCAGGGGTTAAAGGTAGCTATTCACAGTGGCAGAAGGTGGGAAGTGGTGTTCCACAAGGATCAGTGCTGGGACCACTGCTGTTCACAATTTATATTAACGATCTAGACTTTGGAATCATAAACACAATTTCTAAAATTTCAGATGACACCAAATTGGGGGTGATAGTCAATACTGAGGAGGACTGCAACAAATTACAGGAGGACATTAATAAACTTGAAGAATAGGCATATAATTGGCAAATGACATTCAGCACAGGCAAATGTGGGGTATTACATTTTGGTCAGAAAAATAGGGAGGTCACATATTACTTGGAAAATACAAATCTAAATGGGATAGAAGAGCAAAGGGATCTCGTAGTATAAATACACAAATCACTAAAAGTAGCGACGCAGGTTAACAAGGCCATAAAAAAAGCAAACCAAGCACTCGGGTTTATTTCTAGAAAGATAGAATTGAAAAGTAGGGAAGTTATGCTAAACCTGTATCGAACCTTGGTTAGACCACACTTAGAGTACTGCGCACAGTTCTGGTCGCCATATTATAAAAAGGATATAGAGGCACTGGAGAGGGTGCAGAGAAGATTTACAAGGATGATACCAGAAATGCGAGGGTATACATATCAGGAAAGGATGAACAGGCTGGGTCTCTTTCCTCTTGAAAAGAGAAGGTTGAGGGGTGACCTAATAGAGGTCTTTAAAATTATGAAAGGTTTTGATAGAGTGGATACAGAGAGAGTGTTTCCACTTGTGGGGAAGAGCAAAACTAGAGGCCATCAATATAAGATAGTCAACAAGAAATCAAATAGGAAATTCAGAAGAAATTTCTTTACCCCAGAGAGTGATGAGAATGTGGAACTCGCTACCACAGGGAGGGGTTGAAACGAATAGTATAGAAGCATTTAAGGGGCGGTTAGATAAGCATATGAGGGAGAAGGGAATAGAGGGTTATGCTGATAGATTTAGATGAGGAAAGACTGGAGGAGGCTCGAGTGGAGCATAAACACTGGCATGGACTGGTTGGGCCGAATGGCCTGTTTCTGTGCCGTATATCCTATGTAATCCTATGTAATATGCATGCTGCCCATGTGTGCGTGGGTTTGCACAGCAGAGTCATAAGCCAGGTGGTCAGCAGATAGCCCTTGTCGCCCAGCATCCACTCTCTGGTTTGTCGTGGTGGCTCAAATGCTGATGGTGCAGCGGACTGACGCAGAATGAAGGCATCATGGCTGCTGCCAGGATACCGAGCATTGACTTGCATGGTGCGCTCAGTATGGCCAAGGGCACCCTGCACCATGGGGAAGCCTGCTATCCTGGCGGAGCCATGTGCTCGCTCCGCCTGCTTCTCTCTGGCAAGAGAGAATGAAATGTATTCAGCTCACCTTGCGTACAGAGCCTCACTCACCTCCCTTATACAGGAGCGGACGGTGAACTGGGAGATGTTACAGATGTCACCTACCCCAGCCTGAATGGAGACCTACGTGAAGATGTTCAAGGCCACGGTCACCTTTACAGCCACTGGCAATGCTGTCCTCGCCCTGGACTGAGGGCTGTAGGTCTGCCTGCAGCAGGTGGCAGATTCCAGTGAGCACCTCCTTAGTTCCCAGGACAGAGATAATCACTGTGTCCTGATAGTAAGATTACCCTATAGCGGGAATGTAGTCCTCTTACTATGGTCACGTTGCTGCTTTGCTGGGACTTGAAGTCTGTCATAAATAAAGATTAAATTGATTTTTAAAATATGTGCAATCACGTCCAATTCAACAGGCCTGAACCCAAATTATATTTAGAGAGACGGTATTCATCATTTTGCTAATACCACAATGTTTGGATAGCTTGTTCATGCTCTAATTTCTCAATATAAAGACATGCCCACTGGCCTAGATGCCTACCACTACCTCTGTTTGGCCTCTTCAATAAACCGCATCCAGTGGAGGTGCCACATCCTACATCCACAGGGATTGTTGTGGTGAGAGCAAGGCAGTAGAATGCTGAAACTTGCAGTGCAGCATTTACCAGGTGTTTACTTACAGCAGCATCGGGGCCACTGCCAGTTTGGCAGAGTCTTTCATATGGGCGGCCTTGATGCCCGCAAGAATCAAGCAATAGCCCATGTAAATTGGGGTCCAATGACGTACATACAACCCCGATGCAACTTTGGGCTTCCACTAGGCTAAAGCCCTGCCCAGTGGAACATAGAGCGACCTAACCAGCAGTCGTTAAAGGCTCTGCCGGAAGGTACTGCCAAACAGAAAATGCAAGTGTTTTTGAATGATCCTTGTGGGACCCGGAGGAGCATTCTCACACAGCCCGCACCCCCCCACCCCCACCCCCCCCCCCTGCACCCCGCCCCTGCTATCGCCGAAATTCGTCCAGCTCAGGTCCACAGAGAAGCCAGCGGATTTCCTGCACCAATCCCATGGGAATGGCATGTTATATGAGGCCCAACTGTGAAAATTGGTCGAGCCTCTCGCCGGTGACATCAGACGGGTGACGAGCGCGCTCCACCCACCACCCGCCCAATGCCTGCCCAAACTGAAAACTGGCCCCCACGTTTGCTCTGGTGCCTGGTACATTAGTGGTAAAATATGAATGACCTCTGTAATACAGTAGTCATCGCTAACCCAAGTAGTCCAAGATCACACTGTGGAGAGAACATTGTGTAGAGGGTACCACTGAGCTGGTCAAATATTGCTTAAGGTAGATAATGACTGTAAGACAGGCAATCATAAGTGATGGCCTGTTTTGCAACATTTACTGCGGGCAATGCTTTCAATCAACGCACAACGTGACATTGAAGGGAGGACATTTACTGAATTCACTGGCGGATATGCCCCTGTCAGCTTCAGTTGCCTCCTCCAGACTTCTCTTGGTGTCAACACTTTGACCCATGGGGCTGAAGGTCAGGTTTTTGATTTGTTGTTTTTAACACATCGCTGAAATACCTCCTGATCTCCAACCAGGCTCTACAGATGGTGGATCCGGCATTGAGCCTGTTAGTGACACTTCCCAGGTTTGTCTTCGGGCAGGTGGTGTACCTGAACACGTTGGCCTCCTGACTAGTACCTTTTCTGGAACAATTGATACCTCAGTGTTGAACCAGTTTATGCACTATTGCTGTGAAGTTTTTGATCAGCACAGTGGTTTTTTTTATTGAAACCAAGGGGCTCATTTTCTGCTTATTGAGGTTAATGCAACTCTGCACTGATGATTCACTGGACTTCAAGAACGATTACTCAGAGACCCTGTGGATTCCTACATGCAATCTATCCATTAACGACCCTAACGGCTAATACAAGGAAACTCGGGGCCTGTGTGACTGTCTTCCAAAGCCAACATAATTAACATAGAAACATGGAGCCGGAGTAGGCCATTCGGCCCAGCTCCACCATTCAATACGATCATGGCTGATCATCCAAATCCAGTACCCTGTCCCTACTCTCTCACACAGAATCCCCATCGAGCCTGCACCGACACATATCCCACCCTGTCCCCGTAACCCCCACATATTTAATTCCCCCTAACATATCCCTTCCTATCCCCGTAACCCCACATATTTAATCCCCCCCTAACACTAAGGGTCAATTTATCATAGCCAAATCAACCTAACCCGCACATCTTTTGGACTGTGGGAGGAAACCGGAGCACCCGGAGGAAACCCACGCAGACACGGGGAGAATGTGCAAACTCCACACAGACAGTCACCCGAGGCCGGATTCGAACCCAGGTCCCTGGCGCTGTGAGGCACCAGGGCTAACCACTATGCCACCGTGTTGCCTTGTGTGTTGTTGCAACTGTTTTTTTGTTTAATTTCGGTGATTGATGGCAATTGCGATCACCAATAAAAAGGGAAGCATGTGACCCCTTCTTAAAGGGGCACCACCAATACAACTGTAACTTAAACAAAAATTAAAGGAAACTTAAACAAATTAAATCAATATTCTATTTCGGAGAGAGATGAAGCACTCCAGTCCCTCCGGTGTTGTTACAAAGTCTGATGGGGGATGCAGATTTACTCCAAATTGTTGCTGGCCAGATGTTGGTTCAATTACTGTCAAGGCCTATGAAATGCAAAGTAAACATTTCACACAGTCGAGGAAGTGGCAGTGTTTATGGCTTCAGGCTGCTGATGGTGAAAGTCGAGTTGCATTTGCAAGCACGCTCTGAAGTGCTGTCATTTCTTTGATTTCCCTCATTATGCCCCTTATGCTAATATCACTTCTGCCATTTAACCATCATCTCCTGTTTTCAATCCAAGCACATTATAGATCATTCTATTTCTTCTCGCGTGTGTGCAGCGTGTCGGTGTTTGTGAGGGCAATTTTGGCTTTGAGCAATAGCATCGGAGAGAGATGGGCGGCTGATCCAATATCACGCATTTTACACCATCGGCCAAAGTCAAAATGACCCTGTCTGTGCTGTGTGGTTTCCCTCGCTTATGTTTTGATATTTTTTAAACGCTCTTCGTCTGCAATAGCCTCTAATTCCGATGAAGGGGCCACACCTGAAACATTAACTCATTTGGTCCTTCCGCAGATTCTGACTGAGCTGCCAAGTGTTTCCAGCATTTTCTGTTTTTGTTTCAGATTTCCAGCCCCTGCAATTTTTTGTTTGTTGGTTTTACAGTCGGCAGTGCACTGCATTCAAGACTTTGGTTTTCACTGAAGAAAGATTTATTGACTTTACAAACAATAGGGAAAATAATGGAAGGAAAGGGGTTAAGAATTGCATTGGCCGTACCCAGGCAACAAAGCACAATGTCATTTTTTACCCTTCTTCAAAAGAGAAGTTCTTGTAACAACAAGAGTTAAAAGCTTACATTTATATAGCATCTTTCATATCATGAAAATTTCCAAACTGCTTTACAGGGGGAGCAGTGGATATGGAGGAGAAAGTTACGGGAGGTGACCAAAAACGTGATAAAAATGGTAAGTTTTTGAAGAGACTTTTGAAGGAGGAGAGAGAGATAGCAAGGTGAAGTGGTTTAGGGAGAGAGTTCCAATGCGTGGTGAATGTTAAAGGCTCTGCCACCACTAATGGAGAGAAGGAAAGAGCGATACAGAGTAGACGAGGGTTAGAAGAGCAGAGGGTGTGTGCTGGGATGTAGGGCTGGGAAAAATTGCAGAACTAGGGTGGAGTGAGGCCATGGAAGGATTTGAAGATGAGGACAAAGTTTTTGAAGTTGGTGTACTGGAAGACAAACACCGCTAGAGGTCGCCGAGGTCAGAGGTGAGGGGTATCTTGGACTTTGTTATTATCGGAAATGAGATGCAGAGTTCGAGATGAGTTGGATTTTCTGTAGGGTAGACTGGGAAGACACAGCAAGGAAAGAAATCGAGCCTTGAGGTGACAGAAGGTTTCTGCTCTCCATATTACAAAAAGGATATAGAAGCACCAGGAAGGTGCAAAAAAGATTCACAAGGATGATACAAAAACTGAGAGGTTATAACTATTAGGAAAGACTGACCAGGCTGAGGCTCTTTTCTCTAGAAAAGAGAAGGCTAAGTGATGACCCAATAGAGGTCTTTAAAATTATGAAGGGGTTTGAAAGGGTAGACATAGAAAAAAATTTCCACTTGTGGGGGAGTCCAAAACTAGGGGCCATGAGCAATGTTCCCTCTAATTTTCTTTTGGGCCGGTTTAACGGTTTTTCCCTTTAAAAGCCGGTGAGCCGGCTGCACGGAATCTCCGGAGCGCTGCACAGCCGTGCAGCTTAAAGGGAACATTGGTCATAAATATAAGACAGTCACTAATAAATCCAATAAGAATTCAGGAGAAACTTCTTTACCCAGAGAGTGTTTAGAGTGTGGAACTCACTACCACAGGGAGTGATTGAGGTGAATAGCAGAGATGTATTTAAGGGGAACCTGGATACTTATATGAGGGAGAAATGAATAGAAGGATATTCTGATAGGGTTAGATGAAGAGGGGTGAGAGAAGGCTCATAAATACTGGCATAGACCAGTTGGGCCAAATGGCCTGTTTCTGTTCTGTTAATTCGATGTAGCACTGGGGCAAGGCAGGGGCATGTGTTGTGAAGGTGGAAGTGTGCAGTCTCAGTTATGAACTGCATGTGGGGTTTGAAGCTCAGTCCAGTTCGGAATCAAACAAAATACCGAGGATTCATACCCTCTGGTTCAGTCTGAGCGAACAACTAGGGAGAGGGAAGGAATCAGCATCTGAGGTGCAAGGTTTCTGGGGGCAGCCAACTAGGCTGGCTTTGGTCTTGCTGATGTTGAACTAAGTAAGGTGCATGATGCGTGAGAGGTACGACGGCAAAGTTTCTCAGCGTAGTCTGTGTAATAGATTCCCTCACTGTACCTTTACCTGAAGAAGGAGCGGAGCTCTGAAAGCTCGTAATTTTAAATAAAACTGTTGGACTATAACCTGGTGTTGTGCGACTTCTCATTTAAGTAAGGTGCATCATTGGATTTCAAATCTCGAGTTTGTATCAAACTATATGTGGCACTTCTGCACAGTTAGCAATCTGAAATCTGACTATATCATGTATAGTGGTCCAGAGATGGGATGCAGTAGTACTGAAAGGGCATAGTATTGTGACATGACTACAAATACTTTCACATATATCAGCCTGACGGGTGTGTACAATACAATGTATGGCAACACAACGTGAGTTATCAACATTCGTGTTCTGGGCTTTAGTGGCTGCTGTAGAAACCAAGCTAAACTACTCCAAATGCTTTTCTTGTGTGAACTTTCCCATTAAGTATGCGCTGGCTAATTGACTTTGATAGGGGGAGCATCACAGCCGAACCTGATGGCATCATTAATCAGTGGCTCCAGACACGCACACTTTCTACACGGGTCACTGTATTGTGATCAGAAGCAGTACCCGAGCTAATGTTGCCCCACCCAAATTCAGGGGTGTTGAGGCTAATTGTAATCGCCCAGCTGGAATAGCTAACTCAGCACCGGCCAGGGGTCAACTTGGGGCCTTAGCAGGTCGCCTATTCACTGGTTACATTCGCTGAGCCATTGGGAGTGTGCGGATACCAATCTGTAGAGGGAATTCAGAAGGAACTTCTTTACCCAGAGAGTGGTGAGAATGTGGAACTCGCTACCACAGGGAGTGGTTGAAGCGAATAGTATAGATGCATTTAAGGGGAGGTTAGACAAGCATATGAGGGAGAAGGGAATAGAGGGTTATGCTGATAGATTTAGATGGGAAATGACGGGAGGAGGCTCGAGTGCAACATAAACGCCAGCATGGACTGGTTGGGCCGAATGGCCTGTTTCTGTGCCGTATATCCCATGTATCCTATGCACAGGACAGTATCCTGGAAATTGGTAAGAAATAAAAAGAACAGACATGCTGTATGGCTGGGGAGATTAGGCAGCCACTCCGCAATTGCTGGATATAGAGATAGTTAGAAACTCAAGGTAATAATAGAAGAAGTAAATATGAGCAGCTGTTGTAATGTCAGAAGCAAACATCCACCAACTGGTGATTGTTTAGGAGTTTTGACTTCTTTCTTTTGGTTGTGTTCAGTCACAGTTTGTAAATGAGCTATATCTCATACAGTAATTGCAACAATTACTAGTAATCCAGAGGCCTGGACTAATGATATTAATGATTTACATATGAGTGTAGGAGGTATGATCAGTAAGTTTGCAGATGACACGAAAATTGGTGGAGTGGTAAAATAGCGAGGAGGGAAGCCTTAGGCTACAGGACGATATAGACGGGTTGGTCAGATGGGCAGAACAGTGGCAAAAGGAATTTAACCCTGAAAAGTGTGAGGTGATGCATTTTGGGAGGACTAACAAGGCAAGGGAATACACAATGAATGGTAGGACCCTAGGAAGGACAGAGGATCAGAGGGACCTTGGTGTGCATGTACATAGATCCCTGAAGGCAGCAGGACAGGTAAATAAGGTGGTTAAAAAGGCATATGGGATACTTGCCTTCATTAGCAGAGGCATAGAATATAAGAGCAGGGAGGTTATGATGGAGCTGTACAAAATGCTAGTTAGGCCACAGCTGGAATACTGTGTGCAGTTCTGGTCGCCACACTATAGGAAGGATGTGATTGCATTGGAGAGGGTGCAGAGGAGATTCACCAGGATGTTACCTGGGCTGGAGCGCTTCAGCTATGAAGAGAGACTGGACAGACTGGGGTTGTTTTCCTTGGAGCAGAGAAGGCTGAGGGGGGACCTGATTGAGGTGTACAAAATTATGAGGGGCATAGATAGGGTAGATAGAAAGGAACTTTTCCCCTTAGTAGAGGGGTCAATAACCAGGGGGCATAGTTTCAAGGTAAGGGGCAGGAGGTTTAGAGGGGATTTGAGGAAAAACTTTTTCACCCAGAGGGTGGTTGGAATCTGGAACTCACTGCCTGAAAGGGTGGTAGAGGCAGGAACCCTCACAACATTCAAGAAGCATTTAGATGAGCACTTGAAACGCCATAGCATACAAGGCTACGGACCAAGTGCTGGAAAATGGGATTAGAATAGACAGGGCTTGATGGCCGGCGCGGACACGATGGGCCGAAGGGCTTCTTTCTGTGCTGTATAACTCCATGGGCTGGATTTTGTCAATGGGGACGTGATGGAGGCGGGACTCCCACTTTTTGGGTTGTAGTCCCACCTCCATTGACTTCTGGCCAACCCACTGTATTTTCCCTTGATTGACCTTGTTGAGCCCGCCCTTGGATACAGGTGACGTCAGCCATTGAAATTTCATCTGTCAAGAGCTTTTGACAGATGAAATTTCAGCGTTTGACAGCTCTGTGAAGCTGTCAAACACTGACAATATGATTTCTAACGTGAGTCCCTGTACTTAGACTCAGTTAGAAATCAATCCAGCACAGAAAGCAGAGACTGCAGCTTTTGACAGCTCTGCGGCCATTCTGCTTTCTGTGCCGGTGAGCTGAGGGACTCCCGAGAACTGAAGGAAGGAAGCCTGCAGGACAAAGTTAAGGTAAGTACAAGTTCTTAAAACACTTTAAACACACCAAACACACTTACCTCTGCACTCATGCACCCATCGCTCACCTGCACACCGGACATCTCGACCCCTCCAAGCCCTCCAGACCGACGGTCCGCCTCGCTAAATCAGCATGGTTCGGACCTGTCGGGAAGCCCATACTTCAGGGCTAAAAATAGGGATTAGGCAAAAAACTGCCTGGCAGTTTATTGGCACTAATCCCCTTCCCGCCTCAGGGAGGCGGGTCCCAGCACAGGTCGGGTACCCGCCTCCTGTAAAACTAGCATGGAGGCGGTTTGAGGGCGGGATGGGTTCGGAACCCCCGAATCAGCTATTTTATCCCGCCACAAAACTCCAAACCTGCCTCCACGGGTCAATGAAAATTCTGCCCTATGACTCTATGATATCAGTTGGTTTTTAGAATATTTGTTTTCTATCTTTAGTGATATAATCATCAGTAATGGATTTATAATTGTGTGTAAGAATTAAATATAAAAGTCTGTATTTGTCAACTGTATGGAATGGTAACCTGAATCATATTAGACATGTAACCCTTTTTCTGTTAATTAAAGAGGCCATAACCCAGGTGAAAAAGAACATAAGAACATAAGAAATAGGAGCAGGAGTAGGCTATTTGGCCCCTCGAGCCTGCTCCACCATTCAATAAGATCATGGCTGATCTTCTACCTCATCTCCATTTTCCTGCACTATCCCCATATCCCTTGATTTCCTTAATATTCAAAAACCTATCGATCTCTGTCTTGAATATACTCAACGACTGAGCCTCCACAGCCCTCTGGGGTAGAGAATTACAAAGATTCACCACCCTCTGAGTGAAGAAATTTCTCCTCATCTCAGTCCTAAATGGCCAACCCCTTATTCTGAGACTGTGACCCCTGGTTCTAGACTCCCCATCCCCCCTGCATCTACCCTGTCAAGCCCTGTAAGAATTTTGTATGTTTCAATCAGATCACCTCTCATTCTTCTAAACTCTAGAAAATATAGGCCTAGTCTGCTCAATCTCTCCTCATAGGACAATCCCCCCATCCCAGGAACCAGTCTGGTGAACCTTCGTTGCACTCCCTCTATGGCAAGTATATTTTTCCTTAGGTAAGGAGACCAAAACTGTACACAATACACCAGGTGTGGTCTCACCAGGGCCCTATATAATTGCAATAAGATGTCTTTACTCTTATACTCAAGTCCTCTTGTAATAAAGACCAACATACCATTTGCTTTCCTAATTGCTTGCTGTACCTGCATGTTAACTTCCAGTGATTTGTGTACAAGGACACCCAGGTCCCTCTGAACACCAACATTTCCAAATCTCTCACCATTTAAAAAATACTCTGCTTTTCTATTTTTCCGACTGAAGTAGATAACTTCACATTTCTCCACATTATATTCCATTTGCCATGTTCTTGCCCACTCACTTAGCCTGTCTATATCCCCTTGAAGCCTCCTTACATCCTCCTCACAACTTACATTCCAACCCAGCTTTGTATCATCAGCAAACTTGGATATATTACATTTGGTCCCCTCATCCAAATCATTGATGTAGATTATGAATAGCTGAGGCCCAAGCACTGATCCTTGCGATACCCCACTAGTTACAGCCTGCCAACCTGAAAATGACCCGTTTATTCCTACTCTCTGTTTTCTGTCCGTTAACCAATCCTCAATCCATGCTAGTATATTACCCCCAATCCCATGAGCCTTAATTTTGTTTAATAACCTCTTGTGTGGCACCTTAACAAATGCCTTCTGAAAATCCAAATACACCACATCTACTGGTTCCCCTTATCTATTCTGCTAGTTACAACCTCAAAAAACTAACAGATTTGTCAAACATGATTTCCCTTTCATAAATCCGTGTTGGCTCTGCCCAATCCTATTATTATTTTCTAAGTGCCCTGTTACCACATCCTTAATAATAGATTCTAGCATTTTCCCTACTATTGATGTCAGGCTAA
The DNA here is from genome assembly GCA_030390025.1 of Squalus acanthias. Taxonomy (NCBI): domain Eukaryota; kingdom Metazoa; phylum Chordata; class Chondrichthyes; order Squaliformes; family Squalidae; genus Squalus; species Squalus acanthias. The sequence continues at coordinate 122,113,425 of CM059433.1, forward strand.
CTTGTCTGTAATTCCCTGTTTTCTCTCTCCTCCTTTCTTAAATAGTGGGGTTACATTTGCTACCTTCCAATCCACGGGAACCGTTCTAGAATCTATGGAATTTTGGAAAATAACAACCAATGCATCCACGATCTCTTTAGCCACCTCTTTCAAAACCATAGGATGTAGGCCATCAGGTCCAGGGGATTTATCGACTTTCAGTCCCATTAATTTATCCAGTACTACCTTTTTACTAATACCAATATCTTTTAGTTCTTCATTCTCGCTAGAGCCTTGGTTCTTCACTATTTCTGGGAAGTTTTTTGCGTCTTCTTCCGTGAAAATAGTTGTTTAATTTCTCTGCCATTCCCTTATTCCTCATTATAATTTCTCCTGTCTCAGCCTGTAAGGGACTCACATTTACTTTCGCTAATCTTTTCCTTTTTACCTACCTATAGAAGCTTTTACAGTCTGTTTTTATGTCTCTTGCTAGTTTACGCTCATATTCTATATTCCCTTTCTTTATCAATTTCTTGGCCCTCCTTTGCCAAATTCTAAAATCCTCTCAGTCCTCAGGCTTACTACTCTTTTTGGCAACATTATAAGCCTCTTCCTTTGATCCAATACTATCTTTAACTTCTCTTGTTAGCCACGGTTGGACCACTTTTCCTGTGCGGTTTTTGTGCCTTAAAGGAATGTATATTTGTTGTAAATTATGTATTCATTCTTTAAATGCTAGCTATTGCTTGTCTCCCGTCATACGTTTTAATGTAGTTTCCCAATCTACCTTAGCCAACTTGCCCCTTATACCTACATAGTTTGCTTTGTTTAGATTTAAGACCCTAGTTTCGGATTTAACTAAGTCACTTGCAAACTCAATATAAAATTCTATCATATTATGGTCACTCCTCCCTAAAGGCCCCTTTACTACAAGGTTATTAATTAACCCTTTCTTGTTGCACAATACTAGATCTAAAATAGCCTGTTCCCTACTTGGTTCCTCAACATACTGATCTAGAAAACTATCTTGCATACATTCCATGAATTTGTCCTCCACACTATTACTGCAAATTTGCTTTGCCCAGTCTATATGTAGATTAAAGTCACCCATAATTATTGTATTACCCTTGTTACATGCGCCTCTAATTTCCTGATTTATACTCTGCCCTACATTACAACTACTGTTTGGGGGCCTACAAACAACTCCCACCGATGTTTTCTGCCCCTTTCTGTTTCTTAGCTCCACCCAAACTGATTCCACTTCTTGATTTTCAGAGCTAAGATCCTTTCTCTCTGCTGTCTTTATCCCATCCTTTATTATCAGGGCTACCCTGCCCCCTTTTCCATTTTGCCTATCTCTTCTAAAAGTGAAGTATCCTGGAATATTTAGTTCCCAACCTTGGCCACTTTGCAACCACGTCTCCATTATGGCTATTAGATCAAACCTGTTAATTTCTGTCTGCGCAATTAATTCATCTATTTTGTTGCGAATGCTTCGCGCATTCAGATATAGTGCCTTTAGCTTTGACGTATTCCTCTTTTTCCCTGATGTCACCTTAGTCACTGATGCCCTATTACCTTTGTTACTCTCTCTATCCCTTCCTGACCCACTCTGCTTATTTTTACCCAAAACACTACTCTGCTCTAGAGCCTGCTAAAGAGGACTGCTAAAGTCGAATAGGGAATCTGCTGAGTGAATTAACGAAAGCTGGATATCAGCCAACAGTAAGGATGAGGCATAGAGTGGAGCTAGCTTGGGAACCAAGGTCAGTTGTTGTTGTAACCGTGTTGGAATGTTATGAGAAGGAAAAAGGCAGGACTGGTGTCTGGTTGCAAACTAAAATATGAGCCTTTCACTGGACTATCAAGGGCGCTGTGTCTCTCCAGTATAGAGACATGTTCTTTTGTGTTGCCATAACTACCCCAGATATGAGCCTTGAGGGTCAAAAACAGATGATGTAATGGGGTCATAAGACCTGGACTTGGGTAAGCAGAGGGGCTGTGGACATGGCATCTTTATGATTGGATTTTGGGGAATTGGGTGTCAGCCAGTGATCGGTTCAGTAAGACTCCATAGGTTTTGAATGAGAGTAAGGGTATAAGAAGGGGGTCTCAACAGCCACAAAGGGCAGACTATTTCAGGAAGAATCCAGGGGACACCAGAGAGACACAGAGAGATGGGAGACACAAGACACAGGGTGCACCTTACTCACAGTCGAGCTTCTACCCAGCGTATAACGGGGTAATACAAGTCTCAATTATATTCTGTAAACTGCTGCTCGAATACTGTAATGTATTAAATCTTGCATGAGCTTAATAAAGTTTTATCACCGTCACCAATAAGGGTCAACTTCGGATCATTTGGAACCAGGGTGCCCCCTGGGATCCTTACACCGGAGACGCGAGTTCACATCCCACCACAGCAGCTGGGGAATTTAAATTCAGTTAATTAAATAAATCTGGAATTAAAAAGCTAGTTTCAGTAATGGTGACCATGAAACTACCGGATTGTCATAAAAACCCATTTGGTTCACTAATGTCCTTCAGGGAAGAAATCTGCCGTCCTTACCTGGTCTGGCCTATATGTGACTCCAGACCCACAGCAATGTGGTTGACTCTTAACTGCCCTCTGAAATGGCCCAGAAAGCCACTCAGTTTTATCAAACCGCTAGGAAAAACAATAAGAATAAAACCGGACAGACCACTCGACATCGACCTAGACACCGGATTCGGACATGGTAAAGGCACACCCAGCCCAGTCAACACCGGCAGGACAGACCCACCAGAGGTGGTGGCACAGTGGTATACAGTAGGGAAGGAGTGGCTCTGGGAGCACTGTTCCCTCCAAGGTGCGCGGCTTTGAAATGCCGCGCAGACACCTGGACAGCTGGACAGGGGGAGGGACTCAGTGGCCCAGAATGCAGAAAGAGTCGTTTGTGAGTCTTGCGGCCTCAGAGGCGAAACCAATTGGAAATTAACAAACGAGTTGGGGCAGCGGCAATATGATAAGGGAGTGGGAGAAGGGTTGGTTGTGTCGCCCTCTGGGAAGTTCCACACGCTGCAGGTAGAAGCTGTAGAGGAGCCGAACTCAGCCGGTTCCCATGGTGATGAGGGTAGGGTGTCCCTCCTCCTCCTTTGGTGCCACAGTTCCAGGGGCCTGTGTTACAGAAACTCCGCGGTCCCCGTGGGACAAATCGGCGCGGGGCCAGTCTGAGCGGGGCCAGTCTGAGCGGGGCTAGTCTGAGCGGGGGTAGTCTGAGCGGGGCTAGTCTGAGTGGGGCTAGTCCGAGTGGGGCAAATCGGAGCGGGGCCAGTCTGATCGGGGCTAGTCTGAGCGGGGCCAGTCTGACCGGGGCTAGTCTGAGCGGGGCTAGTCTGAGCGGGGCGAGTCTGAGCGGGGCTAGTCTGTGCGGGGCCAGTCTGACTGGGGCTACTCTGAGCGGGGCTAGTCTGAGCGGGGCTAGTCTGAGTGGGGCAAATCGGAGTGGGGCCAGTCTGAGCGGGGCTAGTCTGAGCGGGGCTAGTCTGAGCGGGGCCAGTCTGAGCGGGTCTAGTCTGAGTGGGGCAAATCGGAGTGGGGCCAGTCTGAGCGGGGCTAGTCTGAGCGGGGCCAGTCTGAGCGGGGCTAGTCTGAGCGGGGCCAGTCTGAGCGGGGCCAGTCTGAGCAGGGCTAGTCTGAGCGGGGCTAGTCTGAGCGGGGCTAGTCTGAGCGGGTCTAGTCTGAGCGGGGCTAGTCTGAGCGGGGCTAGTCTGAGCGGGGCCAGTCTGAGCGGGGCAAATCGGAGCGGGGCCAGTCTGAGCGGGGCTAGTCTGAGCGGGGCCAGTCTGAGCGGGGCCAGTCTGAACGGGGCAAATCGGAGCGGGGCCAGTCTGAGCGGGGCCAGTCTGAGCGGGGCCAGTCTGAGCGTGGCCAGTCTGAGCGGGGCCAGTCTGAGCGGGGCTAGTCTGAGCGGGGCTAGTCTGAGCGGGGCTAGTCTGAGCGGGGCAAATCGGAGCGGGGCCAGTCTGAGCGGGGCTAGTCTGAGCGGGGCTAGTCTGAGCGGGGCTAGTCTGAGCGGGGCTAGTCTGAGCGGGGCAAATCGGAGCGGGGCCAGTCTGAGCGGGGCTAGTCTGAGCGGGGCCAGTCTGAGCGGTGCCAGTCTGAGCGGGGCCAGTCTGAGCGGTGCCAGTCTGAGCGGTGCCAGTCTGAGCGGGGCCAGTCTGAGCGGGGCTAGTCTGAGCGGGGCTAGTCTGAGCGGGGCCAGTCTGAGCGGGGCTAGTCTGAGCGGGGCCAGTCTGAGCGGGGCCAGTCTGAGCGGGGCCAGTCTGAGCGGGGCCAGTCTGAGCGGGGCAAATCGGAGCGGGGCAAATCAGAGCGGGGCAAATCGGAGCGGGGCTAGTCTGAGCGGGGCTAGTCTGAGCGGGGCTAGTCTGAGAGGGGCTAGTCTGAGCGGGGCCAGTCTGAGCGGGGCCAGTCCGAGTGGGGCTAGTCTGAGCGGGGCTAGTCTGAGAGGGGCTAGTCTGAGCGGGGCCAGTCTGAGCGGGGCCAGTCCGAGTGGGGCTAGTCTGAGCGGGGCTAGTCTGAGCGGGGCTAGTCCGAGTGGGGCTAGTCTGAGCGGGGCTAGTCCGAGTGGGGCTAGTCTGAGCGGGGCTAGTCTGAGAGGGGCTAGTCTGAGCGGGGCCAGTCTGAGCGGGGCCAGTCCGAGTGGGGCTAGTCTGAGCGGGGCTAGTCTGAGCGGGGCTAGTCCGAGTGGGGCTAGTCTGAGCGGGGCTAGTCCGAGTGGGGCTAGTCTGAGCGGGGCTAGTCTGAGCGGGGCTAGTCTGAGCGGGGCCAGTCTGAGCGGGGCTAGTCTGAGCGGGGCTAGTCTGAGCGGGGCTAGTCTGAGCGGGGCTAGTCTGAGCGGGGCAAATCGGGAACGGGGCCCTTTCAGAACGGGGCCAGTCTGAACGGGGCCTTTCCGGAGTGGGGCAGCCAGCTATGGGGCTGGACGAAGCTTTAAAAATCTCTGGCAGAGATCGGTAAATAAACCATGTGCACCTCAACTTATTAAACCTGTTACAGGTGAGTGAGTCGCTGAGTTTTACCTCCAACAGGTGAGTAAGAAGTGACTTTGTTGCTGTCAGATGGCAGTGACATGTTTTAGGAGAGGAAATGAGAAACGAGTTTGTGCGAATTTTGAGCTGTACGTAAATCCGCTTCTGAAAATAAAATGATCGTACTGCAGATGAGTTTGTAAGATCGGGCTTTCAATCATTAGGTGAGGCAAGGAAGCATTTTAACAGAGGGAAGAGAAGTGATTAACACAAGTTTAACTTCCTTTTATTAGCTAATTTTTACTAAATTCAATATTGCACCAGGGGTGGATTTATGGTTTTTGTCTTGTTGCTGATGAAAGTTAATAAAAAAACCTTAATAACATAAAAAGTGGGGAATATTGGAGCTTACTTTTGAAAATCAGAATGCTGGCGTCAGGTTTATATTTTTAGTAATCTTGAGGCACCTCACTTTCTACAGGCCAACCCAATTAGCTCATCTGTCTGCTGAAGAATTCAGACCGCCTGCGGGGGCAACAAAGGTTGCCTTTGTCAGAAACAAAAATATGAAGAAATTTTTTTTTTTTTTCTAATTCGGAAAATTGTTTAAAGCCGGAAAAAAATATGGGAAAGTGATGTTAATTTTACCGTAAACAAACTTGCAGAATGGTCATGTAAATGACAAATGAATTTCAGTATAGATGAGTGTGAGGTGGTGCATTTTGGTAGGAGGAATAAGGAGGCCACCTACTCCTTGGAAAATAAGAATCTAACTGGAGTAGAGGTGCAAAGAGATCTTGGGGTATAGCTTCACAAATCATTAAAAGTAGCAACGCAGGTTAAAGAAGCCATTAAAGTGCAAATAAAGCCTGGGGCTCATTTGTAGAGGAATAGAATTCAAAAGCAGAGAAGTTATGTTAAACCTGTATCGAACCTTGTCTGACTGGTTCATGATTTGAGACGGTGGAGTGGCAATATGGCATTACTGTGTATATGCTTTTAAGTGGTGGCTGTTGCTGCCGTTGTTGGTGTAAAAGTTGTTGTTGTAAAGTTTGCCCACAGACGAAAAGGTCGCGCTCAAAGGAGTTCGTGGCCTGCTCAGTACAAAAAAAATAGAGGGAACATTGTCTGGGAGTCCTCAACATTGTCTCCGGACCCCATGAAGTCTCATGGCATCAGCTCAAACATGGGCAAGGAAACCTCCTGTTGATTACCATCTACTGCCCTCTCTCAGCTGATGAATCAGTACTCCTCCATGTTGAACACCACTTGGAAGAAGCACTGAGAGTAGCAAAGGCACAGAATGTACTCTGAGTGGGGGACTTCAATGGCCACCACCAAGAGTTCCACGGTAGCACCACTACTGACCGAGCTGACTGAGTCCTGAAGGACATAACAGCCAGACTGGGCCTGTGGCAGGTGGTGCGAGAACCAACACAAAGGAAAAACCTACTTGGCCTCGACCTCACTAATCTACCTATCGCAGATGCATCTGTCCATGACAGTATTGGTAGCAGTGACCACCGCACAGTCTTTGAGGGGACACTGAGGATACCCTCCTTTGTGTTGTGTGGCACGTGTTAAATAGGATAGATTCAGAACAGTTCTAGCAGCTCAAAACTGGGCATCCATGAGGCGCTGTGGGCCATCAGCAGCAGCAGAATTGTATTCCACCACAATCTGTAACCTCATGGCCCGGCATATCCCTCACTCTACTATTACCATCAAGTCAGGAGACCAATCCTGGTTCAATGAGGAGTGTAGAAGAGCATGCCCGGAGCAGCACCAGGTGTACCTAAAAATGAGGTGCCAAGCTGGTGAAGATACAACACAGGATACATGCATGTTAAACAGCGGAGGCAGCGTGCTATAGACAGAGCTAAGCGATCCCACACCCAATGGATCAGATCAAAGCTGTGCAGTCCTGCCACATCCAGTTGTGAATGGTGATGGACAATTAAACAACTAACAGGAGGAGGAGGCTCCATGAACATCCCCATCCTCAATGATGGTGGAGCCTAGCACGAGTGCAAAAGACAAAGCTGAAGCGTTTGCAACCACCTTCAGATAAAAGTGCCAAGTGGATGATCAATATCAGCCTCCGCCTGAGGTCCCTACCATCAAATAAGCCAATCTTCGGCCAATTTGATTCACTCCACGTGATATCAAGAAACGGCTGAGTGCACTGGATACAGCAAAGGCTATGGGTCCCGACAACATCCCGGCTGTAGTGCTGAAGACTTGTGCTCCAGAACTAGCCGCACCTCTAGCCAAGCTGTTCCAGTACAGCTACAACACTGGCATCTATCCGACTCCCTGGATTCCGCTAAGGTCCCGGCAGACTGGAAAACTGCTAATGTAACACCCTTATTTAAAAAGGGCAGTAGACAGAAGGCTGGTAACTATAGACCGGTTAGTCTAACATCTGTGGTAGGTAAAATTTTGGAGTCCATTATTAAGGAAACAGTAACAGGACATTTGGATAATCATAATTTAATAGGACAAAGTCAGCATGGTTTTACGAAGGGGAAGTCATGTTTGACAAATTTGCCACACAAAAGATTATTGCTTAAGGTAAAAAATCACGGGATTGGGGGTAATATTCTGGCATGGATAGAGGATTGGCTATCTAACAGAAAGCAAAGAGTTGGGATAAATGGTTCATTCTCAGACTGGCAATCAGTAACTAGTGGTGTTCCACAGGGGTCAGTGCTGGGTCCCCAACTCTTTACAATCTATATTAACGATTTGGAGGAAGGGACCAAGTGTAACATATCAAAATTTGCAGATGTTACAAAGATGGGAGGGAAAGTAGTGAGTGAGGAGGACATAAAAAACCTGCAAGGGGACATAGACAGGCTAAGTAAGTGGGCAGAGATTTGGCAGATGGAATACAACACTGGAAAGTGTGAGGTGATGCACTTTGGCAGGAAAAATCCTAGAGCAATTTATTATCTTAATGGCAAGAAACTGGAGAGTACTGAAGTGCAAAGGGATCTGGGGGTCCTGGTGCACGAAACTCAAAAGGTTAGTATGCAGGTGCAGCAAGTGATTAAGAAGGCAAATGGAATGTTGGCTTTCATTGCTAGGGGGATAGAATATAAAAATAGGGAGGTATTGCTTCAGTTGTACAAGGTATTGGTGAGACCGCACCTGGAATACTGCATACAGTTTTGGTGTCCTTACTTAAGGAAAGACATCCTTGCTCTCGAGGCAGTGCAAAAAAGGTTCACTCGGTTAATCCCAGGGATGAGGGGGTGGTCATATGAGGAGAGGTTGGGTAGATTGGGACTCTACTCATTGGAGTTCAGAAGAATGAGAGGCGATCTTATTGAAACATATAAGATTGTGAAGGGGTTGGATCGGGTGGATGCGGGGAGGATGTTCCCGATGATGGGTGAGACTAGAACTAGGGGACATAGTCTTAGAATAAGGGGCTGCTCTTTCAAAACTGAGATGAGGAGGAACTACTTCACTCAGAGGGTGGTAGGTCCATGGAATATGCTGCCACAAAAAGCTGTAGAAGCTACAACATTAAATAAATTTAAAACAGAAATAGACAGTTTCCTAGAAGTAAAGGGCATTAAGGGTTACGGGGAGCGGGCAGGAATTTGGACATGAGTCTAGGTTCGGATCGGTCATGGCCCTGTGGGTAGTGGAGCGGGCCCAGGGACCTTGTAGCCTGATTCTGCTCCTATTTCGTGTGTGCAATTCTGTTAGATGCAGGAGATGGTTCTGTGATAGATAGTAGATTGGCGGTTAGGATCAGATCAGCCATGATCTTATTGAATGGCGGAGCAGGCTCGAGGGGCCGATTGGCCTACTCCTGCTCCTATTTCTTATGTTCTTATGTAATGTGGAAAACTGTCCAGGTATGTCCTGTCCACAAAACGCAGTAAAAATCAAATCCGGCCAATTACCGCCCCATCACCCTACTCTCAAATATCAGCAAAGTGATGGAAGGTGTTGTTGACAGTGCTATCAAGTGGCACTTACGCACCAATAATCTGCTCACTGATGCTCAGTTTGGGTTCCGCCAGCCGCCGGGGCCACTCGGCTCCTGACCTCATTATAGCCTTGGTCCAAACGTGGACAGAAGAGCTGAATTCTAGAGGTGAGGTGAGAGTGACTGCCCTTGACATCAAAACAGCATTTGACTGAGTGTGGCATAAAGGAGTCCTAGTAATATTGAAGTCAATGGGAACCAGGGGGAAAACCAGAGTCATACCTAGCACAAAGGAAGATGGTTGTGGTTGTTGGACGCCAATCATCTCAGCCCCAGGACATCGCTGCAGGAGTTCCTCAGGGCAGTATCCTAGGCCCAACCATCTTCAGCTGCCTCATCAATGACCTTCCCTCCATCATAAGATCAGAAGTGGGGATGTTCGCTGATGACTGCACAGTGTTTAGCGCCATTCGCAACTCCTCAGATAATGAAGCCGTCCGTGCCCGCATGCAACAAGACCTGGACGACATTCAGGCTTGGGCTGATAAGTGGCAAGTATCATTCGCGCCACACAAGTGCCAGGCAATGACTATCTCCAACAAGAGAGAGTCAACCACTGCCCCTTGATATTCAACGGGATTACCATCACCGAATCCCCCACCATCAACATCCTGGGGGTCACCATTGACCAGAAATTTAACTGGTCCAGCCACATAAATACTGTGGCAACAAGAGCAGGTCAGAGGCTGGGCATTCTGCGGCGAGTGTCTCACCTCCTTTTCGCCTTCTACAAGGTACAAGTCAGGAGTGTGATGGAATACTCTCCACTTGCCTGGATGAGTGCAGCTCCAACAACACTCAAGAAGCTCGACACCATCCAGAATAAAGCAGCCCGCTTGATTGGCACCCCATCCACCACCTTAAACATTCACTCCCTCCACCACCGGCGTACCGTGGCTGCAGTGTGTACCATCAACAAGATGCACTGCAGCAACTCGCCAAGGCTTCTTCGGCAGCACCTCCCAAACCCATGAGCTCTTCCACTTAGAAGGAAAAGGGCAGCAGGCGCATGGGAACACCACCACCTCCAAGTTCCCCTCCAAGTCACACACCATCCTGACTTGGAAGTATATCGCCGTTCCTTCATCTTCTCAGGGCAACTAGGGATGGATAATAAATGCCGGCCTTGCCAATGACGCCTGCATCCCAAGAATGAAAAAAACCCTGGTATTTATGTGGTACCTTGAACATCCCAAGGCATTACACGGTACAGTTTCAGACTGAGGAAAATTAGGGAAGAGGATTAGAGGAAGTGGCTGGAACAGCAACTTACATTTATATATCACCTTTAATGTAGAAAAATATCCCAAGGGGCTTCACTGAGGTATAATCAGACAAAAATGGATATTGAGCCAAAGAAGAACATATTAGGAGAGGGGACCAAAAGCTTGGTCAAAGAGGTGGGTTTGAGGGAGAGTCTTAAAGGAGGAAAGGGACATGGAAATGCAGAGGAAATTCCACAGAAGTGAAAGTAGGCGGTCTTTGTGATGCAGAGGCCATAGCATTGGAAGCTTTGTTCTGGGTTGAATAGGATGCCGAGCTGCCAAACCTGAGACAGTAACTGGTGTGGGGGATGGAATCGGTGACAAGGGTTCGACTTTGTGGCGGAGCTAAAGACTTTGGTCTTCTGAATGTTTAACTGGAGGAAATTGCAGCTCATCCAAGATTGGATGTCGGAGAAGCAGTCTGACAACACAGAGGCAGTCGAAGGGTTGAGAGAGGTGGTGGATAAGTAGAGTTGGGCGTTGTCAGCCCAGATGTGCTGCGACATCTTCAAATAGTCTCGCCAAGGAGCAGCATGTAGATGAGGAAGAGGAGGGGGGCCAAAGATAGATCCTTGACTCCAAAAGTAACAGTGAAGCAGGTGGGAAGAGAAGCCATGGCTGAAGATGCGTTGATCATGAATGGATAGGTAAGAGTGGCACCAAGCGAGGGCTGTCCCACAGAGCTGGACAATGGAGGAGAGAGGTTGAGGAGGCTGGTGTGGTTGAGCGTGCCAAAGGCTGCAGAGTGGTCGAGGAAGATGAGGAGTGATAGTGAACCGTGGTCGCAGTCACAGAGGATGTCATTTGTAACTTTGGTTCGGGCCATTTCAGTGCTGTGGGAGGGCGGAAAGTTGATTGGATAGATTCAAACATGGCGTTGCGGGAAAGACGAACACATTTAATCATGTAAATAAGGACATCCTGAGGTCAGTTAGAAGCTAATTCCTTTTATACACAACCTGAGATCAATTAGTTGGCTCTCTGTAGAATGGCAGATGCTTGTAAATGCCTGGTTCTTCCACGGGGTCTTTTTAAATACTTTTTTAAATGTTGTTTTTGCATTGGTAACAAAAGTGCAACACCTCATGATGGTTGACCAACTCAAAACTCAAAAGGTGGCTGATACGTTCGATTGCTTCCTTCTATCTGTGACAACATGGCTCTTTACCGCTGCTTAAACAAGGAAATTAAATTTGGACAGAAACTGGCCAGGCTGAAGTAACAGATGATTAAAAGAATGTGTTCAACAATTGTCATACAAATTCTGAGCTAATATTCCCCACTGACTACAGTGCCCCCTTGTGAATCAATCCGGTACTTGCCCATAGAGAAGAGAACTTCATTGTCAGCAGAGGATAGCAAACATGGAACCAGCTCTCAGCCTGATTAACATAGTTAGCTATGTGAGTTTAGTACAAAATAAACATTAAATTAATTGCTGTTTCAATCCCTGCTGTTGTCATGGAAACGTGTCGAAGAACGTATTGCTGAATCATAGAACATAGGCATAAATACTTTAGTAGCTGTCAGCTACAAGGTTGACTAGTTTAAGGGGACTCAGGGGGAAAAAGCAGTAACTGGCCCTTAAGGTGTGATTTTAACCCTGCCCACCCGGGGGAAGTTGGGCAGCTGGGCAGGGTTAAAATCAAGACAGCAGCACCTTTCCCTACCCCTGACCCCGTCGCCGGGAGCGTTCCTTCAGGTCCCCGGTGGTGGCCTTCTGCCACCCATGAATCCCGCTTCCATCTGCCGGCTGGCTGGGGCATCCACCCAGGAACAGTGGGAGACTGACGGTCGGCATGCAGATGAAGCCTAGGAGTTAAAATCTCCCGGGCCTCACACTGCGCTAGGGTTGCCATCCACCTCGGCCCCCCGCCCACCCCACCCCACCCATGCCTGCACAACTCCCACCAGCAGTCAAAATCTAGGCTTTAGTGTAAGATATGAGGAAACTACTGATAATGGATTCCAATTTCGTTCTGACTTAAATTAAGATGTCCCTACAGCTATGCTTAATTTTACAGGAAAAATAGATTTTGAGTACTTCCTATTACGGCTTTGTTGAATCTAAATTATTATTTTTAAGGATAACAGATCAGAGTTAGAGGTTTTGAAATGTTTACCCAAGCTATTGTGAGGAAGGTGCTTTGTGACCTGTGTACTGCACTGTAACATGCTTTGGGTTATGACCTATAACCTGTATGGAAAGGTCAAAGGTTAGAAGAGTGCTATGATTGTCACTGGATTGCCCTCCAAGTGACCAGCTCAAGAAAAACATAGGAAATACTCCAGCATGAAATCCCTGCCTTTGAGGAGGAGAGGCGAAAGAGTTGAAAATTTCTGATAAATAAATCCAAGCTGCATCAGTATACTAAAGCAAAAATACTGCGGATGGTGGAAATCTAAAATAAAAACAGAAAATGCTGGAAATACTCAGCAGGTCAGGCAGCATCTGTGGAGAGAGAAACAGAGTTAACGTTTCAGGTCGATGACCCTTCGTCAAAACTGGAAAAAGTTGGAGCTGGAACAGGTTTTTAAGCAAATGTAGGGGCAGGGAGAGGGGGGAGGGGAGGAAAGAACAAAAGGGAAGGTCTGTGATAGGGTGGAAGGCAGGAGAGATTAAATGACAAAAGGGATGATTGTACAAAGCAAAAGGAGATGGTAATGGGACAAGTAAAGAAACAAAAGACGGGTCTAGAGGAGGTGTAAATACGTATAGCAGAATCAACAACAGCAGCTGCTGTCCAAAAAAATGGGAGCAGTGGTTATGATCTGAAATTGTTCAAACTGAATGTTGTGTGCAGAAGGCTGTAAAGTGCCTAATGGAAAGATGAGGTGCTGTTTCTCGAGCTTCCGTTGAGCTTCATTAGAACAGTGTAAGAGGCCGAGGACAGAGAGATCAAAGTGGGAGTGGGGCGGAGAATTAAAATGACAAGTGATCGGGGAAGCTCGGGGTCACGCTTGCGGACTGAACGGAGGTGTTCCGCAAAGCGATCACCCAATCTGCATTTGGTCTCCCCAATGTAGAAGAGACCGCATCGTGAGCAGCGAATACAGTATACGAAATTGAAAGCAGTACAAGTAAATCGCTGTTTCACCTGGAAGGAATGTTTGGCGCCCCGGACGGTGGGAAGGGAGGAGGAGGAGGTGTACTTTCAGTTTTATTCAATTATAGGTGTGGCATGTTTGCTCACTGTCAGGACTGTTCAATTAAAGGGCACTGCCTTCCTGATAAACCCTTTATCATTAGCACACAGCAGTCAAAGTACATCATAAAGGCATTTGCATATGATGCCATTCCAGCAAACAGTGCACAGTTCTGTCTCCCCTTCTCTCCTAAAGATGTTGATTCCTTGCTGGCCATTATTCATTTGAGAGAGTTCATAGTGTGTGAGCAGGCTATTTATCGTTATCGGGGGGGCTGGGGGGGAGGGTGGTGGGGGCGGAGAATTATAGCCAAGCTCCATCCTATTCTCATCACCTGATGTCCACACACAGGACTTCCAGCAGGAGTTGCTGGATAGCAATGAAGAGGAGGAATCTGCCTGATGTCCCCCTCCCTAACCCAGGGACACTGAGGCTGCTTTTAGTGGCCCTATCGTCACAGCAGCTGAGATCAGCTAACTCAGCACAGACCAGGGATGGAAACTGGGACTGACCTGATCCTTAGCTTTTTACTGGATAAACTCACTGAGACAGCAGCAGGGGGGCGGGGTGGGAAATGCCTTCATTATCTTCATTTGTTTTTCTGTCTCCTCAGCTAATTCTATTGTTCCAGATTTCAGTGGATAACATCACATTTCCCCCAGGTGTGGGTAGGGTTTGGAGCCGTCACCGTTTAATTAGTTACGTAATGCATTTAACCTTTCAACTGATCCATTTAATCCCTTTTCCCTACTATTTCTTTGCTCTTCATCTTTGGGTACTTTACACCGCATTTACAAACGTAACCTCACCAATTAACTATCAGAGACCACAACCGGACCACCTATCCTCCCGGCTTGCTACCCACCCCCCCGCCCAGGAACAATCTAGACAGCTAGTTACTACGCTGCCCACTATATAACCACACAAATTGCAAAAAACATTGCTTCCCACAATACAGTTTGCCAGGCGTTGTTATGGTTTCAACCCCAACAACATTACCACTCATATAATAGCAAAATACTACTTCCAATTTCCACCCTTGCCTCACCTTCACATGGTCCATCTCCAGCTCTTCCCTTCCCTTCCTTGACTTCTCTGTCTCCATTTCTGGCGATCGGCTTTCGACAAACATCCACTACAAGCCCACTGACTCCCACAGCTACCTGGACTACACTTCCTCCCACCCCGCTTCCTGTAAGGACTCTATTCCATTCTCCCAGTTTCTCCGTCTCTGCCACGTCTGTTCTGACGATGCCACCTTCCATACCAGTGCTTCCGATATGTCTTCCTTTTTCCTCAACCGAGGATTCCCCTCTACTGTGGTTGACACGGCCCTTGACCATGTCCGCTCCATTTCCCGCACTTCTGCTCTCACCCCTTCTCCTCCCTCCCAGAACCACGATAGGGTTCCCCTTGTCCTCACCTTTCATCCCACCAGCCTCCACATTCAACGGATCATCCTCCGCCATTTCCACCACCTCCAGCGTGATCCCAGCACCAAATGCATCTTCCCCTCCCCCACCCTCCCCTTTCAGCATTCCGAAGGGACCGCTCCCTCTGCGACACCCTGGTCCACTCCTCAATCACCCCTAATAGCCCTTCCCCTTCGCCTGGCACCTTCCCGTGCAAGCGCAGGAGATGCAGCACCTACCCTCTTACCTCCTCCCATCCCACTATCCAGGTCCCCAAACACCTCTTTCAGGTGAAACAGCGATTTACTTGTACTTCTTGTAATTTAGTATACTGTATTCGCTGCTCATGATGCGGTCTCCTCTACATTGGGGAGACCAAACGCAGATTGGGCGACCGCTTTGCGGAACACCTCCGTTCAGTCCATAAGCGTGACCCTGAGCTTCCGGTCACCTGTCACTTTAATTCACCGCTTCACTCCCACTCTGACCTCACCGTCCTCGGCCTATTACATTGTTCCAATGAAGCTCAACGTAAGCTCGAGGAGCAGCACCTCATCTTTCGATTAGGCACTTTACATCCTCCTGGACTCAACATAGAGTTCAACAATTTCAGACTACAGGAAACTTTCGTTTATCCGGCACCGACGGGACCGGCGTGGTGTCGGTTGATCGAAAGTGCCGGATTACAGAGAGGTATACTTACCAAGGTACGAGAGCCCCGTACACGGCCACAGCCTTAACAATTGGGACCCGGAGAGGGAAAGTAAACGAGACTCCGGCTTTTTCCTCCGTGGCGGCGACAGGTCCGAGTCGGAAGAACGTTGACCCCCCTTTCATGGGGGCGAAAGGTCAGAATCGGGGTCTTGTCTGTACAATAAAACTTACCTGATTTTTGCCGGTTAAGCGAGAATTCCGGATATTTGGGTGCCGGATAAACGAAAGTTTCCTGTATAACCCCTGCTCCCATTTTTCATGCTGTATGATTTTGCCATGCCTATTTGCAACATTTTATCTTTCCTGCCTCTTACCTTAGCACAGTATGTTCCTTCAATTCCTTCCACCGCTCCCCCCCCCCCCCCCCCCCACCGTCTCTGCACCTGCTTAATATCTGTTACATCTCCAGCTTTTTCCAGTTCTGATGAAGGATCCCAGACCTGAAACGTTAACTCTGTTTCTCTCTCCACGGATGCTGCCTGGCCTGCTGAGTATTTCCAGCATTTTCTGTTGTTATTTAACATTACCACTCAGCCTGCAATGCCCTGTACAGTCGTTCTTACCCGGAACCCTTTTTCGTGTGATTTAGCAATTCACCTGATGGTCGTTCCTCTGCACTCTGAATCCTCTTCATAACACTGCCGGCCTTTGTTCCTCTCATCTCCGGTCTTTTCAATTAGAAGCACTACGAATTTGTTATGGAATTATTAATGTGAATTATTAGCATTTTCTATTCAGCTCCTTGCTCTCCTTCTAGACTATTAATAATCTAGTACTTGCCCTCCCCCCCCTCCGCACTAAACCATCAGTCATATATAAAAAAAACACTTACCTTTGCTGCTATGGCAACCGGTTAGCAACCATCCACTGTGATGCTGGGAAACAAATGGTGAAATATGTGAGGAAGAGTCAGATTCCGATCCAAAGTGTCCAGTTGGAGCAGGGTACCGACCGATATTGGTTAACTTTAAACTGAACTGACCAAGTAAGATCGTCATAATCTGCCACTTAAAGAATATCATCCCCAGCATCGAAGCTTTGACCACGCTCGATCAGCTCCGATGGACGGGTCACATCGTCCGCATGCCCGATACGAGACTCCCAAAACAAGCGCTCTACTCGGAGCTCCGACATGGCAAGAGAGCCCCAGGTGAACAGAGGAAATGCTTCAAGGACACCCTCAAAGCCTCCTTGAAAAAGTACAACATCCCCACTGACACCTCGGAATCCCTGACCCAAGACTGCACAAAGTGGAGGAGAAGCATCCGGGGAGGTGCCGAACACCTCGAGTCTCTTCGCCGAGAGCAAGCGGAAGCCAAGCGCAAGCAGCGCAAGGAGCGCACGTCAACCCAAGCACCCCACCCACCCGCCCCTTAAACCACCATCTGCCCCACCTGTGACAGAGACTGTAGGTCCCGCATTGGACTCATCAGTCACCTGAGAACTCATTTTTAATGTGGAAGCAAGTTATCCTCGGTTCCGAGGGACTGCCTAAGAAGAAGAAGATAATCAGGACAGCAAAGTGTACAGAGATTGACAATGAAATTATTTTTCTGACACAACTCCATCACCACTCACTGCAAAAACTGCAGGATCCCTGAAATTTTGGAGGAGAGCAGCTAGCTGTAGGCCCACAGCGCTCCCACCATCAGCTGCACTTGGAAATATAAAAGGTATTGAGAGGGTAATAGTGAGAGAGCATTCCCACTGGTTGGCAGAATGGTAATAAAGGGGCATAGATTGAGGATAACAACAGAAAATGCTGGAAACACTCAGCAGGTCGGACAGCATCTGTGGAGAGAGAAACAAAGTCAACGTTTCAGGTCGAACCCTTCGTCAGAACTGGAAAAGGTTAGAGAAGAGAGATTTTTAAGCAGGGGGCAGGGAGGAGGGGAGGAAAGAACAAAAGGGAAGGTCTGTGATAGGATGGAAGGCAGGAGAGATTGACTGACAAAAGTAATGATGGTGCAAGACAAAAAGATAAGGTAATGGGACAAGTTAAGAAACAAAAGATGACTTTAGATGAGGTGTGAATGGCGATGGCAGAATCATCAACAGCTACCATGTGAGAAAACAAGGGGAAAAAAACTAAAAAAAAATAGGAGTCGAGGTTATGGTCTGAAATTGTTGAACTCTATGTTGAGTCCAGAAGGCTGTAAAGTGCCTAATCGAAAGATGAGGTGCTGTTCCTCGAGCTTACATTGAGCTTCGTTGGAACAGTGTAAGAGGCCGAGGACGGAGAGATCAGAGTGGGAGTGGAGCGGAGAATTAAAGTGACAGGCAACCGGAAGCTCGGGGTCACGCTTGCGGACTGAATAGAGGTGTTCCGCAAAGCGGTCACCCAATCTGCGTTTGGTCTCCTCAATGTAGAGGAGACCGCATCGTGAGCAGCGAATACAGTATACTAAATTGTAAGAAGTAGAAGTAAATTGTAGGATGATCACTCAAAATTCAAACAGGGATCAAAGTTAGAAGAAATGCTCTCACACAGCGGGTTATTAGAACACAGAGTGCTTTGCCGCAAATGGTTACAGAGACAGAGAGAATAACATCACTTAAACAGGAAGAATATAAAAACCTGCAAAGAAACAGAAAAGAAATGGGATTCGAGTAGATAAATCAGAGAGGAGATAGTGGAGGCTCTGGTCACAGTTTTTCACTTAAACAATCAACATCACAAAAACAGATGATCTGGTCATTATCACATTGCTGTTTGTGGGAGCTTGCTGTGCGCAAATTGGCTGCCGCGTTTCCCACATTACAACAGTGACTCCACTCCAAAAGTACTTCATTGGCTGTAAAGCGCTTTGTGACGTCCGGTGGTCGTGAAAGGCGCTATATAAATGCAAGTCTATTCTTTTAAATTTGCAAATTGTGGAATGGGACTGGAAAATAAAGAAAGAGT
Organism: Squalus acanthias; assembly: GCA_030390025.1. Lineage (NCBI taxonomy): Eukaryota > Metazoa > Chordata > Chondrichthyes > Squaliformes > Squalidae > Squalus > Squalus acanthias. The sequence goes on from CM059433.1 coordinate 122,131,866, forward strand.
GAAAGAACTTGCATTTCTACAGCGCCTTTCACCATCTCAGGATGTCACAAAGTGCTTTATAGACAATGAAGTGCTTTTGAAGTGTAGTCACTGTAGGAAATATGGCAGCCAATTTGTGCATAGCAAGCTCCCACAAACAGCAATGAGATAATGACCAAACAATCTGGGTTTTTTTAGTCATGGTGGTTAAGGGATAAATATTGGCCATGACATCAGGGGGAAATCCTCTGTTCTTCTTCAAATAGTGCCAAGGTATCTTTTACGTCCATCTGAGAGGGCCTTGGTTCAGCGTCTCATCCGAAAAACGGCACCTACGACATTGGAGCAGCACTTCCTCACTACTGCACAGAAGGGTCAGCCTAGATTAGTGCTTAAGCCCCGTGAGTGGGACTTGAACTCAGAACCAAAGGCAAGTGCCATGACTGAGCCAAGACTGACACCTTCCCGCCCACTGTCTCAGGTTGAACCAATCTGTTCGCAACCTCGGTGTCCTATTTGACCCTGAGCTGAGCATTCCAACTCCAAATCCTCTCCATCACAAAGACTACCATTTCCACCTCCATAACATCACCCGCCACTGCCCCTACCTCAGCCCATCAGCTGCTGAAACTCTCATTCATGCCTTTGTCATCTGCAGACTTGACTGTTCCAATACTCTCCTGGTCAGCCTCCCATCCTCCACGTTGTGTAAACTACAGCTCATCCAAAACTCTGCTGTTGTATCCTCGTACCAAGTCCCATTCACCTATCAACCCTGTCCTTGCTGACCTGCATTGGCACCCGGTCCCCCAACACTTGCAATCTAAAATTCTCATCCTCATGTTTAAATTCCTTAAAAGGCTCCGGTTCTACAACCCGCCCCCGCCAGATCTCTCCTTTCTTCCAACTCTGGTCGCTTGTACAACCCTCTCCCCCATCATCCCACCATTGGCGGTCATGCCTTCAGCCTGCTAGGTCGTGCGCTTTGGTGATTCCCTCCCTAAACCCCTCCACTCTCCACCTCCCTCTCCTCCTTTAAGACCCTCCTTAAAACCCAACTCTTTTACCAAGCTTTTGGCCAGCCTCCGAATATCTCATTCTTTGCCTTGGCGTCCATTTTGTCCGATTATGCCTCTGTGAAGTGCTTTGGGGTGGTTTTCTACTTTAAGTATGCTATTTAAATGCAAGTTGTTGTTGTGATAGAGTTAAAGGGAATGTAGTGTGTATGGATTTTTAGAAGATGTTCAATAAAGTGTCTCCCAAGAGTCTCGTGTATAAGAGGAAATCTAGCAGCATGAATAGAAAGTTGGTTGATGAAAAGCAAACAAAGAGTTAGGGTAAATGAGTGTTGATTGGATTGGATTGGAGGAGGCTTTGAAGTGGTGTACCCCAGGGGTCAGTGCTGGATCCACTCAACACATATAGATGATTTGAACTTGGGCATAGGGAGTACAATCTCAAAATTTGCTGAAAACGCGAAAATTGGAGGTTCGGCAAAATCAGGAGGACTGTAGACAGCGAGGCAGAGAGGTTAGCGGAATGGGCAGGCAGGTGGAAAATGCAATTTAATGTGAAGAAGTGTGAGGTAATACATTTTGGGAGCAAAAACAAGGAATGGGAGTATGCAAGTCAATGAGAAGGTACTGAAGGATGTTGATGAACAGAGAGACCTAGGGATTCAAATACCTAATTCCCTGAAAGTGCGAATGCAGGTAGATAAAGCTGAAAAAAGCCAACAGCATTTTAACAATAGAATCATAGAGCCAAGAGTAAAGAAGTAAATTTGAACAAAACATTAGGACAGAAGAAATAGGAGCAGGAGTAAGCCAAACGGCCCCTCGAGCCTGCTCCGCCATTCAGTAAGATCATGGCTGAACTTGTACCTCAACCCCACTTTCCCGCCCGATCCCCACATCCCTTGATGCCAAAAAATCTATCGATCTCAGTCTTGAATATACTCAATGACTGAGCATCCACAGCCCTCTGGGGTAGAGAATTCCAAAGATTCACAACCCTCTGAGTGAAGAAATTTCCCCTCATCTCAGTCCTTAATGACTGACCCCTTATCCTGAGACTATGACCCCTAGTTCTAGACTCTCCAGCCAGGGGAAACAGCCTTTCAACATCTACCTTGTCAAGCCCTCTAAGAGTTTTATACGTTAGACCACAGATAGAATAATGTGTAACATTTTAGGCACCCCAGTGTATTAAAGCCATGGACAGCACACGACATAGATTCACCAGGATAATGCCAGGGATAGGAAAGTTATGAGGAGAGATTTGAGATACTGGGAGTATTTCCACTGGAGTAGAGAGACTAAGAGGTTTCTTGAGTTTCTTTTTTAATTATGAAGAATTTTTGATATAAAGAAAAGAAAGACTTGCATTCATATAGCACCTTTCACAACCCCTGGACATCCCAAAGTGCTTTACAGGCAATGAAATACTTTTGAAGTGTAGTCACTGTTGTAATGTAGGAAACACAGCAGCCAATTTGCACACAGCAAGCTCCCACAAACAGCAATGTGATAATGACCAGATAATCTGTTTTAGTGATGTTGATTGAGGGATAAACATTGACCAGGACACCGGGGATAACTCCCCTGCTCTTCTTCGAAATAGTGCCGTGGGATCTTTTATGTCCACCTGAGAGAGCAGACAGGGCCTTGGTTTAACGTCTCATCCTAAAGACGGCACCTCCGACAGTGCAGCACTCCCTTAGCACTGCACTGGAGTGTCAGCCTAGATTTTTGTGCTCAAGTCTCTGGAGTGGGACTATGAACCCACAACCGTCTGACTCAGAGGCGAGAGTGCTACCCACTGAGTCACAGCTGACACAAAAGATTATTTCCTCTGGTTGGGAAATTAGTGACAAGAGCTCAAACTAAAATTGCGCCAGAGAGTGAGGAGCGAAACTAGAAGAAACGGCTTTATGTAGCAAGCATTGAATGCTTCGCCGCAGGGAGTGGCTGAGGTAGAAACCATTGCATCTTTTAATAAAACTGGATAAATATTTAAAGTAGATAAGATTCGGGGGAATAATGGTATTAGTTTTGGATTGCTCCAGCAAAGAGCTAGTACACACAGGATAAACGGCACAGAAACAGGCCATTCGGCCCAACCAGTCCATGCCAGCATTTATGCTCCACTCGAGCCTCCTCCTGTCTTTCCTCATCTAACTATCAACATAACCCTCTATTCCCTTCTCCCTCATATGCTTATACAAAAGCAAAATACTGCGGATGCTGGAAATCTGAAATAAAAACAGAAAATGCTGGAAATACTCAGCAGGTCAGGCAGCATCTGTGGAGAGAGAAACAGAGTTAATGTTTCAGGTCGATGCCCCTGGAAAAAGCTGGAGATCGAACAGGTTTTTAAGCAAATGTAGGGGCAGGGAAAGGGGGAGGGGAGGAAAGAACATAAAGGAAAGGTCTGTGATAGGATGGAAGGCAGGAGAGATTAAGAGACATTAAGAGATGGTGCAAGGCAAAAGGATATGCTTGTCTAGCCTCCCCTTAAATGCATCTATACTATTCGCTTCAACCACTCCCTGTGGTAGTGAGTTCCACATTCTCACCACTCTCTGGGTAAAGAAGTTTCTTCTGAATTCCCTATTGGCTTTCTTGGTGACTATCTCATATTATAGTATAGACAGGATAGGCCGAATAGCCTGCTCTGTGCTGTAAAGTTCGACTTGTTTATTTAAACCTCCAATTGTCGCCTTCCGTACTGCAATCTCTTTGACTCTAAGGGCTGGATTTTCATTGACCCGTGGAGGCGGGTTTGGAGGCGTGTGGGGGGTTAAAGTTGCAGATTCGGGGGTCCCGAACCCATCCCACCCCCAACCCGCCTCCATGCCAGTTTCAAAGGAGGCGGGTACCCGATCTGTGCTGGGACCCGCCTCCCCGAGGCGGGAAGGGGATTAGTGGCAATAAACTGCCTGTTAACAGATAGTTAACAGGCAGTTTTTTGCCTAATCCCTATTTTTAAAGCTGAAATGTGGGCTTCCTGACAGGTCCCAACCACGCCAAGTTAGCGAGGCGGACCGTGGGTCTGCAGGGGTTGGAGGGTCGATATGTCCGGTGGGCAGGTGAGTGATGAGTGCATGTGTGCAGAGGTAAGTGTGTAAGGTAAGTGTAAAGTGTGGGAAAACGTTTTACTTACCTTAACTTCCTCCTGCAGGTGTCAGCTCTTCAGGTCTCGGGAGTCAGAAATCTCACCGGCACAGAAAGCACAATGGTCGTGGTGCTGTCAAAAACTGCAGCCTCTGTTTTCTGTGCTGGAATGATTTCTAACTCAGCCTGAGAGGAAGGACTCAAGTTAGAAGACAGATTGTCAGTGTTTGACAGCTTCACAGAGCTGTCAAGCGCTGATATTTCATCTGTCAAAAGCTCTTGACAGATGAAATGTCAATCTGTGACGTCACCTGTTGCCGGGTGGCCCTTGATTGGACTGCTGAGCCCACTGGGCGGGCCCAACAAGGTCAATCAAGGGAAAATACAGTGGGTTGGCCACAAGTCGATGGAGGCGGGACTACAACCCAAAAAGTGGGAGTCCCGCCTCCATCACGTCCCCATTGACAAAATCAGCCCTAAGTGACCCAAACTTCTGACAATTATGCTCGACCTGTGAAAATGTGGTTTGACGAGCCTGCAGTTCGATCCTACGAAGCATCGTTAGTCCAAGCATTCACCTGTCTTTTCTCTCTGTAGATGCTGACTGGCCTCTTTCTGTTTTATTTCAGACTTCCAGCACCAACAGGTTTTTTCTTTTATATATCAATGCGCAGTGCTTAACTTGTACAGTCCCCACCACGTAATCAGTCCATGTTTAAATTGGGCAAATAACATCAACCATATTGTCATTACTGTTATTGTCAATTCCAAAGTTGCCGCTTACAGCGTGTTCGCCGTGCCAGCTGTTTCGGGCAGAATCCAGTGTTCACTTGCTGTTGCAGTAAGTTAACTGTGCAGATGAGTGTGGGTGACTGATCTCCTCTAACGCTTATAACCATCACTCTGCAGGCCGGCACGCGATGACAAATACAAATGAGGGACAGCAAGTTCACAGTGATCGTTTTTCTGAGGGAACAGAAAAAAAACTAGTTCGGTAAAACCCCATTCTGTCAGGGCACTAAATATTTGGGGTGTGAAATTACTTGAAGTCTGATCTTTTTTCTGGCAGTAATCCTCAAACTGTGGCTAATTAGTGAGCCACAGGTACAGCTTAATGCATTAAGCTGTACCTGTGACCTCTCCCTTATTTCTTGTGTCTATATTTGGCTCCTGGCCAAGGTTGGGTTCTGAGTGAGAGGTTTATTGAAGGTGTTTTTCTTTTCCCCGAGTGCTCATTTAAAAAAAAAATTCTCACTAATTTCCTCTCCTCTTCTTCCCAAAGGTGTTAGCTCCTCGTTGGTCTACAGTTCAACGTGCACCTTAACAGTGAGTGCTGGTCTGCTGGTTGATCACGTGGCTCATCGCAGCTGACTAAGAACATAAGAAATAGGAGCAGGAGTAGGCCATTTGGCCCCTCGACCTGATCCTGTCATCACATAATGTTCACGCCGCACACGCTCACTCACACAAGAACGCACACACACTCACTCACTCAGGCATGCACACATTATATGCACAGGCGCCTGCACTTCCAGCAGGGGTCACTGGAGAGCGATCAGGAGCAAGTGCCACGCCCAGTTTTCAGCATCACTGAGGCCCAGTGCATTCGTATTGCAGCCAACCCAACAAACATCAGTTAACTCCGCACAAAATAGAGCCTGGGGCTTTAAACCTTCCTGCTCTGTGCGGCTCAGCTACTCACTGTACAACTTTACCAGCTGCAACGGGAGCAATTTCTTAACATAAGAACTAGGAGCAGGAGTAGGCCATTCGGCCCCTCGAGCCTGCTCCGCCATTCAATAAGATCATGGCTGATCTTCTACCTCAGCTTCCCTTCCCGTGCTATCCCCATATGATTCCCTTCATATTCAAAAATCTATCGATCTCTATCTTGAATATACTGAACGTCTGAGCCTCCACTGCCCTCTGGGGTAGAGAATTCCAAAGATTCACCACCCTCTGAGTGAAGAAATTTCTCCTCATCTCCGCCCTAAATGGTCGACCCCTTATTCTGAGACTTAAGATATTTGTGGCACGTACCATCCTGGATCAGAAATGTGTGTGGGCACTCTCCAGCCAAACCTCCGCCAGAGGTACTCTGAGACCGGTCACAGGGGAGTTGCCAAAGAGCAGCTCAGGATTGCACCCACTAAGAGTGCTTCCTCCCTCCCTGCCTGCAGGGAAGTGTCTGGCCTTAGTTTAGTTAACTTCAATAACTGGTGGTGAGGTGGATCATCAGAAACTCGCCTCCCGTGATGTGTCAGGCAAATGCCCCAGTGCAGTGAGGCCCCGAGCCTGAGATTCACTATTAAAATTCTTCTATAATAAAGTAAACTTAAACATTGGCCAATTGAACAAAACTGGCCATGAGAGAATTCTGCTGAAGCGTTGTTAGTCGAAGCATTAACCCATCTTTTCTCTTTATAGTTGCTGTCTGTCTGCCCTGCTGTGAATTCCATCATTTCCTATTTTATTTCAGTTTTCCAGCACCTGCTGGTTTTTCTTTTTATATTAATACGCAGTACTTAACTTGTACACTTAGACCGCCCACATTGAAATGGAGCAAATAGCGCAAACCCATGTTTATCAATTACAAAGTCACCATTTACAGCATGCAAACCGTGCTGGCTATTTTGGGCAGAAACCTGTGTTCAGTGAGCAGTTCACACCTCATTAAGATGCAATTACCTATTATACTTAATCACCTCTAAATGGTGCCGGCTGATAATGAAGGTGTTTCAAGAAACTGTGAACACTGTGACAAATGTGTGAACAGAGGCAGGCTTCAAGCCCCAGTTAGGTAGGGACAGTATTGCCATTCACAGCGTGCACTAGCTGTAGGTTATAAATATCATCCTTTTGTGTCAAGCCCTGAATGATCTGCACTGATCTGTCAGTCATTAGATAGAGTCTTATAGGCACGTCGTATTATTTTCTGGTAATCAATTATTGATTTTTTTTACTCAATAGTTGCAGCTATATCATAAATCTTCAGTGTTGACGTGATCCTGCATCGACTGTATGGAGCTCTCTGACTGTCTCTGTGCGCCATGAAACAAATCAAGCAAATAAAAAAAATCAGTGCAATCACTGACGTGAAATTAATATGTGAAAACATTCGTAGAAAATCCCTCAAACAATGTAAAAATTAACCTGTAGCTCACTTGGTAAATGCACTGCCCAGTGTGGCAGTGAGTGATACGGAACAGAAAATACCTTAGATTGGTCCCTGGTGTGAGCTGGGTTAAAGAGGGTCTCGCCACATTCTGGAGTAGATATTGCACGGTTCAGTGCTTAAGGCAATAAATAGAGAATAACAGATAGTTGAGACTAATCATCCTCTGAAACTAAGATTAATTTATTCCTTGCCACTGCTCTCAGTTCTCTGTTATTTTCTCTGTAGTGTGTTGGGGCACATTTACTGTGCCCACTCTTTTTTGTTGCCATCTTCAGTCTTCTTCCCTGCTCTCCTAAAGGTGCTGACTCTATGGGGGCGAAATTCTGCTCCATTGCGCCTGCCGTTAGTGCCTCTGGGGGAGGGTGAAAAGGGGTTATCGCCCGGGGGGGGGGGTGAAAAAACGCCTCCTGCGAAATTCGGCGGAACGTTGCTGAGGCGCTACCCAATAGCGCCGCGCCCCCACCGGTAGCGCCCCGGGCTGCCACGCCTCCAACGATGACGTCATCGCCGTGTGCGGCGACCTCTTAACGCCCCGCCACGTCCCCTTACCGGCCCGCGGCAGAAATTTGGCTGCGCCCCGCGAGGCTGCCGCAGGCGGTGTCAGCACCAGCCTCGTGGGTCACGAGCCGGGCCAACGTCCGCGCGGGGGGCGGTATTTAAAAGGGAGGCGCGGCCACGTCCCGCGCTGCCATTTTATCCGTTGGTGGGCCGCTGCCATGGCACCACGCCGCCCTGGTGGCCTAGTTGGGGCCATCGGAAGCCCTGCAGAGTGCGCAGCGGCCCTCCCCTTTAACTGAAGGGGAGGAGCGTTGAAACGCAGCAGCGCTCCGTGGAGCACTGCCGATTGCGCCCCGACATCGCCTCGGTTACCACCCCACCAGGAGGTGGAGCGCCCGACATCGCGCTCCACTTTCAGGGCGGGGCAGTAAGGCGAATTTCGCGGCTGGGCCGGGACTGCCTCACCGGGCGCAGGATGTCCCGTCTCGCCAGGGTTACCGCCTCGAAACGGGGCTCGACCGAATTTTGTGCCCTATTTGTCTTATTTGGATTAAACAGGCTCTCACTTGTCCTGTCCCTCCCTTGCCTTCAATGACTTTATGTTAGGGAGTGTACTTTGGGATCACGCCCAGCTGAAGCACTCAACGAGCATTTAATCCGCCCACTCCTATTTAGAATACAAAATACACAGCGCTTGAAAATAAAAGGCTTGATATTTCAATTTATACTTTCATTTAATATTTTTGGTGATTTTTATTTATGATCATTGCGTTAAGAGGCACAAACGTTGGGGACTTTTTTCACTTTAGGTGCCCAGTGAATGCCTGAAGCACTTCCATGACACAAATGATTTGCTTTGCCTCAACATTCTGCCTTCACCCCAGCCTCAGAAGAGAACCTCCCACTGTACGAGTGTGGATTTTTTCATTTCATTATCTATGAATGGGATTGCCTATTTATGTCAAAATACGGGCAGATCGTGGTGTGGGCTCCTATTCAGTAAAAACTGGGTTATGACTGCCGTGAGTGCTTTCCATAAGCCCCTTAAAGCCAACAAAGTAACTTTCAACCCTTCAATTTAGCTGGATCCCAGGCCCTAAAAGTAGAAGGAGGGGCAATGTGCTGACCTACTGTGTCACCCAGATTTTTAAAGCATTATTGTTGCATCACCACAAGTCCCTTGCAGGCATACATGCCCAGTTTGCTCCAGTATATTATTTAGAAGGTACTTTGTCCCACATGTAGTCATTCTTCTTCTTCTTCTTAGGCAGTCCCTCGGAACCGAGGATGACTTGCTTCCACATTAAAAATGAGTTCTCAGGTGACTGATGAGTCCAATGCGGGACCTACAGTCTCTGTCACAGGTGGGGCAGACGGTGGTTGAAGGGACGGGTGGGTGGGGTGCTTGGGTTGACGCGCGCTGCTTGCACTGCTTGTGCTTGGCTTCCGCTTGCTCCCGGCGAAGAGACTCGAGGAGTTCAGCGCCTTCCCGGATGCTTCTCCTCCACTTTGTGCGGCCTTGGGCCAGGGATTCCCAGGTGTCGGTGGGGATGTTGCACTTTTTCAAGGAGGCTTTGAGGGTGTCCTTGAAGCGTTTTCTCTTGCCATGTCGGAGCTCCGAGTAGAGCGCTTGTTTCGGGAGTCTCGTATCGGGCATGCGGACAATGTGACCCGTCCATCGGAGCTGATCGAGCGTGGTCAAAGCTTTGATGCATCGAAGCTTTGTAGTCATTCTAGTGCTTACTGACAGGTTTATAGCTAAGGGCGGGAGTGTGGAATGCACCAGTCTCGGAGTGAAACTTGGAGCTATTTTTATAGCTCTTGTAAACCTGACATTATACCAAGATGAATCTGATATGCAAATTAGAACTCTGACTTCTTTGAGGTTGTTCCAAATAAAATAGATAATAGAACTCTCTGTGATATAGTTAATTTTGACTTTCAGAGATCTTCTGACAAGGTCCCACATGAGTGATTACTAATAAAACAAAATACCATGAGCATCCACAGAATTAGATAAAAATAGGGAATAGAAAATCATAGAAATTACAGCACAGAAGGAGGCCATCGGCTCATCTCACCCATGCCATTATTAGCTGTTCAGCTTGTGAGAGGCATACTATTAGACTGCAAGGAGGTATGATACGTGTGGCAATCCAGCATCATGTTTAAGAATCTTCAAAGCAAGCTACTGAGAGCTGCCCTCTGATGCTCATTGGGAGTCTCCAGTTATCAACTGGTGTCCCGGGGCTCCTGTGGCATTGACTGAATCTCTTGGACGGTGAGATTTCTCTTGCAGGGAACTTGGTCAGGTAATGGTGGCCAGTGTCTAGGTACCTCGAAAGTCTAAGGCCGCGATTTTATCAATGGAGGCTGGTTGGGTGCGGGAGAGGTGGTTTCCGGCTTCCAGTCCCGCCCCCAGCTGCATCCGGCCCACAGACGTAATTTTACGTAGATTGATATTGTTAAGACCGCCCTGAGGGCTTGCCGGCCAATTAACAGGAAGCCGGTCTGATGACGTCATTTGATGACGCGTCATCTGCCAGTTTCCTTAAAGGGACCACACACAATTTTTTTTTTACAGTTGATTTCTCAGTGTTTGACAGCATTGAGGTGCTGCAAACACTGACAATCGCTGCAAAAAGGTGAGCTCTTGCACCCAGGCTCTCCAATGACTCCCTCCATAGGCTGGAATAGATGGCAGCTGCAGGTGAGGTGACAGAAGCAATCTGTCACTGGTGAGAGCGGTTCTCCCAATGAGGTGGCACTGGACATGGATTTCAAAACTTGTAACCTAAAGAAATGTGTAAATGTATTAAAAATGCAGTACCCAACATTTTCTTTCCTCTGAGACTCACCATGTGCAACATTGGATCCTTCATACCACTTCTGCAGCTGTCATCAATCCAGAAACATTACAGCAGACTCACAACACGCCACACTTACCTGATGTGGTGTCCGGACATTGGGAAACCAGAGCCAGAAGCAGCAAAATTAAAAACTAGCCTGTTAACTACTCTCAACTACCTGTTAATAGGCAGGTAATTGGCTTTAATTCTCTTCCCGCCGCTAGGTGTCGGGTCCATGCGCAAATCGGGGACCCGACACTTGGGAAAATTGTTTGGAGGCGGGTTGACGGCGGGATCACAACTCGCTGTCAATCAAAACGATTTGACCCTTTGACCCGCTTCCAAACCCGCCCTCTGAGCGCCGGCAAAATCCAGCCCTGAGAGTCTCGGTGAGCAAGTTCTCAGGCTGGTTGACCAAATGAATAGGAAATGAGATTGTGCGCACATCTGATTGTAAAACATCCAAATTCATATTTACCGGGTGAGAGTTAAGAAGGTTTGTGGATATTAATACTGTGACCCTGCTCGGTCGGTAATCAAGAAGCACCACTCTGAGGAGACGTGCTGAGAAGTTTCCAGCTGAAGCAGTCTGGTAACTGTAAACCAGGACAGAGAAAAATCTGGCCACCACTGATCTCTCTGGTGAAGGAGACCAGGTTTCATTCCAGGTTTTCTACAGTTTGAACACAGACCAGATTAGACTGACAATAAACAGTGATCATTCAGTGCCCTATGTTCAAATTTTTGAAAACCTGGAATGAAGGCAGGTCTCCTTGACCAGATCAGTGGTGGGGCAGATTTTTTTTTCTACAGTCACAAAAACTGCTTCCATTGGATATTACACAAGACTTGCCTCCTGCGATTAGTGTCTCCGGATTACAGGCAGGAGACAGATGTGATGGTGGCTGTTGGCCTGAGTGTGTGTTCAAGGAATCTCAACATAAGCTTTATGTATAAGTCGAAAGTCCACATTAGCTACAGGAAGGTGCCGTATACACAGCAAGATGTTAAAAGCTATATAACCTACTCATAACCGACACTGAAGACAGAAGTCACACTCATGATCTGGGACAGCTCAGCTAGGTCAGGCAATCAAGGGGGAATGAGCCATACTCCCGAAGTACGAGAGCACAATACGATTTGCCATATTTATACCCATAAGTAAACAAGTCCTAACAGACTTCCATTTCCACCAGTGAATTACATGAGGCCCCATTCATCTATACTCACAAGTTTGTGTTCGTAGCACTGTTCAGCTGAGCTCATCTCTCTTTCTCACTATCCCTAAACTAGCTTACTTCGCCTCCTGTTGATTATGTTAGTTCTTACACTATTATAATCATATGTGATACTATAAACACAATCTAGTCTATATTGTGAATACACATACTCACAACTCATTGGTAGGTATAGTCCTCGACTCCCCAACTGCATATATTTCTATAAAGTGCAGCTGCTCACCCACACCTTTATATGAGCAAGGATTATTTGGCACATGAAAACATAAAACACAGAATCCTACAGCACAGAAGGAGGCCATTCGGCCCATCGTGCCTGTGTTGGCTCTTTGGTAGAGCTATGCAATCAGTCCCACTCGCCCGCTCTTTCCCCATAGCCCTGCAAATTCTTTCACTTCAAGTATTTATCCAATTCTCTTTTCAAAGTTACCATGGAATCTGCTTCCAGCGCCCTTTCAGGCAGTGATTCCAGATCACAACAACTCGCTGTGTAAAAAAAAATGATTCCTCACGTCGCCTCTGGTTCTATTGCCAATCACCTTAAATCTGTGTACTCTGGCTCTCAACCCTTCCGCCACTAGAAACAGTTTCTCCTTATTTACTCCATCAAAATCATTCTTGATCGTGAACATCTCTATCAAATCTCCTCTTAACCTTCTCAGCTCTAAGAAAAACATCCCCAGCTTCTCCAGTCTCTCCACATAACCGAAGTCCCTCATCCCTGGTACCGTTCTCATAAATCTCTTCTGCACCCTCTCTAAGGCCTTGACATCCTTCCTAAAGTGTGGTGCCCAGAAATGAACACAATACTCCAGCTGAGGCCTAACCAGTGCTTTGTAAAGGTTTAGCATGACTTCCTTGCTTTTGTACTCTATTCCTCTATTAACAAAGCCAAGGATTTGCAGGGCTACGAGGAAAGGGCAGGGGAGTGGGACTAGCAGCAAGTCAGCATGGACTCGACGGGCCGAATGGCCTTCTTCTGTGCTGTAACCATTCTATGATTCTGAGGATCTGATATGCCTTTTTAACAGTCTTCTCAACTTGACCTGCCACCTTCAAAGATTTGTGTACATACACCCCCAGGTCTCTCTGATCCTGCACCCCCTTTAAAATTGTACCATTTAGTTAATTTTGCCTCTCCTCATTCTTCTTTATTCTTCCTACCAAAATTATCACTTCACACTTCTCTGCATTAAATTGCATCCGCCGTGTGTCTGCCCATTTCACCAGTCTGTCTATGTCCTCCTGAAGTCAGTTACTATCCTCCTCACTGTTTACTACATTTCCAAGTTTTGTGTCATTTGCAAACTTTGAAATTAAGTTCTGTATACCCAAGTCCAGTTCATTAATATATATCAAAAAGAGCCGTGGTCCTAATACCGACCCCTGGGGAACACAACAGTATACCTCCATCCAATCTGAAAAACAACCATTCACAACGATTCCCTGCTTTCTGCCCCTTAACCAATTTTGTATCCATTATGTCACTGTCCCTTTAAGCTTGCTTTAATTCTGCTAAAAAGTCTATTATGTGGTACTTTGTCGAACACCTTTTGAAAGTCCAGATACACAACATTAACCGCACTAGCTGCATCAACCCTCTCCTTTACTTCATCAAAGAACTCAATCAAGTTTCCCTCAGATTCTGCGGATTTAATGGCAGGACCTGATTACCATTTTTGCCATCCATTTCCCTGCTGCAGCCAGCCAGAATGAGAGGCTGGTAGGCTATCAGGCGGGTAGGCCTGCGGCACCAGGCCGCAGTTGGGAGCAGAGAGGAGGAAGGGAGAGATCGGGCATCGAGGGGACATCAATAGGGGTGCCCGGGGAGATCATTGGAGTGGCCTGAAGAGATCTGGGGAGGAGGGGAGAAGATCACAAGGGTGGCCCGAAGAGCTTGGGTGGGAGGAGAAGATTGCGGGGGGCCCATGGAGGAGGTGGGTGGGTTGGGTTCGGGTTTAGGAACATAGGAACAGGAGTAGGCTATTGAGCCCCTCGAGCCTGTTCTGTCATTCAGTGAGATCATGGCTGATCTGCGACCTAACTCCATATACCCGCCTTTGGCCCATGTCCCTTAATAGCTTTGGTTAACAAAAATCTATCAATCTCAGATTTAAAATTAACAATTGATCTAGCATCAATTGCCATTTGCGGAAGAGAGTTCCAAACTTCTACCACCCTTTGTGTGTAGAAGTGTTTCCTAATTTCACTCCTGGAAGGTCTGGCTCTAATTTTTAGACTATACCCCCTAGTCCTAGAATCCCCAACCAGCGGAAATAGTTTCTCTCTATCTACCCTATCTGTTCCCCTTAGTATCCTGAAAAATTCGATCAGATCACCCCTTAACCTTCTAAATTTGAGGGAATTCAGCCCTAATTTGTGTAAATCTCTCATCTCAATTTAACCCTTGGAGTCCAGTATCATTCTGGTAAACCTACGCTGCACTCCCTCCAAGGCCAATATATCCTTCGCGCTCCCATCAAGGCCAAATTATCCTTGAAATTTTCAAAATTTTAACTTCCCACCCGAACCAAACCCACCCGTTTTTGGGGGTTGAATTTATCTCCCGCATGTCTCTGTAAGAATTCTTCAAAATGATTGGTTAAGGAGACACACTCTGGCTTGCCCTGTTCACATAGGTCCCAGATCCCCTGTGGGGGGCGACATGCTGGTTTTTGCTCTCCAATAACTGCACGTTCCAGTGAAAAAACCCACAGAAAGTAAGTGTAATCCAGGTCAAAATCCTGGAACTCCCTCCCTAACAGCACTGTGGGAGTACCTTCACCACACGGACTGCAGCGGTTCAAGAAGGCAGCTCACCACCACCTTCTCAAGGGCAATTAGGGATGGGCAATAAATGCTGGCCTTGCCAGCGACGCCCACATCCCATAAACAAATTTTAAAAAACAGCTAGTGATGTTCGTTGGCTGCTGACTGCAAAATCCGGGCCAATGTTTACAATTGTGTTGGTAACATGTCTTGTTTGCTTTCGAAACATATCAGTATAAGTGAATCAGACCTGTGAATACATTGTAATGGATACATTGTGGCCACACGACAGATTAAATCTAGTTTAGCTCTGCTTAACTTTTCCCCGTCACTGTTACAATTATAATCCCTGTGGAACATTCTAGAACAAAACCAGTGAATATTTTTTCAAACATGATCTGGCTGAACAACTGTGTTAAATTATCCACTGTTGCTGCATCTGGACAACCAGCCTTTGGATCTGGCTCGGTATTTCTGAGGAGCTGGGCGATGCTGTGGGTCAGCAGGCCGCACTTTCACCTCTGAACCCAAGGTTGATTCCAGGCCAGACTGGTGAGATAAAAGTCTCTTTTCTTCCTCTGTTGGGTGTGAACGTTCTATGTGAAATAAGTCCAGTCAGTATCAGGAGGCATGATACACGGCACACAGAGCAGGGGAGTGGGACTAATTGGATGGGCCAAACGGTCACCTTCTGTGCTGTATCATTCTACCGTTCTATTAAACTGCCCATACTTGGCACATTCCGACTGAATTGTCAGTCTCGCCCAGAAAGCTCACAGGATCACCAGTGTGGGATGTGAAAAATTTGGCGCAGTAGGTTTTGGGGGAGGTGGGTTTTTCCATGGCTCTTTCAAAGAGCCAGCACAGCCACGATGGGTCAAATGGCCTCCTTCTGTGTGGTCTGATTCTATGATTAGGGAACGTTGGAGGGAGGTTTACTCTGAAACTGAGCTGGGAGTGCTTGAGGCTGACACCAAGGGGTAAATTTAACAATTCAGAGCCCCCGGCTCCTGTTGAGCAAAAGAACTGCATATCAGGAATTCAGTCCAGCACGGCCGACTCACATCTGCACTCTTTTCCGTCCATTCACTTTAATGACTGGAATATCATGTGGGCTGCAAGTCAGGCATGCAGACTCAGTGCCAGAGTTCCTGAGATGTACTCCCAGCACATGAACTCCTGCATCGGGAGCGCTAAACGGAACAGCGTTCATTCCCCCAGCGCTGGTATCCCCAGAACTCTGCTCAGTGTCCCTGGGCTGGGAAAGGGAATGTTGGTCAAGATTCGAGCTCCTGATTGTGGTGCTGAGCACAAAACAGCACCAAAATCAAGAAAAATGTTTTTATTTTCTGTCCTAAGTTAAGAAATTAGCTTCAGAGTTTAGTAATTTCTCCACACGCACTGAAACCACCGTGCCCCATGCCCAGTTCCCCCATCACTGACGAGACTGCCCTGAGATTGCAACCACAGTGTGCTCTCCCTCCTCACCCTTGACCTCTCCACAGCCTTTGACACTGCCCCAGTGTGGCTCCACTTCACCAGTCTCAACGAAGACAGCCCATCCCCTGGAATAGCTTCCACGTCCACTTCCACACCATCACCTGGAATGTGCCCTCGGTCCTGCTCTTGCTCCTTCCTTTTCCTTGATCTTCTTTCCTTTGCCATCTCGCTCTGCGCTTTCAAAACGGGCTCAAAATCATTCTCTTCAACTGGGCCTTTGGTTCCCAATCCTCGCCTCTCTGTTTCCCTTACCTTTCCCTGTGCCCGCTCTTCCCCGTTCCCAGGAGCGATTGTACGGGGGGCATCGAGCGAGAGAGGGTTCCCGAGCGGAGGATTTGCAGCACTCGTAAACTAAGAGGGGACGTGCAGCACCCTTGCTCAACACTAAATCCTGAATGAGCAAGAACTTCCTTCAACACAACTTCCAGGTCAAAGCCATCCTGTTCAGCTCCCAATCAAAATCTCTGTCCCTTAATCAAGATTTCTATTCCGCTCACCCAGGCTGAACCTGAAGGTACACAACCTCGGTGTCATTTTCGACGCTGAGCTGAACTTCAAACCTCAGCCTTGCCACCACCGAAAGTGCCTAGTTCCACCTCGGCTGCATTGCTTACCTCTGCCCCTACCTCACCCACATGCGCACACCCCCCTCCGCCCTGCCGCTGAAACATTTTTCCATGCCTTTAGCACCTCCAGAATCAATTGCTCCCGGACGGCCTCCTAAGGGGAGGGTGATAGAACTGGGAATAGAAAACAATCAAAGTCAGTCTGCTTTTCCATAATGCGGAGATGCCGGTGTTGGACTGGGGTGGACAAAAATGAGAAGTCGCACAACACCAGGTTATAGTCCAACAGTTTTATTTGAAATTACGAGCTTTCGGAGCTGCTGCTCCTTCGTCCTTCATGCTTTTCCATAGTCATTAACCTGTTCAAAGTCAGGGATAATTTTTTCAGGAGTATCTTTTCCAAGTATTTTAGGAAGGGGTGTAACAGACTGAAGGTGGGCCGAGACCGGTAGTGACTGCTCTAGTGCCTTAAGTGGAAGCCTTTGCTGTGCAGCTACACCGTCACCAATCTTACAGGAATTTCCAGTACAGATTATTTTACAATGCACTAAGGAATTGCAGACATGACTAAAATGAGGGTGGGACAAAAATGAGGAGTTGCACAACACCAGGTTATAGTCCAACAGTTTTATTTGAAATTACGAGCTTTCGGAGCGCTGCTCCTTCGTCAGGTACACTGTACCTCTACCTGACGAAGGAGCAGAGCTCCGAAAGCTCGTAATTTTAAATAAATCTGTTGGACTATAACCTGGTGTTGTGCAACTTCTCATTTTTGTCCACCCCAGTCCAACACCGGCATCTCCACATTATGAAATGAGGGTGGGACAATATCACTACATGCTGGAGGGAATGAAACAGAACTGATGGGTTCCACTGCACTGCTGGGATCGGCTGCACCTGCAGTGGCTGGGACCAAGTAGAAAGGATGAATAGGGCTGTAAAAAGGACTTTAAATCGATAAAGGGGCGGTGAGTGGCGGGAAAAAAATGCCTAAAGATAAAAAAAAGTCAAAGTAAAGAAAGAGATTAAGATAACATAAACATTCCGGGAACAGAAAAGTAATACAGAAAGTAACAATAAAATACCCGTTAAAAAGAAAGCAGGAGTGATGTAAAATTAAAACATATTAAACTCCCTGTGTCAGCAACCAAAGGTGTGATGTGAAAAACTGTAAGAAATACATCATCAGGGCGTATGGGCAGGATATGGATATGGAAAAGATAAATTGAGCGACAGAAAGGAATTAAAAGCAATAATGGGGAACGGAACGGTTTGGATAGAAATAATAGTAGAAATAGTAGAGCCGGAAGATAAGAAAGGGAAGGAATGACAGCAAAGATCAGAGTAAGAAAGTGATAAAGATAACATAAAGATAAAGGTGCAGAAAAGGAAGTAATACAATATCTATTAAAAAATAAAGCAAGCGTGATGAAAGATAAGAATATATTCAATTGTAGGAGAAGAGAGTGCAAAACGCGAGGGAAAGGGTGAGGACTGGAGGTGGACCATCATCAATAGTCCAGCTCACTGATGCAGAGGAGGACAAAAATGAGAAGTCGCACAACACCAGGTTATAGTCCAATGGTTTTATTTGAAATCACGAGCTTTCGGAGCGCTGCTCCTTCGTCAGGTAAAGTGGAAGAATACAAATCAGCAAAGCATATATAGACAGAGAACAATGTGTAGCGTACAATGTCAGACGACTGCAGTAAATCCTTCTGACTGCCCTCCATCACACCTCAGCAGAGAGACAATCAGGTCAGTCAGGGAGGCATTACATCAAAGACACAGCAAAATACAGCTAAGACAATGAGGTGGGGTCACAGGGGGTCCAACGTGTCAAATGCTGCAGTCTACAGTTAAGCTTTTTACTTTTTTTTAAAACTGGAAATCACATCTGTGAACAAGCCAACAACGACGCAGAGGAGGACGACCAGGAGGTAAGTGGCACATCTGCGTCCCTGTCAGTCGGTGATGGAGAGGTAGGGAACTTGCAGATTGCTGGTGACAGAATTACAAGTATCTCTGACACACATGTGCTGACTTTATTTCATCAATCACTGAACTATGAGAAGACTGAATATGGTGATTGTCAAGATATCCCTTTTTTTTGTCTTCCAGGGCCTTCACAAGTACAGCAAGTGTCGCAGGACATCCATGAGGACGATTCCGCAGAGGACCTCATTCCTTCTGAGGGTGCACCATCACAGGACGTACAGCCGTGCACCAACGCAAACACTTGCACCTTGGTGGGTCCACTGAGACAGTTGGTTGGGTTTTCACCTGGTGATTCCCACGTCACAAGTGAGCATGAGCAGGCAATGGTGGCAGAGACAGCTGTGGAGAATCAGTGTGGTGGGGGGGAGAGGGGGGGGGGGGGGGGCGGGGGGCTGCAGTCCTCTCCAAACTCTGCTCAGCTAGACACAGATGCTGAATCCCAGGGCCTATCATTGAGAAGGAGAATGCTAGAGGCGCATCAGAAACTTAGCCAGGTATGACAGACGGTATACGCATTTGTGTACAGAGCTCTTATTTCTGTAACTCTCCCCTCCCTACTCATATGCCTTGATGGTGATCTAGTCACAATTTTTGACTTGGCACATTTTTGCCAGCTGATGCTCTGTATATTGTTATACCGGCGATTGAATATATTCTTATCTTTCATCACGCTTGCTTTATTTTTTAATAGATATTGTATTACTTCCTTTTCTGCACCTTTATCTTTATGTTATCTTTATCACTTTCTTACTCTGATCTTTGCTGTCATTCCTTCCCTTTCTTATCTTCCGGCTCTACTATTTCTACTATTATTTCTATCCAAACCGTCCCGTTCCCCGTTATTGCTGTTAATTCCTTTCTGTCGCTCAATTTATCTTTTCCATATCCATATCCTGCCCATACGCCCTGATGATGTATTTCTTACAGTTTGTCACATCACACCTTTGGTCGCTGACACAGGGAATTTAATATGTTTTAATTTTACATCACTCCTGCTTTCTTTTTAACGGGTATTTTATTGTTACTTTCTGTATTACTTTTCTGTTCCCGGAATGTTTATGTTATCTTAATCTCTTTCTTTACTTTGACCTTTTTTTATCTTTAGGCGTTTTTTTCCCACCACTCACCGCCCCTTTATCGATTTAAAGTCCTTTTTACAGCCATATTCATCCTTTCTACTTGGTCCCAGCCACTGCAGGTGCAGCCGATCCCAGCAATGCAGTGGAACCCATCAGTTCTGTTTCATTCCCTCCAGCATGTAGTGATATTGTCCCACCCTCATTTCAGTCATGTCTGCAATTTCTTAGTGCATTGTACAATAATCTGTACTGAAAATTCCTGTAAGATTGGTGACGGTGTAGCTGCACAGCAAAGGCTTCCACTTAAGGCACTAGAGCAGTCACTACCGGTCTCGGCCCACCTTCAGTCTGTTACACCCCTTCCTAAAATACTTGGAAAAGATACTCCTGAAAAAATTATCCCTGGCTTTGAACAGGTCAATGACTATAGAAAAGCAGACTGACTTTGATTGCTTTCTCAGCCCAGTTCTATCACCCTCCCCTTAGGAGGCCGTCCGGGAGCAATTGATTCTGGAGGTGCTAAAGGCATGGAAAAATGTTTCAGCGGCAGGGCGGGGGGGGGGGGGGGGGGTTGTGCGGATGTGGGTGAGGTAGGGGCAGAGGTAAGCAATGCAGCCGAGGTGGAACTAGGCACTTTCGGTGGCTGAGGTTTGAAGTTCAGCTCAGCGTCGAAAATGACACCGAGGTTGTGTACCTTCAGATTCAGCCTGGGTGAGCGGAATAGAATTCTTGATTAAGGGACAGAGATTTTGATTGGAACCTTTATAGGTCAAACAGTTCGGATGGGATAGTTTTTGCACAGTGTGTGCAGGAGGGTTTCCTGACACAATATGTGGATAGGCCGACAAGAACTGGGGCCACGTTGGATTTGGTACTGGGTAATGAACCGGGCCAAGTGATTGATTTGTATGTGGGAGAGCACTTTGGAGATAGTGACCACAATTCGGTAACTTTCACTATTGCAATGGAGAGGGATAGGGCCATACGGCAGGGCAGGGTTTATAATTGGGGGAGGGGTAATTATGATGCGATTAGGCAAGAATTAGGGAGTATAAGATGGGAACAGAAACTACCAGGGAAAGGCACAAACGAAAAGTGGAGCTTTTTCATGGAGCAATTACTGCGTGTCCTTGATAGGTATGTCCCTGTCAGGCAGGGAGGAAATGGCCGAGTGAGAGAACCATGGTTCACAAAAGAGGTTGAATGTCTAGTCAAGAGGAAAAAGGAAGGGTATGTAAGGATGAGAAAACAAGGTTCAGTTGGGTCGATTGAGGGGTACAATGAGCTAAAAAAAGAGCTTAGGAGAGCTAGGAGGGGGCATGAGAAGTCCTTGGCGGGTCGGATCAAGAAAAACCCCAAGGCTTTTTACTCTTATGTGAGAAATAAAAGAATGACCAGGGTGAGGGTAGGGCCGGTCAAGGACAGTAGTGGGAACTTGTGCATGGAGTCAGAAGAGATAGGAGAGGTGATGAATGAATACTTTTCGTCAGTGTTCACCGAGGAGAGGGGCCATGTTCTTGAGGATGAGAGTGTGATAAAGGTGGATAGGCTGGAGGTGGTAGATGTTCTGAGGGAAGATGTTTTAGCAATTTTGAAGAACCTGAGGGTCGATAAGTCCCCTGGGCCAGATGGGATATATCCTAGGATTCTTTGGGAGGCAAGGGAGGAGATTGCAGAGCCTCTGGCTTTGATCTTTGGGTCCTCACTGTCCATGGGAATGGTGCCAGAGGACTGGAGAGTGGCGAATGTTGTTCCTCTCTTCAAGAAAGGAAATAGGAATGACCCTGGTAATTATAGGCCGGTTAGTCTTACTTCGGTGGTTGGTAAGATAATGGAAAAGGTCCTGAGGGATAGGATTTATGACCATTTGGAAAGGGGCAACTTAATCAGGGAAAGTCAACACGGATTCGTGAAGGGTAAGTCTTGCCTAACAAATTTGATTGAATTCTTTGAGGAGGTAACTAAGTGTGTAGATGAAGGTAGAGCAGTTGATGTCGTATACATGGATTTTAGTAAGGCGTTTGATAAGGTTCCCCATGGTCGTCTCATGAAGAAAGTAAGGAGTTGTGGGATAGAGGGAAATTTGGCCGATTGGATAAGTAACTGGCTATCTCATAGAAGGCAGAGGGTGGTGGTGGATGGAACATTTTCGGACTGGAGACCAGTTACCAGCGGTGTGCCACAGGGGTCGGTGCTGGGTCCTCTGCTGTTTGTGATTTTTATCAATGACTTGGAGGAGGGGACTGAAGGGTGGATCAGTAAATTTGCTGATGACACCAAGATTGGTGGAGTAGTGGATGAGGTGGAGGGCAGTTGTAGGCTGCAAAGAGACATTGATAGGATGCAGAGCTGGGCCAAAAAATGGCAGATGGAATTTAACCCTGATAAGTGCGAGGTGATTCATTTTGGTAGGGCAAATTTGAATAAGGATTACAGGGTCAACGGCAGGGTTCTGAGGAACGTGGAGGAGCAGAGGGATCTGGGGGTTCATATCCACAGATCTCTGAAGGTTGCCACTCAAGTGGATAGAGCAGTAAAGAAGGCCTATGGTGTGTTGGCGTTTATTAACAGAGGGTTTGAGTTTAAGAACCGTGAGGTTATGCTGCAACTGTACAGGACCTTGGTGAGACCACATTTGGAATATTGTGTGCAGTTCTGGTCACCTCACTATAGGAAGGACGTGGAAGCATTGGAAAGAGTGCAAAGGAGATTTACCAGGATGCTGCCTGGTTTGGGGGGGAGGTCTTATGAGGAAAGATTGAGGGAGTTGGGGCTTTTCTCTTTAGAGCGGAGGAGGATGAGAGGCGACTTAATAGAGGTTTATAAGATGATGAGGGGGATAGATAGAGTGGATGTTCAGAGACTATTTCCTCGGGTAGAGGCAGCTGTTACAAGGGGGCATAACTATAAGGTGCATGGGGGGAGATATAGAAGGGATGTCCGAGGTAGATTCTTTACTCAGAGAGTGGTTGGGGTGTGGAATGGACTGCCTGCTGTGATAGTGGAGTCGGACACTTTAGGAACTTTCAAGCGGTTATTGGATAAGCACATGGAGCACACCAGAGTGATAGGGAGTGTGATAGCTTGATCTTGGTCTCGGACAATGCTCGGCACAACATCGAGGGCCGAAGGGCCTGTACTGTGCTGTACTGTTCTATGTTCTATGTTCTATGAACAGGATGGCTTTGACCTGGAAGTTGTGTTGAAGGAAGTTCTTGCTCATTCAGGATTTAGTGTTGAGCAAGTAGCTGGATAGCATTTGGTGTTGGTCAAGGAGTAAAGGCTGGTGGCATGTAAATAGAGTGATTTTCATCAAGAAAAATACTCTATGCCTATTAATGATGTCGCCGAAGGGCAGCTGGAGACAGCAACAACAACTTGCATTTATATAGAGCTCCTCGTCTACAGGAAAAATCTCAGAATGTTTTACAATAAAGAGGAAAGGGCAAGAGTGGCATTTGTCTTTTGGGTCCCCATACAAAGCTTCGATTTGGGGCCCCTCCATTTTACTTACAGTTCGTCAGAGCTGAATTCAATCTTCTTCTCCCACGTCTGCCATGGCTGCGGGAGGGTGAGTGGGACGGGTGAGAAGGTGAGTGCAGATGTCGGAGTGCGCCGCAGGGTGCTGCATGTCCCCTCTTAGTTTATGAGTGCTGCAAATCCTCCGCTCGGGAACCCTCTCTCGCTCGGTGCCCCCCGTACAATTGCTCCTGGGAATGGGGAAGAGCAGGCACAGGGAAAGGAAAGGGAAACAGAGAGGCGAGGATTGGGAACCAAAGGCCCAGTTGAAGAGAATGATTTTGAGCTCGTTTTGAAAGCACAGAGCGAGATGGCAAAGGAAAGAAGATCAAGGAAAAGGAAGGAGCAAGAGCAGGACCGAGGGCACATTCCAGGTGATGGTGTGGAAGTGGACGTGGAAGCCATTCCAGGGGATGGGCTGTCTTCGTTGAGACTGGTGAAGCGGAGCCACACTGGGGCAGTGTCAAAGGCTGTGGAGAGGTCAAGGGTGAGGAGGGAGAGCACACTGTTGTTGCAATCTCAGGGCAGTCTCGTCAGTGATGGGGGAACTGGGCATGGGGCACGGTGGTTTCAGTGCGTCTGGAGACATTACTGAACTCTGAAGCTAATTTCTTAACTTAGGACAGAAAATTAAAAAAAAATTCATGATTTTGGTGCTGTTTTGTGCTCAGCACCACAATCAGGAGCTCGAATCTTGACCAACATTCCCTTTCCCAGCCCAGGGACACTGAGCAGAGTTCTGGGGATACCAGCGCTGGGGGAATGAACGCTGTTCCGTTTAGCGCTCCCGATGCAGGAGTTCATGTGCTGGGAGTACATCTCAGGAACTCTGGCACTGAGTCTGCATGCCTGACTTGCAGCCCACATGATATTCCAGTCATTAAAGTGAATGGACGGAAAAGAGTGCAGATGTGAGTCGGCCGTGCTGGACTGAATTCCTGATATGCAGTTCTTTTGCTCAACAGGAGCCGGGGGCTCTGAATTGTTAAATTTACCCCTTGGTGTCAGCCTCAAACACTCCCAGCTCAGTTTCAGAGTAAACCTCCCTCCAACGTTCCCTAATCATAGAATCAGACCACACAGAAGGAGGCCATTTGACCCATCGCGGCTGTGCTGGCTCTTTGAAAGAGCCATGGAAAAACCCACCTCCCCCAAAACCTACTGCGCCAAATTTTCACATCCCACACTGGTGATCCTGTGAGCTTTCTGAGCGAGACTGACAATTCAGTCGGAATGTGCCAAGTAGGGGCAGTTTTATAGAACGGTAGAATGATACAGCACAGAAGGTGACCGTTTGGCCCATCCAATTAGTCCCACTCCCCTGCTCTGTGTGCCGTGTGTCATGCCTCCTGATACTGACTGGACTTATTTCACATAGAACGTTCACACCCAACAGAGGAAGAAAAGAGACTTTTATCTCACCAGTCTGGCCCGGAATCAACCTTGGGTTCAGAGGTGAAAGTGCGGCCTGCTGACCTACACCATCGCCCAGCTCCTCAGAAATACCGAGCCAGATCCAAAGGCTGGTCGTCCAGATGCAGCAACAGTGGATAATTTAACACAGTTGTTCAGCCAGATCATGTTTGAAAAAATATTCACTGGTTTTGTTCTAGAACGTTCCACAGGGATTATAATTGTAACAGTGACGGGGAAAAGTTAAGCAGAGCTAAACTAGATTTAATCTGTCGTGTGGCCACAATGTATCCATTACAATGTATTCACTGGTCTGATTCACTTATACTGATATGTTTCGAAAGCAAACAAGACATGTTACCAACACAAACGAAAAGACAAGCACATTATTGTAAACATTGGCCCGGATTTTGCAGTCAGCGGCCAACGAACATCGCTAGCTGTTTTTTTTTATTCGTTTATGGGATGTGGGCGTTGCTGGCAAGGCCAGCATTTATTGCCCATCCCTAATTGCCCTTGAGAAGGTGGTGGTGCGCCGCCTTTTGAACCGCTGCAGTCCGTGTGGTGAAGGTACTCCCACAGTGCTGTTAGAGAGAGAGTTCCAGGATTTTGACCTGGATTACACTTACTTTCTGTGGGTTTTTTCACTGGAACGTGCAGTTATTGGAGAGCAAAAACCAGCATGTCAACCCCCACAGGGGATCTGGGACCTATGTGAACAGGGCAAGCCAGAGTGTGTCTCCTTAACCAATCATTTTGAAGAATTCTTACAGAGACATGCGGGAGATAAATTCAACCCCCAAAAACGGGTGGGTTTGGTTCGGGTGGGAAGTTAAAATTTTGAAAATTTCAAGGATAATTTGGCCTTGATGGGAGCGCGAAGGATATATTGGCCTTGGAGGGAGTGCAGCGTAGGTTTACCAGAATGATACTGGACTCCAAGGGTTAAATTACGAGGGGAGATTTACACAAATTAGGGCTGAATTCCCTCAAATTTAGAAGGTTAAGGGGTGATCTGATCGAATTTTTCAGGAACTAAGGGGAACAGATAGGGTAGATCGAGAGAAACTATTTCTGCTGGTTGGTGAGTCTCAGACTAGGGGGCATAGTCTAAAAATTAGAGCCAGACCTTTCAGGAGTGAAATTAGGAAACACATCTACACACAAAGGGTGGTAGAAGTTTGGAACTCTCTTCTGCAAAAGGCAATTCATGCTGGGCCAATTGTTAATTTTAAATCTGAGATTGATAGATTTTTGTTAACCAAAAATATTAAGGGACATGGGCCAAAGGCAGGTATATGGAGTTAGGTCGCAGATCAGCCATGATCTCATTGAATGACAGAACAGGCTCGAGGGGCTCAATAGCCTACTCCTGTTCCTATGTTCCTAAACCCGAACCCAACCCGCCCACCTCCTCCATGGGCCCCCCGCAATCTTCTCCTCCCACCCAATCTCTTCGGGCCACCCTCGTGATCTTCTCCCCTCCTCCCCAGATCTCTCCAGGCCACTCCAACGATCTCCCCATCGACCCATGATCTCCCCGGGCACCCCTATTGATGTCCCCTCGATGCCCGATCTCTCCCTTCCTCCTCTCTGCTCCCCAACTGCGGCCTGATGCCGCAGGCCTACCCGCCTGACAGCCTACCAGCCTCTCATTCTGGCTGGCTGCAGCTGGGAAATGGATTGCCCATGATACCAGGGATGCCCTAATATGGCGAAGGTGCACCTAGTGTAAAACGTAAGAAATGAAATCCTGTGGTCTGCTCCCACCACCAGGACCACCACCCGTCCCCTTATACTAAACAGTCCTTCAACCACTCATCCACCCATTGCACATCCGCCCAACCTGCCCACCACCGCCATGGGCCTCCCGCCTGGGAACGGTAGCATAGTGGTAATGTCACTGGGCTAGTAATCCAGAGGCCTGGACTAATGATCCTCAATCGTGAGTTCAAATCCCACCACGGCAGCTGGGGAATTTAAATTCAGTTGATTAAATAAATCTGGAATTTAAAAAAAGCTAGTTTCAGTAATGGTGACCATGAAACTATCGGATTGCCATAAAAACCCATCTGGTTCACTAATGCCCTTTAGGGAAGGAAATCTGCCGTCCTTACCCGGTCTGGCCTATATGTGACTCCAGACCCACAGCAATGTGGTTGACTCTTAACTGCCCTCTGAAATGGCCTAGCAAGCCACTCAGTTGTAACAAACCGCTATGAAACACAATAATAAGAATGAAACCGGACAGACCACCCGGCATCGACCTCGGCACCGGCTACGGACACGGCAATGGCACACCCACAGCCCAGTAAACCCTGCAAAATCCTCCTCACTAACATCTGGGGACTTGTGCCAAAATTGGGAGAGCTGTCCCACAGACTAGTCAAGCAACAGCCTGACATAGTCATACTCACAGAATCATACCTTTCAGCCAATGTCCCAAACTCCTCCATCCCTGGGTATGTCCTGTCCCACTGGCAGGACAGACCTACCAGGAGTGGCAGCACAGTGGTATACAGTTAGGAGGGAGTGGCCCTGGGAGTCCTCAACATTGACTCCAGACCCCATGAAGTCTCATGGCTTCAGTTCAAGCATGGGCAAGGAAACCTCCTGCTGATTGCCACCCACCGCCCTCCCTCAGCTGATGAATCAGTACTCCTCCATGTTGAACACCACTTGGAAGAAGCACTGAGAGTAGCAAGGGCACAGAATGTACTCTGGGTGGGGGACTTCAATGTCCCTCACCAAGAGTGGCTCGGTACCACCACTACTGACTGAGCTGGCCGATACCTGAAGGACATAAGTGCCAGTCTGGGCCTGCAACTGGTGGTGAGAGAACCAACACGAGGGAAAAACCTACTTGACCTCGTCCTCACCAATCTACCTGTCGCAGATACATCTGTCCATGGCAGTATTGGTAGCAGTGACCACCGCACAGTCCTTGTGGAGACGAAGTACCATCTTCACACTGAGGATACCCTCCATCGTGTTGTGTGGCACTACCATCGTGCTAAATGGGATAGATTCAGAACAGATCTAGCAGCTCAAAATTGGGCATCCATGCGGTGCTGTGGAGCAGCAGCAGAATTGTATTCCACCACAATCTGTAACCTCATGGCCCGGTATATCCCTCACTCTACTATTACCATCAAGCTAGGGACCAATCCTGGTTCAGTGAGGAGTGTAGAAGAGCATGCCAGGAGCAGCACCAGGCATACCTAAAACTGAGGTGCCAACCTGGGGAAGCTGCAACACAGGACTACATGCATGCTAAAAAGCGGAAGCAGCATGCTATAGACAGAGCTAAGCGATCCCACAATCAACGGATCTGATCAAAGCTCTGCAGTCCTGCCACATCCAGTCGTGAATGTTGGTGGACCATTAAACAACTAATGGGAGGAGGAGGCTCCATGAATATCCCCATCCTCAATGTGATAGCAAAATACTGCAGATGCTGGAAATCCAAAATAACAACAGAAAACGCTGGAAAAACTCAGCAGGCGAGGCAGCATCCGTGGAGAGAGAAACAGAGTTAACGTTTCAGGTCGAAGACCTTTCATCAGAACTGGAGACAGCAGGAAATCAAATAGATTTAAAGCAAGGATAAAGCTGGGAAAAGGGGGAGGGGATAAAAGAACAAAAGGAGAGATTAAGAGACATTAAGAGATATCAAGGCAAGAGGTGGTGTTAATGTGACAGGTTAAGGCTGAAAGAAGTGCAATGGCAGAATGAAGGACAGCTGCCAGCTTCTAGGAGGAAAAAAAAAGGGGGGGGGCAAATAAAAGGGTGGATGAGAAAATAAAATATAAATGTGATGGGGCTAAGGTTATGATCTAAAATTGTTGAACTCGATATTGAGTCCAGAGGGCTGTAGCATGCCTAAACGAAAGATGAGGTGCTGTTCCTCGCTGCTTACGCTGCGCTTCCGTGGAACAGTGTAATAGGCCGAGGACGGTGAGGTCAGAGTGGGAGTGAAGCGGTGAATTAAAGTGACAGGCGACCGGGAGCTCGGGGTCCCCCTTACGGACTGAACGGAGGTGTTCCGCAAAGCGGTCACCCAATCTGCGTTTGGTCTCCCCAATGTAGAGGAGACCACATCGTGAGCAGCGAATACAGTATACTAAATTGCAGGAAGTACAAGGAAATCGCTGTTTCACCTGGAAGGGGTGTTTGGGGTGTTTCCTTGTACTTCCTGCAATTTAGTATACTGTATTCGCTGCTCACGATGTGGTCTCCTCTACATTGGGGAGACCAAACGCAGATTGGGTGACCGCTTTGCGGAACACCTCCGTTCAGTCCGTAAGGGGGACCCCGAGCTCCCGGTCGCCTGTCACTTTAATTCACCGCTTCACTCCCACTCTGACCTCACCGTCCTCGGCCTATTACACTGTTCCACGGAAGCGCAGCGTAAGCTCGAGGAACAGCACCTCATCTTTCGTTTAGGCACGCTACAGCCCTCTGGACTCAATATCGAGTTCAACAATTTTAGATCATAACCTTAGCCCCATCACATTTACATTTTATTTTCTCATCCACCCTTTTATTTGCCCCCCTCCCCCCTTTTTTTTTTCCTCCTAGAAGCTGGCAGCTGTCCTTCATTCTGCCATTGCATTTCACACTTCTTTCAGCCTTAACCTGCCACATTAACACCACCTCTCGCCTTGATATCTCTTAATGTCTCTTAATCTCTCCTTTTGTTCTTTTATCCCCTCCCCCTTTTCCCAGCTTTATCCTTGCTTTAAATCTATTTGATTTCCTGCTGTCTCCAGTTCTGATGAAAGGTCTTCGACCTGAAACGTTAACTCTGTTTCTCTCTCCACGGATGCTGCCTCGCCTGCTGAGTTTTTCCAGCGTTTTCTGTTGTTATTCCCCATCCTCAATGATGGTGGAGCCCAGCATGTGAGTGCAAAAGACAAGGCTGAAGCGTTTGCAACCATCTTCAGCCAGAAGTGCCAAGTAGATGATCCATATCGGCCTACTCCTGAGGTCCTCACCATCACAGAAGCCAGTCTTCAGCCAAATCGATTCACTCCATGTGATATCTAGAAACGGCTGAGCATACTGGTAACAGCATAAGCTATGGGCCCTGACAACATCCCAGCTATTGTGCTGAAGACTTGTGCTCCAGAACTAGCCGCGCCTCTAGCCAAGCTGTTCCAGTACAGCTACAACACTGGCATCTATCTGACAATGTGGAAAACTGCCCAGGTATGTCCTGTCCACAAAGAGCAGGACAAATCCAATCTGGCCAATTACCGCCCCATCAGTCTACTCTCAATCATCAGCAAAGTGATGGAAGGTGTCATCGACATTCACTCCCTCCATCACCAGTGTACTATGGCTGCAGTGTGTACCATCTACAAGATGCACTGTAGCAACTCGCCAAGGCTTCTTCGGCAGCACCTCCCAAACCCGCGACCTCTTCCACCTAGAAGGACAAGGGCAGCAGGCGCATGGGAACACCACCACCTCCAAGTTTTCCTCCAAGTCACACATCATCCTGACTTAGAAGTATATCGCCGATCCTTCATCGTCGCTTGGTCAAAATCCCGGAACTCCCTACCTAACAGCACTGTGGGAGTACCTTCACCACACGGCCTGCAGCAGTTCAAGAAGGCGGCTCACCACCACCTTCTCAAGGGCAATCAGGGATGGGCACTAAATGCGGGCATTGCCAGCAATGCCCACATCCCAGAAACAAATATAAAAAAAAATACTTGATGGGACCCATTGGGTGGATGTGCAATGGGGCGATGAGTGGTTGAAGGACTGTTTAGTACAAGGGGAGGGGGGTGGTGATCCTGGTGGTGGGAGCGGACCACAGGATTTCATTTCTTATGTTTTACACTCGGTGAATCTCCGCCATATTAGGGCATCCCTGGCATCATGGGCAGCAATGTAAGTGGCTGGTCTGACGATGGGTGCCCTATCTTCATCCTCCTCCTCCTCCTCCTCCTTCTCTATGTTCTCCTCATCTGAAGGCAAGTGGTGAGCCTCTTCGTTTTTCTCCACCTGCAATCCTCTCTGCAGCAGAAAGTTGTGCAGGGCGCAGCATGCCATTATTATTCTGGACACACAGGCTGACGAGTACTGAAGGATGCCTCCAGACCTATCTAAGCACCTGAAGCGCATCTTCAACATTCCCATGGCTAGCTCGATGACAGACCTGGTGATCATGTGGCTCTTGTTGTAGCGCTCCTGCACCTCATTGGTGGGGTTCCTCACAGGTGTCATGAGCCAAGTTTGAAGTGGGTATCACTTGTCTCCTACAAGGTGGATTCCTCGCTCAGGCCTGAGTTAAAATTATAGTCGGGTCTCAGGGAGGTCATCGGGGCTGCAACATGCATATGTAAAGAAGGACCCTGTTGGGTCACGGCGTGTGTCCTTGCTGCCTGCCAGGTTAAAATTGCAGATGTTGCGATCATGGCGGCTTTCGCACAGGTAAGAGCCAGGGCGTTTTTAACTGCCCACCCACCAGGTTTCTGCTGAGCGAGCAGGGTTAAAATCGCCTCCCTTAAGTCTGCTTCCTGGAACAAAGAAGTCTGGAATGTTGGTCTGCTTCAGTATGAAGGCATCATGACAGCTCCCATGGAATCTGCCGCAGACCGGCATCAACCTCTTCTTGTGGTTTCACACCAGCTGCGCATTGATGGATGAATATCCCTTGCGGTTTATAAAAATTCCTGGTTGCTGTGGCGGCGCTCAGATTGCCTTATGCATTTAAACGTTAAACGTTGGAGCCAGGTTGCGCTCCCACTCAAAATCACAAATTTTCACCCCCACCCGCTCCCAACCCACCTGTTCTTTGGGGTTAAAGTTCCCCAATATGTGTGAGAACCAATAAGGACTTACCAAGTGATGAGTAACAAACCAGAATAAGGTAACAATCTGACTGTCAGGGAACAGCTTGCAAATAGCGACAATAATATGATTGAATTTAATATTAGGTTTGAGAGGGAGAAGCAAGAGTTACAAACCAAGGTTTAAATTTAAGTAAGACGAACCTGCAGACAAGCAGTGGAAAATATTCAGTATGTCCTATTATGATACAAAACCAGGACATACCCCTCAAAGGCAAAGGCTCCACTTGTGCAGTTCCGCAACCATGGTCAGCAAATGAGGTAAGAGACAGTAGCAAGCTATAAGAAAAGGATTAAACAAGTGCAAGGAAAAGTGGAAATCCAACGGACTGGGGGAGCTGTAAAATAAAACAGAGATACAAAGAAAGTAATAAACGGTGCAAAAAAGGGAGTATGAAAAAAGACTTGCGAGAGAGATCAAAGCTAACGGTAAAGAGAATGAGAGCAATGAGGGCGAATGTGGGCCCATTAAAGACAGATGCAGGTGATACTATAATGTTTAAAACTGTGTACAGTTTTGGTCTCCTTACCTAAGGAAGGATATACTTGCCTTAGAGGGAGTGCAGTGTAGGTTTACTCCTGGGATGAGGGGATAGTCCCTATGAGGAGAGATTGAGTAGACTAGGCCTATATTCTCTAGAGTTTAGAAAAATGAGAGGTGATCTCAATGAAACATACACAAAATTTTAAGAGGCTTGACAGGGTAGATGCAGGGAGGATGTTTCCCCTGGCTGGAGAGTCTAGAACCAGGGGTCACAGTCTCAGAATAAGGGGTCGGCCATTTAGGACCGAGATGAGGATGGCCTACTGCTGCTCCTATTTCTTATGCTCTTATAAGGAAATGGAAGACTTGGTAAATGAGTGCTTTGTATCCGTTTTTCTAGCTTGTCCTGGAGCTTAATCTCTCATTCCTGGAGAGTCCAGGACAATCCTGGAGAGTCCAGGACATTCCTGGAGGGTTAGCAATCTGAGGGCAAAACTGACCAGGCATCATTTTTTTTTGCGTGTGTGTGTTGATTGACTGAAGGTACCAACCTATATGGAGCATGAAAAGGGGTTAGCTGACTTGAGCAACGATGGGCCTCCAACCAATCCTGGAGTGGCGAGGGAAGGACTTCACCTAGCAAGTAAGGGGGTTGGGAACACCAGTGTTGTTTTATTGTTAGAAAATCAGACTGATTTTTTTAGTTTATGAAGCCACGCTTTTTGTTCTGCGCTTAAACAAAATCCCCATGTTGTGCAGAAAACGTTTTAGTATTTATGTGTAAAAACACCTTTTTTTGGCTGGGGTTTTATTATTGATTACCGGCACTAAAGAAAATGATGTGAGTGCTGATAGGCTTTTCTGTCTGTTGGTAATAAAATGGGGCTGTGTCCCTTCCTATCTGAGGGGGCCAGGTATTTAAAGGGACAGTGTCTACTGGTATTTTGTCTACCGCGCATTTAAAGGGACACTACCGTTTAGCTTGGCCTGCCTGCAGATAGTAGCTCACGTTCTTGCTGTCATCAGTCGGCCTCTTCTGTATTCAGTAAAAACGGCTTCAAATCCGTCTACAAAAGCTGAAAATCTGAAATAACAACAGAAAATGCTGGGAATACTCAGCAGGTCAGGCAGCATCCGTGGAGAGAGAGAAACAGCGTTTAACGTTTCAGTTCGATGACCTTTCGTCAAAACGTTCATTGACCTGAAACATTGGCTCTGTTTCTCTCTCTCCACAGATGCTGCCTGACTTGCTGAGTATTTCCAGCGTTTTCTGTTGTTATTTCAAATCCGTCTAGTTGAGCAGTTATTGACATTTCTAAAAGATCTCATTGTTTTTACAAGTTCCATTTCAGAGAATCATAGGATAATAACGGGTGAGGACAGAGGGCTATTTAGCCTGCCTTAATTCATCCATCCAGAATAGCCAACTATAACTCCTTGCAGCACACCGACCATAACTGGGTAAGCACGGGGTGTGGGGGTGGAGGGGAGGGGGGATATATAAGTTTTCTCACGAGATCATAAGGACATAAGAACATAAGAAATAGGAGCAGTAATAGGCCACTTGGCCCCTCGAGCCTGCTCCGCCATTCAATA
The DNA here is from genome assembly GCA_030390025.1 of Squalus acanthias. Lineage (NCBI taxonomy): Eukaryota > Metazoa > Chordata > Chondrichthyes > Squaliformes > Squalidae > Squalus > Squalus acanthias. The sequence continues at coordinate 122,165,510 of CM059433.1, forward strand.
AGATCATGGCTGATCTTGGGCTCAAAGCCACTTCCCTGCCCGCTCCCCATAACCCTTCACTCCCTTATCTTGCAAAAATCTGTCTATCTCCACCTGAAATGTATTTAATGACCCAGTCTCCACAGCTCTCTGCAGCAGGGAATTCCACAAATTTACGACCCTCTGAGAGAAGAAATTCCTCCTCATCTCAGTTCTAAAAGGGCGACCCTTTATTCTGAAACTATGCCCCCGAGTTCTAGATTTCCCCACGAGGGGAAACATCCTCTCTGCATCTACCTTGTCGTGCCCCCTCAGTATCTTATATGTTTCAATAAGATCACCTCTCATTCTTCTAAATTCCAATGAGTATAGGCCCAACCTGCTCAACCTTTCCTCATAAGTCAACCCCGTCATCTCTGGAATTAACCTAGTGAATCGTCTCTGAACTGCCTCCAATGCAAGTATATCCTTCCTTAAATAAGGAGACCAAAACTGTATGCAGTACTCAAGGTGTGGTCTCACCATTACCCTGTACAGTTGTAGCAGGACTTCCCTGCTTTTATACTCCAACCCCCTTGAAATAAAGGCCAACATTCCATTTGCCTTTTTGATTACTTGCTGTACCTGTATGCTAACTTTTTGTGTTTCATGCACAAGGACCCCCAGGTCCCTCTGAACTGTAGCATTTTGTAATCTCTCTCCATTTAAATAATAATTTGCTTTTTTATTTTTCCTGCCAAAGTGGATAACCTCGCACTTTCCCACATTATACTCCATCTGCCAAATGTTTGCCCACTCACTTAGCCTGTCGATATCCCGTTGCAGATTATTTGCGTCCTCTGCACAACTTGTTTCCCACCCATCTTTGTATCATCCACAAACTTGGCTACATTACACTCGGTCCCTTGATCCAAGTCATTAATGTAGCTTGTAAATAGTTGAGGCCCCAGCACTGATCCCTGTGGCACCCCACTAGTTAGCGTTTGCCAACCGGAAAAATGACCCATTTATCCCGACTCTCTGCTTTCTGTTAGTTAGCCAATTCTCTATCCATGCTAATATATTACCCCCAACTCCGTGAGCTCTTATCTTATGCAGGAACCTTTTATGTGGCACCTTATCGAATGCCTTCTGGAAATCCAAATACACCACATCCACTGGCTCACCTTTGTCCACCCTGCTCGTTATATCCTCAAAGAACTCCAGCAAATTTGTTAAACATGATTTCCCTTTCAGAAAACCATGCTGACTCTGCTTGACTGCATTATGATTTTCCAAATGCCCTGCTACTGCTTCCTTAATGAAGGATTCCAGCATTTTCCCAACGACAGATGTTAGGCTAACTGGTTTATAGTTTCCTGCTTTCTGTCTCCCTCCTTTCTTAAATAGGGGTGTTACATTTGTGGTTTTCCAATCCGCTGGGACCTCTCCAGAGTCCAGGGAATTTTGGTATATTGCAACCAATGCATCCACTATCTTTGTAGCCACTTCTTTTAAGACCCTGGGATGCAGGCCATCTGGTCCAGGGGACTTGTCGTCTTTTAGTCCCATTATTTTACCAAGTACTATTTCCTTAGTGATAGTGATTGTCACCCTCCTACTAGTATTCAGCACCTATTTGATGGGATTCTGGCTTGAGTTCTGATGATTGCTTTGCTGATGGTGAACCTTAATGATCATTACCTCCATATGATAAGATACAGAAGTAAGTGGAAAATATGGACTTCTGTTTTAATTCCTGGACCATTGCCGTCTGATTTGCATTTTCAAAATATACGCCCCCATTCTGGTGTCAGACAGCTCTCAAGCTGATCTGAAGTCGTACCTCTTGTTTACAGTGGAGCCAGTCCAGGATAGATAGAGGAACTCCCAATAATCGACACCAGACAGGAAGATTCTTTTCAAGGGTTTCATAGAATCGTAGAATCATGCAGCACAGAAGGAGGCCATTCGGCCCATCGTGCCTGTGCCGGCTCTTTGAAAGAGCTATCCAATTAGTCCCACCACACCTCTTGCCCATAGCCTTGCAAATATTTCCTTTTCAAGTATTTATCCAATTCCCTTTTGAAAGTTTATATTGAATCTGCATCCACCACCCTTTCAGGCAGTACATTCCAGATCATAACAACTTGCTGCGTAATTTGTTTTCTATGGCAATGATAAACTGGACTGGGAAATTTAAGGTGTGAGTGCTATTTTCTTCTACAAAAAGGGAGAGTGCATTAAGCAAATCGTACTCCTTCTGAACTCTCCTTCTGCTTCAACTGTCTTTGAAACATGCACACACACACACAAAAAAAATTGAACAGAACTGGTTTTGCCAGTTCCCAATCTCCAAAAGATTTGCAAACTTCAATAGTATTGTTGAGTTTAAACTGAGGTCATTCTCCTCTCCTGCAGAGAACTGAAGAGCGATGTTACATACCACCAGGGGTGCTCCCACGTTCAGTTGCTGTTGAAAGTACGTGGTTCAGCTGGTGTCCTTTTTAAAAAGAAAGGCCGTTAAGTGCGCAGCTCCTCAATGGTTAATTATAAGGGACTCTTTTCTCAGTATGATGAACTGTGAGCTGCTCTTGGACCCGCCAGTGTTACATCGCTAACAACCAGCCCAATTTTCCTCTGTCCACCTTCATTAAATATTCACGACACGCTCCTGATGCTATTCGTGGCCTGTATCGGGAGGCCACATCAGTGGGGGATGCAGGGGAGAGGGTTGAGGAAAATTCTCTGCTGCTCCAGCAGCTGAAAGAGCCAAGGCAGCCATTTGTGTCTGTAACAATGTGGCTCATTGCAATGTCTGAGGCTGCAGCTTCTTCAGGGCACCAAACCCATCAATTTAAAGCGATCACTCGATGCTGGAAGAAGTTCACTGACCACTCCAGGGCAGGCAGGAGGCAGTCGTAGCTTGTAACTGTGCACTGTAATAGGCATCTTTTCCCAGCTGGAAGCACCGTACTTTCACTGCTTTGAACATCACCTGAAACTTACCAGCAATGTGCAGGAGGTGCCACAACAACCTTCCTTCTCTTGCAAGCCCTTTACTAACAGCCGAACTCATAAGGAGGTAGCGGAGGACTCACATGATATATATTTCACTGCCAGCACTTATTCTCACCCCCAATAAGGAATCTCTTCTGAAATCTGGGTTGCATTCTATATGATGGCACACAGAGTGCTTTTGCATTCTCTACTTTGCTCTGGTCCACAACTGAAGACAAGGAAGCACCATGTCAATCCCCCAAGTGTCCTCCTGAAAATCATCGGCCAGTGACCTCAGAACCTCTAACACAAAAGCAAAATACTGCGGATGCAGGAAATCTGAAATAAAAACAGAAAATGCTGGAAATACCCAGCAGGTCAGGCAGCATCAGCACTTATACACTTGTGCTCATTATTATCTGCCAAATGCTCCGGATATTTTCCCATGCTGTTGTAAATAAATCATTTTATTTGTCTTAGTTTGATAAGGGACTGGAGTTGTGGCTCCTTCCAGCCCTGGGGAAGGGAAGGGAAAGGAGAGATTCCGCAACAAGGCAAAACCCAGAAGGTTCTGTAGGGAAAGTAGGAGAGAGACAGTGAGATGGAAGGTGAAGCTCTGTGTTAATTGTATCATTACTATCAGTTATTATTTCAATGACCCTGTTCTATATATGTAGCCATGTTTCGAGCTTTGACTGGAAGAAACTGAAGAGCCTGTTATTCAATGCTTAATTTAGTCTTCACTCTGTAAAGAGATCTGATCTATACTTCATGTTCTGCCAATTCAAAGAGAGTCTTATTACAACACCATTCCTTGGCTGACCCACGATACAGATTGAAAATAGGGTCATTGTTGATCACACGAGTCATGCACATCTGCAGGAGCAAACTACTGAAAAGGCACAGCACTGGAACTGTGGGAGACAAGGTCTGCCTACAGTACAGGGACTGTGGTGACACAGTCTGTCTATAGTACAGGGACTGTGAGAAACAAGGTCTGCCTACAGTACAGGGGCTCTGGTGACACAGTCTGTCTATAGTGCAGGGACTCCGGTTTCCTCCCACAGTCCAAAAATGTGCGGGTTAGGTTGATTTGGCTATGATAAATTGACCCTTAGTGTTAGGGGGGATTAAATATGTGGGGTTACGGGGATAGGATGGGATATGTTAGGGGGAATTAAATACGTTGGGTTACGGGTGGGATATGTGTCGGTGCAGGCTCGATGGGGATTCTGTGTGAGAGAGCAGGGACAGGGTACTGGATTTGGATGATCAGCCATGATCGTATTGAATGGTGGAGCAGGCTCGACGGGCCGAATGGCCTACTCCTGCTCCTAGTTTCTATGTTTCTATGTTTCTATGACTCACTAGTCATACTCACAGAATCATACCTTTTGGCCAATGTCCCAAACTCCTCCATCACCATCCCTGAGTATGTCCTGTCCCACCGGCAGGAACAGACCTACCAGGGGTGGTGGCACAGTGGTATACAGTCGGGAAGGAGTGGTCCTGGGACTCCTCAACATTGACTCCGGACCCCATGAAGTCTCATGGCTTCAGGTCAAGCATGGGCAAGGAAACCTCCTGCTGATTACCACCTACCGCCCTCCCTCAGCTGATGAATCAGTACTCCTCCATGTTGAACACCACTTGGAAGAAGCACTGAGAGTAGCAAGGGCACAGAATGTACTCTGGGTGGGGGACTTCAATGTCCATCACCAAGAGTGGCTCGATAGCACCACTACTGATCGAGCTGGCTGAGTCCTGAAGGACATAGCTGCCAGTCTGGGCCTGCGACAGGTGGTGAGAGAACCAACACGAGGGAAAAACCTACTTGACCTTGTCCTCACCAATCTACCTGTCGCAGATGCATCTGTCCATGACAGCATTGGTAGCAGTGACCACCGCACAGTCATTGTGGAGATGAAGTCCCATCTTCACACTGAGGACACCCTCCATCGTGTTATCCCATGCTAAATGGGATAGATTCAGAACAGATCTAGCAGCTCAAAACTGGGCATCCATGAGGCATTGTGGGCCATCAGCAGCAGCAGAATTGTATTCCACCACAGTCTGTAACCTCATGGCCCGGCATATCCCTCACTGTACCATTACCACCAAGCCAGGGGACCAAGCCTGGTTCAATAAGGTGTGTAGAAGAGCATGCCAGGAGCAGCACCAGGCGTATCTAAAAATGAGGTGCCAACCTGGGGAAGCTGCAACACAGGACTACATGCATGCTAAAAAGTGGAAGCAGCATGCTATAGACAGGGCTAAGTGATCCCACAATCAACGGATCAGATCAAAACTCTGCAGTACTGCCACATCCAGTCATGAATGGTGGTGGACCATTAAACAACTAACAGGAGGAGGAGGCTCCATGAATATCCCCATCCTCAATGATGGTGGAGCCCAGCACGTGAGTGCAAAAGACAAGGCTGAAGCGTTTGCAACCATCTTCAGCCAGAAGTGCCGAGTGGATGATCCATATCGGCCTACTCCTGAGGTCTCCACCATCACAGAAGCCAGTCTTCAGCCAATTCGATTTACTCCACATGATATCAAGAAACGGCTGAGCCCACTGGATACAGCAAAGGCTATGGGCCCCGACAACATCCCGGCTATCGTGCTGAAGACTTGTGCTCCAGAACTAGCCGCGCCTCTAGCCAAGCCGGTCCAGTACAGCTACAACACTGGCATCTATCCGACAATGTGGAAAACTGCCCAGGTATGTCCTGTCCACAATGTTCCGAAGGTACTGGCGACACAGTCTGTCTACAGTACAGGGACTGTGGGGATAGTCTGTCTACAGTCCAGGGACTGTGGGAGACAAGTCTGTCTACAGTACAGGGACTGTGGTGACACAGTCTGTCTACAGTACAGGGACTGTGGTGACACAGTCTGTCTACAGTACAGGGACTGTGGGAGACAAGGTCTGTCTACAGTACAGGGACTGTGGTGACACAGTCTGTCTACAGTACAGGGACTGTGGTGACACAGTCTGTCTACAGTACAGGGACTGTGGTGACACAGTCTGTCTACAGTACAGGGACTGTGGTGACACAGTCTGTCTACAGTACAGGGACTGTGGTGACACAGTCTGTCTACAGTACAGGGACTGTGGGGATAATCTGTGCACATCATATGAATTGCAACAGCATGGTCTACTTACGATAACTGTTCTGTAAACATTGAAAGAAAAACTCAGAACTGTAACAGATTTTGTTAGTGTTTACACAGCTCTGGCTGATGCCTTTTTACTTGATCTTTACCCCACATTTGCCTAGTGACATAGGGAAATTTACATCTGCAAATATTAAGTAGCAGATACAATGGGGTGGAAATTTGTTTCAGCCCATTTATCGCCACCCATTACCGCCAGATTCGGGTGTAAAAGAAAGACTCCAGTGAGAAAGAAAGACTCCACGAGAAGGATGAACCATCCGTGGCTTACTAAGGAAGTTAAGGATGGCATCAAATTGAAAGAAAAGGCAAACAATGTTGCGAAGATTAGTGGTAGGCCAGATGATTGGGAAATTCTTAGAAACTTGCAAAGGATGGCTAAAAAAATAATAAAGAGGGAGAAAATAGATTATGAGAGTAAACTAGCAAGAAATATAAAGACAGACAGTAAGAGCTTCTACAGGTATATAAAAAGGAAGAGAGTAGCTAAAATAAATGTTGGTCCCTTAGAGGACGAGACTGGGGAATTAATAATGGGAAACAGGGAAATGGCAGAGACTTTGAACAAATATTTCGTATCTGTCTTCACGGTAGAAGACACTAAAAGCATCCCAATAATAGTGGAAAATCAAGGGGCAAAAGGGAGGGAGGAACTTGAAACAATCACTACCACTAGAGAAAAAGTACTAGGCAAACTAATGGGACTAAAGGCTGACAAGTCCCCTGGACCTGATGGCCTGCGTCCTAGGGTCTTAAAAGAAGTGGCTGCAGATATAGTGGATGCATTGGTTGTAATCTTCCAAAATTCCCTAGACTCTGGAAAGGTTCCAGCGGATTGGAAAACCTCAAATGTAACGCCCATATTCAAGAAAGGAGGGAGACAGAAAGCCGGAAACTATAGGCCAGTTTGCCTAACATCTGTCATTGGGAAAATGTGCCTATCCTGCCAATGGATTGGCAGGATCTTACGGAGGTAGCGTTGGTAGTACCTCACCAGTGCTTTGAGGTGCCTGCTGTACATGGTCCATGTCTCTGAGGCATACAGGAGGTGGGTATCACTACTGTGCTGTAGACCATGAGCTTGGTGCTAGGTTTGAGGTCCTGGTCTTCAAACACACTCTTCCTCAGGCGAACGAAGGCTGCACTGGTACACTGAAGGCAGTGTTGGACTTCGTCATCGACGTCTGCCCTTGCGGACAGTAGGCTCCCGAGTTATGGAAAGTGGTCCACGTTGTCCAAGGCCTTGTCGTGGATTTTGATAATCAGGGGGTCAGTACTGTGTGGCGGGGGCAGGTTGGTAGAGGACCTTTGTCTTACGGATGTTTAGTGTAAGGCCCATGCTCTCGTATGCATCGGCAATGGTGTTGACGGTAAAAGGCACTCACTCAGGCCAACCTCCCCAGCATCGAAGCTTTGACCACGCTCGATCAGCTCCGATGGACGGGCCACATCGTCTGCATGCCCGATACGAGACTCCAAAACAAGCGCTCTACTTGGAGCTCCAACACGGCAAGAAAGCCCCAGGTGGGCAGAGGAAACGCTTCAAGGACACCCTCAAAGCCTCCTTGAAAAAGTGCAACATCCCCACCGACACCTGGGAATCCTTGGCCCAAGGCCGCACAAAGTGAAGGAGAAGCATCTGGGAAGGTGCCGAACACCTCGAGTCTCTTTGCCATGAACAAGCGGAAGCCAAGCGCAAGCAGCGCAAGGAGCGCATGTCAACCCAAGCACCCCACCCTCCCGCCCCTTCAACCATCGTCTGCCCCACCTGTGACAGAGACTGTAGGTCCTGCATTGGACTCATCAGTCACCTGAGAACTCATTTTTAATGTGGAAGCAAGTAATCCTCGGTCCCGAGAGACTGCCTAAGAAAAGAAGATTGGGAAAATGCTGGAATCCATTATTAAGGAAGTAATAGCAGGACATTTAGAAAATCATAATACAATCAAGCAGAGTCAACATGGTTCTTTGAAAGGGAAATTGTGTTTGACAAATTTATTAGAGTTCTTTCAGGATGTAATGAGCAGGGTGGATAAAGGGGAACCAGTAGATGTAGTGTATTTGGATTTCCAAAAGGCATTCGATAAGGTGCCACATAAAAGGTTACTGCACAAGATAAGAGCTCATGCTGTTGGGGGTAATATATTAGCATGGATAGAGAATTGGCTAACTAACAGAAAACAGAGAGTCGGAATAAATGGGTCATTTTCAGCTTGGCAAACTGTAACTAGTGGGGTGCCACAGGGATCAGAGCTGGGGCCTCAACTATTTACAATCTATATTAATGAGTTGGATGAAGGTACTGTAGCCAAATTTGCTGACGATACAAAGATAGGTGGGTCTGCAAAGGGATATAGATAGGTTAAGTGAGTGGGCAAAAATTTGGCAGATGGAGTATAATGTGGGAAAATGTGAGGTTATCCATTTGGTAGGAAGAATAAAAAAGCAAAATATTATTTAAATGGAGAGAGACTACAGAAAGCTGCAGTACAGAGGGATCTGGGTGTCCTCGTACATGAAACACAAAAAGTTAGCATGGAATATTGGCCTTTATTGCAAGGGGGATGGAGTATAAAAGTACGGAAGTCTTGCTACAACTGTACAGGGCGTTGGTGAGACCACACCTAGAGTATTGCATACAGTTTTGGTCTCCTTATTTAAGGAGGGATATACTTGCATTGGAGGCAGTTCAGAGAAGGTTCACTAGGTTGATTCCTGGGATGAAGGGGTTGTCTTATGAGGAAAGGTTGAGCAGGTTGGGCCTAAACTCATTGGAGTTTAGAAGAATGAGAGGTGATCTTATTGAAACATATAAGATTCTGAGGGGGACTGACAGGGTAGATGCAGGGAGGATGTTTCCCCTCATGGGGGAATCTAGAACTAGGGGTCGTGGTTTCAGAATAAGGGGTCGTCCATTTAAGACAGAGATGATGAGGAATTTCTTCTCTCAGAGGGTCGTGAATCTTTAGAATTCTCTACCCCAGAGAGCTGTGGAGGCGGAGTCATTGAATATATTCAAGGCGGAGATAGGCAGATATTTGAACAATAAGGGAGTCAAGGGTTATGGGGAACGGGCAGAAAAGTGGAGTTGAGGACAAGATCAGATCAGCCATGATCTTGTTGGGTGGTGGAGCAGGCTCGAGGGGCCGAGTGGTCTACTCCTGCTCCTATTTCTTATGTTCTTATGTAAAAAATGGCGGTGGCCGCTCTTCCACCAGCTGCCAGCGAGTCCCGCGGCAGCTGCCATTTTCGGATGGCCGTCAGCGCTGCCAATATCTGCGATTGCTAAAATCATGTAGATGATGCAGACCGTGACATCGGTGAGAGTGCAAAGCTCACTTGACGCCCGATCTGCGAGTTTAGAGTTCGCTGTTCAACTTACCGGCAAGCCTTAAGTTCGACGAGCTGAGCAAGCTTTGAGAAGCAGGAAGGAGCCTCCAGCAGCGGTATCTAAAGGGATCATCAGCAACTACTTGTAGCTGACATGTTTGCTCAGTTTGACTGGCTCTGTGCAACTTTCTGCAACTCCAGCAGCTTTATTAACTTCTTTCAAGGTTCTATGGTAACAGGGAGTGTTATTGCAAGTGGAGAACGCCTTCATTCTTATTTAAGGCTTCTGCTCACAACACTTGCTCACAGTCATGGGGACTCTACTGGCAGTCCCTCTCGCACTCGAGTATCTTCGAGAGAGAGGGAGCGGAGACAGCGAAGAAGGCAAGAAGATGAGCACAGAGGGAGGAGGAGGAGGAGGAGGGCTCTCAACAGGAGGCCTTACCCACCTAGGGTCTTCAGAGAGCACTTCTCTTATATCCACTTAAGCGAGGAGCAGTGTATTAGGTGGCTCCGCTTCACCAAGGAGTTGGTCACAGAACTCTGCCACCTCCTGCAACCACACCTGCAGCCCGAGAGCAGGGCGACCACGGCTCTCCCAGTGGCAGTCAAGCTCACCGTGGCCCTGAATTTTTTCACTAGCAGATCCTTCCAGTCTGCAGCAGGAGACGGAGTTAATGGCCTAGAAATTCACGTGTCCGGCTTGCCGCGGGGGTAAGGATCGCGCGCGCTCTTACCCGCCGCGCCTGCCGTTGTGTTTTGGGCCCACAGGAACTTCAGGTCCTGGGCCTCTCCCAAGTGCCAGCGCGCAGTGCTTGCGTGTTCCAGGGGCGCAGTTAGTGCAATGCGACCCCTGGGATCACGTGGGCCATGGAGAGCCAATGGCAGCAGACCATCTTTCATTCATAGATTTGACAGGAGACCTGTCAAATCTGTGAATTGAAATCGGCCCCAAAAGAACAGCTAAACTTAAAATAAATTTTTAAAAAAACATCACATTTATAAAATAACTATAGTTAAATAAATTAACCACTTTAAACAAAAATTAAAATTTTTGAAAAAATTAAAATACTTTTTAAAAGTTATAAAAATAAACTTACCTTTCTTTAAAGTATCTAAAAAAGATAAACCTGTTGAAAAAAATTTTAAATTATACTTAATTAACCATTTACCTTGTTCAAAAGGGGTCTTACGCCTCCTTTTTATTAGCGTAGAATCTTCAATACTTACCCTCGCGTAGAAACCTGAAAAAAAATCTAAGTGTGCTGCGTGCGCACAGCCTCTAGCGCGCACACGGTTCACCTAGGAACCGCCCCCTTCACCATACCGGAAGTTCTGGTTTCCCGCGCATGTAGGCAGAAGGCTGGAAATTATAGACCAGTTAGCCTAACATCTGTGGTGGGTAAAATTTTGGAGTCTATTATTAAGGAGACAGTAACGGAACATTTAGATAAACATAATTTAATAGGACAAAGTCAGCATGGCTTTATGAAGGGGAAGTCATGTCTGACAAATTTGCTCGAGTTCTTTGAGGACATAACGTACAGGGTGGATAAAGGGGAACCAGTGGATGTAGTGTATTTAGACTTCCAGAAGGCATTCGACAAGGTGCCACATAAAAGATTATTATTCAAGTTAAAAAATCACTGGATTGGGGGTAATATTCTGGCATGGGTGGAGGATTGGTTATCTAACAGGAAGCAGCGAGTTGGGATAAATGGTTCATTCTCGGACTGGCAACCAGTAGCCAGTGGTGTTCCGCAGGGGTCGGTGCTGGGTCCCCAACTCTTTACAATCTATATTAACGATTTGGAGGAGGGGACCGAGTGTAACATATCAAAGTTTGCAGATGATACAAAGATGGGAGGGAAAGTAGAGAGTGAGGAGGACATAAAAAACCTATAAGGGGATATAGACAGGCTGGGTGAGTGGGCAGAGATTTGGCAGATGCAATACAATATTGGAAAATGTGAGGTTATGCACTTTGGCAGGAAAAATCAGAGAGCAAGTTATTATCTTAATGGCGAGAAACTGGAAAGTACTGCAGTACAAAGGGATCTGGGGGTCTTGGTGCAAGAAAATCAAAAAGTTAGTATGCAGGTGCAGCAGGTGATCAAGAAAGCCAATGGAATGTTGGCTTTTATTGCTAGGGGGATAGAATATAAAAACAGGGAGGTATTGCTGCAGTTGTATAGGGTATTGGTGAGACCGCACCTGGAGTACTGCATACAGTTTTGGTGTCCATACTTAAGAAAAGACATACTTGCTCTCGAGGCAGTACAAAGAAGGTTCACTCGGTTAATTCCGGGGATGAGGGGGTGGACATACGAGGAGAGGTTGAGTAGATTGGGACTCTACTCATTGGAGTTCAGAAGAATGAGAGGCGATCTTATTGAAACATATAAGATTGTGAAGGGGCTTGATCGGGTGGACGCGGTGAGGATGTTCCCAATGATGGGTGAAACTAGAACTAGGGGACATAATCTTAGAATAAGGGGCTCCTCTTTCAAAACTGAGATGAGGAGAAACTTTTTCACTCAGAGGGTAGTGGGTCTGTGGAATTTGCTACCCCAGGAAGCTGTGGAAGCTACTTCATTAAATAAATTTAAAACAGAAATAGACCGTTTCCTAGAAGTAAAGGGAATCAGGGGTTACGGGGAGCGGGCTGGAAATTGGACATGAGTTTGAGTTCGGATCGGTCAAGGCCGTGTGGGTGGTGGAGCGGGCCCAGGGGCCGAGTGGCCTGGTCCTGCTCCTACTTCTTGTGTTCTTTAGAGTTGAGGTTGGATCAGATCAGCCATGATCTCATTGAATGGCGGAGCAGGCTCGAGGGGCCGATTGGTCTACTCCTGCTCCTATTTCTTATGTTCTTATGTTCTTATGAAACCGGCACTTCGGAAAGCAATACGGGTGAGTACGCACTGAGTACTCACCTGGGAACGGCCGAATTTTTGGGCCATTATCTCCCAGTTCGTCATCCATTGCTGCATCCGGGAGGTCACTGAGGCTCTCTACACCAGGAGAAGAGACTGCGTTATCTTCTCTCTGAGGACGAGTGCGCATGTAGCTTTGCCAGGATAGCGGGCTTCCTCATGCTGCAGGGCGCCATCGACTGCACCCACGTGGATTTGTGGGTGCTGTACAACAATCCTGAGATCTTCCGTAACTGCATAGGCTACCACTCACTTAATGTGCAGTTGATGTATGACTACGCCCAAACGCTTCCTGATGGTCAATGCCCGCTATCGCAGCAGTCATGATGCCTTCCTCCTGCGCCAGTCCGGTGTGCCATCAATCTTTCAGCCACCATGTCGAACTCGAGGGTGGCTGCTCAGAGACAAGGACTATCCGCTCTGCACCTGGCTCATGACTCCCCTCGGCAACCCCACCACTGGTGCCCAGCACTCATATAATGAGAGCCATGCTTCCACCAGGGACATCATCGAGCAGACCATCGGCCTGCTGAAGCAATGGTTCCGCTGCCTTGACAGCTCAAGAGGAGCCCTCCAGTACTCGGCAAAGCGGGTGTTCCATTCCGTGGTGGTCTGCTGCAGGCTTCACAACTTGGCCATCATGAGGGTGCAGCCCTTGCCACCAGGGATTGTGGGACCACCTCAGGAGGAGGACGAGGGAGAGGAGAGGAGGAGCAGGAGGAGGAAGAGGAGCAAGAGGAAGAGAAAGAGGATGAGGAGGGAGAGAGGAGGAGGCAGGCAGCCAACCCCCCCTTCCAGACACCTCATTAGACTCCAATTCCATTGAATGAAAGCCCAGATCCCCGTTGCTCACCACATCCACCATACCATCCCTCTGTCATGGAATATCACAGAGTCCTCCTGGGCACAAAGCTGAAATGAGAGCCATCACAAAAGATTCCAACCAAAATTAATAAATTTATCCAAAATCAATTGACACATATTTACACTTACGATATGAACTAATCACCCTTGTGTAATCACTTAGTGCCTGTCGATCGGGTGCCCTTTCCTTCCTATGAAGTGCTCCCCACAGTGGCTGCAGCATGGCTGGTGGAAGGCTGCTGTTTCCATGGGGGAGAATTCAGATGGCCTTGCAGGACGACCTCGAGTAGCTCTGGCCCTAGAAGGCCCAGCTGTAGATTGCACCACCTCGGCATGGGCGGCAGCAGTCTGGGCTGGTTGACAGGCAGCAGCAAGTGCAATGGCGGAGTGGCAGTGGTGGGAACAGGAATGCTGTCATCCTGAGAGAGGACAGCGGGGTTCGGCTCCACTGACCCACTGCCACTCCCCCGGGGCAGCACCTCAGCATTTCTAGCAATCTGTTGGAGCATAGATTGCTGGGCTGCTGCGACACCCTGAAAAACCCGGTCGACACTGGTAAACCCAGCCACGATGGCAGCAGTCTGAGCTTGGGTGGCATCAAGCTGAGATTGCATGAGAGCGGTCTGAGCTTGGGTGACAGCAAGCTGAGTCTGCATGAGAGCGGTCTGCGCTTCCACTGCAGCACTAAGACAGTGGGTCGCTTCCGCCTGTGCTGTAATGGCAGCCATGACATCGCCCATCACACGCACCATCATGTCTTGGTCGACACAGTCTCTTTGGGAGTCTTCCATCATTTCCATCCTGGAAATCCTGGGCTCCAAGCTCTGCGCAGAGTTCCATGCAATGTTGAAGGCTGACTCCTCCATGCTCCTTGACATTGCCAAAAGGCTCTCTGGCAGGCTTGCCATTGCACCTAGCAATTCGGTGTGCATGCCCATCACCCTTCTTCTAAAGGCCACCCCATTGATGTCCTCATCTGAGTCCTGTACAGCAGAACTCAGGCACGAACGTGACCTCTGGGGAGCTGGCCCTCGAGCTACCCTTTCCCCCTGGCCTTGCTGCAGCCCACTCGTGCCCGGTGCCTCACCCTGTGAAGATCCCGCTTCCACACTAGCCTCTAAAGTACGCGCAGTGCCAGTTTCTGAGCTGGTGTCTGCGAGTGACTGATGCAGTGGTGCCTCAGAGACAGACTGCTCAGGTATTTGTTCTTGATTATCTGAAAGCAGAAAGGCACAAGAGTCGGGTTATGGTGAGAGGGGGAAAGCAAGATATGCATGCATACAGCATCAGCAGCTTGAAAGTGAAAAGAGATTGTGGGAGGAGGGGGAAGTGGGATGTGAGAAGGATTAGGAATGAGCACACCGCTGTTATCCCCAAGGGGGTCAACCTCGCCAGTTGCCATGGCCTCTATGATCTGCTGCCCAATGATATCCAGCACTCTCTGCTCCAGCTAGCTGAGGTCGTGGATGGCAGCCTCCACCACCTCCCCACCCCCTGCCTGTCTGCCGCTGCTCCCTCCAATTATGCGCGACCTTGGCCTGCAAGCGAAAGAGAAGTGTGTGAGTGAATGTGGTGCAACGTATTTGTGTGATGTGCCTGTATATCCTATGATGGTTCATCGGATATATGGCACAGAAACAGGCCATTCGGCCCAACCAGTCCATGCCGGTTCAATAGATGTCAGTGCGTGCAAGGTGTGAGATGTGGGTTTGAGTGTTGCAGCAGTGAGGGTGAAGTGAAGCTCTGATCGTGAGGTGTGAGTGGTGATAGACAGAGATTGTTGGTGGGTGAGTGCTGGGGGTGTGGGCCATTAAGCAGTGTGTGAGGTTTGTGGTGCAGATGGTGGGGTATGGCATTTGCTGAAGCCTTCACTCACTTTGACCTGCCGTGTGAGATCTTTAAACTTCTTTTGGCAATGGATGGCCGACCTTGGGACCAGAGTGCTGGCCGTAACATGGGCAGATATCTCCTGCCAGAACCTTTGCAAGGTGTGTGGTGAGGGCTTCCTGCCAGTGTGTGGGAAGGGGACAGCCCGCCATGACCAGTGCCTCAAGAGCTGCATTGGAGAATCTATGGGCTCTCTCCCTTTGCTGACGCTCTGCCATGGGTTTGCACTACTTCCAGCTGCAGTTGTGAGTGGCTTGACAATGAGGTGCTGTAGCATCAATGCACCTCCCCTTTAAGTACTGAATAAAGCCTGTGCCACACATGACTGGGAATTAGACTGGACCCAATATTGGGCCACCTGTTAAGCTTTAAGCCAATGAGCAGCAGTTTTAGCGCTGAAATCAATACTATAATCATGTTAATGAGGACTGAGCATGTTAACTAGACCATTTTGACGTGGCGCAACTTAACATCGTTATGCCTTAACACTGCCAGTTTCGTGGCCATATCCAATTTCTAGGCCTATATCTAGTAAGGGCGCCTTACTTTAGGAAGGACGCCAAGGCATGGAGAGGGTGTAGAAGGCATTCAGTAAGATGATAACAGGGATGAGAGGTTTTAGTTGTGATGAAGGACGAGAAACTTGGACTGGGTCAAAATCCTGGAACTCCCTCCCTAACAGCACTGTGAGGCTATCTTCACCACACGGACTGCAGCGGTTCAAGAAGGCGGCTCACCACCACCTTCTCAAGGGCAATTAGGGATGGGCAATAAATGCTGGCCTTGCCAGCGACGCCCACATCCCAGGAACAAATTTAAAAAATATATCAATAGAGCAGGGGAGGCTAAGAGAGGATCTAACCGAGGTATTCAAAATTATGAGGGGATTTGATAAGGTGCTTTGGGAAAAGCTTTCTCCTGATTGATGAGCCAGTAACCAAAAGGGTATAAATTTAAGGTTATCGCCAAAAGAACAAAGGGTTGGTTAGGAGAAGTATTTTAATGCAGAGGGTTGTTAGACATGAAATACCCAACCAGAAGCAGTGAGGGAGGAAGAATCCAAAATAGCTTTTAAAATGGAAGTGGATACATTTTTGATAAAGAAAAATTTTAAAGAGTACTGGCATTGGGCAGGGGTTTGTGACTATGTCATAGCTCTTTCAAAGAGCTGGCAGAGACAGAATGGGCTGAATGAGCTAATCTGTGCCATAATCTTATATGATTCCAGGCGTGGCCCTTCAGAGGTGCCGTCTGTTTGTTCTGGTGTTTCGGGTGAATGTTAAGATATCCTGCGGCAGTAATTGAAAAGCAGAAGTTTCTCCCACTGCTTTGGTCCAACATTCCTCCCGCAACCAAAACTCCCTCAAAGTAAATTTAACTGGTGGTCACTCGTCTCATTGTTCTTTATGGGATCCTGCTGTGCACAGATTTGCTACATAACAACTGCACCTCAAAGCATGTTAAACTCTTTGAGACGTCTCTGAGAGATGTGATAGGGTGCAATCTAAGTAAGATATTGGGGCCCGGTGCAGTTTCAATGCTCAGTGAGCAAATGTTTCAGTTAGAATCAATCACTTAATTGAGAGGCAGGATTTGGTACCATCAAATTATTGTGCATGGCTACAATTTTTCTTAATTGTCATGTAAATGAATATGTTAAGAGTACCCGTGAGAGCTTTACTGGACCATTATGGGGCTCTGAGCTACAGCAGACTTTTGCCTTTATTCCACGATGTAGGCTACAGTTCATTTTCGTTACCTGAAAGCTGAAGTCAGTTTCATTATTATTAAAGGTACTCTGGTAATGTTTACTCAATTATATGGAGCCTCAGTACACTTTGAAAAAAAAACTTTTTGGGGCTGTGAAGGTCGCTGATAAGGCTACCATCTGTTGCCCATCCCCAGTTGCATTCTTGAACCGCCGCAGAGGTTGTGTGGTGAAGGTGCTCACACGATGCTGTGGATTTTGACTTGCAGCAGGACAGACTGACTGGTGCTTTGGGAAAAAAAAAAATCAAGTCCCTGTTTCCTGGCCAGATCCAGGGTCGCCCTGACCGCACTTTTACATTGATGGCGTGAAGTTGACAGAAAGCGTGGGATCCTGATGGCATCGGAAAGCCGACATTCCCTCAGTCCCGTGCTGACCCTCCAATGGGGACAAATAGTACCAGCGACACACTGCAAAAGTAAAAAGGGAAGAGGTCACGATCTCACTTAATCAGATGTCTCCCATTGCCCACTGACACCATCAAAGCGCATTAACAGGTTTAGGTTCAAGGAGTAGTCACACTTTGTCCTAGGGGTAAGAGTTTCGCAATTTGGATACACCAAAATGGTAGAGATTACTGAGATACGTGTTTATGAGAGTGGGCTGGTTGTTGCACAGTAACAGAGTCATCACCTTTCACCTAGTAACATTCTTTTAAGGAGCGGCAAGGCTGATCCTTGGTGCCAGAGAATTGAGTTATGAGGTAAGATACCTGAAAGTTCAGTTTTGAACGGACGTGACTCAGAAGGGACTTAATAGATATGGAAAAGATATTAAGCAGTACAGAAAAGTTAAACCGAGCAATATTTCAAGGTAAACCATTGCAGCAGGTTTTCCTTAATGGAAGATGGCTGAATGGTGTGATCTTACGAAAGGATTATTGTTGCCTTGCTGGGGACAAAGATGAGAGATGAAGTATTATTGGAACTTTTTGAAACTGCCTGAGGTTACCCACTGCAAACAACAGCAAACCAGCTTTTTACAAAGTATTTGAAGCACAGAAACAGGCCCAACAGGTCCGTGCCGGTGTTTATGGTCCACACAAGCCTTTTTTGCCCTTGAAGTAGTTGAAGGGTGCGCTCTACATATAGAAGCTTATAAATTGTTTAAAATTGGTATAAAAAAAATAGGGCTGTTGGAAAGTTCACCACAGAACGGTTAAATGCATTCAGGAGTTTCTGGCTTGCAATTCAAGAAAATATGAGCGTGAGGTAACAACCGCAACAACCTGCTTCAAAAGTAGGTTACAAGTCTGCAGGCCCTGACGAATAGTGTGAGCATTTCCGTGTATGGGTGCATTCACACTAGAATTGTAGTTACAGTATAAATACAGCTTGAATCCCGTGTCAGGGCTGGATCTGAGACCAGAATGAAGCAGAATGTGGCTCTCTGGAGGAGCGGGAGGGGTCTCACTCTGCTTGACTTTGGAGTCAGTTTGGGCCTTCACACCCGATTGATACTCTGGTGCCGAAATTCCTGGGTATCCAATGAGGTGGTGGAAGTGCAGAGCGAGGTGGAACTTATGCTTACTGAGATCCAAGGTAGGCTGACGTCAGAAATCCCGGGGTCAGCAATTTTCCATAATGTGGGCGGGACACACCCAACAGAAAGCCAGATATGCCGGGCCGCTGAAAATTTGGGAAGGGGTGATGCAAAAGTACAATTTTGTAATTTCAGGGGCTGCCGGCAGTTAACGGGCTAAGCAAACACTTGAAGGAGAGAAGGAAATGGCGGTTGCAACAGAAGGGAAAAGGTAAGCCACTACCTTCTCAAAGGCTGATGTGGAAATGCTGCTGTTCCATGAAGGTAATGGAGGGATTCAATAGTTGGAGTGCCAAGGGAGAAGCAGCAACACGGGCCATATGGAAAGACGTGGCTGTTTCTGTGAGTGGGGCTTCCACAACCCCTCACAGTATTAGAAGACGTTTAATGAACTCACTAGGTCAGCAAAGGTCAACGTGTTGTCATAAGGCAAGTAACTGAATCAGAGAAAAGCAGATGAGTAGTCCCTGGCACAATACTCAAGCACTGTTCTTTCAGGTATCACATGGGACTTTGTTCCTTATCCCAGAAGCTGAGTCATTTGGCAGCATTCATGCCAATTATATACATCCTGTAATGCATGTTAGCACACTGCAGTCTCACATCCTAATTTTTTGCTCCCTTCCACCTACCGTTAGTACCATCCCTGGGAATCCCTGGCTCAAGACCGCACGAAGTGGAGGAGTAGCATCCGGGAAGGCGCCAAACACCTCGGGCTGGATTTTGCCATGGGGCGGGCTAGGGGCGTGTCAGGTGGTTTTCGTGTCAGGAACCCAACTCCGATGTGAAGTGGGAAAAAAGTGCGATTTTCCCCTAATTGGGCACTTGATTTCCAGCGTGTGGGAACCCCTGACCCAATGACTCTTTCCATCCTGAAAGTCGCCTCCGATGACGTCATCAGTGCTGCTGGATTTAAGGCCTGCAAGCAGCCTTGCTGGAGACTGCAAACTTTATGCCCATTGTTGTGATCGCTTCATTCAGCAAATATGTCCAGCAGTAGGCCAAAGTGTGCTCCACGGTTCGATGACGCCGCCCTGCAAGCTCTGGTGGAGGGAGCCAGATCCAATAA
The DNA here is from genome assembly GCA_030390025.1 of Squalus acanthias. Lineage (NCBI taxonomy): Eukaryota > Metazoa > Chordata > Chondrichthyes > Squaliformes > Squalidae > Squalus > Squalus acanthias. Next base: position 122,185,044 of record CM059433.1, read on the forward strand.
GGAGATGCTCTTCCCTTCCTCAGGAGGAAAAAGCCTCCCCAGCAGACTAAAGCTGTGTGGATGCAAGTGGCCCAGGAGGTTAACTCAATGGGCTGGATTTTGTCTTGGGGTCGGGTTGGGGTCGTGTAATCCGCATTTTGTGTTTCTCCCCCGACTCCAGATTAATGTGGATGCCTGATGCAATTTTCACTTAATTGGGCAATTGATTTGGAGCATGTGGGAACCCATGAACTAATTAGTGTTTTCAGTCTGAAAGTCGCCTCTGATGATGTCATCACTGTCAACTGCCTAGTCTCAGAGACTGTTGGTGAGAGAGGACCTGCCTGGCTTTTGATGTGAGTGGACCTGGATGCAAAAATGTGTGGTGGTGGGGGAGGAAGGAGAGAGAGAGAGAGAGAGAGAGAAAGAGAGAGAGAATGAATTTTTTTGCCAAGTACGTCCTCCCAGGCAGTCTCTGAAGACATTCAATGCAGCAGCATCAGAGGCAATGTTCAGACCTAATACTACTACTACCACCTTCATCACATCTCCGTTGTAATAGTGGACTTGCAGCCGATAGTCAGCTATCCACTTGTGCTCCCGCCAGGTTTCACTGGAGTGTTTCACACCAGGCGTACTTCACGTCAGAAGAGGGTTAAACTAGCTACAGCGTTTCAAAATGGCATTACAGAGCCAATTTAGAGCTTGTTAAGGGCTTTAATGGCCTCTGCCGTCTCTTGGAGGCGGGATGGAATCGGGAACCCCGCGACTGATTATGTCAAAATTGCGTGGAGGCGGGATGGAGTCAGGATAGGGTCGGAAACCCCGACCCCGCAAATTTAACCCCCCACACGCCTCCAAACCCGACTCCATGGGTCATTCAAAATCCAGCCCACAGTCTCTGTGCCGCAGAACCTGGCTGCAGTGCAGGAAGAGGTTTCATGACCTTCTCCGCACAGGAAAAGTGAGTATGACTTTCCCATCACCCTCAATCTGATCCCCATCGCCTCTCCTCAGCAGCACTCAGCTTTGCCAACATCTTCCTCCACATCCCACTTGACACTGACATCCCTGCACCCTTACCCATTCCCTCTCTCTCTATGGTCACATTCACTTAACTATTCGACTATGCAGCCCTCACACTCCCTATCGCTGTGATGCTATGACAACAACTTACAACACACAGGGAGGGCCCTTGGTCTTGGCACCTCACTCCATCTTTGTCTCCTTCTAAGCATCTATGCTATGGGATCTCTACACTCACTCCTTCATTTTCACTCAAAGTCCACTTGTGTCCATCATTGCAGGAAAAGAGAGCCCACAATAAGAGGGAGAGGGCGAGGACAGGAGGAGGGCCACCCTCAGTAGCCCAGCTCACCACTGCGGAGGAGGCGGCCCTGGAGATTGTGGGAGTGGAGGAGGATGCGCAAGTGGGGGACGGACAGGCGGGCGCATCACAGCAAGCTGGTTACAGAATAGTTTTGCATCTCTCTCATTGACATTGCATGAGTAACTGATAATGATTCTGAAGGTCTAACAGATTGACTTATGATCATCTGTACAATTCAATGTGCATGCAAACTTTACCTCACATCTCTAACTCTTTCCTTTACTCCCCCACAGGACCATCGACAGCCCCCATCCCCACTGTCCAGGAGGAAGAGCCTGAGCCTCCAGACTCCTAGAGGAAGCTGCAACCTCTGAGGGTGCAGCGTCAGCAGAATTCAGCGCACCCAGCACCAGCGCAGACACTCACACCTCGGTGGGAACTGTGCGAGATTGTGTAGTGTTGTCACCTGGTGTATCACAGCTCACAAGTGAGCATCAGCAGATGGTGGAGACAGGGACAGCAGTGGAGAGTCCTCGTCGGAGGGCGCAGGACTCTGCCAGCTCGGCTCGGCTGCATGTCGACCCTGTGCCTCTGGGTCCATCCAGAAGAAGAATGGTGCTGGAACTCCAGGAACAGGTGCAGGAGTCTCTGACAGGTTTTTGTCTCCAGGGTCGCTGCGAGTGTGGAGCGAATGGAGGAGTCCATAGCGAACATAAGCAGAGCCTTTGTGGAGGCGTTGGCGCATGAGCGTATCACCACGGAAAGGATGGCAACCTCCGTGGAAAGGATGGCTACCATAGAGGAGAGGATGGCTACGGCCATGGAGGAGCTTAGTCGCCAGGGTCGTGAAAACATGGTGATTGTTCAGAATAGACTGACATCTCTTGAGGAGCGATGGTCAGCTATTGAGCAGAGAAACCAGACCTTCATGGAAGTCCTCTGGAGTAGGACTTCCAGCGCAGAAACGGGTCCTCATGGCCCCCCTGAAGTGCAGAAAGGGGCTGTCCAGCCACTTGCTAGCTCTGAAGTGGGGCTGACCCATGAGAGGGATGTTGGTGGCAGACAACAAGGAAGTGGGGGCTCCTCTCCAAGCGCTCACACAACCATGCCACTGCAGAGCCCTCGGTCAGAGCCCCACCAGAGTCACCACCCAACTGAGATCAGCATCTCAACCCCTGCACAGCCGCAGGAGCAGCAGACTGCTGCCGAGCCCTCACAGGCTCGCAACCCCAGAGGATGCCCGCCAAAGGTGTCGAGGCAGGAGCAGCAAGAAAGTGAGCAAGGGGCCTCCACAGGGGAAGCACCACGTAGGAGCACGCGTAAGAGGAAGATAATGCACAAGTAGTCACAAGGGTAGTCACTTGGATGTCATATGATAGCAAAATACTGCGGATGCTGGAAATCCAAAATAACAACAGAAAACGCTGGAAAAACTCAGCAGGCCAGGCAGCATCCGTGGAGAGAGAAAGAGAGTTAACGTTTCAGGTCGATGACCTTTCATCAGAACTGGGAAGAGCCGGAAATCAAATAGATTTAAGGCCAGGGTAAAGCTGGGAAAAGGGGGAGGGGATAAAGGAACAAAGGGGGAGATGAAGAGACATAGAGACATTAAGAGATATGCAAGGCTAGAGGTGGTGTTAATGTGACAGATTAAGGCTGAATGAAGTGTGAAATCCACTGGCAGAATGAAGGACAGCTGCCAGCTTCTAGGAGGAGAAAAAAAAAAGGTGGGGGGGGGGCAAATAAAAGGGTGGATAAAATAAAATATAAATGTGATTGGAGCTGAGGTTATGATCTAAATGTCACTTGGATGTCATGTTGTGTTTATTTTTGAAATGCCATCAGTTGCTTGTTGTGATAGAAAATGCTGATGTCAAACTGTTGAAGTTGTGGCCTGTGTCATTTTGCAAATGGGACTTCCACATTGAGGACTTAGGGTGACTTGCAATTGTCAGTATGGTGGTCATAGTGATAGGAATTCGCAGGTTCTTGGCCATTGTCGATAGTCTGGTAAGAAGCTGCGAGGCAGAAGTGCTTGATTGTCTAGGCTAAGCAAATCTGGCCAAAATGAGTGCGTCCCCTGCATCCCGGGCAGCAATGTGCTCACGTGCTGCTGCCGCTGGTTGATGCGCCTCTGCAAGCTGGTCGTTGTCGCTCTCCTCCTCCTCCTCCTCCTCCTCCTCCTCATCTGAGGAGGCTATGTGATGAGCCACTTGTTCCTCAGGCATCTGCAAGCCATGATGCTGTACCATGTTGTGAAGTGCACAGCAGACCCCGACCATTCTGGAGACTCTGGCTGCTGAGTACTGCAGGGCTCCACCTGATCTATCAAGGCATCTGAAGTGCATCTTCAGCAAGCAGATGGTTTGTTCGATTATGGATCTGGTGGAAATGTGGCTGGAGTTGTCGCGCTCCTCAGCTTCGTTGGATGGGCTCCTCAACGGTATCATTAGCCACGTCGTCAGGGGATAGCCCTTGTCTCCAAGTAGCCATCCGAAAAGTTGGTCTGGTGGACTGAAGAGCGGAGGCACACTAGACTGGCGCAAGATGAAGGAGTCATGGCAACTGCCAGGGTACTTGGCGCAAACATGCAAAATTTCCTTCTTGTGGTCACACACCAGCTGTACGTTGAGGGAGTGGAAGCCCTTGCGGTTGACAAAAATACCTGGATTGTGATGGGGTGCCTTAAGGGCCACATGTGTGCAGTCAATGACGCCCTGCACCCTTGGAAAGCCTGCCTGATTGTCAAACCCAACCGCACGCGCAGTTACACTTAGTTGATCCTTGGAGAAGTTGATGTAATTGTGCGCGATGGCAAAGAGGGCATCGGTTACCTGCGTGATGCAAGTGTGTGCGGCCGCCTGGGAGACGCCACTGATGTCTGCTGCTGATCCCTGGAATGGGCCTGAAGTAAAAAAGTTGAGTGCGGTGGCGACTTTGATGGTCACTAGTAAGGGGTGTCCACCCGCTCCTCTGGGCTCCAGCTCTTGCTGCAGCATTGCGCAGATGTCACCCACTACCTCTCGCGAAAGTCGGAGCCTCCTTTGGCACTGCTGCTCAGTCATGTTGAGGTAGCTGATCCTCTGTCTGTAGACCCTGTTTTGGGGGTATCTCCTGCGCCGACATGCTTCCATGCGCTGGCGCCTTCTGGCCTGTGCAGCTTCAGGTGGGTGAGCAGCAGCTTGGAGCTCCTGCTGTTGCTCCTGCTGTTGGTGCTACTGTTGTTCAGGGTTGTGCTGCTGCCGCGGCTGGTCTTCGTCCGAATCTGATGTCTAGGAGGAAAGGAAATAAATGGTTCCTATTCTTCTGGTATATACCTCAGATGAGGAAGCGCTCATTCAAGGTGGGAGAGGGGTTTTCCAGGAGGTCACACTGGAGATGGGTGTCAGGCTCCAAACTTCCAGAACAATGAGTAGGCCTGCTAAAGGTTCCCCCAGACCTCAGACAACAAAGTCTGCCACCTGCAAATGGTGATTGCTGAAAACTCCTTTTTAATGGTGGAGCTGCAGCTGTTAGTAAGCAATCCACTTGTGATGCCGCCAGGATTCACTGGCGTGTTCCAGAGGAGACGTGCAGCACATGGGAAAAGTGTTAAAATCAGAAAGGCCTCTCAAAATGGGATTATAGAGGCAATTAAGTGGTTGTTAAGGGCCTTAAGGGCCTATCCCGCCTCTTGGAGGCGGGATGGAAACGGGGTCAGAAAACATGCATGTGGGAAAATTGCTCGGAGGCAGGATCGGGCCCGCCTGCCTTTTTTTGCGATTTTACCACCTCACACGCCTCCAATCCCGCCTCCTCGGGCCTGGCAAAATCGAGCCCCTCGAGTCTCTTCGCCGGGAGCAAGCGGAAGCCAAGAGCAGGCAGCGCAAGGAGCACACGTCAACCCAAGCACCCCACCCACCCGCCCCTTCAACCACTGTCTGCCCCACCTGTGACAGAGACTGTAGGTCCCGCATTGGACTCATCAGTCACCTGAGAACTCATTTCTAGTGTGGAAGCAAGTCATCCTCGGTCCGAGGGACTGCCTAAGAAGAAGAGAAGAGTACCATCCATCCCATGAATCCTGTAAGATTGTGACTGCAGGATCTGGAGATGAGAATGTAGGAACAGGAGCCTGTTCCGTTATTCAATCGGATTGTGGCTAATCTGTATCTCAATTCCATTTACCTGCTGTTGCTCCATTTCCCTTGATACCTTTACCGAACAGAAATCTATCAATTTCAGTCTTGAAAGCTGCAATTGTCCCAGCATCCACAGCCATTTGGGGAGAGTTCTATATTTCCACTACCCTTTGTGTGAAATGGCGTTTCCTGATTTCACTCCTCAATGGCCTGGCTCTAATTTTAAGATTGTGCCCCTTTGTTCTGGATTCCCCCACCAGAGGAAACAATACCTAACGTATCAAATTCTTTTTGTCATTTTAAACATCTCGATTAGATCACCTCTCAACCCTCTAAACTCAAGGGAACATAAGCCAAGTTTATGCAAGCTGTCCTCAAGATTTAACCCTTGAATCCCTGGCACCATTCTGGTGGATCTGCGCTGTACTCCATCTTCCTGAGGCGCGGTGCTCAAAACTGAAGACAGCTTTCCAGATGGGGTCTAACCAAGGCTCCGTACAACTGAAGCATAATTTCCTCACTTTTGTACTCCAGCCCTCTTGAGTTAAAAGCTAACATTCTATGAGGCTTTTGGTATCTTTTGTACCTGTGCACTAGCTTTTAGTGGTTTGTGTAAATGGACACCGAAAGCCCTTTGCTCCTCCACAGTTCCTAGTTTCTCATCATTAACAAAATATTATGATTTGTCTTTTTTGGATCTAAAGTAAATAATGAGAGAGTCCCCACACTCCCACATATTGAACTCCATTTGCCACAATTTTGCCCGTTCACTTAATCTGCCTATGTCCCTTTATAACTTCCTGTACCTCCTAACTTCGTGTCATCTGCAAACTTGAATATACCACTCTCAATTCCTTCATCTAGGTCATTAATATATATGGTGAGAAACTGAGGCCCTAGTACAGATCCCTAGGAAATATCACTTATCACATCCAGTCAATCAGAATACGTCCCTTAGGCATATGACAGATAGCGAGGGCTAAATACTCCAGAATCTTTAGAGGAGTACAGAAAGTGCAGGGGTGCAATTAAAAAGGATATTAGGAAAGCAAAGAGATAGCATGAAAAATTCTTGGCAAGTAAAATCATGAAAACCCAAAGATGTTTTATAAATATATTAAGAGTAAGAGGATAACTAAAGAAAGGGTAGGGCCTATTCGAGATCATGAGGGTAATCTGTGTGTGGAGGTGGGAGACATCGGTAGGGTTCTTAATGAATACTTTGCGTCTGTTTTCACAAAGGAGAGGGGCAAAGCAGACATTGCTATCAGGGGGGAGTGTGAAATATTAGATGAAATAAACATAGTGAGAGAGGAAGTATTAAGGGGTGTAGCAGCTTTAAAAGTGGATAAATCCCCAGGCCCGGATGAAAGGTATCCCAGGCTGTTAAGCGAAGCAAAAGAGGAAATAGCAGAGGCCCTGGCCATCATTTTTCAATCCTCTCTGGCTTCAGGTGTGGAGCCAGAGGACTGGAGGACTGCTAATGTGGTACCCTTGTTTAAAAAGGGAGAAAAGGATAGACCGAGTAATTACAGGCCAGTCAGCCTAACCTCGGTGGTGGGAAAATTATTGGAAAGAATTCTGAAGGACAGGATAAATCTTCATTTAGAAAGACACGGATAGTCAGCACGGATTTGTTAAGGGAAGGCCGTGTCTGACAAACTTGATTGAATTTTTTGAGGAGGTAACAAGGAGAGTAGATGAGGGTAGTGAGTTTGATGTGGTGTATATGGACTTTAGCAAGGCTTTTGATAAGGTTCCACATGGCAGACTGGTCACGAAGTTAAAAGCCCATGGGATCCAGGGCAAAGTGTCAAGTTGGATTCAAAACTAGCTTAGAGACAGGAAGCAGAGGGTAATGGTTGATAGGTGTTTTTGTGACTGGAAGGTTGTTTCCAGTGGGGTTCCACAGGGCTCAGTACTAGGACCCTTGCTTTTTGTGGTATATATCAATGATCTAGACTTGATCTAGGGGGTATGATTAAGAAGTTTGCAGATGATACTAAAATCAGCTGTGTGGTTGATACTGAAGAAGGAAGCTGTAGACTGCAAGAAGATATCAATAAATTGGTCAGGTGGGCAGAACAGTGGCAAATGGAATTCAATCCGGAGAAGTGTAAGGTAATGCATTTGGGGAGGGCTATCAAGGAAAGGGAATACACATTAAATGGTAGGACACTGAGTAGTATGGAGGAACAAAGGGAACTTGGAGTGCATGTCCACAGATCCCTGAAGGTAGCAGGCCAGGTAGGTAAGGTAGTTAAGAAGGCATACGGAATGCTTGCCTTTATTAGCCGTGGCATAGAATACAAGAGCAGGGGGGTTATGCTTCAACTGTATAAAACACTAGTTAGGCGTCAGCTAGAGTACTGTGTGCAGTTCTGGTCACCACATTACAGGAAAGATGTGATTGCACTAGAGAGGGTACAGAGGAGATTTACAAGGATGTTGCCAGGAGTAGAGAATCTTAGTTATGAGGAAAGATTGGATAGGCTGGGTCTGTTTTCCTTGGAACAGAGGAGGCTGAGGGGAGACCTTATTGAGGTGTATAAAATTATGAGGGGCATAGATAAAGTGGATAGAAAAGATCTATTTCTCTTAGCAGAGGGGTCAAAAACCAGGGGGCACAGATTTAAAGTAATTGGTGGAAGGTTTAGAGGGGAGTTGAGGGGAAATTTCTTCACCCAAAGGGTTGTGGGGGTCTGGAACTCACTGCCTGAAAGGGTGGTAGAGGCAGGAACCCTAACCACATTTAAAAAGTACTTGGATGTGCACTTGGGATGCTCTAACCTGCAGGGCTACGGATCAAGAGCTGGGAAGTGAGATTAGGCTGGATAGCTCTTTGTTGGCCGGCGCGGACACGATGGGCCAAAATGGCCTCCTTCCGTGCTGTAACTTTCTATGATTCTATGATTATCCGATCAATTTCCAACCCATGTCACAAGGTTGCCTCCAATTCCTTGCACTTTCATTATTGCTAATAATTTCTTGCTTGGAACCTTATGAAATGCCTTCCAGAAGTCCATCTAGATAACCCATATGTTAATGACGTCAAAAAAATTCAATTAGGTTAGTCCAAATGTTCAGTCACTCTGTCCCTGATAACAAATTCCAACAACTCCTTCACAATTGACGTTAGACTGATAGGTTTGTAGTTACCTGGTTTCTCTCTCCTTCCTACCTACCTTAAATAATGGAGTAACATTTGAAATTTTCCAATCCAATCCAATTCCCGAATCACGAGATCTGCATCTGCAATTTCCTCACCTGTTTCTTTTAATAATCGAGGGTGGAAATCATCAGGTCCTGGCTATTTCTCTGCTTCAGGTCTCATTATTTTCTCCAATAACACATTTTACAATCTAATAGGTTCCTCCCCTTGATTTATTTTTAGTTTCCCTTATACCGCTGGTATTTTATCCTCTTCTTCTGCTGAAAAAGCATGTAAGGAACATCAAAACTATCATTAAAAGATTTTATAAATGTATTGAGAGAAAGGGAGTGGTAAAGTGGAATGTAGGTCCATTAAAGACACATGATGCTGTAAATCAAAATAAAGAATTGGAAGTCTTGTTAAATTAATTCTTTGCATCCATGTCCACAGCAGAGGAAGAGGATAAAATACCAGCGGTATAAGAGAAACTAAAAATAAATCAAGGGGAGGAACCTATTAGATTGTAAAATGTGTTATTGGAGAAAATAATGAGACCTGAAGCAGAGAAATAGCCAGGACCTGATGATTTCCACCCTCGATTATTAAAAGAAACAGGTGAGGAAATTGTAGATGCAGATCTCGTGATTCGGGAATTGGATTGGATTGGAAAATTTCAAATGTTACTCCATTATTTAAGGTAGGAAGGAGAGAGAAACCAGGTAACTACAAACCTATCAGTCTAACATCAATTGTGAGGGAGTTGTTGGAATTTGTTATCAGGGACAGAGTGATTGAACATTTGGACTAACCTAATTGAATTTTTTGACGTCATTAACATATGGGTTATCTAGATGACTTCTGGAAGGCATTTCATAAGGTTCCACGCAAGAAATTATTAGCAATAATGAAAGTGCAAGGAATTGGAGGCAACCTTGACTCTGCCTAATCATGTTATGATTTTCTAAGTGCCCTGATACCACTTCCTTAACAATAGATTCCAGCATTTTCCCGACGACTGATGTCAGGCTAACTGGCCTGTAGTTCCCTGTGTTTTCTCTCCCTCCTTTCTTGAATAGTGGTGTTACATTTGCGATCTTCCAATCCGCTGGGACCATTCCAGAATCTAGGGAATTTTGGAAGATCAAAACCAATGCATCCACTATCTCTTCAGCCACCTCCTTTGTAACCCTAGGATGTAGGCCGTCAGGTCCAGGGGATTTGTCGGCTTTTAGTCCCATTAGTTTCTCTAGTACTTTTTCTCTACTTATATTAATTACGTTAAGTTCCTCACCCTCATTAGGCCCTTGGTTCCCCACCATTTTTGGTATGCTTTTTGTGTCTTCTACTGTGAAGACAGAAACAAAATATTTGTTTAACATTTCTGCCATTTCCTTATTCCCCATAATAATTTCTCCTGTCTCAGCCTCTAAGGTACCAATGTTTACTTTTGCTATTCTTTTCCTTTTTACATACTTGTAGGAACTCTTACAATCTGCTTTTATATTTCTTGCTAGTTTTCTCTCATATTCTATTTTTTCCCTTTTTATCAATTTTTTGGTCAACCTTTGCTGGTTTCTGAAACTCTCCCAATCCTCAGGCTTACTATTATTCTTTGCAACATTATAAGCTTCTTCCTTCAATCTAATGCTATCCTTAACTTCTTTTGTTAGCCACGGTTGGATCACTTTTCCCGTGGAGTTTTTGTTTCTCAATGGAATGTACTTTTGTTGAGAATTATGAAATATTTCTTTAAATGCTTGCCACTGCTTATCTACTGCCATACCTTTTAATCTATTTTTTCCAATCTGCCTTAGCCAACTCTCCCCTCATACCTATGTAATTGGCTTTATTTAAGTTTAAGACTCTAGTTTCGGACTTAGGCAAGTTACTCTCAAAATTAACGTGAAATTCTATCATATTATGATCACTCTGCCCCAGAGGATCCTTTACTATGAGATTGCTAATTAACCCTGTCTCATTACACAATACAAGATCTAAAATAGCCTGTTCCCTGGTTGGTTCCATGACATATTGTTCTAGGAAACTGTCCCGAATGCATTCCATGAACTCGTCCTCCAGACTACCTTTGCCAATTTGATTTGTCCAGTCTATATGAAGATTAAATTCCCCCAAGATTATTGCATTACCTTTGTTGCAAGCTCCTACTATTTCTTGATTAATATTCTGTCCAACAGTATAGCTACTGTTAGGGGGCCTATATATTACTCCCTGAAGTGTTTTCTGCCCCTTGTTATTCCTTAGCTCCACCCATACTGATTCTACTTCCTGATCTTCTGAGCCGAGATCCTTTCTCGCTATTGTCCTTATGTCATCCTTTATTATCAGGGCTACTCCCCCTCCTTTTCCATTCTGCCTGTCTTTTCGAAATATCAAGTACCCTGGAACATTTAGTTCCCAACCTTGGCCACATTGCAACCATTGTTTCCCCTGGCTGGGAAGTCTAGAACCAGGGGTCACTGTCTCAGAATAAGGGGTCGGCCATTTAGGACTGAGATGAGGAGAAATTTCTTCACTCAGAGGGTGGTGAATCTTTGGAATTCTCTACCCCAGAGGCCTGTGGAGGCTCAGTCGTTGAGTATATTCAAGAGATCGATAGATTTTTGGATATTAAGGGAATCAAGGGATATGGGGATAGTGCAGGAAAGTGGAGTTGAGGTAGAAGATCAGCCATGATCTTATTGAATGGCGGAGCAGGCTCCAAGGGCCAAATGGCCTACTCCTGCTCCTATTTCTTATGTTCTTATTCCTGGTCTGTGCTGAGCCAGCTTATTTCAGCTTGGGCAGCAATCGAGATGCTACAATTGGCCTCAGCACCCATGGTCTAGGGAGACAGGGGAAAAAAAACAACAAATCAGCCGGTTTCCTGGTCCCGATCATAATCCGGAGATTCCAGCTGGGTAAATGAAGGCCGACCGCCCAGACTCACACATGAAGAACAGTACCAGGCGCCTAGTGAGAATACTCCAGGGAGAGTCAGTGCTTTCAGGAGAGTTGGGGAGAATATTAGTAAAAACAATTGGCTCCCAGTGTAAAACCAGCAAAAAATTAGTTCAGCCCATTAACCATCATCATTTCTTTATCATTCCTAATTCTCCTCAGCCTAGAAACTAGTATCAGCGGACAAACATTTAAAGTATTCAAATAACATTCCTCTATCTGTTCTATAGCACACCTCGATCTGATCTTTTCCTTTAACAGATCAGCCATTCTCCAATTGAATGGTGGAAGAGGCTCGAGGGGTTGAATGGCCTACTCCTGTGTTTCTTCCTGTGTTACTTACTGGAAGTGTTAACCTATTTGAAATAAACTGTTTAATAACAACAACAATAACTTCCATTTATACAGCACCTTTAACATGGTAAAATGTCCCAAGGTGCTTCACAGGAGCGTTATAAAGCAAAATTTGAAACTGAGCCACATAAGGAGAAATTAGGACAGGTGACCAAAAACTTGGTGAAAGAGGTAGGTTTTAAGGAGCATCTTCAAGGAGGAAAGAGAGGCGGATAGGTTTAGGGAGGAAATTCCAGAGTTTAGGGCCTTGGCAGCTGAAAGCACAGCCGCCAATGGTGGCCAATTCTAAATTGTTGGCTAACGTTTTATTGCTTGATACCACTGATCCTTTATTCAAATGATTGGACTGATGGGACTGGATTTTAAGGAGGAAGGCAGATTTGTGGGGGGGGGGGGGAGGTGGGGGGGCTCCAAAGTGGTTGGAAGAGCGGGTTTCCCGCAGTCCCTGCTAACTTTAACGGCAGGGCCTGATTTGCATGCGTGGCGTCTGTTTCCTACCCGCAGCCAGCCAGATTGAGAGTCTGGCTGGCTCCGGGCGGGTAGGCCTGTGGCTCTAGGCCACACAGAGGAGGGAGGGTTCACGTGGGGGCCGGGCCGGGCCGTTAAGAGGATCGGCTTGGGGGGCACATCGGGCAGAAGATCGGGGGTCGGGCCGGGGCTGTTAAGAGGATTGGCGGGGGGGGGGGGGCCGTCAGACAGAATATTGGGGGAGTGGTGGTAGAGAGGATCAGGGTGGGGCGAGAGAAGTTCATGGCTGGCCTCAGCTTCATCGGTTGGGTGGGGGGGGGGGAAGAGGGGAGGAAAGGCCTGTGGGGGTGATCAGAGGCCTTGTGGGAGGTCTCCAATCGCGGGAGACTGGGTTAGGTAGGAACCCTGGATCCAGGAGGTAGGTGTAAAGGCTCTTACCTCCTGGATGCAGCAGTCCTCGCCTTGTTGTAACTGCCGGGTTTTACGAATTGAGTTAAAAACAAAATGGAGGTTAAAAAAGAGGCTTCCAGCCTCATTAAAATATTTAAATGGACATCCCACCTCCTGACAGCGAGTTGGCTGCCCGCCCCCATCTCACCACCCCTCCCCATCTCACCCCCACATCCCCCCCCCCTACATCCGTCCCGCCTCCAATAAAACCGGAAGTGGGCAGGTTGGAGGCGGGTCCAGGTCGGGAATCCGATTTTTAACAATTTAACTACCCCCACCCCCACGCTCCAAATCCACCCGCTTTTTTAGATTAAAATTCCCCCCGTTTTGTCCGTTTGTTAAACATTGTACTGATCCTGTATACAGCATAGGTTTTTCACAAGTGAGAGAGAGAACTTCAACAAATGCAGGGAGACTTACTGAAGCAGCGATGTTCATTTTGTAAATTTTATCAACTCGAGGAGCCAAAGCTTTGTGTCTCTAGCCTGCATAACAGCAACACTTAAATGAAACACAGCTGCAATGAAGTGGTAGACAAGATCCTAGAAGAGAAGAGGAAGCACAGAATGAGAAACCAATTCAAGCAATCGTTTTACAGTCGGCTCCACCAAAGGTTCTGTTGGTAAATGCACTGAGAAAAGCCAAAGAGGTCCCAGTGGGAACGCTGCAATGGTTATCCCTGAGCTAGGCACGTGAATAGAAACAATGCTTCCCGCTCTTGGTCCTTCCCATTGGTAGGAAGTGCATGTGTGAGGTCAGGGCAGTCACAGATCCCGCTGACCCTCATCGACCAGACCCCCACTTGAATAATGGCGATTTGGCTGAGGTACCAGAGGGCAGCAAGTACCCACAGGACTGCACCCCAGCAAGAGTCAGCACCTTCAGGAGAGGAGAGGAGAAAACTAAAGAGTCCAAAATAATATCACCGACATGAAACCGTTTACAAAATACAACGGTGGGACGAGTAGCTTGTTTCAGTGCTGTTTGCATTCTATGATTGTCTCCAGGCACATATTTCTAACAGATTTAAGGTTTCATAACCTTAATTTCTTGTAATCGTTTTTTTTTCAATGATTCTCTTTTCCTCCCACTTTCTCATTAAGGTATTTGCATAAGTGCATCAAAATAACTATACAAAATCTGGCCACTTATGTAGGGCTGAGATAGCTGGAAGGCTTGGGTTTCTAGACAAGCCCCTTCTGTCACTATCGACCATGGTAATCATAGAATTTTACAGCTGAGAAGGAGGCCATTCGGCCCATCGTGCCTGTGCTGTTTCTCTGAAAGAGCTATCCACATGGTCACATTTCCCTGCACTTTCCTCATATCTTCGGCCAATATTTATCCCTCAACCAACATCACTAAAACAGATTATTTTGTTATTGTGACATTGCTGTTTGTGGGACCTTGCTGTGCGCAAATTGGCTGATGCGTTTCCTACATTACAACAGTGACGACACTTCAAAAGTATTTAATTGGCAGTAAAGTGCTTTGGGACGTCCAGAGGCCATGAATGGCGCTATATAAATGCAAGTCTTTTTTTGTTCATAAATTTAATTTTTTTGAATATTATCCACCTCTTTTAAAAGCAATTACAGATTCTGCTTTCACCACTGTTTCGGTTGGTCATTCCATGTCCTGACTACCAACTGCATATATAAAAAAAAATTCTCCAAACCTTTCCATTCATTCTTATTGTGATAATCTGAAATTTATACCTTCTAGTTATCAACTCACTAACCCATGGAAATAGTTTTTCCCGATTTATTTATCAAAAAAAAACCCGCGTTAATAATGATATAATCACCCAACAATGTGTTTCTTAGCAGTTTCTGTCTTGTAATGCAGGTAAAATTATTTTATATTTTCACGTAGCCTACAAGTGCGACTCACTGGGACACAAGTGATGACATCAGCTCCGTGAAAATTATATCAGAAAGAAAACTCCTGCAAAGCAGAGTGGGTCAGGAAGGGACAGAGAGAGTAACAAAGGTAATAAGGCATCAGTGACTAAGGTGACATCAGGGAAAAATAGAAATAGTTCAAAGCTAAAGGCACTATATCTGAATGCTCGAAGCATTCACAACAAAATAGATGAATTAATAGCGCAGATAGAAATGAACAGGTTTGATCTAACAGCCATAACGGAGACGTGGTTGCAAAGTGACCAAGGTTGGGAACTAAATATTCCAGGATACTTAACTTTTAGAAGGGATAGACAAAATGGAAAAGGAGGAGTGGTAGCCCTGATAATAAAGGATGGGATAAAGACAGTAGAGAGAAAGGATCTTCGCTCCGAAAATCAAGAAGTGGAATCAGTTTGGGTGGAGCTAAGAAACAGCAAGGGCCAGAAAACATTGGTGGGAGTTGTTTATAGGCCCCCAAACAGGAGTTGTAATATAGGGCAGAGCATAAATCAGGAAATTAGAGGCGCATGTAACAAAGGTAATGCAGTAACCATGGGGGACGTTAATCTACATATAGACTGGGCAAACCAAATTTGCAGTAATAGTGTGGAGGACGAATTCATGGAATGTATGCAAGATAGTTTTCTAGATCAGTATGTTGAGGAATCAACTAGGGAACAGGTTATTTTAGATCTAGTATTGTGCAATGAGAAAGTGTTAATTAATAACCTTGTAGTAAAGGGGCCTTTAGGGAAGAGTGACCATAATATGATAGAATTTTATATTGAGTTTGAAAGTGACTTAGTTAAATCTGAAACTAGGGTCTTAAATCTAAACAAAGCAAACTACATCGTTATGAGGGGTGAGATTGGGAAACTACATTAAAAGGTATGACAGTGGACGAGCAATGGCTAGCTTTTAAAGAATTAATACATAATTTACAACAAATCTACATTCCTTTAAGGCACAAAAACAGCAGAGGAAAAGTAATCCAACCGTGGCTAACAAGAGAAGTTAAAGATAGTATTAGATCAAAGGAAGAGGCTTATATTGCTGCCAAAAAGAGTAGTAAGCCTGAGGATTGGGAGCATTTTAGAATTCAGCAAAAGAGGACCAAGAAATTGATAAAGAAAGGGAAAATAGAATGAGAGTAAACTAGCGAGAGACCTAAAAACAGACTGTAAAAGCTTCTATCGGTATGTAAAAAGGAAAAGATTAGCGAAAGTAAATGTGGGTCCCTTACAGGCTGAGACAGGAGAAATTATAATGGGGAATAAGGAAATGGCATTGAAATTAAACAAATACTTTGGGCTCGATTTTGCCAGTGTGGGCGGGCTGGGGCGTGTCAGGTGGGATTCATGTCAGGACCCCGACTCTGGAGTGAAGTGTTGAAAAATTGCAATTTTCCCTCTAATTAGGCAATTGATTTCCAGCGTGTGGGAAGCCCTGGCCCAATGAGTCTTTTCATACAGAAAGTCGCCTCCGATGATGTCATCAATGCTGCTGGATTTAAGGCCTGCAAGCAGCCTTGCTTCTTCTGGATACTGGAAACGCTTTGGAAATTGTATGAAGGACTTCATTTACCGACCATGTCCACCAGCAAGCAAAAGTGTGCACCTCGCTTTGATGAGCCCTCCCTCCAAGCTCTGGTGCAGGGAGCAAGATCTAATAAGGAGGTGCCCTTCCCTTCCTCAGGGAGAAAAAAGCCATCCCAGCAGACTAAAGCTGCGTGGCTGCAAATGACCGAGGAGGTCATCTCCATATCAATGAGCCGCAGAACCTGGCTGCAATGCAGGAAGAGGTTTCATGACCTTCTCTGCACAGGAAAAGTGAGTATGACATTTCCCATCACCTTCAATCTGATCCCCATCACCTCTCCTCACCAGCACTCTGCTTTGCCAACCTCTTCCTCCACATGCCACTTGACACTTACATCCCTGCACCCTTACCCATTGCCTCTCTCTCTGTGGTCACATCCACTTAACTATTCGACCATGTAGCCCTCACACTCCCTATCACTGTGATGCAACAACAACTTACAACACACAGGGAGGGCCCTTTGTCTCCTTCTACACATCTATGCTATGCATTCTCTACACTCACTCCTTCATTCTCACTCAAACTCCAAATGTGTCCCTCATTGCAGGAAAAGAGAGCCCATAATAAGAGGGAAAGAGCCATGACAGGAAGAGGGCCACTCTCAGTCGCCCAGCTCACCGTCTGGGAGGAGGCGGCCCTGGAAATCGCTGGGATCGATAAGGATTCCCAAGTGGGGGACGGACAGACGGGCGCATCACAGCAAGCTCTTGACAGAATGGTTTGGCATCTCTCTCATTGACATTGCATGAGTCACTGAAAATGAATCTGCTGCTCTAACAGATTGACTTATGATCATCTGCACTATTCAATGTGCATGTAACCTTGACCTCACACCTCTAACTCTTTCCTTTACTCCCCCACAGGACCATCGAAAACCCCCGTCCCCACTGTCCAGGAGGAACAGCCTGAGCTTCCAGACTCCTCAGAGGAAGCTGCAACCTCTGAGGGCGCAGTGTCAGCAGAATTCAGCGCACCCAGCCCCAGCGCAGACACTCACACCTCGGTGGGACCTTTGCAAGATAGAGTAGTGTTGGCACCTGGTGTATCACAGCTCACAAGTGAGCATCAGCAGATGGTGGAGACAGGGACAGCAGTGGAGAGTCCTCGTCGGAGGGCGCAGGACTCTGCCAGCTCGGCTCAGCTGCATGTCGACTCCGGGTCTATCCAGGAAAGCGGTGCTGGAACTCCAGGAACAGGTGTAGGAGTCTCTGGCAGGTTTTGTCTCCAGGGTCGCTGTGAATGTGGAGCGAATGGAGGAGTCCATCGCGAACATGAGCAGAGCCTTTGTGGAGGCATTGGCACATGAACGCATCACCACGGAAAGGATGGCAACCTCCGTGGAAAGAATGGCTCACTCTGTGGTAAGGCTGGCTACCGTAGAGGAGAGGATGGCTACGGTAGAGGAGAGGATGGCTACGGCCATGGAGGAGCTTAGTCACCAGGGTCTTGAAAACATGGTCATTGTTCAGAATAGACTGACATCTCTTGAGGAGCGATGATCAGCTATTGAGCATAGAAACCAGACCTTCATGGAAGTCCTCTGGAGTAGGACTTCCAGTGCAGAAAGGGGTCCTCATGCCCCCCTGAAGTGCAGCAAGGTGCTATCAAGCCACTTGCTAGCTCTGAAGTGGGGCTGACCCATGAGAGGGATGTTGGTGGCAGACAACAAGGAAGTGGGGGCTCCTCTCCAAGCGCTCACACGACCATGCCACTGCAAAGCCCTCGGTCAGAGTCCTCACCCAACTGAGATGGGCGTCTCAGCCCCTGCACAGCCGCAGGAGCAGCAGACTGTTGCCGAGCCCTCACAGGTTCGCAACCCCAGAGGACGCCCGCCAAAGGCGTCGAGACAGGAGCAGCGAGAAAGTGAGCAAGGGGCCTCCACATCTGCTGAAGCCACAGGGGAAGCACCACGTAGGAGCACGAGTAAGAGGAAGATAATGCACAAGGGTAGTCACTTGGGTGCTGTGATGTATTGTATTTGGACAAGCCATCCTTGTCATGGTATCATAAACAGATTTGATGGCAAAATGTTGAAGTTGTGGCCTGTGTCATTTCGCAAATGGGACTTCCACATTGAGGGCTTAGGGCGACTTGCAATTGTCCATATGGTGGTCAGAGTGATAGGAATCCGTAGGTTCTTGTCCATTGTCGATACTCTGGTAAGAAGGTGCGAGGCAAAAGTGTTTGATTGTGCAGGCTAAGCAAATCTGGTCAACATGAGTGCGTCCCTTGCATCCCGGGCAGCAATGTGGTCGTGCTCTGGCGCCTTCTGGCCTGTGCAGTTTCAGGTGAGTGAGCAGCAGCTTGGCGCTCCTGTTGTTGCTGCTGCTATTGGTGCTGCTGTTGTTCATGGTTCTGCTGCTGCCGCGGCTGGTTTTCGTCCAAATCTGATGTCCAGGAGGAAAGGAAATAAATGGTTCCCATGCTTCTGCTATATACCTCAGTTGAGGAAGTGCTCAGTCAAGGTGGGGAGAGGGGTTTCCCAGGAGGTCACACTGGAGATGGGTGTCAGGCTCCAAACATCCACAACAATGAGTATGCCTGCTAAAAGTTCCCCCAGACCTGAGACAACAAAGTTCTGCCACCTGCAAATGATGATTGCTGAAAACTTGTTTTTAATGGTGGAGCTGCAGCTGTTACTAAGCAATCCACTTGTGAGGCCGCCAGGTTTACCTGGCGTGATCCAGAGGAGGCGTGCAGGATGGGGGAAATGTCTAAAAATCAGAAAGGCCTCTCAAAATTGGATTATAGAGGCAATTAAGTGGTTGTTAAGGACCTTAAGGGCCTATCCCGCCTCTTGGAGGCGGGATGGAAACGGGGTCGGGCCGGCCAGCCATTTTTTTGCGATTTTACCACCTCACACGCCTCCAAACCTGCCTCCTCATGCTTGGCAAAATCGAACGGAAGAAGACGCAAAAAACTTTCCGGAAATAGTGGACAACTAAGGGTCTAGCGAGAATGAGTAACTGAAAGATAATAGTACTAGTAAAAAAGTAGTACTGGAGAAATTAATGGGACTGAAAGCCGATAAATCCCCTGGAACTGATGGCCTACATCCTAGGATTTTGAAAGAGTTG
This sequence comes from Squalus acanthias, assembly GCA_030390025.1. Lineage (NCBI taxonomy): Eukaryota > Metazoa > Chordata > Chondrichthyes > Squaliformes > Squalidae > Squalus > Squalus acanthias. The sequence continues at coordinate 122,204,441 of CM059433.1, forward strand.
ACTATAGAGATAGTGGATGCATTGGTTGTCATTTTCCAAAATTCCATAGATTCTAGAACGGTTCCTGCAGATTGGAAGGTAGCAAATGTAACCCCACTATTTAAGAAATGAGGGAGAGAGAAAACGGGGAATTACAGACCAGTTAGCCTGACATCAGTAGTCGGGAAAATGCTAGAATCTATTATTAAGGATGTGGTAACAGGGCACTTCGAAAATAATAATAGGATTGGGCAGAGTCAACACGGATTTATGAAAGGGAAATCATGTTTGACAAATCTGTTGGAGTTTTTTCAGGTTGTAACTAGCAGAACAGATAAGGGGGAACCAGTAGATGTGGTGTATTTGGATTTTCAGAAGGCATTTGTTAAGGTGCCACACAAGAGGTTATTAAACAAAATTAGGGCTCATGTGATTCGTGGTAATATACTAGCATGGATTGAGGATTGGTTAACGGACAGAAAACAGAGAGTAGGAATAAACAGGTCATTTTCAGGTTGGCAGGCTGTAACTAGTGGGGTATCGCAAGGATCAGTGCTTGGGCCTCAGCTATTTACAATCTACATCAATGATTTGGATGAGGGGATCAAATGTAATATATCCAAGTTTGCTGATGATACAAAGCTGGGTGGGACTGTAAGTTGTGAGGAGGATGCAAGGAGGCTTCAAGGGATATAGACAGGCTAAGTGAGTGGCAAAAACATGGCAAATAGAATATAATGTGGAGAAATGTGAAGTTATCTACTTTGGTAGGAAAATAGAAAAGCAGAGTATTTTTTAAATGGTGAGAGATTGGGAAATGTTGGTGTTCAGAGGGACCTGGGTGTCCTTGTACATGAATCACTGAAAGTTAACATGCAGGTACAGCAAGCAATTAGGAAAGCAAATGGTATGTTGGCCTTTATTACAAGAGGATTTGAGTATAAGAGTAAAGACGTCTTACTGCAATTATATAGGGCCCTAGTGAGACCACACCTGGAGTATTGTGTGCAGTTTTGGTCTCCTTCCCTAAGGAAGGATATACTTGCCATAGAGGGAGTGCAACTAAGGTTCACCAGACTGGTTCCTGGGATGGGGGGATTGTCCTATGAGGACAGATTGAGTATATTCTCTAGAGTTTAGAAGAATGAGAGGTGATCTCATTGAAACAGACACAATTCTTATAGGGCTTGACAGGGTAGATGCAGGGAGGATGTTTCCCCTGGCTGGGGAGTCTAGAACCAGGGGTCACAGTCTCAGAATAAGGGGTCGGCCATTTAGGACTGAGATGAAGAGAAACTTTTTCACTCAGAGGGTGGTGAATCTTTGGAATTCTCTACCCCAGAGGGCTGTGGAGGCTTAGTCATTGTGTATATTCAAGACAGAGATCGATAGATTTTTGAATATTAAGGGAATCAGTGGATATGGGGATAGTGCAGGAAAGTGGAGATGAGGTAGAAGATCAGCCATGATCTTATTGAATGGCGGAGCAGGCTCGAGGGGCCAAATGGCCTACTCCTGCTCCTATTTCTTATGTTCTTATGTTCTTAAATTATACATCACTTTTACTCATCTGCATCTGCACTACTAAAACCAGATAGGTCACCTTAGATCTATTATCGAAATATATATATATTTTTTTAAGAACTTCTAAGGTGTTCCCATGGGCAGTTTGGTATACTGGCTGGCATCATGGATCCCCCGTACAGCCAACATCCATGGAGCTGTACCCCAGCATGGGCAACATTGGCAACATTTGTGATTTTGCTAATGATTGGTCGGAGGGCAGTTTCAAAACATCCTGCCCATCGGGAACAGAACAGAGCGGGTCCTTTAAAATCGAGGGGTATGCCTTACCGCTTCATTATCGCTGGAATCCCACTGGTTACCAGTTTAACTGCTCATTGCAGTTGGGTGGTTGAGGCGCCCACCGGGAGCAGGCGGGAAGTATTATGAATGAATGCAAATCGGGATCCCATTACATCAAGGAGGCCGGGATTGGATTTTTACCTCGGTATTGAGCGGGGAAGTGACTTTCCCCGCAGGCAGAAGTAGGTCAGCAGTTGCCAGGCGGATGAAGAGGTCCTACAAGGTAAGTCAAAATCTTTCCTTTGTGGGCACAAAGAATGCTCCTCTCGGCCCCACAATGTAAGCGTGGCCTCCCCTGCCCCAGATTCCTCCCCTTCCCTTCACAAACCTCTTCTGTGCGACTTTCCCGCCAGCCAGCCAACACCGGCCGCCGAAATTCCGCTCCCACCCATCGGCACCGTGCAAATCAGACCCAGGAGTTCAAATATCCCGGGCCTGAATTCTGGGCCAGCAAGTGTGTTTTAGCACGCACCTCCCCACTTCCCCCCACCCCGCCTGTCCGAAACATGCTGGGAATTAAATTCGACCCCTTCACCCAGTAAGGTAGACCTTGACTTTGTGCGATAGTGTAAAACAGGTAATAGCCAGTCGGCAGCCCGTTTTATACATTGCTCCCAATTTTAATTTCCATTGTGGAAATAAAAACTGAACAACATGTTCTGTTGTGTAATACGGAGCTCTGAGAAGGTCATAAACGGACCACGGCAGTCCATGCGGATGAACTCTTCTGAACTCCAGCCATGCACAGTATGAGCAGCAGTGTAGTTACAATAAAGCAGAAGACCGAAACAAACATCACCCAGCCTGGAAGGTCTGAATATGGAATTTCAGAAGACGCTGCAAGGATCCAAACTAGATCACCAAATACCTAAAAAGAAAAATACTGGGGGGTATCAGAGGGTCAGAGACTGGGGGGGTATGTGAGGGTCAGAGACTGGGGGATAGCAGAGGGTCAGAGACTGGGGGGGTATGTGAGGGTCAGAGACTGGGGGGTAGCAGAGGGTCAGAGACTGGGGGGGTATGTGAGGGTCAGAGACTGGGGGGTAGCAGAGGGTCAGAGACTGGGGGGGTATCAGAGGGTCAGAGACTGGGGAGGTATCAGAGGGTCAGAGACTGGGGAGGTATCAGAGGGTCAGAGACTGGGGGGGTATCAGAGAGTCAGAGACTGGGGGGGTATCAGAGGTTCAGAGATTGGGGGGTATCAGAGGGTCAGAGACCGGGGGGTATGTGAGGGTCAGAGACTGGGGGGATATCAGAGGGTCAGAGACTGGGGGGGTATCAGAGGGTCAGAGGTGTGGGAGGTATCAGAGGGTCAGAGACTGGGGGGTATCAGAGGGTCAGAGACTGGGGGGGTATCAGAGGGTCAGAGACTGGGGGGTATCAGAGGGTCAGAGACTGGGGGGGGTATCAGAGGGTCAGAGACTGGGGGGGTATCAGAGGGTCAGAGACTGGGGGGGTATCAGAGGGTCAGAGATGTGGGGGTATCAGAGGGTCAGAGGTGTGGGGGGAGGTATGAAAAGAAACTTGCAAGGGGTATCAAGATTAACCGAAAAGTTTTTAGAATTATGTTAGAAGAATATCGCAAATGAAAATAAGGAAATAGCAGACTTGTTGAATAATTACTATGGCCGCGATCTTGCCAGCCCTGGGGAGGCGGGTATGGAGGCGGGACTGCCGGGAAAATGGCACACCCACCCCCAACCCGCCTCCATGCCATCTTCCCAGGAGGCAGGTAGCCGACCCATGCCGGGTCCCGTCTCCTTGGAGGCGGGAAGAGATTACAGCCTATTATCCCCTTTTTGCCCTCACAAGTCCGGGCTTCCCGAAGGCTCCGAAACCCGCCAGGTCAGTGAGGCGAGTACTGGGTCTGCGGGGGTCGGGGGGGTGCAGAAGTGTGCTGTGAAGGTAAGTGATGGGTGCAAGAGTGGAGAGGTGAGTATCTGAGGTAAGCGCAAAGTGTTAGTAAAAGTGTACTTACCTTTGTTTCTTCCTGCAGGCTTCAGTCGGTGGGTATGTGGAGAGTCTCGGACCTCCACGGTAGAGATGACAGATGGCCGTTGCATTCTCCGATGCAACAACCATCTCATTTCTGAAAAAGAAAGAGGTTTGATGAGGTCTTGAATTCAAGACCTCATCAAACTACAGAGAATGTCAGTGTTTGACAGCTTCACAGAGCTGTCAAACGATGACAATTCATCTGTCAAAAATTTTTGACAGATGAAACGTCATACGTTGACGTTCTCTGCAACCGGCTTTCCCTTAATTGGCCTGCTAAGCCCGCTGGGTGGGCTAAACAAGGTCAATCAAGGGAAAATAGCGTGGGTTGGCCAGAAGTTGATGGAGGCAGGACTGAAACCCGACAAGTGGGAGTCCCGCCTCCAAAAATTCCCTATTGGCAAAATCACCCCCTTAGTGTTAGTCTTCACAGTTGAGGAAGAGGATAATACACCTGATATTCCAGGGAAACGAATAATGAATCAAGGACTGTAACTCACTAAAGTTAGAGAAAGCAAGAAAACAGTATTAGAAAAAATAATGGCACTAAAGACTGACAAATCCCCAGGACCTGATGGTTTCCACCCCAGGGTTTTAAAGAAAATGGTGAGCAAATTGCAGATGCTTTAGCTGTAATCTTCCAGCGCTCTCTCGATTCAGGAATTGACTCTTAGATTGGAAAATTTGCAAATGTAACTTCATTATTTAAGAAAGGTGAGAGAGAGAAACCAGGAAATGATAGACCTGTTAGTCTAACATCTGTTGTGGGAAGTTATTGGAATCTATAATTAAGGGCAGAGTGACTGAGTACTTAGAGAAATTTGAGCTGATTAAAGCAAGCCACAATGGATTTGTAACGAGTAGGTTGGGGGTTAAATTAGCTGGTTCCCGAAAACGGGAGTTTTTTGAAAAGTGAATCTGGGCTGTGATACTTTGAGGAATGGCTGAATATGCGAGAGAGCGAGCATCAAGGTTTTCTGACAATGCGCTGGTGCAAGATGTGAAAAGAAGGAAAGACATCCTGTATCTGCGGGGGGGGGGAGGGGGTGGCAGTCAGGAGACCCTCCAGACAGATACTCAGGAAGCAGTCAGAACAAGTAACGGCGGAGGTCAATGCCAGGAGCGTTGCTCCAAAAACATGGATGCAGTGCAGGAAGAAGTTTAACGATCTGACATGAGTTGTCAAGGTCAGTGAGTTCATCTACAAATGACATATCCTACCCAACTGCACCACTAGCCTCATCCACTGCTCAATTTGCTACACCCCCTACACCCCCTCTACTCGGAGCTCCGACACGGCAAGAGAGCCCCAGGTGGGCAGAGGAAACGCTTCAAGGACACCCTCAAAGCCTCCTTGAAAAAGTGCAACATCCCCACCGACACCTGGGAATCCCTGGCCCAAGACCGCACAAAGTGGAGGAGAAGCATTCGGGAAGGCGCCGAACATCTCGAGTCTCTTCACCGGGAGCAAGCGGAAGCCAAGTGCAGGCAGCGCAAGGAGCGCACGTCAACTCAAGCACCCCACCCACCCGCCCCTTCAACCACCGTCTGCCCCACCTGTGACAGAGACTGTAGGTCCCGCATTGGACGCATCAGTCACCTGAGAACTCATTTTTAATGTAGAAGCAAGTCATCCTCGGTTCCGAGGGACTGCCTAAGAAGAAGAAGACACCCCCATCACCCACCTACCAACAATCTCTATCAATCAGTACTCAACCCTTCAATTCATATGCTTTACCTCACCCTCACATACTTAGTGAAGGACATGAAACAGTTAACCCCAATGTACAGAGGGAACGAGTTACCTGAAACCCTGATTCATGATCGGTTTGGAGAACACTAACAACTGGACAATGCCACAAGTTGACTGCAATTATGAACAAGGATCAGTTCCTGCCAAGAATTGAAGGAGCATTAACACCTGAACAATGCTGTGAGCTAAGCGCCCATCACCGTAAGGCGAATCACATTATCATTCTGCTGTGTAAACAGCAGGGGAGGAGATAAGGAGTTGTCTCTGACCTTACAGTTCTGCATAGCTCAGGGGATTGAAAGAACAAGATAACGAGATGTGAAGACCGAGCATTCCCGCAGGCTGTTAACTGAATCTACGCCTGAGGGCCAGGTGTGTTTGATAGCATGACTGGGACACTATAAGAAAGGACAACATCGAAGCGTGGGCACTGCAGTCAGGTGAAGGACGGAGATCGGTCATCTCTGGATCCAGGCCTACAATCAACACCGGTAATGACCAGCCGTGTGGGTGATTGTAAGTTTCAGTTAAATCATAAAAGGGGTTTGTACTTGTTTGTAATAATTAAGTTTCAGTCAAATCGATCATAAAGGGGTTTGTACTGTGGTTTTGCTGGTTTAATAAACTAATGAATTTAAGGTTGAGCCAAAACCTGTCTGTTCTTGTAATTCCGGGGTCCAAGAACATTGTAAGGAGGAAGGGAATGGAACCTCTTACATTAGCACTGTTGCAAGCCTCGCACCCACAACTCACAGCTTGCATAAACTGGCAGCTATTCAGCCATGACAGCCACATCACCCAAACATATTGCAGGACACTCACTGACACACTTTCTTGCAGGAGAAGGTGGTGCATAACAGGAGGCAGCAGGAAAGAACTGGAGGAGGACAAGCGCGCCTATATGTTTTAACCCCCATGGAGGATACAGTGCCGGTCATCATGTGAAGATGCATCACTAAGGCAGGGCTGGAGGGATCGATGATGAGGGTATCTCTATCTAATCCTCCTTCTCTCATCCCACTTCTCCCTCATCCCACAATCTCTTCTGACTCACAAGCTCCAGATGGTGTAAGAGCACACTTCTTACTTTCTCCTCTCCCCTCACCACAACCCAACCCTTGCTCCTTTTTCATTTCAGAGACCCAAGAACTGGAAGCTTGCCAGTCAGAGGATGAAGAGGAAGAAGACAGTGAAGATGAAGAGACAATGTCACTCGATCTTACACTCGCAGCCACCAGCTCAGAGACAGTAGGATCCATTCCTCCCCCCCAACGGTAAAAATTGGACTATGAAATATAAAAACCCAGAACTGCAGAGCCCGCAAAAAGGGTTCGGCAATAAAGGGTTAATTCAAACATTGCAGCCGAAACTACGACTGGATCACAGACAATCTAAAATACGAATGCTTCTGAACAAGAACATTCGCATATTCATTTACCTTAAGGGGTTACATTGTTAAAGAAGACCATGGCCCCAGAATAACTAGTATCAGTGCAGGCCTAGACAATGGGCCGGGCCTTGAACCATTTGAATACGAATGCTAACAGAAACCAACAATCAGCATATGCAGTCACCTTGGGAAGGTTGCATTGTCAGAAAGGTCTCTCTAATCAATGGACAATACGAGGGACAATTAGCCATCAAGAGTTCTCTGCTAGAGACATTCACACATTTTTGAAACAGCCATCGTGTGCTCAGGAGGGGGCCAGGATATGTGTTTCAAGATACTGCAAGTTGGTTTTGGTTTAAAGTAAGATCACTTCGAGGAGAGTGGTGTGGGAAGCCAACGGCAGAACAGCGAACAGAATGATTCGGGCCTACAATCAACTCCAGGAGACAGCCGATCGGGAGTGGTGATTGTATGTTTCAGTCAAATCATAGAGGGGGCTTTTGTGATTGAGACTGAGTAAGTTTGTGAGTTTCAGTCAGATCACAATAAGGGTTTTGTGATCGAGTCTGGGTAACTTCATATGTAACAGTCAAATCGTGGACAGGTTTAACTGTGTCATATTGTGTCGATGCTAATGACCCTTGCGTAGGGGTTTGTATTTTGGGGTTGTTAGTCTGATATAAATCGTAGGGATTTATACTGGGAAGATAATTGTGTGTGTGTGTTCAATAAACGAACGAATCAAAGGTTGAGCCAAAACCCTGTGCCGTGTGTATTTTGTTCTTATAAATCCTGATGTCCAAGAACTGTGTGTAACAGGGGACCAGTATCGGAGAAAACTCCTTACAAGACTGACACTGTTCGTATTTTAGAGGTTACGATAGAGAAGGGATCTGCACTTGGTGAGACACCAAGCACAAGTACGCAGGAGCCAGGGTGGGGAAAAGGATAGTGCAGGTGCCAGCTCATCGGAGGGCGAGGTCGTTTACTAGTTTTTCTGCAGAGGAGTTGGATGAGGACTTCAATGGGCCAGGCTACAGAAGAAGGCTGATGGGTGTACATAACAAATGCTTGGTGCACTGGAATGCTTGCTAGAAAGCCTGCACACAGTGTCAAGGAGCATTAAGGAATCTAGCACCAACTTGGCACAGAGCTTTGCACAGAGCTTGGAGCCCATCCTTTCCAGCACAGAACGGATGGCCACCTCCATCTGTACACCTGTGGAACCCACCACGATGCAGTGTCTGATGGCCGATGTCACAGCTTCCATTGCAGCACAAACGGCTTCCATCAAAGGTCTGAGTGCTGCAGTCGAAGCTCAGACTGCTGCCATTGTGGCTCTGGATACCACTGTTCAAAGGGACTTCTAGGGTGTCACAGCAGTTCATCAATCTGTTCTCCAACAGACCAGTAAGATCGCTGAGGTGCCGCCCTGGGAAAGCGGCAGTGGCTCCATGGAACACGAACCTGCTGTCCTCTCTCAGGATGACATAATTCCTGCTTCCCACCCCTGCCACTCCGCCAGTGCCCTTGCTGTTGCCAGTTAGCCAGCCAGCCCAGACTGCTGCAGCCCAGGCCGAGATGGTGCTGTCTGAAGCCAGGTCCTCTAGGCCCAGAGCTGCAGTTGAGGTTACTGGTATTGCTCATGAAGTTTTTGATCATTTAGAGCCTAGGCAGAAAGGGACTGTCTACATTGTAGCCTCCCTTCCTCTTCCTTTTCCTCCATTTCCTGTTGCACTTCCTCCTCCCCCACTTCCTCCTCCTCCTCCTCCTCCACCTCATCGTCATGCTTCTGCTCCTCAGCTTCTCGCCTGATAGGTGATGGCAAGGGTTGTTCTCTCATAATGGCGAGGTTGTGCAGCATGCAGCATGCTACTTTAAATCAAGGGCAACTAGGGATGGGCAATAAATGCTGGCCTTGCCAGCGACGCCCACATCCCATGAACGAATAAATAAAAATAAGAACATAAGAATTAGGAGCAGGAGTAGGCCATTCGGCCCCTCGAGCCTGCTCCACCATTCAATGAGATCATGGCTGATCTTCCAACTCAACTCCACTTTCCTGCACTATCCCCATGTCCCTTGATTCCCTTAATATTCAAAAATCTATTGATCTCTGTCTTGAATATACTCAACGACTGAACCTCCACAACCCTCTGGGGCAGAGAATTCCAAAGATTCACCACCCTCCGAGTGAAGAAATTTCTCCTCATCTCAGTCCTAAATGGCCGACCCCTTATTCTGAGACTGTGACCCCTGGTTCTAGACTCCCCAGCCAGGGGAAACATCCTCCCAGCATCTACCCTGTCAAGCCCTGTAAGAATTTTGTATGTTTCAGTGAGATCACCTCTCATTCTTCTAAACTCTAGAGAATATAGGCCTAGTCTACTCAATTATAGGCCTAGTCTACTCAATCTTGATACCCGCTCAGCTGAGTACTGCAGGGCTTCTCCAGAGCAGTCCAAGCAGTGGAAGTGTTGCTTGAGAACGTCGATGCTGTGCTCTAGAATGTTCCTTGTGGCAGCATGGCACTCATTGTTGGCCTGCTGTGGACGTGTGCGTGGGTTCTGGACCGGAGTCATGAGCCATGTCATGAGTGGATAACCGTTGTCGACCAGTAGCCAACTGCACATTGGGAGAGCGAACCCCCTTTCGGTTCGTGGAAATGGCCGAGTTCAGATGAGGCGCACGCAGGGCAATGTGCGTGCAGTCAAAATGGCACCCTGCACCATGGGAAACCCTGCAATCCGTGCAAACCCTCTTGCTCATCCCGCCTGCTTGTCTCTGGCAAGAGGGAATGAGATTAAACTGTTCCTCTGTGTATCGAGAGCCTCAGTGACGTCCCTTATGCAGCAGTGCACTGCTAACTGCGAGATGTTGCTTATATCTCCAGCAGAAGCTTGGAAGGAGCCAGATGCATAAAAGCTAAGAGCCATGGTCACCTGGACAGCCACCGGCAATGCTGTCCCTGCCCTGCTTTGAGGTTGCAGCTGTGGTTGCAGCACTTGGCAGATTTCAGTCACGACCTCTTTAGTGAAGCAAAGGCGTCTCATGCATTGGTCCTCGCTGAGGTTGAGGTGAGAGAATTGCTCCCTAAAGACCATTGGCGGATATGGCCTCCTGCTGAGAGACCTTCTCCCCCTTGATCTTCTAGCAGCTTGTCCACGGATTCTTTTCATGATCTGCACGCTGCCAGATGGACCAAGATGGCGTCCTGCGCATTTCCCGTCAGAAGTGCACACACACATCTCGGACCCCATTTTCGATGGTTAGGTGGCCACGTAGTGCCTAAAAACGGGCTACACAGCCCAATTTAGCCCCCGTCGGACATGTCTAACCACCCAAATTGAATATTTGAGGAAGTAACTAAAATAGTAGACAGGGGAATGTCTATTTATATGGACTTCCATAAGGCATCTGATAAGCTTCTACATAAGAGACTGTTAACTAAAATTAAAGCTCATGGAATTGAAGGCAAATTATTAACCTGGTTAGGAGATTGGTTAGGCGGCAGAAGACGGAGAGTAAGAATAATGGGTATGTACTCGAATTGGAAAGAAGTGACTAGTGGTGTCCCACAAAGATCTGTGCTGGGGCCTCAACTATTCACTATATTTATTAATGACTTAGATAACACAATAGAGAGCCATATATCCAAGTTTGCTGATGACACAAAGATAGGTGGTATAGTAAGTAGTGTAGATGGGAGCATAAAATTTCAAAGAGATATTGATAGATTAAGTGAATGGGCAAAACTGTGGCAGATGGATTTCAAATCAGGTAAATGTGAGGTTCAATGATGAAAAGCGAGGAACAGTAGAGGTCCAAAGAGATTTAGGGGTCCATGTGCACAGATCACTAAAATGTAGTGGTCTTGTATAAAAAATAATCAAAAAGGCTAATGGAATGCTGGCCTTCATATCTAGAGGGCTAGAATGAAAGGAGAGGAAGTTTTGCTACAGCTATACAAAGCCCTGGTTAGACCACATCTGGTGCACTGTGTACAGTTCTGGGCACCGCACCTTAGAAAGGATATATTGGCCTTGGAAGGAGTGCAGTGCAGATTCACCAGAATGTCACCAGGACGTCAAGGGTTAAATTATGAGGCGAGGTTACATAAACTAGGCTTGTATTCCCTGGAAAATAGATGTTTAAGGGGTGATTTGATTGAGATTTTTAGGATTTTGAAAGGAATTGATAGGGTAGATAGAGAGAAACTTTTTCCGCTGGTGGGGGAGTCTAGGATAAGGGGAGAGAATCTTATAAATCAGAGCCGGGCCATTCAGGAGGGAAGTTAAAAAGCACTTCTTCACGCTAAGGGTGGTAGAAGTGTGGAACTCTCTCCCACAAAAAGCAATAGATGCAAGCTGAATTAATCATTTTAAATTTGAGATTTAGATTTATGCTAGCCAAGGGTATTAAGAGACATTTGGCAAACCAGGGAGGTTTTCATCAGAGAGAGATAAGAGCAAATGAATTTCAATATACTGTCGATAAGTATGAGGTGGTGCATTTTGGCAAGAAGATTAAGAAGGAGACTTGCTGTTTGGATATTAAGGGGGGGATGTTGCCAGCGCTCAGGGGGCGGGTTTGGAGGCGGGACCGATGGCAAAATGGTAAAAAAATGGGAGCGGGTCCCGAGCCTGCTCGCAACCTGCCTCCAAACGATCTTCCCGGGAGGCGGGTCCCCGATTCGCGCAGGGACCCATCTCCTAGCGACGGGAAGGGGATTAGAGCCAGGTAGTTAACAGGTAGTTAAGAGGCTTTATCCCATTTTGTGCCTACTGCTGCAGGTTTCCCAATGTCGGGAAACTCCGCCAGGGTAAGTGAGGCGAGCTGTGGGTCTGTTGTACTGTAACTGTAGAAATTACAGCTGCAGAGTTCGTGTGAAGGCTGCAATGGGACACTGGTAAGTATGACAGGTGAGAGAATGTTGGGGATTTTTTTTTTACTGTGGTTTGATGCTTCTGCAGGTGACAAGCTGTGATGTGATTGTCCAGCCTCATCTCATTGGGAGACGTGACAGATAGCTTCTGCAATCTCACATGCAGCTGCAATCTGTTTCATCCTAAGGAGAGAGTCATTGGAGAGCCTGGGTACAAGGGCTCACCTTTGGACAGTGATTGTCAGTGTTTGACAGCACCTCAATGCTGTCAAACACTGACAATTCATCTGTCAAAAAATTATGGTGCCTGTCTCTTTAACAAAACTGGCAGGTGAAGCGTCATGCACTGACGTCATCTGACACTGGCTTTCCCTTAATTGGCCGGCAAGCCCACAGGGCGGGCTTAACAAGGCCAATCAAGGGAAAATAGCGTCTTGTTCGTCAGACGTCACTGGGAGCGGGATTGAAACCTGAAAACCAGCAGTCCCGCCTTGACCTCCGGATCTAAGGTAAAATCCAGCCCTAAGAGTCTAAATGAGGTACAGGAGCAAAGGGATCTGGGGCTACTGATACACAAATCACTAAAAGTAGCAACGCAGGTTAATAAGACCTTTGAAAAAGAAAACTTTTTACAATTTATATTAATGACTTGGATGAAGGGACGGAGTGTAATGTAGATAAATTTGCTGATGATACAAAGATAGGTGGGAATGCAAATTGTGTGGAGGACTTTTGTGAAGAGAAAAAGATTGGTGAAGTCAAGCGTAGGTCCCTTGCAGTCAGAATCAGGGGAATTTATAATGGGGAACAAAGAAATGGCAGGCCAATTAAATACATACTTTGGCTCTGTCTTCACAAAGGAGAACACAAATAACCTCCCAGAGATGTTGGGGAACATAGGGTCTAATGAGAGGGAGGAATTGAATGAAATCACTATTTGTAGGGAAATGGTGTTAGGGAAATTGACGGCATTAAAGGCCGATAAATCCCCAGGGCCTGATAATCTACATCCTAGGGTACTTAAGGAAGTGGCCCTAGAAATAGTAGATGCATTGCTGGTCATCATCCAAAATTCTATAGACTCTGGAACAGTTCCCATGGATTGGTGGGTAGCTAATGTTACCCCACTGTTCAAAAAAGGTGGTAAAGAAAAAACGGGGAATTATAGACCGGTAAGCCTGACATCGGTTGTGGGGAAAATGCCAGAGTCCATTATAAAAGATGTAATAGCAGAGCACTTGGAAAACAGTGACAGGATTGGACAAAGTCAACATGGATTTACAAAAGGTAAATCGTGCTTGACTAATCTACTGGAATTATTTGAGGATGTAACTGATAGAATAGATAAGGGAGAACCAGTGGATGTGGTGTATTTGGACTTTCAGAAGGCTTTCGATAAGGTCCCGCATAAGAGATTAGCGTGTAAAGTTAAGGCACATGGGATTGGGGGCAAGGTACTGACTTGGATAGAGAACTGGTTGGCAGACAGGAAGCAAAGAGTTGGAATAAATGGGTCTTTTTCCGAGTGGCAGGCAGTGACTAGTGGGGTTCCGCAGGGATCGGTCCTAGGACCCCAGCTATTCACTATATATATTAATGATCTAGACGAGGGAACTAGATGTAATATCTCCAAGTTTGCAGATGACACAAAGCTAGGTGGGTGTGTGTGCTGCGAGGAGGATGCCGAGAAACTCCAGTATGATTTGGACAGGTTGGGTGATTGGGCAGAAGCATGGCAGATGCAGTATAATGTGGATAAATGCAAGGCTATCCACTTTGGTGGCAAAAACAGAAAGGCAGATTATTATCTGAACGGCAATAGATTGGGAGAAGGGGAAGTGCAACGAGACCTGGGTGTCCTTGTGCACCAGTCGCTGAAGGTAAGCATGCAGGTACAGTAGGCGGTTAAGAAGGCAAATGGTATGTTGGCCTTCGTAGTGAGAGGGTTTGAGTACAGGAACAAGGATGTCTTGCTGCAGCTGTACAGGGCCTTGGTGAGACCACACCTTGAGTATTGTGTGCAGTTTTGGTCGCCTTATCTGAGGAAGGATGTTCTTGCCATGGAGGGTGTGCAGCGAAGATTCACCAGACTGATACCTGGGATGGCAGGAATGACGTATGAGGAGAGATTGGGTCGATTGGGCTTATACTCGCTGGAGTTTAGAAAAATGAGAGGAGATCTCATTGAAACTTATAAAATTCTAACAGGGCTAGACAGACTGGATGCAGAAAGGATGTTCCCGATGGTGGGGAGTCCAGAACAAGAGGTCACAGTCTAAAGATAAGGGGTAAGCCATTTAGGCAGTGATGAGGAGGAATTTCTTCACCCAGAGAGTGGTGAACCTGTGGAATTCTCTGCCACAGAAGGCAGTTGAGGCCAAGTCAGTAAATATATTCAAGAAGGAGTTAGATATATTTCTTAAGGCTAAAGGTATCAAGGGATATGGGGAGAAGGCAGGGACAGGGTACTGAGTTTGGATGATCAGCCATGATCTCATCGAATGTCGGAGCAGGCTCGAGGGGCCGAATGGCCTACTGCTGCTCCTATCTTTTATGTTTCTATGACACAAAGAATGCCCAAAGGGATATAGATAGGCTAAGTGAGTGGGCAAAAATCTGGCAGATGGAGTATAATGTGGGAAAATGCGAGGTTATCCACTTTGGTAGGAATAATAAAAAAGCAAATTATTTTTTAAAACGGGAGAGATTACAAAATGCTGAGGTACAGAGGGACCTGGGGGTCTTTTACATGAATCACAAAAAGTTAGCATGCAGGTACAGCAAGTAATTAGGAAGGCAAATGGAATGTTGGCCTTTATTGCAAAGGGAATGGAGTATAAAAGTAGGGAAGTCCTGCTACAACTGTACCTGGAGTACTGCGTACAGTTTTGGTCTCCTTATTTAAGGAAGGATATACTTGCATTGGGGGCAGTTCAGAGAAGGTTCACTAGGTTGATCCCAGAGATGAAGGGGGTGTCATATGAAGAAAGGTTGAGCAGGTTGGGCCTATACTCATTGGAGTTTAGAAGAATGAGAGGGGATCTTATTGAAACATATAAGATTCTGAAGGGGCTTGACAGGGTGGATGCAGAGAGGATGTTTCCCCTAGTGGGGGAATCTAGAACTAGGGGGCATTATTTCAGAATAAGGGGGCACCCATTTAAAACGGAAATGAGGAGGAATTTCTTCTCTCAGAGGGTCGTGAACCTTTGGAATTCTCTTCACCAGAGAGCTGTGGAGGCTGGGTCATTGAATATATTTAAGCTGGAGATAGACAGATTTTTGAATGGTAAGGGAGTCAAGGGTTATGGGGAGCGGGCAGGGAAGTGGAGTTGAGGCCAAGATCAGATCAGCCATGATCTTATTGAATGGCGGAGCAGGCTCGAGGGGCCAAATGACCTACTCCTGCTCCTACGTCCGAGGTGTGATAGTCAGGATGATTTAATTTAGTTGTCTGCAATTGTAAGGTACACATGCATTGTTCTCTATCTATATATGCTTTGTCGAGTCTGTATTTCTTTACTTCACCTGAGAAGGGTCGATCGATAGCTCCGAAAGCTTGTGATTTCAAATAAAACTGTTGGACTATAACCTGGTGTTGTGCGACCTCTCAATTTTGTCCACCCCAGTCCAACACCGGCATCTCCGCATCATGACCTCTATTTATGAAGCCCAGGAACGCGTAAGCTTTTTTAACTGGTTTCTCAACCTGCCCTGCCACCTTCAACGATTTGTGCACATATACCCCCAGGTCTCTCTGTTCATGCACCCCCTTTAGGATTGTACCCTTTAGTTTATACTTCCTCTCATTCTTTCTACCAAAATGTATCACTTCGCACTTTTCTGCGTTAAATTTCATCTGCCACGTGTCCGCTCATTTCACCAGCCTGTCTATGTCTTCTTGAAGTTTATCACTATCCTCCTCACTGTCAATTATACTTCCAAGTTTTGTGTCATCTGCAAATTTTGAAATTGTGCCCTGTACACCCACATCCAAGTCATTAATATATATCAAGAAAAGCAGTGGTCCTAGAACCGACTGTATACCTTCCTCCAGTCCGAAAAACAACCGTTCACCACCACTCTCTGTTTCCTGTCACTTAGCCAATTTTGTATCCATGCAGCCACTGTCCCTTTTATTCCATGGGCTTTAACTTTGCTGGCAAGCCTATTGTGTAGCACTTTGTCAACACCTAGTTTAGGCGAATACCGTATATGCATTTAAAGGGAAGCTAGATAAGCACATGAGGGAGAAAGGAATAGAAGGATATGCTGATAGGGTTAGATGAAGAGGGGTGGGAGGAGACTTGTGTGGAGCATAAAGGCCAGCATAGACAAAGACTTGAGCACAAAATCTAGGCTGACAGTACTGAGGGAGTGCAGCACTGTCGGAGGTGCCGTCTTTCAGATGAGACGTTAAACCAAAGCCAAGTCTGGTGGACATAAAAGATCCCACGACATTATTCGAAGAAGAGCAGGTAAGTTCTCCCCAGTATCCTGGCCAATACTTATCCCTCAAATCACATCACTAAAATAGATTATCTGGTCATTATCACACTGCTGATTGTGGGACCTTGCTGTGTGCAAATTGGTGGCAATGATTCCAACATTACAACAGTGACTACACTTCAAAAGTACTTCATTAGTTGGAAAGCGCTTTGGGACATCCTGAGGCCATGAAAGGTGCTATATAAATGAAAGTTCTTTCTTTTGTGCATGGATTTTTCACTATTTTGTCATTTTCATTAATGATCTATATTTAAAAAAATATTAGGAAACACACAGGGGTGGGGGAAGCACAGCTAATAAATCAGCACATTTTTAAACGTTTTATTAACAAGCAATAGAAACCAAAAATACAATTGCCTTCCCTTTTGTTCTTTCCTCCCCCCTTTCCCTGCCCCTGCACTTGCTTAAAACCTCTTACATCTCTAACTTTTTCCAGTTCTGACGAAAGGTCATCGACCTGAAACGTTAACTCTGTTTCTCTCTCCACAGATGCTGCCTGACCTGCTGAGTATTTCCAGCATTTTCTGTTTTTATTTAAAGTAAGAATATTTGATACAAGTCAACTAATCTTGCAGCCAAAAAGCAAATGAGCAAATTTGTAACAATATATGTGAACAAATTGCTGTAAATCAAATATACAAAATGAAAAATGATAGATTATCAAATTATTAAAAATAAGAACCAATACAATAATATTATTATAAGTGCAAGGGTAAGGGTTCAACATATACGGGCAGATTTTTCCCTTTCAGTGCTTGGGTGTAAAGACTCCCCTGGGTGAGCCATATAGAGGAAAGTCAGGGTGGGGAGGATTGCACGGCTCTTATGGCTTTCCATCCACTTAAATTAATGAGAAGAAGATCTGACAGGCTACTTTCTGGACGTGCGATCTTATCTGCCCATTTTTTTCTCCCAGGCTACCCTTTACACACAAACACTGTGAGAGGAAAATCCACCCTATTATCTATTGATCAGACCAACCTTCTAGTCTCTGAGGCTACAGATTAGCCATTCATTGGGAATTCCTTCCATATTCTCAACTCAAGGGAATCTCATCCACACAAAGGTCTTTACAGCTTAAAAATTGCTTACAGGGTCTCTTAAATTTTCAACCGCTTCACTAAGATGAGTGGTACAAACAAGATACAAGCTATCTATGGGGTACGGAACATAGGAACACGAGTAGACTCTTCAGCCCCTCGAGTCTGTTCCACCATTCAATGAGATCGTGGACAATCTGTATCTTACCTCCATCTACCCACCTTAGTTCTGTAACCCTTAATACCCTTGCTTAACAAAAGTTTTACAATCTCAGTTTTCAAATTTTGAAACTGACCTGGCTTTTTCGGGGGAAGAGTTCCAGATTTCCACTACCCTATGGAAGCTTTAGCACTCACAACCTTTAAATACTAAATTCATTTCATATCGCATTTGTTCTATTGAGAAACTCCCTGGTTATATATAAATGCTGTAATTACAGTTGCGAACGAGAATGATGTACAACAATATTAAGGAAGGAGCAATAAGTAATTTTGGGAAGGTGGCAAAAATCTTCAGGTTAGATGTTGACATTTGCTGCTTGTCTTGATGTTCATGAGGAGGACTTCCATCTCAAGATTGACAGTATCGCATGTATCGTGTAAAGCAAGGTGGCCAAGAATGCAAATACCTGAAACAGTGAGACACCAGAATGTTTGACAGGAAAATAATATCTCAATAGGCAAGCTTTACCCAGAATAAATTTGTACCATTTTAAAGAGAATTTCGATCTACATTCCATTCTGCACCTAGAAATATTCATGAAATATCTTCCAACTCAAGAAAGCACACAAGTGGTTCAGAGGTTTACCCAGTGGTAAGCTGAGTCTCACAGACCAGACTGATGCCACCTTTGATCCCCAATCTGTTCTCAGTTGGCTGATCTCACTTAGGGTGGCAGTCCAGGTGCTCCAAAGGGGAAAAAGGGAGGGCAGGATTGGACGCAGTAGTTATGTTCTCAACACCATCACCACTACCACTTTCTGACCTGGAGCTGTTAACATGGCACAGAGCAGGCAAGGGAAGAATAGAATTTCACCATCAATTATGGAGAAAGAAATTTGTATACACTTCTCTACTCGTCAAGGTGAACAGCATTCGTGCTGGGGAGGGGAAGATTTTTATGTTTTGGACATCCAGTGTCAGCATTAATCACTTCTGGGTAATTTATGGGACAGTAGGATGCAGAGCACAGCTCCCTCTACTCTACCCCAAGACGTGCCTGAGACCCAACCCAGATGAGCAGCTCTTTACGGCATTTCCCCTTTCCCATCCCGGACATCTCAGAGTGAGCCTGCATTGGCAAACAATATTGGCAATCCATCAAAAGCACTGAAAATAGTTCAGTCCAAAGACGAAGGTACCACCCGACTTTGCACTGGGGTGTACAGACCAGAGGGTAACGGGTCTGACCCCTGGTCTGTGCTGAGTTAGCTGATTTCAGCTGTGGCGCCAGTTGAGATGCTACAATTGGCCTCAGCACCGGTGGTCTCGGGAGACGGAGGAAAAGAAACAAATCAGCTGGTTTCCTGGTCCCGATCATAATCCGGAGACTCCAGCTGGGTATATGGAGGCCGAACGCCCAAACTCACACATGAAGAACAGCACCAGGCGCCTATGGAGCATTCCTCTATCCGTTATTGACTGGAAGTGCTAACCTTAATCAAATAAACTGATTAATGCCTACATTAAAACTGGTGGAGAGAGGAATGGGATTGCAACAGGTTGAATGTGCATCTACTAATACCATCAACTGGCTTTGTCACTTAAATTTGAGTTTTTTAAAAGTTGTTGGTTAATGTTCTGCTGTTTGAAACCACTGATTCTTTACTCAAAACGATTGGATTTATTTTGTCCATTTGTTAAACATTGTACTGATTCTGCATACAGCATAGGTTCTGCACAAGTGAGAGATAGAATTTCAACAAGGGTGGATGTGGAGAGGATGTTTCCTCTTGTGGGAGAATCTAGAACTAGGGGTCACTGTTTAAAAATAAGGGGTCGCCCATTTAAGACAGAGATGAGGAGACATTTTTTCTCAGAGGGTCGTGAGTCTTTGGAACTCTCTTCCTCAGAGGGCGGTGGAAGCAGAGTCTTTGAATATTTTTAAGGCAGAGGTAGATAGATTCTTGATAAGCAAGGGGGTGAAAAGTTATCGGGGGTAGGCGGGAATGTGGAGTAATCAGATCAGACATGATCTTATTGAATGGCGGAGCAGGCTCGAAGGGCCGAGTGGCCTACTCCTGCTCCTAATTCGTATGTTCGTATGTAACAAATGCAGGGTGACTTACTGAGGCAGCGATGTTATTCTGTAGAATTTGTCAGGCAACCCGATCAAAATTAATCTTGTGTCGCTAGCTTCCAAAACTGCAACACTTAAATAAAACACAGCTGCAATGAAGTGGTAGAAAACATCCTGGAAGAGAAGAGGAAGCACAGAATGAGAAACCAATTCACACAATCATTTTACAGTCGGCTGCCCCAAAGGTTCTGTTGGTAAATGCACTGCCCTCTGAGAAAAGCCAAAGAGGTCCCAGTAGGGACACTGCAATGGTTGCCCTTGAGCTAGGCACGTGAATAGAAACAATGCTTCGTGCTCCGGGAGCTTCCCGCTGCTCGGAAGTGCATGTGTGAGGACAGGTCAGTCACAGATCCCGCTGACCCTCGTTGACCAGCTCCACACGTGAATAATGGCGATTTGGCTGAGGTACCAGAGGGCAGCAAGTACCCACAGGACTGCACCCCAGCAAGAGTCAGCACCTTCAGGAGAGGAGAGGAGAAAACTAAAGAGTCCAAAATAATATCACCGACATGAAACCGTTTACAAAATACAACAGTGGGACGAGTAACTTGTTTCAGTGCTGTTTATATTATGACAGATTTAAGATTTCATAACCATAATCTCTTATATTCATTTTTTTTCAATAATTCTCTTACCCTCCCACTTTCTCTTTCAAGAGTTTGTATATAAAATAACTAGACAAAATCTGGGCCCTTATCTAGGGCTGAGTTGGATGGAAGGTGTGGGTTTCTATGCAGCCCTTTCTGTCACTATCGACCAATGATAATCAGAATTTAACAGCACAGAAGGAGGCCATTCGGCCCATTGTGCCTGCATTGTCTCTCTGTCATAGAGTATTAGGGGGAAAAGATTGGGTAGCTTTGCGCCTCCCGTTAGCGCCCCCAGGGGTCACTAACAGGACGCAAACCCCGAGCACCCCCGGCGGGCGCCGCTAACGCCTCCCACCAAATTCAGTGGGAAGTTAGCGGCGGCGAGAGCCAGTAGCGCCCCGTGGCGTTGCGCCTCTGATGATGACGTCATCGCCGTGCACAGCGCCCCGCTCGAGCCTCGGCCACAACCATGGGTCGCGCCCCCTGACCTATCACCGGACGATATGTCCGACAGGGTCAGGGTGGCGTTTTTGCAGCCGCGGCGGCGCTACTGATAGGGCAGGTGTCGGGCAGCCATTTTTTTCTGGCCAACTGCCAGCACCTGCCCCCTTCCCCTTTTTTCTTTGGGGTGCCGGCTGCGATCGTTCAGCCCGGAGTTCCTCTTGAGTGCCAGGCTGTTGTCCCGGCACCCCGCTCCCCGGTGGTCCAGCAGGACCTTTAATCAGGGGAGGGAGGCCTGCAATGATGCGGCTCTACGTGCCGACGCACGTGGCACTGTTGCACGTAGCACCGCGTTATTCACTGGTAATGCCCCAAGAAGGAGGGGGAACGCTTCCAGTTGCTCCCCGCCTCCTGCTTGGGGGGCTACCACTGAATTTACGGCGCAGGGGTGCTAACTTTTTTGGGGCGCTAAAATCAGCACCCCGGCAACATCAACGCCCCAAAGGGGGCGCCACCGAATTTCTCCCCCATAGAGTCATTATGGCACAGAAGGAGGCCATTCGGCCCATCGAGTCTCTGTAGCGCAATCCAGTCAGTCCCATTCTGATAGAAAGAGCGATCCAATCAGTTGCACTTCCTTACTCTTTCCTCTTAAATTTATCTTTTTTGAATATTTATCCACTTCCCTTTTAAAAGCTGTTCCAGATTCTGTTTCTGGCTGGGCATTCCATGTCCTAACAACCGTCTGCATATGAATATATAATAAAAATTCTCCTAACCTCTCCCTTCATTCTTAAATGTTATACGTTCTAGTTATCAAATCAGTAACTAATGGAAATAGCTTTTCCCGATTTATTTTATCAAAAAAGCTCATAATAACAGCAATAATAATGATATAAGTCACCCCAGCAACATGTTCCTTAGCAGTTTCTATCCTGTAATGGAAGTAAAATTATTTTGTAATTTCATGTACTCTTGAAGTGCTGCTCACTGGAATACAAGCGATGACATCAGCTCTATCTAAATGAAATCACAAATAAAACCCCTGTAAATTATACACCACTGTACTCATCTGAACCTGCGCTTTGAAACCCATATTTATTAGCCACACATTTATATATATATATATTTTTAAAGATTTTTTGATGATTACTCACGGCACAATTTGGCATACTGGAATCACAGGAGAAAATGCAATCTCTGTGATTCTCCCTACAGCCACTACCTGGGCTGCCAACACCCATAGAGCTGAACCCCAGCATTGGCAGCATTTGTGAATTTGTTAATGATTGGTTGGAGAGCAATTTCAACTCATCTCACCCAGCGGGAACAGGGCGGGGAGAGGCCTTTGAAATTCAGCGTTCGGTCTTACCACTCCGTTCTCGCTGGAATCCTACTGGCCCCCTTTTTCCATTTCCTGTTATGACTAAATGTGTTCTAAGGATATGGGGGAGAGATTTGAGGAATTTGTGAGTATTCTACCCTGCTGGAGTGCGATATCAAATAAAATAATGCCTTTCAGTTTGTTAACTCGAGCTTTAAGCTGCACACATCATAATTAGGGAAATCACTGGAAGGTTGTAGAACAGAAAATATATTCCTGAAGTTAGAATATTGCAGCAGATTTGGGAACTGTTCTGTTGTGTAATACGGTGCTCAAAGAAGGCCATACCACTGCAGTCCATGCGGATGAACTCTTCTGAACGCCAGCCATGTACAGTATGAGCAGCAGTGTAGTTATAACAAAGCAGAAGACTGAAACAAACATCACCCAGCCTTGATCAGCTGGAAATGCAACGAGAGAAGAAGCCACAAGGATCCAAACTAGGCCACCAAAAACCTAGAAAGAAAAATACAAAAAAAAAACAAAGTTAGATATAAAACCGCTACACGGTCTGGCCCACACGTTATTCAAATCCCACACTATGTGGTTGACTCTTGATTGCCTTTGACGATGCCTAGCAAGCCACGTTCAGACGCTGTGTGAAGATCAGTAATATTAAAACCATCATGGAGCACCATCCATCACCACAAGGACTGCAGCAGTTCAAGGATCACCTTGTCCAGAACAGTGGAACCAGAGGACACAGCCTGCGCTTGATAGGGGGTAAGTTCAAAACGAATCAGCGGAAACAATATTTTAGTGAGCGAGTGGTAAATCTCTGGAATAGACTCCCTCGGGACCCGGTGGAAATAGTTAGTATTGATTCAGTTAAAAGCAAATTAGATTGATTTCATTCAGAAAGTAACATTTTGGGATACAGTATATGAGGAATTTGAGACATGACATGTGGTAAGTGCAGCATGCTTCGGAGGAAGAGGAGACTTTGGGCCTATGGTTCCCAAAGCTCTCCACCACTGGGAGTTTCCTCGCCTCATGTCTGGGTCTGTTGTAGACTAATTGATAGAGATTGATTGCTGTGATTAGTCAACAACTCCATTATCATTGTAGCCTGCGACCATCAGGATGGCTTGGGAGGGGAAAGTTCCCAGGATCCACATTCCTGATCACTATCTATATAGACCAATACTGGAACTGTACAAAAGCAAAATACTGCGGATGCTGGAAATCTGAAAAAAACCCAGAAAATGCTGGAAATACTCAGCAGGTCAGGCAGCATCTGTGGAGAGAGAAACAGAGTTAACGTTTCAGGTCGATGACCCTTCGTCAGAACTGGAAAAAGCTGGAGATGGAACAGGTTTTTAAGCAAGGGTGGGGGCTGGGAAATGGGGGAGGGGAGGAAAGAACAAAAGGGAAGGTCTGTGATAGGATGGAAGGCAGGAGAGATTAAGAGACATTAAGGGAGATTAAGAGATGGTGCAAGGCAAAAGGAGATGGTAATGGGACAAGTTAAGAAACAAAGAATGGCTCTAGATAAAGTGTAAATAGCACTGGCAGAATGAAAGACAGCTGCCATGTGGGAGAGTGAAAAAAACTGTACATGTGTGTGGATGTCGTCTGAGGATTGTGCTTGGCCAGGACGTCTCCCAAGTTGAATGGCCAACCAACATTTACAGTTCGAGCTCCCATCTGAATAATTGAGTGAGGGAATGAGAAGGTGACTGCATTTTGCGGAACTGTGTCCCAGCAAGGAGTCAATGCCTTGGAAGGAACCCCCACCAGCATTATTTAAAGGGATCATCAACTATTTTCAGGTTCGTTTCTGATTGATTTCTACTGGATGTTGCTCCAATTGACCAAGTGTTTGGTGTTTTCTAAAGTTCTTTAAAGTTGCTAAAGTCTACAGGGAGTGGTGTGGCAGGTGCTGAAGGACTTTGTCCTGACTTAAGAACATAAGAACATAAGAATTAGGAGCAGGAGTAGGCCATACGGCCCCTCGAGCCTGCTCTGCCATTCAATAAGATCATGGCTGATCATTGACCTCAACTCCACGTTCCCGCCCGATCTCCATATCCCATGATTCACCTGGAGTCTAAAAAATCTAACTATCTCAGCCTTGAATATACTCGAAGACTCAGCATTGACAGCCCTCTGGGGCAGAGAATTCCAAAGATTCACAACCCTCTGAGTGAAGAAATTCCTCCTCATCTCAGTCTTAAATGGCCTACCCCTTATCCTGAGACTATGCCCCCTAGTTCCAGACACTCCAGCCACAGGAAACAACTACTTAGCATCTACCCTGTCAATCCCCTTCAGAATCTTGTATGTTTCAATGAGATCACCTCTCATTCTTCTAAACTCCAGAGAGTATAGGCCCATTCTACACAATCTCTCATCATAGGACAGCCCTCTCATCCCAGGAATCAATCTAGTGAACCTTCGTTGCACCGCCTCCAAGGCAAATATATCCTTCCTTAGATATGGAGACCAAAACTGTGCACAGTACTCCAGGTGTGGTCTCACCAAGGCCCTGTACAATTGTAGCAAGACTTCCTTACTCTTATACTCCAACCCCCTTGCAATAAAGGCCAACATGCCATTTGCCTTCCTTATTGCTTGCTGTACCTGCATGCTAGCTTCCTGTGTTTCTTGCACGAGGACACCCAAATCTCTCTGAACAACAACATTTAAAAGTTTCTCACCATTTAAAAATGTCTGTTTTTCTATTCTTCCTACCAAAGTGAATAACCTCACATTTCCCTACATTATACTCCTACTGCCACCTTACTGCCCACTCACTTAGTCTATCTATATCTCTTTGCAGACTCTTTGGGCTGGATTTTACCTGCCGAGACGAGCTGGGGGCGGGACTGCTGCCTTCCGGGTTCTAATCTCGCCCCAGCGACGTCCGACGCACAGACGCTATTTTCCCCGATTGGCCTTGTTAAGCCCACCCTGCGGGCTTGCTGGCCAATTAAGGGAAAGCCGGTGTCAGATGACGTCAGTTGATGACGCTTCATCTGCTGGTTTTCTTAAAGGGACATGAACCATTTATTTTTGACAGATGATTTGACAGTTTTTGACAGCATTGAGGTGCTGTCAAACACTGACAATCACTGTACAAAGGTGAGCCGTTGAACTCAGGCTCTCCAATCACTCTCTCCTTAGGATAAAACAGATGGCAGCTGCAGGTGAGGGTACAGAAGCGATCTGTCACTTCTCCCAATGAGGTGAGGCCACACAAACACTTCAAAGCTTATCACCTACAAAAAAATCTAAACACATTAAAAATGACTTTAACAACATTTCCTTACCTCTGATACTCACCAGTGTCCCATTGCATCCTTCACACTACTTCTGCAGCTGTCATCGATACAGAAACATTACAATAGACTCACAGCCGCCTCACTTACCCTGGCGGGGTTCCCCGACGTCGGGAAGCCCACAGCAGAAGTCTAAAAATTGGAAAAAACCTCTTAACTGCCAGTTAAGTGGCTATAATCATCTTCCCGCCGCTAGGAGTCATGTCCTTGCGCAAATCGGGGACCTGACTCCCGGGAAGATTGGTTGGAGGTGGGTTGGAGGCGGGTTCGGGACCCGCTCTCATTCTTCTTGATTTTCCCAGCGGTCCCGCCTCCAAACCCGCCTCCTCAGGGCTGGTAAAATCCAGCCCTTTGTGTTCTCCTCACAGCTTACTGTTCCACCTAGCTTTGTATTGTCAGCAAACTTGGATACATTACACTCGGTCCCTTCATCTAGGTCATTAATATAGATTGTAAATAACTGAGGCCCCAGCACTGATCATTGCGGCACCCCACTAGTTACAGCCTGCCAACCTGAAAAAGACCCGTTTATCCCTACTCTCTGTTTTCTGTCCGTTAACCAATCCTCTATCCATGCAACTATATTACCCCCAACCCCATGAGCCCTTATCTTGTGTAATAACCTTTTATGTGGTACCTTATCGAATGCCTTTTGGAAATCGAAATACACTACATCCACTGATTCCCTTTTATCTACCCGGCGAGTTACATCCTCAAAAAACTACAATAAATTGGTCAAACATGATTTCCCTTTCATAAAACCATATTGACTCTGCCTAATCATGTTATGATTTTCTAAGTGCCCTGATACCACTTCTTTTACAAAGGATTCCAGCATTTTCCCGATGACTGATGTCAGGCTAACTGGCCTGTAGTTCTCTGTTTTCTCTCGCCCTCTTTTCTTGAATAGCATTGTTACATTTGCGATCTTCCAATCCGCTGGGACCGTTCTAAAATCTCGGGAATTTTGGAAGATCAAAACTAATGCATCCACTATCTCTTCAGCCACCTCTTTTAGAACTCTAGGATGTAGGCCATCAGGTCCAGGGGATTTATCAGCTTTTAGTTACATTAGTTTCTCTAGTACTTTTTCTCTACTTATATTAATTACATTAAGTTCCTCACCCTCATTCGACCCTTGGTTCCCGACCATTTTTGGTATGCTTTTTGTGTCTTCTACTGTGAAGACAGATCCAAAATATTTGTTTAACATTTCTGCCATTTCCTTATTCCCCATAATAATTTCTCCTGTCTCAGCCTCTAAAGGGCCAACGTTTACTTTTGCTACTCTCTTCCTTTTTAAATACTTGCAGAAGCTCTTACAATCTGTTTTTATATTTCTTGCTAGTTTTATCGCATATTCTACTTTTTCCCTTTTTATCAATTTTTTGGTCATCCTATGATGGTTTCTGAAACTCTCCCAATCCTCAGGGTTACTACTATTCTTTGCAACATTATAAGCTTCTACTTTCAATCTGATGCTGTCCTTAACTTCCTTAGTTAGCCACAGATGGATCATTTTTCCCATGGAGTAGGCCATTTGGCCCTTCAAGCCTGCTCCGCCATTCAATAAGATCAAGGCTGATCTTCTACCTCATCTCCACTTTGCTGAACTATCCCCATATCCCTTGATTCCCTTAATATTCAAAAATCTATCGATCTCTGTCTTGAATACACTCAATGACTGAGCCTCCACAGCCCTCTGGGGTAGAGAATTCCAAAGATTCACCACCCTCTGAGTGAAGAAATTTCTCCTCATCTCAGTCCTAAATGGCCGACACCATACTCTGAGACTGTGACCCCTGGTTCTAGACTCCCCAGCCAGGGGAAACATCCTCCCAGCGTCTACCCTGTCAAGCCTTGTAAGAATTTTGCATATTTCAATGAGATCACCTCTCATTCTTCTAAACTGCAGTAAGAGATCAGAGACCAACAGCCGGTGCTGAATGTATCAAAAAGCAAAAGCCTCATACAAAAGGATGATGGGAGGAAGGTATACAGTGGTGTTCCCCAGGGGTCAGACTGGAGGAAGGGGCACAGTGGTGTTCCCCAGGGGTCAGACTGGAGGAAGGGGCACAGTGGTGTTCCCCAGGGGTCGGTACTAGAACCACTGCATGTCTCGATATATATTAATGACTTGGACATGGGTGTACAGGGCACAATTTCAAAATTTGCAGGTGACACCAAACTTGAAAGTATAGTGAACACTGAGGAGGATAGTGATAGACTTCAAGAGGACATAGACAGGCTGGTGGAATGAGCAGACACGTGGCAGATGAAATTTAACGCAGAAAAGTGTGAAGTGATAAATTTTGGTAGAAAGTATGAGGAGAGGAAATATAAACTAAAGGGTACAATTGTAAAGGGGGTGCATGAACAGAGACACCTAGGGGTATAAGTACACAAATCATTGAAGGTGGCAGAGCAGGTTGAGAAAGCAGTTAAAAAAGCATACGGGATCCTGGGCTTCATGAATAGAGGTATAGAGTACAAAAGCGTGAAAATTATGATGAACTTGTAAAAAGCATTGGTTTGGTCTCAACTGGAGTATTGTGCCCAATTCTGGGCACCGCACTTTAGGAAGGATGTGAAGGCCTTAGAGAGGATGCAGAAAAGATTTACGAGAATGTTTCCAGGGATGAGGGACTTCAGTTACGTGGATAGACTGGAGAAGCTGGGGTTATTCTCCTTTGAGCAGAGAAGGTTGAGAGGAGATTTGATAGAGGTGTTCAAAATCATGAGGGGTCTAGACAGAGTAGAGAGAAACTGTTCCCATTGGCGGAAGGGTCGCGAACCAGAGGACACAGATTTAAGGTGATTGGCAAAAGAACCAAAGGCGACGTAAGAAAAAACTTTTTTACGCAGCAAGTGGTTAGGATCCGGAATGCACTGCCTGAAAGGGTGGTGGAGGCAGATTCAATCACGGCTTTCAAAAGGGAATTAGATAAGTACCTGAAGGAAAGAAATTTGCAGGGCTACGGAGAAAGGGCGGGGGAGTGGGACTAGCTGAAGTGCTCTTGCAGAGAGCTGGCACGGGCTCAACGGGCCGAATGGCCACCTTCCGAGCTGTAACCATTCTATGATTCGATATGACTCTTCCCACAGAAACAAGGAAACCTGGTAACAGCTTCATACTTAAACATTGACTAGTTAGAGCAGCTGTAACCCTTCCCGTATGTTCTTCTCCTTTTAGTTCTCCGGTGCTGCATTTCATTTGCCCTGCAGGCGAGCATGTGACCTGCTCTCAACCTCCTGCCAATCCTGCTGATTTGCAACTGGGACCTCCTGCTGAAAAATTCCTATAGTGACATGGAATTGTTTTTAGCAGTCGGGGCCAAAGCATTAAACAACCGGCAGATTGGCTCAAGTACCCTTTGCAGTCTATTGCATTCTTTTAGCAAGTAGGAAAAACTTAAAAATACCTCAATTGTTTTATTCCCAGCGGAATAATAATATTGCCACTTGCTTATCTAAATCAATCAGTGTTTTACAAATGACTCATTTGCGATACACCTGTAAGCTGTTGCTGCAAACACTAACACCAGGAAAACAGTGTTTCTCTCACAGACGTGGCTCAACATACCTAGATTAGTTGAGAGTACAGGAATTACTTGTAAGCATTGATCTTCAATCATTAATGTTCAGATTTATTTATTTAATTCAGAATAAGTTGCCTTTCAATTTTAAGCCAACCTCACTTCAGAGCATTTTTTTTCCTTTTCTATCTGTTCATTCTTCTCTCTTATTTTCCTCTCCTCTCTCTATTTCCCTTTGCATGTGTGTGTCTCTCTATAATCATCTTGTCTCATTCTTCTCCGACTGTCTTTCTCCCTTTAACTCCGTTTCTCTCCTTTTTCTCCCTCTGTCTATATCTATATGTCTTTCTCCCTCTCTTACTCCCTCCTCTTCACCTTTTTTTCCTGTGTTTCTCTCTCTCCCTTCTCTCTTTTTCCCTGGCTCTCACTTTCCTCTCTTTGCCTTCTCCTCTTTCTCTCCGTCGCTGCCCGTCTCCCTTTGCGCTCGATGTCTCTGCTCTGTGTGCTTTTATTCTCCCTGTCTCTTTTCTCCCATTCTCTCTGCCTGCTCTGTTCTTGTCTCTCTCTTTTTCTGTTTCCTTCACCTCTCCTTTCTTTTCTCTCGATGCCTCTCCTTTTGCTCTCTCTTTGACTGGTATTCTCTGCTTCACAAGCCCCAGTTTCCCATTACATGCTCTCTATCTACCTACAGGAATATCAAGGATCCTGGAAAAGACACACTGCAATCCAAAGTATAAATACAGCAATACATTTTTTACAACAACTTAATAAAATAGTGCGATGTTACTTACAAATTCCCCGAACATCAGGAGCTCTGGAAATGATGTACACACTTTCATTCCAGACGGAATGGGACTGGTTGAAGCATCTGGAGCTGACATGATGTTCTCTGCAGGGCACAAGAAGTTGCAACAAAGATTGCCTGGCTGGTACAAGCACAATCACAGTTAAGTGACACTCTGAACTGGTAGTCTAGTGTGTAACAGGATTATACTAGGAGTCGGTTGAAGGTGTGTCACACAGAATTAATCATTCCTCCCCAAACTTTTCATCATTGCACCAGCACCGCCTCTCAAGTGAGGCTGCAGACGAGGAGGAGGGCAAGGGGTGTGATTATACTAAATGTTTCTGAGGTGAGTATTGGCTCACCTGATTTTTCTTTTACTTCTCTCTATGGCTCAGTGAAAGATTTCTTCATTCTGTTATTCAGCTGCGAAAGATAAAAGCTGTTGAATTGAATGAACTTTAATCTTATTGAAACTTGTGGACCGTGTGTTTGTTTTGCAAGGCATCTTTCGAGTAACACAAATATAACCGCATAAAGACAACTCCATTAAATCAAAAAGTGATTCAAAGCGTCATCGATCCCTTTCCATCTCTCTGTAAGCGCGGTGATGCATGTTAGCAACCGGTGGCTACTGTTGCTAGTAACCCATTCCTCTCTCTGGAGCACTCGAAGACCCACTCAAACCTCTACAGCACATGTCGCAAAGCCGTTTAAATCACCCTTTCTATGGCACGCAGCCCCCCACCCCCCACCTCAATGCTCACTTTGGGGCAAGTTTCATTTGTGATGTGTCAGTTGGCCTGGGCACCTTGCAGTTCCCTCCAGGCACTGTATTTGGAGACTCTGCTCAGAAGCTCAAAGTGTCGTCTTTGTATCGACGACTAATTATTCAGGGTTTCTCTGAGGGGCAATTCCCAGCATGCTTTCACATTCATGTAACTGAATTACATGAAGGCGCACGGAGCGAGTGACCTGACACGGTGCAGCATGAAGACTGAGGCCAATTCCCCTCCCCCACCCAGTGAAACATAACAGTTATGGACACTAAGAAAATAGTTGATCTCGATTTTTCAATACCTGGTTCATTGAGGTCAAATGTATGTAAATTATTAATGAGATTGAGTACCATGTTCAGATGAGGGATTTTGCAGAGGAAGAATGCCATTCAATTGCCAAGATTTTATCATTTAGCAACAACACTAACTTTCATTTATATAGCACCTTTAACGTAGTAAAACTTCCCACGGCACTTCAAAGAAGCATCATTAGGCAAAATTTGACACCGAGCCACATAAAGAGATATATGGTCAGGTGACTAAAAGCTTGGTCAAAGAGGTAGGTTTTAAGGAGCAACATAAAGGCGGAGAGAGAGGTGGAGACGTTTAGGGAAGGAATTCCAGAGCTTAGGGCCTAGGCAGCTGAAGGCACGGCCGCCAATTATTGAGCAAATGAAATCAGAGATTTGCAAGAGGCCAGAATCGGAGGAGCGCAGAGATCTTGGAGGGTCGTAGGGCTGAAGGAGGTTACAGAGATAGGGAGGGGCGAGGCCATGGAGGGATTTGAAAGCAAAGATGAGTAGTTTAAAATCCAGGCCTGTCCAGACTGTGAGCCAGTGTAGGTCAGCGAGCACAGGGGTGATGGGTGAACGGGACTTGGTGCGAGTTAGGACACGGGCAGCAGAGTTTTGGACGAGCTCAAGTTCATGGAGGGTGGTAGGTGAGAAGCCAGTTAGGAGAGCGTTGGAATAGTTGAGTGTGGAGGTAACAAAGGCATAGATAAGTATTTCAGCAAGGTTAATGTTAAATTCTTATTTTTAATGGGGCAGCATTATATATGAGTATAAATGGGTCTAAGGTAGATGCTAATCCCTCAACCAACATATCAGATTATCTGGTCATTATCACCTAGCAGTTTCTGGGATCCTGCTGTGCTGTGAAGTGCTTTGGAACATCATGAAAGGTGCTATATGAATGCAAATCTTTCTTTATTCTGGGTTGTTTATGGGCCAGGGGAGTGGTTTGGTCATTCCAGCATTCAGGGGTTAAAATTCATTCTGCTGATACTCTTAGCAAAAAATGTCACGTGAGCATGGCTCATTAAACAAGGATCCTAGCAACAAAACAGATCCCCTCCCCAAACATCATAAAAAAATTCATGAAACTATGCAAAATATCAATGTGATCTCCAAGCGCCAAAGGGGTGGGACAGATTTTGGAGAAAGAGTTAAGCAAGAACAACATTGCAGTGGCCAAGCCAGTTATAAGGGGAGAATTGAGTCACTGCCATCATTTAGAGTTTTCAAATCAAAATTCATTCAGGTGGATGATTACACTTAGTAGAACACCCAGATTCTGAAGCACTGATGCCATGACCAATGGCTGCGTCACTATACAAGAACACGTGACAGAATATACCTATAGAAACAATAGAGCATTCACAGCAATACAACACATTGAATCGGTGAGAATGCTGCCTGCAGATGATGCTTATGATGGCTGCAATAAAAAAAACCACCAATACTGGAACTCTAAAATAAAAACAGAAAGTGCTGGAAATGTATCTGAAAAGACAAGGTTAATGTTTGAAGGAATGGAAGGTCATCTCTCTCTTTTTCAGCCCTGATGTGCATTTCCAGCTTGTTCTGGTTTTTTTCTGACTAATATATCTCCTGTGGCGATGCTCATGGGCAATTGGGGGCCGGGAGTGTGTGTTTTTTGACACTTATCACTACCCCACACTGAGATACCAAACAGATAATTTACCCACTGCTGTTACCACTCAAATCCCAGGCCTAAGATTCACACCTTCTGCTGCTGCAAACATATTGAGTGGAAAATTGGGTGGCGCTAACGTCGCCAGTTTAGCAGCCCGAAAAAGTTAGCGCCCCCTCCGCCGGAAATTCAGTAGTAGCGCCCCAAGCAGGAGGTGGGACGCTACTGGAAGCGCATTAACCCTAACCCCCGGGGGCGCTAACGAGAGGCGCAAATCAACCCAATTTTTCCCCCATTAATTAATGTTGTATGGGTATGATGTATTAGTCATTACAGAGTATTGGATTGGATTGGAATGGAATAGATTGGAATCTGACTATTGGATTGGAATGGAATAGATTGGAATCTGACTATTGGATTGGAATGGAATAGATTGGAATCTGACTATTGGATTGGAATGGAATTATTACAGAGACTTGGCTACAACTTGAGCATGATGGGGAGCTAAATATTACAAGTTATAGGATCTTTAGGAGGGACAGGGAAATTGGGAGAGGGAGTAACAATATTACTGAAAGACACAATTACAGACGTAGGGGGGATTTCAGTCAGAGTCATCGGGCAGTGGAAACACTATGGGTGGAGGTAAGGGATGAGAAGGTGATCAGCCAGAGGTCATGGTCCATATCGGTATCAACAACACAGGTAGAAAGAGAGATGAGGTCCTGCAGGCAGATTTTAGGGAGCTAGGAAAGAGATTAAAAAACAGGACCTCAAAGGTAGTAATCTCCGGATTACTCCCGGTGCCACGTGCTAGTGAGTATAGAAATAGGAGGATAGAGCAGATGAATTTGTGGCTGGAGAGATGGTGCAGGAGGGAGGGCTTTAGATTCCCGGGAAATTGGGACCGGTCCTGAGGGAGGTGGGACCTGTACAGACCGGACGGGTTGCACCTCAACAGAGCCGGGACCAATGTCCTCGTGGTGGGGTTTGCTAGTACTGTTGGGGAGGGTTTAAACTAATTTTGCAGGGTGTAAGACGTGCAGAATTACCCCTCGCCCCGTCCAACAGGTTATAGAGTTCGGACTTGAGACTTATGAGAAATTACAGCAGACACACGGGTTCTGTCTTTAACCTTTTATTGTTCCTAAGACAGATTCAAAACCCCAACCACTATTCGAGCAGTTCACCAATAATATTACAGGAAATCATACATACAACCACCCGCCGCCGATGATCGGTCCAGCGTTGATTGTAGGTCCTCGTAAGCGAAAAGACTGGCCAGGCCCCTCTTTCCTCTGACTGCAGCTTGATCCTCCTAGGCGAGATGACTGGCCAAACCACCTTCTTCTGACTGCAGTGCTGATATTCTTTAGCCACCGTGTTTTATACAGCTTTCCTTGCCTTTTGTATTAAATCATTCATTCAGAGATAGTGAAATGTTCCTTTAATGTTGGTCTGAGCTGTTTTGAGCTGTCAAACGTTTACAATCACACATCCTGTGTGGCTATTATTCAGTTTGTCCTTATCACAGCCCAAAATTGTTCATTCACTCCTAAAGTTTACAAAGGTGGCAGAAAACCCTCTTGGTTCGGTTCATGAGTTACATCGTATTCTGCAATTCAAAACTTCAAAGGTTTGACTTCTCACCTCAGAAAGGTTACCAGAGACACCATGTCTACAATACTCAGGGGGTTTGTTTATCTCTGTTGACTATCACTACCCCCTGCAGTCACAACCATGTTTCCTGCCTTATCAGTGAAAGACTGCTTGTTACATTTACCAACTTTATTTCACTTTGAAAAACCTTTTTGCCTGAAAAAGCATTTCAAGAAATATTAAAATTAAGGGTCTGTATATACTTTCTACAAGGGGGATGGGCACCAGGATGTAGCATTAGAAGGGAGAAACAAGGTGCACAAAGGATTGGGAGAGACAGATAGCACTAGAGTAAGAAATAGTAAGTTATTAGGTGGGGTCAGACTAAGAGAGACTAAGAGAGGTTTACAGTGCATGTGTATGAATGTACGAAGCATGGTAAATAAGGTTGGTGAGCTGCAAATACACACATGGGAATATGATGTTGTGGCGATAACGGAGAGCTGGCTCAAAAAAGGGCAGGATTGGCTACTAAATATTCCTGGATATAAGGTGTTCAGGAAAGATAGGGAAGGAAATAAAGGAGGTGGGGTGGCAGCATTGGTTAAGGAGACTATTACAGTGCTGGAGAGAGAGGATGTCCTGGAGGGGTCAAGGACAGAATTACATAGGATTACACAGGATATACGGCACAGAAACAGGCCATTCGGCCCAACCAGTCCATGTCGGTGTTTATGCTCCACTCGAGCCTCCTCCCATCTTTCCTCATCTAGATCTATCAGCATAACCCTTAATTCCCTTCTCCCACATATGTTTGTCCAGCCTCCCCTTAAATGCATCTACACTATTCGCTTCAACCACTCCCTGTGGTAGCGAGTTCCACATTCTCACCACTCTCTGGGTAAAGAAGTTTCTTCTGCATTCACTATTGAATTTCTTGGTGACTATCTTATATTGATGGCCTCTAGTTATGCGCTACTCCACAAGTGGAAACATTCTCTCTATATCCACTCTATCAAAACCTTTCTTAATTTTAAAGATCTCTATTAGGTCACCCCTCAGCCTTTTTTTTTCAAGAGAAAAGAGACCCAGCCTGCTCATCCTTTCCTGATATGTATACCCTCGCATTTTTGGTATCATCCTTGTAAATCTTCTCTGCACCCTTTCCAGTGCCTCTATATCCTTTTTATAATATGGCGACCAGAACTGCACGCAGTACTCTAAGTGTGGTCTAACCAAGGTTCGATACAGGTTTAGCATTACTTCCCTACTTTTCAATTCTATTCCTCTAGAAATAAATCCTAGTGCTTGGTTTGCTTTTTTTATGGCCTTGCTAACCTGTGTCATAACTTTTAGTGATTTGTGTATTTGTACTCCGAGATCCGATTGTTCCTCTACCCCACCTAGACTCGCACCCTCCAAGTAATAAGTGACCTCCCTATTCTTCCTATCAAAATGTAATAACTCACATTTATCTGTGTTGCACTTCATTTGCCAATTATGCCCATTCTGCAAGTTTATTAGTGTCCTCCTGTAATTTGTTGCAGTCCTCCTCAGTAGTGACTAATTTGCAAATTTGGTATCATCTGCAAATTTAGAAATTGTGTTTTTGATTCCAAAAGTCTAAATCGTTTATATGAATTGTGAACAGCAGTGGTCCCAGCACTGATCCTTATGGAACACCACTACCCACCTTCTGCCACTGTGAATAGCTACCCTTTACTCCCACTCTCTGCTTTCTGTCTTGAAGCCAGCTAGCTATCTATTCTGCTACTTGTCCCCTGACTCCGCATTCTCTGACCTTATTTATTAGTCTATTATTATCGAAGGCCTTTTGAAAATCTAGATAAATTACATCTACTACATTACCATTGTCTACTCTCTCTGTTAACTCTTCAAAAATTCAATAAGGTTGGTCAAGCAAGATTTTCCCTTTTGAAACCCATGCTGACTATTCATTATTATACTTTTCATTTCTAGATGTTCTTCTATTTTCTCCTTCAGTAGGGATTCCATTATTTTTCCTACCACCGATGTTAAGCTGATTGGTCTATAATTCCCTGAACATGTTCTATCTCCCTTCTTAAATATAGGTAATGGCCCAGAAATTGATCTCGCTCTGTTCCCGCGGGGGTAAGGAGCAGGCGCGATCTCTCACTCCGCGTTGGCTTTTTCAGATCCAGCTCGCACGAACTTGATGTTCCAGACATCAGCTGGGCAGTGCTTGCGTATCCCACCGGCGTAGTGAATTCGTGCGAGCTGTGGGATCACGTGACTCAGTTAGAGCCAATGGCAGCACACCATCTTCCATTCATAAGTTTCACACACGTGCTGTGAAAGCTATGAATCTTACACCCCCCCAAAATAACAGCTAAACCTCAATTAAATTTAAAATAAAAACTCACATTAATAAAATAAGTATAGTTAAATAAATTAACCATTTTAAATAAAAAATTAAATTTTTGAAAAAATTTATAATCTTTTAAAAAGTTATAAAAATAAACTTACCTGTCTTTAAAGTCTCTAAAAAAGATATACCTGTTAAAAAAAATTCAAAATAATACTTAATTCACGACTTACCTTGTTAAAAGTGGGTCTTACTCCTCCTTTTTCCATTTCTAAAATCTTCCGTACTTACCTGCGCGTCCAAAGCACTAAGTGCACAGCGTGCGCGCAGCCTGTAGCGCGCACGCGATGCACCGAGGAACCGCCCCCTTTTCCAAAGACCAAGTGCCGGTTTTCAGCGCATGCGCAGTGCATGCAGAAAACCGGCAATTGGAGAGAGAATACGCGAGAGTACGCAGTGCGTACTCTCGCGCAGCGGGATCAATTTTTGGCCCATTACGTTAGCTATTCGCCAGTCCTCTGAATCTATTTGATTAGAGTTGAGAAACAATACAGGGGCCATTACACTACTAAATGTATTCTGTAGGCCACCAACTGGTGGGAAGGATGTAGAGGAGCAAATTTGCAAGGAAATTACAGAGAGGTTCAAGAACTATAGAGTAGTGATAATGGGGGACTTCAACTATCCCAATATGGACAGGGATAGTAATAGTATAAAGGGCAGAGAGAGGGAAGAATTTCTGAGGTGTGTTCAGGAGAACTTTCTTGATCAGTACCTTTCCGGCCCAACGAGGAAAGAGGCATTGCTGGATCTGGTTCTGGGGAATGAGGTGGGTCGAGTAGAGCAAGTGTCAGTAGGGGAACATTTAGGGAACAGTGATCACAGTATCAAAAGGTTTAGATTAGCTATGGAAAAGGACAGGCAGCAATCTAGAATAAAAATACTTAATTGGAGGAAGGCCAATTTCAGTGGGTTGAGAATGGATCTGGCCCAGGTAAATTGGTATCAAAGATTGGCAGGCAAAACTGTAATTGAATAATGGGCTGCCTTTAAAGAGGAGATGGTTTGGGTACAGTCGAGGTGCATTCCCACGAGGGAGAAAGGTAGGGCAACCAAAGCCAGAGCTCCCTGGATGACAAAAGAGATAGAGAGTAAGATGAAGCAGAAGAAGGGGGTGCATGACAGATGTCGGGTTGAGAATACAAGTGAGAACCAGGCTGAATATAGAAAGCTTAGAGGGGAAGTGAAAAATAAAATAAGAGGGTCAAAGAGAGAGTATGAGAATAGAATGGCAGCTAACATAAAAGGGAATTCAAAATTCGTCTGAAGGCATATAAATAGTACACGGGTAACAATAGGAGTGGTGGGGCCGATTAGGGACCAAAAAAGGAGACCTACGCATGGAGGCAGAGGGCATGGCTGAGATACTAAATGAGTACTTTGCATCTGTCTTTACCAAGGAAGAAGATGCTGCCAAAGTTATAGTGGAAAAGGAGGTAGTTGAAATACTGGATGGGATAAAAATTGATAAAGAGGAGGTACTAGAAAGGCTGGCTGTACTTAAATTAGCTAAGTCACCAGGATGGGATGAATCCTAGGATGCTGAGGGAAGTAAAGGTAGAAATTGTGGAGGTACTGGCCATAATCTTCCAATCCTCCTTGTATACGGGAGTGGTGTCAGAGGACTGGAGAATTGCAAATGTTGTTCATAAAAGGGTGTAAGGATAAACCCAGCAACTACAGGCCAGCCAGTTTAACCTCGGTGGGGAAGCTTTTACAAACGATAATCCGGGACAAAATTAACAGTCACTTGGACGAGTGTGGATTCATTAAGGAAAGCCAGCACGGATTTGTTAAAGGCATATCGGGGGAAAAATTCAGTTGGTTGCGCCTCCCGTTAGCGCCTTAGGAGGGCGCTAATGGGGCGCAAAGCATCTAGCGCCCAGGCGCGGTGAAGTTTGCGCCGCTCGCGAAATTAACTATACATTTTGCAGCGGCGCTAAACACTACCGCCACGATCTCCTGCGCCCGCAGATCGTGACGTCAGTCGAGTGCGCAACGCCCCGGTATCGCCCCGGAGCGGATATTGAGTGGCGCCCCCTGCCTTACTGCCTGACGCTAGCAACGACAGGTTGAGGGGAGCGTACTGCACTCATGAAGGGAAAGGGGGAGCGCTATTTAAAGGTGCCCGCTTCCTGCCTTTTATTGTTGGTGCCATTTTTGAACTACGCATTCTGAGCGAGAGAAAGAGAGAATTCTGGAGAGATTCAACGTTGTGTGAAGGAGTTTTGGGTACTGAACAGCACTTTGCAGGTTAATTTTGATTTGCCATTCCTTGTATCGATTTAGAAGAGACTATGGGGGCTGCACTCTGAGCTCTTTGCCTCGTACTCTCCATTGATCTTTCCAGCAGATTTGATGTGCAGGTCTCTCCAGGCCGAGATTCAAGGCTGCAATGAGCAGGATGTGGATGGAAAGCAAGATTAACCATCCCCTTTAAGAACTGGCCCGTGTCATTGTGTGTGTGTTCCATTGTTGACTAACATTACATGAGCTTCGCCAGCGCTCTGAGGTAGCGCCTCGCTCCTCGGCCTTTGCGCCTTAAGATAGGTGTGAAGCGCCTGATTTAGCGCTCCAATCACCTCCAGGGGCGATAAAAGTCAAGTTTGCAGTTGGTGGCGATAATTAGCGCCAGGCGCTAATCTTTGCGCCCGGCCGATAATTGCGCCCCAAATGGGGCGATCCTGAATTTCTCCCCCATCGTGTTTAACTAACCTGATTGAGATCTTTGGTGAGGTAACAGAGAGGGTTGATGAGGGCAATGCGGTTGATGTGGTGTACATGGACTTCCAAAATGCATTTGATAAAGTGCCACATAATAGGCTTGCCAGCAAAGTTGAAGACAATGGAATAAGAGGGACAGTGGCAGCATGGATATGAAATTGGCTAAGTGACAGGAAACAGAGAGTAGTGGTGAGCAGTTATTTATCGGACTGGAAGAAGGTACACAGTGAGGTTCCCCAGGGGTCAGTACCAGGACCACTGCTTTTCTTGATATATATTAATGACTTAGACTTGGGTGTACAGGGCACAATTTCAAAATTTGCAGATGACACAAAACTTGGACGTATAGTGAACAGTGAGGAGGATAGTGATAGACTTCAAGACGACATAGACAGGCTGGTGGAATGGGCGGACATGTGGCAGATGAAATTTAATGCAGAAAAGTGCGAAGTGATACATTTTGGTTGGAAGAACGAGGAAAGGCAATATAAACTAAAGGGTCCAATTCTAAAGTGGGCTGCATGAACAGAGAGACCTGGGGGTATATACGCACAAATCGTTGAAGGTGGCAGGGCAGGTTGAGAAAGCGGTTAAAAAAGCATACGGGATCCTGGGCTTCATAAATAGAGGTCATGATGCGGAGATGCCGGTGTTGGACTGGGGTGGACAAAATTGAGAGGTCGCACAACACCAGGTTATAGTCCAACAGTTTTATTTGAAATCACAAGCTTTCGGAACTATCGCTCCTTCCTACTTCACCTGAGGAAGGAGCGATAGTTCCGAAAGCTTGTGATTTCAAATAAAACTGTTGGACTATAACCTGGTGTTGTGCGACCTCTTCATAAATAGAGGCATAGTACAAAAGCAAGGAAGTTATGATGAACCTTTATAAAACACTGGTTCGGCCTCAACTGGAGTATTATGTCCAATTCTGGCACCGCACTTTAGGAAGGATGTGAAGGCCTCAGAGAGGGTGCAGAAAAGATTTACAAGAATGATTCCAGGGATGAGGGACTTCAGTTACATGGATGGACTGAAGAAGCTGGAGTTGTTCTCCTTTGAGCAGAGAAGGTTGAGAGGAGATTTGATAGAGGTGTTCAAAATCATGAGGTGTCTAGACAGAGTAGATAGAGAGAAACTGTTCCCATTGATGGAAGGCTCGAGAACCAGAGGACACAGATTTAAGGTGATTGGCAAAAGAACCAAAGGCGACATGAGGAAAAACTTTTTTCCGCAGCGAGTGGTTAGGATCTGGAATGCACTGCCTGAAAGGGTGGTGGAGGCAGATTCAATCATGTCTTTCAAAAGGGAATTGGATAAGTACCTGAAGGAAAAAAATTTGCAGGGCTACGGAGAAAGGGCGGTGGAGTGGGACTAGCTGAAGTGCTCTTGCAGAGAGCCGGCACAGGCTCGACGGGCCGAATGGCCTCTTTCTGGGCTGTAACCATTCTATGATTCTATAATTCTAAGCAATAGCAAGATCCTGGTAGGAGTTGTCTACAGATCTCCTGATAGTAGTGAAGTAGTTTCTTTCATCTCAGTGTATAAATATGGAGATTAGGTCAGCATGTAGCAAAACAAAATAGTTATAATGGGATATTTTAGCTTTCACCTAGACTGGGAGAAGCAGAATAGCTCAAATAGTAAAGGCGATGAATTTCTAGAATGTATTTGGCACAATTTTCTAGAACAAATATGATTTAGAACTGACAAGGGAACAGGCTATACTGGCCCAGAAATTCGGCCGAATACGGGAGAGTACGCATTGTGTACTCACCCGTATTCGGTCCCGAAGTGCCGGTTTCCTGCATGCACTGCGCATGCGCGGGAAACCGGCACTTCCGATATTGCGAAGGGGGCGGTTCCTAAGTGAACCGCGTGCGCGCTACAGGCTGTGCGCACGCAGCACACTTAGGTTTTTTTTCAGGTTTGAACGCGAAGGTAAGTGTTGAAGATTTTACACATGAAGAAAGGAGGCGTAAGATCCCCTTTTAACAAGGTAAGTAGTTAATTAAGTATTATTTTAAATTTTTTTCAACAGGTTTATCTTATTTAGAGACTTTAAAGAAAGGTAAGTTTATTTTTATAACTTTTAAAAAGAATTTAAATTTTTTCAAAAATTTAAATTTTTGTTTAAAGTGGTTAATTTATTTAACTATAGTTATTTTATTAATGTGATGGGTTTTAAAAAAAAATTAATTGAGGTTTAGCTGTTCTTTTGGGGGCAATTTGTATTCATTGCTTTGACAGCTCTTCCTGTCAAAACTATGAATGAAAGATGGTGTGCTGCCATTGGCTCTAACTGGCCCACGTGATCCCAGAGGTCGCATCGAACGAACTGCGCCTCTGGGACACGCACACACTGTGCGCCGGCACCAAGGAGAGGCCCAGGAACTGAAGTTCGTGTGGGCCAAAACCATAAAGGTAGGTGCGGAGTGCGATATCGCGGGGGATCCTTACCCCCGCGGCAACCATCGAA
This sequence comes from Squalus acanthias, assembly GCA_030390025.1. Lineage (NCBI taxonomy): Eukaryota > Metazoa > Chordata > Chondrichthyes > Squaliformes > Squalidae > Squalus > Squalus acanthias. The sequence continues at coordinate 122,246,097 of CM059433.1, forward strand.
ATCCAATTTCTGGGCCATTGTATTTAGTGATGAGTAACAGAACTAGGTAATAATCTAACAGTAAAGGAGCATCTTGTAAATAGTGACAATAATATGATTGAATTTCATATTAGGTTTGAGGGAGAGTCATAAACCAAGGTTTTAAATGTAAGCAGGGCAAGCTTCAAAAGGATGAGAAATAAATTGACCACAGTAAGCTGGGATGAGCTGTAGGTTTAACCTAGGGACAAGCAACAACAACTGCTTGCATTTATATAGCGCCTTCAATGTAGTAAAACATCCCAAGGCGCTTCACGGGAGTGTTATCAAACAAAATTTGATACCAAGCCATATTAGGACAGATGACGAAAAGTTTGGTCAAAGAGGTAGGTTTGAAGGAGGGTCTTAAAGGAGACGAGAGAGGTCAAGAGGTGGAAAGGTTTAGAGAGAGAATTGCAGAGCTTAGGGCCTAGGCAGCTAAAACCATGGCCACCAATGGTGGAGCGATTAAAATCAGGGATGCACAAGAGGCCAGAATTGGAGGAGTGCAGAGATCTTGGAGGGTTGTAGGGCTGCAGGAAGTTACAGAGTTGGGGAGGGGCGAGGTCATGGAGGGATTTGAAAACAAAAATAAGAATTTTGAAATCGAGGCGCTGTTTAACTGGGAGCCAATGGGGGCGATTTTGCCTGGCCTGGGGAGGCGGGACTGCCGGGAAAATGGCAGAATTTGGGGGCGGGTAGCCGTCCCGGGCTGGGTCCTGTCTCCTTGGAGGCGGGAAGGGATTAAAGCCTATTAACTGCCTGTTAACAGGCAGAAAATAGGATTATCCCCTTTTTGCCCTCACAAGTGCGGGCTTCCCGAAGGCTCCGAAACCCACCAGGTCAGCGAGGCGAGTACTGGGTCTGCGGGGGTCGGAGGGGTCCAAAAGTGTGGTGTGAAGGTAAGTGATGGGTGCAAGTGTGGAGAGGTGAGTATCTGAGGTAAGTGCAAAGTGTCAGTAAAAGTGTACTTACCTTTGTTTCTTCCTGCAGGCTTCAGTCGGTGGGTATGCGGAGAGTCTCGGACCTCCGCGGTAGTGATGACAGATGGCCATTGCTTTCTCCAATGCAACAATCATCTCATTTCTGCAAAAGAAAGAGGTTTGATGAGGTCTTCAATTCAAGATCTCATCAAACTACAGAGAATGTCAGTGTTTTGACAGCTTCACAGAGCTGTCAAATGATGATAATTCATCTGTCAAAAATTTTTGACTGATGAAACGTCATACGTTGACGTTCTCTGTAACCAGCTTTCCCTTAATTGGCCTGCTAAGCCCGCTGGGCGGGTTTAACAAGGTCAATCAAGGGAAAATAGCGTGGGTTGGCCAGAAGTTGATGGAGGCGGGACTGAAACCTGACAAGTGGGAGTCCCGCCTCCAAAAGCTCCCCAATGGCAAAATCACCCCCAATGTAGGTCAGCGAGCACAGGGGTGCGCTCACTCGGAGGTCGAACTCCAAACCATCGTCAACACCTTCACCGAAGTGTACGAGAGCATGGGCCTTACACTAAACATCCGTAAGACAAAGGTCCTCTACCAACCTGCCCCCGCCACACAGTACTGCCCCCCGATTATCAAAATCCACGACAAGGCCTTGGACAACGTGGACCACTTTCCATATCTCGGGAGCCTACTGTCAACAAGGGCAGATGTCGCCGACGAAGTCCAACACCGCCTTCAGTGTGCCAGTGCAGCCTTCGGTCGCCTGAGGAAGAGAGTGTTTAAAGACCAGAGGACCTCAAACCCAGCACTAAGCTCATGGTCTACAGAGCAGCAGTGATACCCGCCCTGCTGTATGCCTCAGAGACATGGACCATGTACAGCAGGCACCTCAAAGCACTGGAGAGGTACCACCAATGCTGCCTCCGCAAGATCCTGCAAATCCATTGGTAGGGTAGGCGCACCAACGTCAGTGTTCTTGCTTAGGCCAACATCCCCAGCATCGAAGCTTTGACCACACTCGAACAGCTCCGATGGACGGGTCACATTGTCTGCATGACCGATATGAGACTCCCAAAACAAGCGCTCTACTCGGAGCTCCAGGTGGGCATAGGAAACGCTTCAAGGACACCCTCAAAGCCTCCTTGAAAAAGTGCAACATCCCCACCGACACCTGGGAATCCCTGGCCCAAGACCGCACAAAGTGGAGGAGAAACATCCGGGAAGGCGCCAAACACCTCGAGTCTCTTCGCCGGGAGCAAGCGGAAGCCAAGCGCAAGGAGCGCACGTCAACCCAAGCACCCCACCCACCCGCCCCTTCAACCACCGTCTGCCCCACCTGTGACAGAGACTGTGGGTCCCGCATTGGACTCATCAGTCACCTGAGAACTCATTTTTAATGTGGAAGCAAGTCATCCTCGGTTCCGAGGAACTGCCTAAGAAGAAGAAGATGGGTGAACGGGACTTGGTGTGAGTTAGGATAGAAGCAGCAGAGTTTTGGATGAACTCAAATTTATGGAGGGTGGAAGATGGGAGGCCGGCCAGGAAAGCGTTGGAATAGTCAAGTCTGGAGGTAACAAAGGGATGGATGAGGATTTTAGCAGCAGATGAGCTGTGGCAGGGGTGGAGTCGGGCGATCTTACAGAGATGGAAGTGAGCGGTGTTGAAGCTCATTTGGGATCAAATACGACACCAAGGTGCGAACAATTTCCAGGGAGAGGGATGGAGTTGGTAGCTAGGGAACGGAGTGTGTGGCGGGACCAAAGGCCTTTGCTCTTCCCAATATTTAGTAGTAGAAAATTTCTGCTCATCCAGTACTGGAATTTGGACAAGCAGTGTGACAAATTAGAGACAGTGGAGGGGTCAAGAGAGGTGGTGGTGTGGTAGAGCTGGGTGTTGTCAGCGTACATGTGGAACATTACATTGTCTTTTCGGATGATGTCGCCGAGGGGCAGCATGTAGATGAAAAATCGGAGGGAGCCAAGGATAGATCCTTGGGGAACACCAGAGGTAACGATGCGGGAGTGGGAAGAGAAGCCGTTGCAGGTGATTCTCTGGCTACAATTAGATATGATGCGGAGATGCCGGTGTTGGACTGGGGTGGACAAAAATGAGAAGTCGCACAACACCAAGTTATAGTCCAACAGTTTTATTTGAAATCACAAGCTTTCGGAGCTGTTGCTCCTTCGTCGGGTGAAGTAAAGAGATACAGAATCGCCAAAGCATATATAGATAGAGAACAATGCATGTGTACCTTACAATGGTAGACGACTAAATTTAATCATCCTGACTGTTTATCTGCCGAGGTGAGACAAAAGGCAATCAGGTCAGCCAGGAAGGTTCCACATCAAAGACATAGCAAGATACAACTGAGACAATGAGGTGGAGTTACAGGGGGTCTAACGTGTCAAAAGCTGCAGTCAGTATGTAAAACGATAAACTTTAAAATTTTTACTTTTTTACTGGGAATCACATCTGTGAACAAGCCAACGACGACTCGAGTCTGGATCACGTCATGTATCGTGACATAAACCCAAGATCCCGGTTGAGACTGTCCTCATGAGTGCGGAACTTGGCTATCAGTTTCTGCTCGATGATTTTGCGTTGTCGTGTGTTTCTAAGGCCGCCTTGGAGAACGCTTACCCGCAGATCTTCCTGGCTGACCTGATTGCCTTTTGTCACACCTCGGCAGATAAACAGTCAGGATGATTAAATTTAGTCGTCTACCATTGTAAGGTACACATGCATTGTTCTCTATCTATATATGCTTTGGCGATTCTGTATCTCTTTACTTCACCCGACGAAGGAGCAACAGCTCCGAAAGCTTGTGATTTCAAATAAAACTGTTGGACTATAACCTGGTGTTGTGCGACTTCTTACAATTAGATAGATAAGAATAGAACCAGGCGAGTGCAGTCCCACCCAGCTGAACGACAGGGAGAGGCGTTGGAGGAGGATGGAGTTGTCAACCGTGTCAAAGGTTGCAGACTAGTCGAGAAGCGAAAGGAGGGATAGTTTACCATGGGAGTAGTCACAGTTGAGATGGAGGTTGGAATCACTGAGGATGAGAAGTCGCTCGGTGCAAAGGCTGAGGAAGGAAAGCGGTGAAGATTTCTCAGTGAGAAACTTGGCGTGGTACTTGGGTGGACAATAGAGAATGAGGATTTGAAATAAGAGGTGAGAGGGGTGGAACAAGGTGTGATTTGGTGATAAGAGCTACACCACCACCGTGGCGGTTTGGGCGGGGCAAGTGGTGGGAGGTATAGCCAGGCGAGAGGCTTCATTTAGGGGGAAGGAGTCATCACCCCTCAGCCAGTTTTCCATCAAGGCCATGATGTCGATGCAATCATCCACAATAAGCTCATGGATAGAAAGGGCCAAGTGAACAGACATTGTGGAGGGAGATGCGGAGAGGAGCGGTGATAGCTGATCCGCTGGCAGAGTTCACAGAGTCAGCATTGGGAGGGGTGAGTAGGATGGGAAAGAGATAAGAAAGATTGGAGCATTCAACTGTTTCTTAAATTACATCATTATACAAAGCATTTCTTATTTTCTTATTATGTCCTCTATCTAAGGCACACTGAGAGGATTGGTATCACCCCATAGCTTCCACCAGTGTGGTTCTGAAACTGGCCATGAGGAGGCACTTAACATCAGCTCTTGAGATGGCAACCTTTGTATTTTCCTCCAAGCACCGTGAGGAAGCGCCTGGCCTCCATTTGATGCTCAGTTTGAGATTTAGAACTCACTATGTGGGGACAATCCCGCAGTCCAGGAGCAATTTCTTTACACAGAACACGGAGCGCTTTGCTGCAAGGAGTAGTTGAGACAGAAACCATTGCATCTTTTAATGGAAGTGTAGATAAACATTTGAATCAGAGGAAGATACAGAACTATGGGAGAGAACAGAGAAAAGAGTTGGCAGAGAGACAGTGGGCCTAATAGTCTCTTTCCATACTATAAAGCTGCATGGCTCTACCATACCATGGCACAGTACATTGTGGCCCCAATGGCTTATCAAGTTTACCCATTGAGGAGCTGAGCCATGCAGACCAGAGATCTCAGATTCAGTTTCTGATTTGTGTTGAGTTAGCTGATCTTAGCTGTGGTGACAGTCAGTGTACTACAATTGGCCTTGGCATCTTGGTAAGGGAAGAGAAAATTATTCCGGATTTTCGCTCCCGATCGCTATGCAGTGACACTGCTAGAAGTGCCACTGTGTGCTTGTCAAGTGAAGCCAGGACCTGAAACGTTAACTCTCTTTCTCTCTCCACGGATGTTGCCTGGCCTGCTGAGTTTTTCCAGCGTTTTCTGTTGTTATTCAGGTGCAGCTATATTGCCCACTATAGCTGACTAGCCTGCCTGCACTCTCTTGTTGAGGCTTGCGCATGAATAATGGTCACTTGTATGTGGGACTGGATTGTCACCTGTCCCCATGGAAAAATAGCTCAGCATGTAATCAACACCTTCAGTAGAGGAGGGGAGGGGAGAAAATTTGTGATGCACTGTGTTACCAACTCATCCTTGCTATCTAGAAATAGTCCGATATTGGAGCACCAGAGCCCTAGTTTGTGTGTATGGAAGCCAAGACGGGTACCGTGCGTTAATGTGAGAGTTAAATTGTTGTTGGGCCTTCAGTCAAAGAACAGGCACAGTTCCGCTAGAGTTAATGAGGTTTCATTTCTAGTCCGAGTATACAGTTTCTTTCACAACTGGTAGTTAATAGCAAGGTATGCAAAGCAGATTTCTAGCCTGGAGAGGCTGCGTTTAAGAACTGGAGAAACTCTCGCTGGCAGATCACATAACAGCAGGTACACAGGGAGTTCTCAGTTACAAAAACCCTGCTCAAAAATAACTTTTCATTGCTTGCCGGCACAGATTTTTCACATGACAACACCAATTGAGTTCTTGTATTGGACTATGGAACATTAATTGCAATTTGGCCACTGTCAACAGACTAAGTACCAGAACCAGTTCGGTAGCCAAAGCTGCTGGCAAAGCAAAAACACAAAGACAAAAATTGGAGTCTAAACTGGATTTGAGGGGAGGGTAAGGGAATAATACTTTTGTGAACAGAGATGAGCAGGTATTTCTGGTTGAGTAAGTAATTGAGTGCTGGGCAGCTCATTGGTTGTGTGCTCGATTGGAGACCAGATGAGCGCTGGCTTCATCTGCAAATGAGGTTTACTCAGATTCTCATCCTCCTGAGATGGAGAAAATGAGCATGAGATCTTAGAAGATAAGAGGAGCGACTGCGTACCGCGCTTGGCATACTCTCATTATTAATAAATTCTCTTAGCAATTCAAAATGGAGACTAGCACTGCTTCATGCTGCAGATTTAGCTCTCCGATCAAGGAAATGGAAGAGCTAAAAATGTTTGATATATAAGAAGATATGGATTAGGAATAGAACATTTGAAATATACAGCACATGAAAATATTGACATTACTGGTATTACAGAAACATGGTTTTCAGCAGAAGGTAGGCAAGAGATGAATCATAAAATAATTCTTCTTCTTCTTCGGCAGTCCCTCGGAACCGAGGACGACTTGCTTCCACATTAAAAATGACTTTGCAGGTGACTGATGAGTCCAATGCGGGACCTACAGTCTCTGTCACAGGTGGGGCAGATGGTGGTTGAAGGGGCGGGTGGGTGGGGTGCTTGGGTTGACGTGCGCTCCTTGCGCTGCTTGCGCTTGGCTTCCGCTTGCTCCCGGCGAAGAGACTCGAGGTGTTCGCCGCCTTCCCGGATGCTTCTCCTCCACTTTGTGCGGTCTTGGGCCAGGGATTCCCAGGTGTCAGTGGGGATGTTGCATTTTTTCAAGGAGGCTTTGAGGGTGTCCTTGAAGCGTTTCCTCTGCCCACCTGGGGCTCTCTTGCCGTGTCGGAGCTCCGAGTAGAGCGCTTGTTTTGGGAGTCTCGTATCGGGCATGCGGATGATGTGACCCGTCCATCGGAGCTGATCGAGCGTGGTCAGAGCTTCGATGCTGGGGATGTTGGCCTGAGCGAGAACTTCGATGCTGGGGATGTTGGCTTGAGTAGGCAAGAGATGAATCATAAAATAATACAGCACAGAAGGAGGCCATTTTAGCCCTTCGTGTCTGTGTCGGTTCTCTGAAACAATTCTCCACGTAATCCCATTTCTCTGTCCATTCTCCAGACTCTTTTCAAAATTTTGAAATATTTATCCACTTCCCTTTAGAAGATGTTATGATTCTGCCTCCCCTGTTGTTTCTGGATGGGCACTTGGTGTCCTAACAACCCTCTGTGTAATTCTTTTTTCCTAAACTCAATTCTTCATCCCTTTGATGATGTTCATCAAATTTTCATTTGATTTTAGTCGCACCACCATTGGGGGCCGTGCCTTCAGCTGCCGAGGCCCGAAGCTCTGGAATTCCCTCCCTAAACCTCTCCGCCTCTCTCTCCTCCTTTAAGACGCTCCTTAAAACCTACTTCTTCGACCAAGCTTTTGGTCATCTGTCCTAATATCTCCTTATGTGGCTTGGTGTCAAATTTCGTTTGATAACGCCCCTGTGAAGTGCCTTGGGACGATTTATTATGTTAAAGGGGCTATATAAATACAAGTTATTGTTGTTGTCGTTGACTTATTTTCCCAAAGTGCCCTAATTCAAAAGATCACATGGAAGACGAAGGCGATTCGGACCATCTTAGTTCCAGAAAGACCATACATTTCTGCCACTGTGGCACCTAATTGGTTCATGGATCTCTTCATCGCCAAGATAGACACAATTTATTTAGCTGCATTCAATATTTGTCCCCTTCTCCTTGCTCACCAAGCCAGGGCATTGAAGCTTAGAGGGCATTGCATATTTCGTAAAGATTATCCTAACCCCGAGAAGCTAGGTGGAAGAGTGCCATTATTGGTATGGGATGGCTTAACAGCTGTTAAGAGGATGGATATAAAAGCAAGAACAGTCTGGGTAGAAACTAGTAATGTTTAGAGGAACCATTATGTACACATCTTGGGCACCCACGAGAACTGAGGGACAGGAGAAGCGGTGGCGCCCAGCCACTCGGTGTGTCAGCAGCGGACTCAGCCTGTTCTATAATTTTGACGGTACCTATCAGCCCCCTTGTAAAGGGGGTTCATCAGTTTGGATGGCAAGCTAAAGTCTTGATGGTCCAAGCCAAGACCCAGGCCTGGGCCCTCAAATGGGCAGCTGAGTGGGCCTGTATGTCTGCTTTCTCTCGGGATACTGGCGGTCACCTGAATGAACCAAAGCCAGGGCCAAGGGATTCCAAGCCTGGGAGGCTCTCCCCCAGCCATGCCCGGTCTGGCAGAGGAGGCCACATTCAGGACGCAATCATGTTCTACCCCAAATCTGTCTCCCCGGAAACTAGTGGCAGAGGCTGGGATCCAGTGTATCCAGACCTCGACCCAGTTCTTGGGCCGCTCACCGTACTCCCAGTGAACCTACACCAGAGCGCAGCAGAAAGGCTCGCGGATTTTCAGGGCCATAGTATGTTGTAGATTGTCAGTTCGGGTTGTTAATTATGGAGCAGAGCAGACTGAAATCAGGCTTGAGAGCCATTCAGCACATGCTCAATACATCCCAGACACAGTTATGAATTTTAGTCTTGATATACTGCACCCTAAATATCAGGAACATTACTAATCTTTTGGGGCCTTCTCCCAATAGTTCAGTGTATAATCACAAAATCATAGAAACTTTTGGTGCAGAAGGGAGTCCTAGCTGCCCCACTGAAGCTATATACTCGAATCCTGTTAGTTCTTTTTTAAAATTCATTCTCAGGATATGGGCGTCACCAGCAAGGTCAGCATTCATTGCTCAACCCTAGTTGCCCTTGAGAAGGTGGGTGGGCATTTTTGAATTGCTGTGGTCAATGTGGTGAAGGTGCTGCCACAGTGCTGTTAGGTAAGAAGTTCCAGGATTTTGACCCAGCAACAAATGAAGGAACGATGTCCAAGTAACGATGCTAAATGACTTGCGGGAGAAATTGCAAGGTCCTTGAACATGTTGTCGCCTCCCTAATCCGTGCCCACCTTTCCCAGAACTCCATGTTTGAATCCCTTCAATCAGGTTTCCGCCCCTACCACAGTACTGAAATGGCTCTCATCAAAGTCACAAATGACATCCTTTGTGACTGTGACAAAGATAAACTATCCCTCCTCGTCCTTCTCAACCCGTCTGCAACCTTTGACGCGGTTGACCACTCCATCCTTCTCCAACGCTCTCCATCGTCGTCCAGCTGGGTGGGACAGCACTCGCCTGGTTCCATTCTTATCTATCTAATCGTAACCAGAGAATCACCTGCAATGGCTTCTCTTCCCACTCCCACATCGTTACCTCTGGTGTCCCCCAAGGACCTATCCTTGGCCCCCTCCTATTTCTCATCTACTTGCTGCCACTCAGCAACATCATCCGAAAACACAGCGTCAGTTTCCACACGTATGCTGACGACACCCAGCTCTACCTCACCACCACTTCCCTCGACCCCTCCACTGTCTCTAAATTGTCAGACTGCTTGTCCAATATCCTGTACTGGATAAGCAGAAATTTCTCCCAACTAAATTTTGGCAAGACCGAAGTCAATGTTTTCGGTCCCCGCCACAAGCTCCGTTCCCTAACCACCAACTCCATCCCTCTCCCTAACATCTGTCTGAGGCTGAACCAGACGCAACCTTGGTGTCATATTTGACCCTGAAATGAACTTCCGACCACATATCCGTGCCATAACTAATACCGCCTATTTCCACCTCGATAACATCGCCCGACTCCACCCCTGCCTCACCCCATCTGCTGCTGAAACCCTCATCCATGTTACCTCTAGACTTGCCAATTCCAATGCACTCCTGGCTGGCCTCATACGTTCTACCCTACGTAAACTTGAGGTCATCCAACACACTGCTGCCCGTGTCCTAACTCGCACCAAGTCCCGTTCACCCATCACCCCTGTGCTCGCTGACCTCCACTGGCTCTCGGTTAAGCAACGTCTCGATTTTAAAATTCTCATCCTTGTTTTCAAATCCCTCCATGGCCTCGCCCCTCCCTATCTCTATAATCTCCTTCAGCCCCACAACCGCCCGAGATATCTGCGCTCCTCTAATTCTGCCCTCTTGAGCATCCCCGATTTTAATCGCTCAACCATTGGTAGCTGTGCCTTCTGTTGCCTAGGCTCTAGGCTCTGCAATTCCCTCCCTAAACCTCTCTGTCTCGCTACCTCTCTTTCCTCCTTTAAGACGCTGCTTAAAACCTACCTCTTTGACCAAGCTTTTGGTCACCTGCCCTAATTTCTCCTTATGTGGATCAGTCAAATTTTGTTTGATGACGCTCCTGTGAAGCATCTTGGGATGTTTTACTACGTTAAAGGTGCTATATAAATACAAGTTGTTGTTGTGGTGGTGTTGCCATGTACCTGCTGAGCTTGTCCTTATAGATGTGCAGATCCTGGGTTTGGGAGGTGCTGCCAAAGAAGCCTTGGCGAGTTGCTGCAGTGCATCTTGTAGATGGTACACACTGCAGCCACGGTGCGCCGGTGGCGGAGGGTGTGAATGTTTAAGGTGGTAGATGGGGTGCCACTCAAGCAGACTGCTTTGTACTGGATGGTGTCGAGTTTCTTGAGTTTTGTTGCAGCTCCACCCATCCTAGTAAGTTCTATCACATTCCTAATTTGTGCCTTGTAGGTGGTGGAAAGGCTTTAGGGAGTTGGAAGCAACAGCCGCACAGCAGTCTGGTGGTCCCACACAGGCCACTTGCCGGCTTCGAAATGGAAAAAACTGCACGTGCGCAATGATTTGAATGGGTCGCACAGCCCGATAAAAGAAAGACTTAAAAGAAAGACTTGCATTTATATAGCGCCTTTCACGACCACCGGACGTCTCAAAGCGCTTTACAGCCAATGAGGTTGTTGTGGTGTTGTGTTGTACTTTTGAAGTGGAGTCACTGTTGTAATGTGGGAAACGCGGCAGCCAATTTGCGCACAGCAAGCTCCCACAAACAGCAATGTGATAATGACCAGAAAATCAGGTTTTTTATTTATGTTGGTTGAGGGATAAATATTAGCCAGGACACTGGGGTTAACTCCGCTGCTCTTCTTCGAAATAGCGCCATGGGATCTTTTACGTCCACCTGCGAGAGCAGACGGGGCCTCGGTTTAACGTCTCATCCGAAAGAGGGCACCTCCGACAGTGCAGCACTCTATCAGCACTGCACTGGCGTGTCAGCCTAGCTTTATGTGCTCAAGTCCCTGGAGTGGGATTTGAACCCACAACCTTCTGAATCAAAGGGGGAAAAATTCGGTTGGTTTGTGCCTCCCGTTAGCGCCTTAAGAGGGCGCTAATGGGGCACAAAAGCTACTAGCGCCCGTGCGCGGCGATGTTTGCGCTGCTCACGAAATTGACTAGACATTTTGCGGCGGCGCTAAACACTACCCCCATGATCTCCTGCGCCCGCAGATCGTGACATCAGTCGAGTGTGCAACGCCCCGGTAGTGCCCCGAACCGGATATTGAGTGGCGCCCCCTGTCTTACCGCCTGCCGCTAGCAACAACAGGTTGAGGGGAGCGTTTTGCAGTCGGGAAGGGACTGCGGGAGCGCTATTTAAAGTTGACCGCTTCCTGCCTTTTTTTGTCGGCGACATTTTTGCACCACGCATTCTGAGTGAGAGAGAGAGACTGCAGGAGATATTCAAAGCTGTGTTGAGGAGTTTTGGTTACTGAGCAGCACTTTACAGGTTCTTTTTGATTTGATCTACCTTGCATCGATTTAGAAGAGACTATGGGGGCTGCACTCTGAGCTCTTTCCCTGGGCCTCTCCATTGTTCTTTCCAACAGATTTGATGTACAGGTCTCTCCAGGCCGAGATTCAAGGCTGCAATGAGCAGGGTGTGGATGGAGAGCAAGATCAACTTTCCCCTTTAAGAACTGACCCGCGCCATTGTGTGTCTGTGTTCCATTGCTGACTGACATCACATGAGCTTCGCCAGCGCTCTGAGGTAGCGCCTCGCTCCTTGGCGTTAGCGCCTTAAGAGAGGTGTGTAACGCCTGATTTAGCGCTCCACTCACCTCCAGGGGCGATAGAGGCCAAGTTTGCAGTCGGAGGCGATAATTAGCGCCAGGCGCTAAACTTTGCACCCGGCCGATAATTGCGCCCCAAACGGGGCGATACCGAATTTCTCCCCCAAAGCGCCTTACAGCCAACAGATAAAGGGGCCACGCATCCAAAATAAATTAATGGGAACATTTGTTGGAAGGTGAGCCATTTGCTGCAGAATACACAGCCGTTGACCAGCTCTTGTAGCCACGACATTTTTTTAAATTTGTTCACGGGATGTGGGCGTCGCTGGCAAGGCCAGGATTTATTGTCCATCCCTCACTGTCCTTGAGAAGGTGGTGGTGAGCCACCTTCTTGAACCGCTGCAGTCAGTGTGGTGAAGGTACTCCCACAGTGCTGTTAGGGAGGGAGTTCCAGGATTTTGACCCAGGACCATATAGCTGGTCCAGTTGAGTTTCTGGTCAATGATGCCGCAGGATGTTGATGGTGGAGGATTTGACGATGGTAATGCCATTGAATGTCAAGGGGCAGTGGTTAGACTCTCGCTTGTTGGAGATAGTCATTGCTTGGCACTTGTGTGGTGTGAATGTTACTTGCCACTTAATAGCACAAACCTGGATGTTGTCCAGGTTTTCCTGCATGCAATCATGGACTGCTTCATGATCTGAGGAATTGCAAATGAAGCTGAACACTGTATAATCATCAGCAAACAGCTCCACTCTGACCTTATGATGGAGGGAAGATCCTTAATGAGCCAGCTGAAGATAGTTGGGCCTAGGATGCTGCCCTGAGGAACTCCTGCATTGATGTCCTGGGGCTGAGATGATTGGTCTCCAATGACCACAACCATCTTCCTTTATGCCAGGTATGACTCCGGCCACTGAAGAGATTTCCCCCTGGTTACCATTGACTTCAGTTTTACTCGGGCTTCTTGGTGCCACACTCGGTTGAATGCTGCCTTGATGCCAAGGGCAGTCACGTCACCTCTTTTGTCATTCCCTATTACATCTTTTATCTTCAACTTTTAATCTGATTCCCTTAAAAGATGACTGATATTACTGTTCAATAAAAAGTCAAGGTACACCAATTAGCTTCGGCAGCGTGTGATTACCATCAAGATTTTAATGTTCAAAGTTACATCATTTTGGTCTACATCTTAGGCTTATATTTTTCTTATTTGTTCTCGGTATCTTGGCAGTGTTCCCGAGGCCACATCTATTGCCTATCCCTAGTTGCCCTGAGAAGGTTGTGGTGGGCCTTCTTGAAGTGGTTCAGTCCTTGTGGTGATGGTGCTCCCGCAATGTGAGTCTGTAAATTTAGTAACACGCAGTTTTATTCAGCCTGCAGCCAGTTTGCTTCAACCTGCTAGTTTTGTTTCCACATTTTACTGAATTCAGTAAAGCTTACATGCTCACTTGGGTTATAGAACGATACATGCTACTTACATACAGTCACATTTCATTAGCAAGCTGACGTGGTCAAAGCTTGGGACAGGCAAAGAGGATGGATCAAGGGTTTGCTGAACACTGGGTGAAAGCAAGGTTTGGGCAGTGTGCAGCCCGTCAGAGTTTGGCAGTAGAATGTTGAATATTGGAGCTCTGCCCTTGCTTTCCTTGTGGTCCTTCCAATCTGAATTGAGGGGTTGCGGGGAGTTAAGGAAACTGTATCCACCCCACGGCCTGCCTCCATTTCCACTTCCATTTACAGTGACATATGGACTATCAGGCCTTTATATCTCACCCCTGACATGTGGCAGAGGGAGCCAGACTAACTGTGTTGATTGCCTAGGCCTTGAAAGTAAATCAAAAAATATATATTTTTAAATTTTCAGCACGTGCTTGTGTTGATCTGCGCTGAGTTGGATTTGAGGCGTTAAAGCTTTCCTAATCTGCAATTGCCCTAAATCTCTCCACGGTTGAATAGCCTGTCAAGATGAACTCACTATCAAGGTTTCTGTTTGGTCAGGAATGGCCTGGGAATGGTGGGTGAGCCAAGGGGGGCAGAGGGGTGTGGGGGGGGGGTGTGGGGGGGCGGTGGTGGTGTTGCAGGAGTAATAAAAATACAAGGGGAATGAAAACAAAATTACAACTTTATCAAAACAGAATCACCACCCCTAATGCCATATAGAATTGCTCGACTGTGTTTAAGTTGAGAGGAGACGTATCAGCTTTCTGAGAGATGTCTTCCACAAACTCAACATCCACTTTCCACACACCTCAAAGACAGTTACACTGTTTTCCATCTTTTGAATGAGAACGTTGCATGAACTACATAGAGCACAGTGGCTGCAAATGCGAATACCTGCAGAGTGAAAGGAAATAGGATTTATTGTAAATTTTCAATTTTAATCATAATTCAAAGTAACAATGGTTTAACTGTTGATTTTAATGAAATTATTTCCTATGTGTTCCTTCTGTAAGAACCAAGACTGGAATTCCACATTGCCAGTCCTAGTCTCTTGGGATTTCATAGAATTGTAGAGATTACAGCAAGGAAGCCCAGCTCACCTGTGCTGGTGCCAGCCCTTCAACTTCGAATCCCACTCCCCTGTCCTTTGCACATGTCCTTCTATATTTTTTCTTTTCAAATATCCCCCTTTAAATAATGTTATCGTCTCTGCTTCAAGTGCGCGTGGGAGAAGGAGAGAAGGGCAGACAACAAGTGACGGAGAGGTCAGATAGGGGAGAGGGAGAATGGAAAAAAAGCTGTCCGATTAGTCCCACTCCATTCTTTCCTCATTACCCTGCAAATTGTTCCTACTACTACTTCAGGGAACTAGAATAATCTTGGTGGGATTTAGCAGTTTCCATGACAGAAGGCAATACAAGAAGACCTAACCACTCATCTATATATATATATAAAAAAAAGCCTTGCATCGAGCACATCTGTCACACTTGAAAGTTTGCAGCACACTTGTACCTGATTGGCTCCAATATATTCATTAAAAAAGTGTGCAGGAACCAATTAATGAACAAATAGCATCTAAGCAGATAGCCAAAGAATGCCAGCCATTTCCTGCTTGTTTCTTATGGCCTTGATAATCTGACCTCCTCCCAAGGGTTAGTGGCAGAGGAATTAGAAAAAGCTGCCCCCAATCTACAGCCAAACATCCCCCAGCAACTGCAATTCATCTCTAACTGAATGCAGGATGTATCTCAGCAATTAGACGAAAGAGGCAGAGCCACTGACACACAGAGCCACCTTAGCAGCAGAATAATACATCAGATGTCATTATAAAAGACTGTATCCGCCTTCTTGCAAACCCTCTTCCCACAGAGACTCAGCCCAATTATCTAGGCCCAGAGAGTTTAGGCACATATTGGCAGAGCCAAGCATACGCAAGAGCTAACACCCTATGGCCTGATAAACATCCCACTGCCTATCCAGCTAGAACCATGCTATGTTATCTGGAGCCAAGTAGGAGAAATCCCAGTCCCAGTGACATCCAGGTGCCATCAGTGAACTAGGCTGGCTGGTCAGTCAGTAGCAGTGCCCTGGAGTACTGCACACCTATCTTGGTATCAGATACCAAGTCTGCCACAGGGGGTTGACTTGGTTCTGAACTGCCGTCCACAAACATGCCATCTGGGAGCCACTTTGATCCATAGAGACCCCACTTACCTCCATCCCCCAAGGACAGTCCCTAGTTGATCAACAGGCAACTGGGCCCTCAATAGCTGGACAGGCGGTACTAGGAACTTCTCATAAGTCGGATGGTGAG
This sequence comes from Squalus acanthias, assembly GCA_030390025.1. NCBI lineage: Eukaryota > Metazoa > Chordata > Chondrichthyes > Squaliformes > Squalidae > Squalus > Squalus acanthias. The sequence goes on from CM059433.1 coordinate 122,261,810, forward strand.
CAGCGCATCTCAGCATGAAATGTGTGATTGCATTGCCACTATCATCCCTAATTACAATATGGATATACACCACACCATTAGTTGAGGTACAGAGCTTCAGCGGCAGCTGCTTGGTTCTCTGCAATCCAAGCAGGGTAGGTGCCAAATCTTGGATATATGAGCTTGTATCCTCATACCCAGCCTCCAGGTAATCCTTTATCTGCTACATGACAGATATCTGTCTTCAGCATGCTGGAATGGTCTTGCAAAGTACCAGCAACCTTGATGTTCTAGATATCCAAGTCCAGTGCTATGTCTTACTCATCACCGACTGCTTTGTGAGGGGATTTGGTGAAGGGAGTTGCCTGCTATAGGGCTTAACCCCCCAACCCTTTCCCAAAGGCATAATGACAGGTTGGTGTAGGCTGAAAGTCTTCCCTTCTGCAACATTTCCCCCTTGTTCCCACTGTTACAAAAAGAACATAGGATTCTCTCAGTGTCCTGGCCAACATTCCTTCCTTGACCAATACCATCAAAAATAGCTTAACTGGTCATTCATCTCCTTGTTGTTTATGGGACCTTGCTGTGTGCAAAATGGATGCTGCGGTTTACCCACATAACAGTAAGTGCGTTTCAAAGTAACCCACTGGGGGTGAAATTGGGCTGCATAGTGCCCATTTTTCAAGCGCTACGTGTCCTAAGGCCCCGAAATGGCAGGCAGGAAGCGCGTCCACACTTTTGACCGGAAGTGCGCCGCCTGCCATATTGGGTAAGAACAAATAAGCTGCATCCTTTAACTTTTACCCACCGATCGCAATCCCCCCAACCACTTATCACTCCCACCCCCACCCCCACCCCACCACCCCAAGGCCCAGATCGCTCCCACCCCCATCCCGAGGCCCAGATTGCTCCCACCCCCACTCCGAGGCCCAGATCGCTCCCACCACCACCCCCACCCCGAGGCCCAGATCGCTCCCACCCCCACCCCCACCCCGAGGCCCAGATCGCTCCCACCCCCACTCCGAGGCCCAGATCGCTCCCACCCCCACCCCCACCCCGAGGCCCAGATCGCTCCCACCCCCACCCCCACCCCGAGGCCCAGATCGCTCCCACCCCCACTCCGAGGCCCAGATCGCTCCCACCCCCACCCCGAGGCCCAGATCGCTCCCACCCCCACTCCGAGGCCCAGATCGCTCTCACCCCCCACCCCGAGGCCCAGATCGCTCCCACCCCCACTCCGAGGCCCAGATCGCTCCCACCCCCACCACCACCCGAGGCCCAGATCGCTCCCACCCCCACCCCGAGGCCCAGATCACTCCCCCCCCCCCACCCCCACCCCCAGGCCCAGATCGCTCCCACCCCCACCCCGAGGCCCAGATCGCTCCCCCCCCCCACCCCCACCCCGAGGCCCAGATCGCTCCCCCCCCCCCGGCCCAACCCCCCACCCCCCCAGGCCCAGATCGCTCCCTCCCTCCCCGAGGCCCTGCTGATCCTCTGAATTTCTCGCCTATTGATGTGAAACACTTCTGGGGCATTTCAGAGAGACCTAATAAGGTGCTACATACATGCAGGTCCTATTTACAGCCTCTGGATTACTGTTTAAATTGTAGTTGTTTTAATGATGTGTTAAAGCTGTAATGTTCCACTAGCTATTTTCCTTCTGTGCATATGGCCGTTAAATGTCCTCACGTGATCATCTTACAAGTTAATAAATAGCTATTCAGTGGCAGAGAACAAGGACCAGTAAGTGTGTGCCTACCTCTGCTGCTGACCTCTGCTTTGTGCCTTACCCCCTCCCCCAGCCTGATCTGGATTCCTAATGTTGAGGGGGGTAACAAAAATCAGAAAAATACTGGTAGCATTCAGTAGATCAGGCAGCATCTGTGGAAAGCAGTTAACATTTCAGGTGTGAGCCCTTCATCAGAACCTAGGAACTAACAGGGATCAGTGCCATTTAGTCCTCTTGATCTCTTCTCTTAAAATGCTACACAACAACAATTTGTATTTATATAGCGCCTTTAACGTAGTAAAAAGTCCCAAGGCACTTCACAGGAGAGTGATAAAACAAAACATTTGACACCGATCCACATAAGGATAAATTAGGGCAGGTGATCAAAAGCTTGGCCAAAGAGGTAGGTCTTAAGGAGCGTCCTCAAGGAGGAAAGAGAGGGAGAGAGGCGGAGAGGTTTAGGGAAGGAATTCCAGAGCTTAGGGCCGAGGCAGCTGAAGGCACGATCTTCAAAACTAACTTGTAAAAGTGTGAAGCTCTATTCAATGTACCTTTTCAACAATTTATGTGTGTCTGTTTAGTTCAAGATGAAAATTGAATAAATAGATGACAAGACGCTCTTCTTTGAAAATTGCCACGGGATCTTTAATCAACCTGATCCACAGGAACAGGCAGGCGGGGCCGCAGTTTAACATCTCATCCAAAGGAGAATGCTCAGCGATTTAAAAAGAAATTGTTTTCAGGATGTGAGTGTCTCTGGCAAGGCCGGCATTTATTGTTCATCCCTAGTTGCCCGGAGAAGGTGGCGGCAGGCCTTCTTCTTGAGCCACTGTAATGATTTGATACAATTAAGAGGCCACTTAAGAGTCAGCCACACTGGTGTGAGACTGGAGTCACATATAGGCCAGACTAGATAACAACAGCAGGTTTCCTTCCCTAAAGGACATTAATGAACCAGATGGGTATTTACAACAATTCCTGATGCCAGCTATTTATTTCCAGATTTCTTTTAAACTCAATTAATAGAATCATAGAAATTTAAGGCACAGAAGGAGGCCATTCGGCACTTCGTGTCCACACCGGTCAAAAAAGAGCTATCCAGCCTAATCCCACTTTTCAGCTCTTGGTCCGTAGCCTTGTAGGTTACGGCACTTCAAGTGCATATCCAAGTACTTTTTAAATGTGATGAGGGTTTCAGCCTCTACCACCCTTTCAGGCAGTGAGTTCCAGACCCCCACCACGCTCTGAGTGAAAAAATTTCTCCTCAACTCCCCTCTAAACCTCCAACCAATTACTTTAAATCTATGCCCCCTGGTTATTGACCTTTCTGCTAAGAGAAATAGGTCCTTCCTATCCACTCTATCTAGACCCCTCATAATTTTATACACCTCAATTAGGTCTCCTCTCAGCCTCCTCTATTCCAAAGAAAACAACCCCAGCCTATCCAGTCTTTCCTCATAACTAAAATTCTCCAGTCCTGAAAACATTCGCATCAATCTCCTCTGTACCCTCTCTAGTGCGATCACATCTTTCCTGTAATGTGGTGACCAGAACTGCACAGAGTACTCTAGCTGCGGCCTAACTAATGTTTTCTACAGTTCAAGCATAACCTCCCTGCTCTTATATTCTATGTCTCAGATAATAAAGGAAAGTATCCTGTATGCCTTCTTAACCACCTTATCTACCTGTCCTGCTACCTCCAGGGATCTGTGGACATGCACTCCAAGGTCCCTCTGATCTTCTGCACTTCTCAGTATCCTACCATTTATTGTGTATTCCCGTGCCTTGATAACCCTCCCCAAATGCATTACCTCACACTTCCCTGGATTGAATTCCATTTGCCACTATTCTGGCCAGTCCATTGATATCTTCCTGCAGTTTACAGCTATCTTCCTCACTATCAATCACATGGCCAATTTTTGTATTATCTGCAAACTTCTTAATCATGCCCCTAACATTGAAGTCTAAATCATTGATATATACTACAAAAAGCAGGGGACCTAGTACTGAGCCCTGCGGAGCCCCACTGGAAACAGCCTTCCAGTCATAAAAACACCCTTTGCTGCCTGCCATTGAGCCAATTTTGGATCCAACTTGCCACTTTCTCTTGGATCCCATGGGCTTTTACTTTTCTGACCAGTCTGCCATGTGGGACCTTGTCAAAAGCCTTGCTAAAATCCCTGTAGACTACATCAAACGCACTACCCTGATCGACCCTCCTCGTTACCTCCTCAAAAAATTCAATCAAGTTAGTCAGACATGACCTACCCTTAACAAATCCATGCTGACCATCCTTGATTAAACCATAACTTTCTAAATGATGATTTATACTGTCCCTCAGAACTTTTTTCCAACAATTTGCCCACCACCAAGGTTAGGCTGACTGGCCTGTAATTACTCAGTCTATCCCTTTCTCCCTTTTTAAACAATGGTACAACGTTAACAATCCTCCAACACCAGGCCTGCATCCAGAGAGGTTTGAAAAATCATGATCAGAGCCTCTGCTATTTCCTCCCTTGCTTCTCTTAACAGCCTGGGATACATTTCATCCGAGCCTGCCGATTTATCTACTTTCAAAGATGCTAAACCTCTTAATACTTCCTCTCTCGCTATGTTTATCCCATCTATTATTTCACACTCCTCCTCCTGAACTACAAAGTCTGCATCGTCCCTCTCTTCTGTAAATACAGATGCAAAGTATTCATTAAGAACCATACCTTCAGCCTCCACACACAAGTTACCTTTTTTGGTCTCTATTAGGCCCTACTCTTTCTTTAGTTATTCTCTTGCTCTTTATGTATTTATAAAACATCTTTGGATTTTCCTTGATTTTACTTGCCAATATTTTTTCACGCCCTCTCTTTGCTTCCCTAATTTCCTTTCTAATTTCACCCCTGCACTTTCTATACACCTCTAGGCTTTCTGCAGTATTGAGCTCTTGGTATCAGACAAAAGCTTCCCTTTTTTCCTTATCCTACCCTGTATGCTCCTTGACATCCAGAGGGCTCTAGATTTGGGAGTCCCTCCCTTTTTCTTTGTGGGAACATATTTGCTCTGTACCCTCCCTATCTCCTCCTTGAACGCTTCCCACTGCTCGGACACTGATTTGCCTTCAAGTAGCTGTTTCCAGTCCACTTTTGCTAAATCACAAATCAGCTTAGTAAAATTGGCCTTTCCCCAGTCGAGAACTTTTACATCTGGTCTAACTTTGTCCTTTTCTATAACTATGCTAAATCTAACTGAATTATGATCACTACCACCAAAATGTTCTCCCACTGATCTCCCTTCCACCTGCCCAGCTTCATTCCCTAAAACTAAGTCCAGAACCACCCCCTCTCTTGTTGGGCTTGCTACGTACTGGCTAACAAAGTTCTCCTGAATGCATTTTAAGAATTCTGCCCCTTCTAATCCTTTTACACTAATTCTATCCCAGTTAATATTAGGGTAGTTGAAATCCCCTACTATTACTGCCCTATTGTTGTTGCACTTGTCAGAAATTTGCCTACATATTTGCTCTTCTCTCTCCCTCTGACTGTTTGGGGGTCTATAGTACACTCCCAGCAGTGTAATTGCTTCTTTTTTGTTCTTCAGTTCAACCCATATGGCCTCATTTGATGATCCTTCTAACATATCATCCCTCCTCGCAGCTGTAATTGTTTCCTTAACCAATATTGCAACCCCCTCCCCTCCCCTCCACTTCTGAGTTATCCCATCAGTTTTGCTTGCAGAGATCTCACCAGGTCATTATGAGTCAGAAACCATTAGATTATGAGCTGATATCTCGTAGCGTTGTTCTTTTACTGAGGTCTGGAGCAGAGTTGTGACGTTTAGCTACTTAGCTGGATCTGAGTTTATTGTAGCATGTGGGGCAGTGGTTTAAATAGGAACATCCTGAGATCAAGTAGAGACTAATTGTTGGGGAAGATTTCTATAGATTGACAGCTGCTTGTAAATTTCTGGCAGCTGAGAGAGGGGCCAGGTTAGCAAGGTCAAAAAATGCAGCAGGAAATGGCTGGCTCACTCTCTGCTTTTTTCAATATACGGAGATGCCGGTGTTGGACTGGGGTGGACAAAATTGAGAGGTCGCACAACACCAGGTTATAGTCCAACAGTTTTATTTGAAATCACAAGCTTTCGGAGCTTACTACTCCTTCGTCGGGTGAAGTAAAAAGATACAGAATCGCCAAAGCATATATAGATAGAGAACAATGCATGTGTACCTTACAATTGCAGACAACTAAACTTGGATCTTGGGTTTATGTCACGATACATGACGTGATCCGGACTCGAGTCGTCGTTGGCTTGTTCACAGATGTGATTCCCAGTAAAAAAGTAAAAATTTAAAAGCTTATCGTTTTACATACAGACGGCAGCTTTTGACACGTTAGACCCCCTGCGACTCCACCTCATTGTCTCAGTTGTATCTTGCTATGTCTTTGATGTGGTACCTTCCTGGCTGACCTGATTAACTTTATCACACCTCGGCAGATAAACAGTCAGGATGATTTAATTTTGTTGTCTGCAATTGTAAGGTACACATGCATTGTTCTCTATCGATATATGCTTTGGCGATTCTGTATCTTTTTACTTCACCCGACGAAGGAGTAGTAAGCTCCGAAAGCTTGGACTATAACCTGGTGTTGTGCGACCTCTCAATTTTTTCAATATACCCATGGCATTTTGAAGTGTAGCATCTGAAGTGGCAGACAAGCACTAAACACAAAGGCCTTGATTTTCAGATCGTTACGCCAGCAGTGACGCATTTAAAATGTATGCATTACAATCAGAAAATATAGGCCAACATTTTTATTTATATATAATTTAGATTTGAGACATAAGCTGAGAAGAAAAAAAGGAACGGTTAGGATTGCACCATTTTAGTTAACAGAGTGTGTGCTTACCGTGGCAGCAATATCAGTTTGGTATATCTTTCCATTGAAACCTTGTATGCGTACTGTAGAATTAGCCTGTAGGACTGCAGCACTGAAATAAAAAAGAGCTGCAACGCCATGGTAGACAGCATCCTGTTGAAACAAACCGAGAAAAGAATCTTTAAAAAGTTCATTATAATCTAAACATAACCTCTCCTAGTGCCTGAGACCAGTGGTGGTAGTGTTAGACTAAAAGGAGAAGAGATTGCTGCATAGCCAACATCTGAAAGCATTGTAATCAAGGAATGGGTGACATTAAAAGCTGTGCCAATCAGGTGCCTTTTTCAACCTGTATTGTAAAGGAAGAGGTTGCCCATAATTAACAACAACAACTTGTATTTATATAGCGCCTTTAACATAGCAAAACATCCCAAGGCGTTTCACAGGAGCGTTATCAGACAAGATTTGACACCGAGCCACTTAAGGAGATATTAGGACTGGTAACCAATAGCTTGGTCAAAGAGATGGGTTTTAAGGAGCGTCTCAAAGGAGGAGAGAGAGGTAGCGAGGCGGAGAGGTTTAGGAAGGGAATTCCAGAGCTTAGTGCCTCGGCAGCTGAAGGCACGGGCCGCCAATTGTGGAGTGATGAAAATCAGGGATGCGCAAGAGACCAGAATTAGATGAATGCTGAGATCTCGGAGAGTTGTAGGGCTGGAGGAGATTACAGAGATAGGGAGGGGCGAGGTCATGGAGGGATTTAAAAACAAGGATGATCATTTTCAAATCGAGATGTTGCCAAACTGGGAGCCAATGGGTGAACAGGGCTCGGTGCGAGTTAGGATCCGGGCAGCAGAGTTTTGGATGAGCTCAATTTATGGAGGGTGGAAGGTGGGAGGCCGTCAGGAGAGCGTTGGAATAGTCGAGTTTAGCGGTAACAAAGGCACTGATGAGGGTTTCAGCAGCAGATGAGCTGAGTGGCAAAAAATTGCTTGTGGGGGAGGAATGGCAACCATCAGACTGTTAGGTGTGCAAAAGGAGGAAGCTCTTGAGCTCCGCAGGAGATATACTGCCAGGAGGGACAGTGGGAGGTAGGAAAGTAGGAAGCAAGTCGCCAGAACAGGTTGGTAACAGCTGGAATAGTCGACAGTGCAGTGACTTGTCTCCAGATGTTCAGCATTATTGTCAGTGCTTCTATCATTGCTCAGTTACATCTTCAAAGTCACTTTTGAGGGTCCATCCTCCCAGAAGTTTTCCCTTTGTAATCCTCAGAGGTGATGCTCCGCAAGACGATGATGACCGTTTTACCAGAGCAGCTCGGCATCTCCAGCTCGACAACTCCTGCACAAGCCTTGTCAACTCCATCATGAATTACTTAACTTTCTCCAGCACCAACCCAGATATATCTACTCAGGATGATTTCATTCATGAGTCAGCGGGAGTATCACAGGGTGTCGCATCGAGCACCACTGAGCAGGGGGAGCCAGCTGGCACACACTGGAGAGTGAAGAAAAAAACCGCCCTCGTCTCTGGAGCCTAAGCACCCTGATCTCTGAGGCTTGACTCTCAAGAAGGAGCAGGAACAGCAAACTTACGTGCAGTTAGTGGAGAATGTTTCCATGCCTGTGCTCCAGGTGGTGCATAAGTTGGAAAGCCCACTACCCGCAGCTGCAACAGCATGAAGGGAGTTAATGAGGCCATGTAGATTCCCTGGAGCATGTGGTGGTCCAAGAGAGGTCTGCAGCAACAAGGTGAAAGCAGGAGTATCTTAGGACAGTCATGGCTTCTGGAATGGCATCTTCGCTGCTTCCATGGATGTCCTGTGAAACAGCCTTACCACCACCATTTCAAAAGGCTTCTAGAACTTAAATGAGACAATGTGGTCTGTTCAAGCAGCAATCATTAGTGCAACTGAACCTGTGCCCAGCACCTCATGGGCTGCCAGGGGTGTTAACTCAAGATGTCTCTGTATCTCAGTATAGTGACAATGTTATTCCATCCCTCCGGCCCCCCTCTCATGACAGCACATGAGGGGACTTTATGTCAAGGTCTGGCAAGACTCGCAAGTACAAGAGAGATGCACCCAAAAGCAAACCTTCAAGTATATCAGCATCTCTGAGACGAATGTCACCTTAGTCCTTGAAGGCTCAAACGGTGAAGTCCCAGTTACGCACTTCTCAATCTCCTGATAGTCAGGGAGCATCAAGTAGGAGTAAGAGTTTGGAGAGACAATTTTCTTGTGGTCAAGAAGGATCTGGGGCTGGTCACAACACCAGCTGTTTCTGGATGTTACTGTGCATGAGTACTCAGCAAGCATTCCAAACAAAAACAGGGGCAGAAGCCGGGAACAGACCCACTGCACCCTGTTTGGAGTCCTGGGGCAGCATTAATGGGCATTGACATGGCAATCCGGATCTCTGTCCCTTTTTCCTAGCCCGTGTTCTCACGGAATGTTCAGTCCCCAGGTGCAAGGGTCAGGAAATCAACCCTTAACTTTGCATGTAAGTAAGGTTCTAGGTACCAAGGGTAGATGCAGTGACAAGAATTATAAATAGTACTTGATGTCATTTTGGAAATTCCTTGTATAATGGTGTGCTTGTGTATTTTTTTATTGAGGCTTCCAGCTCTCATTTTACTTGATGTTGATGGTTAGAACGGTCCGTTCTCTGAATTATTGGTAGTCTGAATGATGGGACATAGTGGGCAATTGGCTTCTAGTGATTGACTACTTATTATCCAGTGGAAGAAACTGATGATGATTTCCTGTTTAATCTCTCTTGCTGCAACCTCTTCTCCCTCCTGGGCAATCTCTTCATGCTCCAGGGATAGATGGCCTTGTACTTCTTCTTCATCATCTGCAGATGGAAGGAACATCCTTTTCTGAATTGCAAAGTTGTGTAGCATGCAGCATGCCACTATAATGCTGGCCATCCTTGCGGGGCTGTACAGTAGGGCTCCCCCTATACCAGAAACCCGAAAGGGGGAACTTTAGAATACCAATTGTCTACTCAATTAAGATGCATGTAGCGCATAATGCTTTGTTGTACCTGTTACCTACAGGTGACCTTGAATGACGGAGTGAGGTCATCAGCCATGGTTGCAAGGGGAATGCCGCATCTCAGAACAACCTCGGGACACATTGCTCTGGCTGAATAATCCAGGTATAGTGGATCAACATAGAACAAAAGCATTCTGGCAGCTTCGAGGCTTCGAGGATAGCAGGTATTAACATGTAGAATTAGGCAACACATATCACACACAAGCTGTACATTTGAACAATAACTCTTTCTATTGATGTTAAGGGAGTTGGTAAAATAAACTTTAATTGCCACATGTGTATCATCAACAGCACCCTGGATTTAAGGGAATCCTGCCACTCAGTAAAAGTTTATATTTCTGCTGTGAGGAAGGATGCCACCTGAATAGGGCCTCCATGACCTGGTTAATGCACTGATGTACTGCCAATTGAGTAACATTACTGACGTCACCTTGAGGCTACCTGCAATGAACCGGTAGTATAAAAATTCAGAGCATTAGTCACTTTAACAACCACTGATATATCCCAGTAGAAATAGTTTGCAAATCTGAGTCCATCTGATGGCATAACTCCCATACTACATCTGGTGGGTAGCACAGACATTTCACACACTGCTTGTGTGAGAAATCCAGATATGAACTTTATACACTCTGGCGTGAGTTTTGACAGTATCTAGACCCCCACCACAGGGATCGGAGACCCTCATCACAGGGATCGGAGACCCCCACCACAGGGATCGGAGACCCTCACCACAGGGACCAGAGACCCCCACCACAGGGACCAGAGACCCCCACCACAGGGACCAGAGACCCTAACCACAGGGACCAGAGACCCCCACCACAGGGACCAGAGACCCCCACCACAGGGACCAGAGACCCTCACCACAGGGACCAGAGACCCCCACCACAGGGACCAGAGACCCCCACCACAGGGACCAAAGACCCTCACCACAGGAACCAAAGACCCCCACCACAGGGACCAGAGACCCCCACCACAGGGATCAAAGACCCCCACCACAGGGACCAGAGACCCCCACCACAGGGACCAGAGACCCTCACCACAGGGACCAGAGACCCTCACCACAGGGACCAAAGACCCCCACCACAGGGATTGGAGACCCCCTCCACAGGGACCAGAGACCCCCTCCACAGGGACCAGAGACCCTCACCACAGGGACCAAAGACCCCCACCACAGGGACCAAAGACCCCCACCACAGGGACCAGAGACCCCCACCACAGGGACCAAAGACCCCCACCACAGGGACCATAGACCCCCACCACAGGGACCAAAGACCCCCTCCACAGGGACCAGAGACCCCCTCCACAGGGACCAGAGACCCTCACCACAGGGACCAAAGACCCCCACCACAGGGACCAAAGACCCCCACCACAGGGACCAGAGACCCCCACCACAGGGACCAAAGACCCCCACCACAGGGACCATAGACCCCCACCACAGGGACCAAAGACCCCCTCCACAGGGACCAGAGACCCCCACCACAGGGACCGGAGACCTTCACCACAGGGATCGGAGACCCTCACCACAGGGATCGGAGACCCTCACCACAGGGACCAGAGACCCCCACCACAGGGACCGGAGACCCTCACCACAGGGATCGGAGACCCCCACCACAAGGATCAGAGACCCCCTCCACAGGGATCAGAGACCCCTCCACAGGGATCGGCGACCCCCTCCACAGGGATCATACCCTCTACACAGGGATTGGAGATCCCCCTCCACAGGGATCAGAGACCCCCTCCACAGGGATCGGCGACCCCCTCCACAGGGATCATACCCCCTACACAGGGATCGGAGATCCCCCTCCACAGGGATCGGAGACCCCCACCACAGGGATGGGAGACCCCCTTCACAGGGATCGGAGACCCCCTCCACAGGGACCCTAGTTTCCGTTGAGAAGGTGGTGGTGAGCCGCCTTCTTGAACCGCTGCAGTCCATGTGGTGAAGGTACTCCCACAGTGCTGTTAGGGAGGGAGTTCCGGGATTTTGACCCAGCGACGATGAAGGAATTTCCAAGTCAGGATGGTGTGTGACTTGGAGGAGAACTTGGAGATGATGGTGTTCCCATGCATCTGCTGGCCTTGTCCTTCTGGTTGGGTGTTGCCTTGAATTGGCCCAGCAATTTTTCTATAAATAACTAAATAACTCTGCCCTGTATAAAGTCCTAATATGATAACAGATCGCACGCTTACCATGAAACACCACGCCGTTGAATTTCGGGGCCATCCAGAGAAGTAGCATATCAGCAGCATCAGAGTCAACACAAAGCAGAGGATAGAAACAAACATCACCCAGCCTTGGCTATCGTTATCGACAACCTGAATAGAAGCCACAAGGATCCAAACTAACCCACCAAAAACCTGTTGGAAGGAAAAAATAGCAGATTTTTTACTTTTATTTTTAAAATCAACTTTAACAGTTTCCCTAGTGAATTATAAACTGCTCCTGCAACCCCTCCTCCTAAATAATAGTTCTGTCACCGCATTGAAGCACATACAACTTGGCTGCAAACAGCACTGTCTACATGGATCCTATTTGCTGAATAGGATGGCCCTCCAAACCACAGAGGAGGAGTAACAACAGAAAACGCTGGAAAAACTCAGCAGGCCAGGCAGCATCCGTGGAGAGAGAAACAGAGTTAACGTTTCAGGTCGAAGACCCTTCGTCAGAACTGGAAAAAAGCAGGAAATGGAATAGATTTTAAGGCAGGTTTAGGGGCTGGGAAATGGGGGAGGGGATGAAAGAACAAAAGGGAAGGTCAGTGATAGGATAGAAAGCAGGAGAGATTAAGAGACATTGGGGTAGAAATTAGGTCGCGCCCCATTTGGGGCGCAAATATCGTCCGGACGCAAATATTAGCGCCTGGCGCTAATTATCGGCACTGACAGGAAACTTCACTTTTACCGCCCCGGGAGGTGAGTGGAGCGCTAAAGCAGGCGCTGCACACCTCTCTTAAGGCGCAAAGGCCGAGCAGTGAGGCGCTAACTCGGAGCGCTGGCGAAGCTCATGTAATGTCAGTCAGCAATGGAACACACACACAATGGCATGGGCCAGTTCTTAAAGGGGATGGTTAATCTTGCTTTCCATCCACATCCTGTTCATTGCTGCCTTGAATCTCGGCCTGGAGAGACTTGCACATCAAATGTGCTGGAAAGAACAATGGAGCGTACCAGGCAAAGAGCTCAGAGTGCAGCTCCCACAGTCTCTGCTAAATCGATACAAGGAATGGCAAATCAAAATGAACCTGCAAAGTGCTGCTCACTACCCAAAACTCCTTCACACAACGTTGAATCTCTCCAGAAGTCTCTCCCTCTCTCTCTCAGAATGCGTAGTTCAAAAATGCCACCAACAATAAAAGACAGGAAGAGGCCCCCTTTAAATAGCGCCCCCCCCAGCCCCACAGCGATTGATAGCATTCCAGTCTTCTGGTCGGTGGAAGCGCCAGGCGGTAAGGCAGGGGGCGCCACTCAATTTCCGCTCCGGGGCGCCACAAGGGCGTTGCACCATGGAATGATGTCACAATCTGTGCGCGCAGGTGGTCGCAGCGGTAAGTTTTAGCGCCGCCGCACAATCTCAAGTTAAGTTCTCGAGCGGCGCAAACATCACTGCGCCCGGGCGTTAGCGGCTTTGCGCCCCATTAGCGCCCTCTTAAGGCGCTAACGGGAGGCGCAACCAAGTGAATTTTTACCCCATTGAGAGACATTAAGAGATATTCAAGGCAAAAGGAGGTGGTAATGTGACAGGTTATGGAAGGAGGAGTTGAGCTCCTTCCCTCAATGCTGCAGCCATTGGGTGTACTGCACATTTTGAAAAACCAGACTCTACCACTTAGCGTTCATGAGGAAGCAGTCGAATCAATGGTTGATTCTAGATCTCTCTCTCTCTCCACCCTCTCCTCTCATCCTAGACGGCAATGGGTCGTGGACCAAACGAGGGACTCTTCAGGATATCTATGTAGCCAATTTCCTCTTAATGACTGGGATGATCCTCTTATTTTAAGATCTGTATGTGTATTTGCATTGATAGGCTTCTCTATCCTTCACTGAAATATAGCATGAATTCTCACATTAAGATCGCTCTAAATATTTTCAGATTATAAGAACGTTATTGTTGGGGTAGTGGGCTTCCAAATGTCTAGAAAAACACCCCTGGCACTATTTTTATAGACTCTTCAGGGAGAACTTTAACTCTCAGATGAGAAGCCTGCTGGGCAAGCGGGTGGCCATCCCAGGAGTGGCAGCGGTGAGCTCGGCCGATTTTAACAGCTGGGCCACATTTACGACCGGCAGTTGAAGATCGAGCGGCCTGGAGGTTCACCTGCCAGCACTCAGGTATGTCATGGGGTGGATGGGCCGGGGGGGGGGGGGGGTTCAGTAACGAAACGAAAGAACACTTGCATTTATATAGCGCCTTTCACAACCTCAGGACGTCCCAAAGCGCTTCACAGCTAATGAAGTACTTTTGAAAGTGGAGTCATTGTTGTAATGTAGAGAAATGCAGCAGCCAATTTGCCCACAGTGAAGACCCACAAACAGCAATAAGATAATGACCAGATAATCGGTTTTAGTGATGATGGTTGAGGGATAAATATTGGCCAGGACACCGGGGAGAACTCCCCTACCCTTCTTCGAAATAGTGTCATGGGATCTTTTATGTCCACCTGAGAGGGCAGACAGGACCTCGGTTTAATGGATGAATTCAAAATCTCCCAAATCAGATTAGTACCTATGCTGCCCGTGTCCTAACTCACACCAAGTCCTGTTCACCTATCGACTCGCTGACCTACATTGTCTTCCGGTTCACCAACGCCTGGATTATAAAATTCTCATCCTCAGGTTCAAATCCCCTCACGGCCTCGGCCCTCCCTATCTCTGTAACCTCCTCCAGCCCCACAACCGTCCAAGATCTCTGCTTTCTTCAAACTCTAGCCTCTTGTGCATCCCCCACTTCCTTCACCCCACCATTGGTAGGCGTGCCCTCAGCCGTCTAGGCCCTAAGCTCTAGAATTCCCTCCCTAAGCCTTCGTCTCTCCCATAGTCCCCGATTTAAGCTAATTTATGGATTCAGCTTTAACATTTAAAGGAAAGGTATGCTAAGAGACCCGTGGCTCCTTGAGAGAAATTGCTGCACGATACAACCTTGTGCATTTATATAGCACCTTTAATGCGGTAAACTGTCCCGTGGCGCTTCACGGGAGCGTTAGCCCTCACCTCTCTTTGCTCCTTTAAGACACTCCTTAAAACCTGCCTCTTAGACCAAGCATTTAGCTACCCTCCCTGATATCGCCTTCTTTGACTCACTGTCAGTTTTTTGTCCGACAAGAAGTATCTTAAAGCAGCAAAGAGAGGTGAGGGCTAATGCTCCCGTGAAGCGCCACGGGACAGTTTACTGCATTAAAGGTGCTATATAAATGCACAAGGTTGTATCGTGCAGCAATTTCTCTCAAGGAGCCACGGGTCTCTGAGCACGCATTTCCTTTAAATGTTAAAGCTGAATCCGTAAACTATCTTAAATTGGGGAACACTGAAAGCATATGGCATCAAGCACTGGATGGCTGATGCGGAGAAAAAAACGCCAGCATAGACGTGATGGGCCAAATGGCCTGTAACATTCTATGATCGTGTGTACAGCTCCCACCATCTGAACTGTCACTGGATTCAAATTATACCATAATAATAAAAATATCAGTATCTAGTTCATTTTGTCCACGATTAATGGTCTACTTGTAGATGTGTGGCATTTTAACGAAACCGGTTATAACATTCAGTTACTGTGTGCAGTGATGGCTGTGACACCAGTCGCTGCAGTAGAATACACTTCTCGCTCTGTCTGACTGAAGAAAGCAGCAGCTGGAGCACCTGTGCCTATAACAGCAACTGGAGTTTGTGCAGTTGTATAAGATGTGCAACGATTGGACTTAATTAGTCAGCACAGGTAAGCTAGGCTGCTCTTGACTGAATAAGATATGCCTGGCTTCTTGTTTTCGGTTTGCACGGTGACTTGCATGGAGTCAATTGATTAAAACTGAGGTTTTTTTTCTCCTTTTCAAACAGAGTTGATTTTTAAAGAAAAAGCAGGCACTATTGAAACTGCACGTCGACGTAAAAATCATCGAGTAACATGGAACGTGCTATCACATATTAGCCAGGCAAAACAAGGTTTTTTTTCTGTAATTTTTTTTTTCATGAATCATTTTTGTTGTACTCACAAGTTCAGGTATCATTAGAAGATCCGGGATGCTGGTTAGGAATTTTGTCCCTGCAGGAATTATACAGTCTGATGGAGGGTCAACGTTGCTGGTCTCCGGTGATGCCATGGTTTTTGTACCCCCCCCCCCCTCAAAAAGAGAACTTCTGCCAAATCCTGGTGCTTTGCTGTTGTTTGCAGCAGACAGCGGTCATGGCACTGATACCTGAGCACCGATTTGGACACACCTCTTCCAATTTTTTCCCTTGAAAAACTGGTTTTGGCTGTTTATCTCCGGCACTCCTAAAAATGCCACTGTCTTGCATTGTTTCAATGAGTGTTCTCTAAAGGACCAAAATGTAAAGAAATCTGAAACAATTAGCTTAGAATTAAGTACCGAAAGCTTAACTATAACTATACGATCAGCAATATTTTCTTGGAGCGAGGTAGTCACATTCTTGAATTTAATGACCACCTCTATGTACTAAGGCATTTATTCGATGCTTAAAAGTTTATTGGTTCTTTTTCAAAATCTCGTTGAAACACTTTATTGATAAAGGTGGCAACACAGAGCAGTGTCTTTCATTCGATTTTTAATTGGCGTTTTCTACTTGAAGTACCAGAATGCAAGTGGAGTATAATGTTACTGAAATGTAGAAATTACGTAGCAAGCAGGTCCTTGACTAAAAATAATAAACATAGTCAGGGAGGGAGGTGTAGGATTTTGTAGGTTTCTGGGTGGGAACGGTTTATGAAAAAAAGTTAATCAAAGGACTTCATTGTGGAAGTAACCTACATATGCAAAGCAACAAATAATAACCCATGGATACAGGCCAGCTGCACAGGCGGGCACTGACCGCTCACGTTTTCCATTTACTGCCACAGCTAGTTTTTAGTGCGGTTGAACATTCTTTTTACTTATATTTTTTCAGCACTTTAAGTTTTATTTTGTTCCCTCCTCTCCCAAAGATGACTCCTTCCTGTTGTGTACAGTTCCACAGCACCTAACACCTTCCTGACACAAGTGGCAATCACAAAGATCACCCATCCAGCAGGGGTTACAATCAGGAGCATTTTCTCTTCTCTAATCTGGTTGCTGAAAGGCAATGGTAGGTAGCGCGCCCACTGCTGCCCTGGCTAAGATCAGCGACCATGACTCTGACCACGGACCGAACTTGGGCCTTTCCTGCTCTTCACGGCTTAGCTACTCGTTGCACAAACTCACTGAGCCATCAGGAGAACCTAGCGATACTTTAGGGCTCCTTGCAGTACGTACAGCCTTTCTACTGAAAGGCCTTCTTCCAGACCATTGCTAAGGTCCTGAGAGTGTGCAGTTTTAAACCTAGGAAGCATGGCCCAAAAAAACAAAAATTAGATTAACTGAAAATTTCACTCAGAGAAGCTACAAGGATGGCTGGTGTGGGGAATTGAAACTTTCACAATGGTGCAACCTCTCCTGAGGTTGGCTAGAGTAGAGAGACCTCTAAATAACCCAAACCTCTAATTGAAACACTTTTCCTTCTTAATGCCAGCATCAATTTACAGAGTGAAGAGGCAACTTTGTAGCTCGGCATGTTTGATGCCCTACCTTCCTGTGTTATTTCAGCCTTCTTCCAATTCTGGCCTCTTGTACATCCCCGATTTTCATCGCTCCACCATTGGCAGCCATGCCTTCAGCTGCCTTGGCCCTAAGCTCTGGAATTCCCTCCCTAAACCTCCGCATCGCTACCTCTCTCTCCACCTTTAAGACTTTTCTTAACAACCTACATCTGACCAAGCTTTTGGTCACCTGTCCTAATATCTGTTTATGTGGCTCGGTGTCAAGTTTTGTTTGATAGTCGCTCCTGTGAAGCGCCTTGAGACACTTTACTACGTTAAAGGCGCTATATAAATGCAAGTTGCTGTTGTTGTGTACCTGAAAAGGGAAAGTGATCTGACACTGCATGTCATAAGCACCATTCAAAATAAAATCCCTTGTCAAGGTGAGGGACATCAATTTCTATATTGGGCACCCAGTGTCAGTACCAAGTACCCCCAGGTCAGTTATGGTATGGTTCAATGCAGATAAAATTACTTCTACTCTGTTCCAACAATATGTCTCAACATGACGCAATCCTTAACGTGTCCCAACACTGCAGAGCAGCAATCAACAGAGGCAGTAGAATGTTGAACCAAAAAGCCAAAACAATAGAATATAAGTCAGGGCAAGTCGTGATCAAACTGTAGAGCGCTCTAGTCAGATCCCACCATAATTACTGCCTCTGGTTCTGGTCTCTGAGATATAAGAGAGGCAGTCAAGCACTGGAAACAGCACAGAGAAGAGCCACAAGGTTGATCTGTAGCATCAGGGGTCTGAATTTTGAGTAAAGACTGAAAAACAGACGTCTCAGACTAGAAAAGAGGCACCTGAGAGCTGATCTCATTGAAGTATACAAGATAATTAAGGGTATGGATAAGGTAAATCTGGAATATTACTTTAAATTCAATTGTGGGTTAGGACAAGGGGACAGTTGGTGCTGAAATAGACACAATTCTGGATGGATGAATTAAGATTGGCCGAATGACCTTCCTCATTGTAATTACCTTGTGAACTTCAACAGTAGAAGGATATATTCTCCTGTATTAGTTTTATTGGTTCTTTTTCAAAATCCAGGCTAACTTGAATGATAAGATAGCCTATATAAGGAAGCACATTGTATTTGATTTTTAATTGATATTTTCCACTTGAAATCCCAGACTACCGCTGGAGTATCATGTTACAGAATGTAGAAATCAAACAGTATGGACAGGAAAAGTGTGAAAAAGATGATCAATGGAATTCATTGTGAAATCCAATATTGGTTGAGCAGACATTCCTTCCAATTAAATATTGGGAAGACCGAAGCCGTTGTCTTCGGCGCCTGCCACAAACTCCGTTCCCCCCTCCCTGGCCATTGTCTGATGTTGAACTAGTCTGTTCGCAATCTCGACATCCTATTTGACCCTGAGTTCAGCTTCTGACCCCATATCCTCTCCATTACGAACTTCCACCTCCGTAATATCACCCATCTCCGCCCTTGCCTCAGCCCCATCTACTGCTGAAACCCTCATTCATGGCTTTGTTACCTCCAGACTCGACTATTCCAGACTTCAACAATTTCAGATCATAACCACCGCACCCATTTTCCTGGTCAGCAGGGTCGACTAGGCTGGGTGTGCCCAGTCACCAGAGGTACCCATGTGGAAGCGGGAAGAGAAGCCATTGCAGGTGATTCTCTGGCTACGATTAGATAGATAAGAATGCAACCAGGCGAGTGCAGTCCCACCCAGCTGGACCTGAATAATGAGAGGTGATCTAATTGAAACCTATAAGATTCTTAAGGGGCTTGACAGGGTTAATGCTGGGAAAATGTTTCCCCTGGCTGGGAAGTCTAGAACCAGGGGTCACAGTCACAGAATAAGGGGTCGGCCATTTAGGACTGAGATGAGGAGAAATTTCTTCACTCAAAAGGTTGTGAATCTTTGGAATTCTCTACCCCAGAGAGCTGTGGATGCTCAGTCGTTGAGTATATTCAAGACAGAGGTCGATAAATTTTTGGGAACAAAGAGAAATAAGGGATATGGGGATAGTGTGGGAAGGTGGAGTTGAGGTAGAAGATCAGCCATGATCATGTTGAATGGCGGAGCAGGCTCGAAGGGCCAAATGGCCGACTCCTGCTCCTATTTCTTATGTTCTTATGATGAAAGGTCATCGACCTGAAATGTTAACTCTGCTTCTCTCTCCACAGATGCCAACTGACCTGCTGCGTATTTCAGATTTCCAGCCTCCGCTGATGGACATTGAAGTCCCCCACCCATTGCATTCCAACGCTCTCCTGACCAGCCTCCCATCCTCCACCTTCTGTCATCTTGAGCTCATCCAAAACTCTGCATCCCGTAACCTGGCTCGCACCAAGTCCCGTTCACGTATCACCCCTACGTATCACCCCTGTGCTCGCTGACCTACCCAGTCTAGCAACGCCTTGATTTTAAAATTCTCATCCTTGTTTTCAAATCCCTCCATGGCCTCGCCCTTCTCTATCTCTGTAACCTCCTCCAGCCCTACAACCCTCTGAGATCTCTGCATTCCTCCAATTCTGGCATCTTGTGCATCCCCGATTTGCTTCGCCACATCATTGGCAGCCGTGCCTTCAGCTACCTAGGTCCTAAGCTCTGGAATTCCCTCCCTAATCCTCTCCACCTTAAAACATTCCTTAAAACCTACTTGTCCTAATATTTCCTTATGTGGCTTGGTGTCAAATTTTGTTTGATAACGCTCCTGTGAAGCGCCTTGGGACTAATACCATGTTAAAGGTGTTATTTAAATGCATGTTGTTATTGTTGCTGAAATGTAACAATTAGTACAGTGCTATCAAAAGCACTTTCAAGTCACTTTGTTGTCCTGAATTTTGTGTCAACATTAGAAAGAAAAGAACTTGATTTATACAGCGCCTTTCACAATCTTAGGAAGTCCCAAAGCACTTTACAGCCAATGAAGTACTTTCACAGGTGGCAAATTGTTCATTTTTTTTAAAAAATTGAGTGAATTTATGGACTGTGAACCAATCAATCAGCCTGGTCAATAGGCCGAAAACTTACCGTTCTGTTATTGTAATGGTAGAGAGGGGATTTAAACCTCGTTCAACTTGGGTGTCCTTACAACTTGAATCCCTGATTTGCATGTAAATTGGTGTTGGCGTTAAGCCTAACGTTGGTGGTAATAGGCCATTACAAAACAACTTAACAAGTACTAGTTATCCTACTCGAGGAACAGCACCTCATCTTTTGATTAGGCAATCTACAGCCCTCTGGACTCAAATAGAGTTCAACAATTTCAGATCATAACCTCGGCCCCTATCATATATAAATATATATATATATTTTTTATCCACACTTTTTGTTTGGCCTTTTTTTCTTCCCTCCCACACGACAGCTGTCCTTCATTCTGCCAGCGCATTTCACACTTCATCTAGAGCCATCCTTTGTTCCTTAACCTGTCCCATTACCACCTTCCTCTTGTCTTGAATATCTCTTAATGTCTCTCAATCTCTCCTGCTTTCTATCCTATCACTGACCTTCCCTTTTGTTCTTTCATCCCCTCCCCCTTTTCCCCGCCCCTAAACCTGCTTTAAAATCTATTCCATTTCCTGCTTTTTTCCAGTTCTGACGAAAGGTCTTCGACCTGAAACGTTAACTCTGTTTCTCTTTCCACGGATGCTGCCTGGCCTGCTGAGTTTTTCCAGCATTTTCTGTTGCCTCTTACTACCTGTTCCACGAATGCTCCGAAATTTCAGCAGGGCACCCCAGATGTGCCGCAGACATGCAGCATGACACCACATGAAGGGCTCAGCACCACCGTATTTCAAACCTAACGCAACACAAGGGCAATGCTTTGCTGGTCTTCATATCTCACTAGCATTGCTGCAGATGCTGCAGTCTGTAGCCTGAGGTCACCAGTTAGTTAGCTGCTGCATATTTTAGCGGAAACTTAAAAGTGGGTGGGGGGGGGGGGGTGCAGTCAGTGCTCCAGTAACACTGGAATTGACAGAGCAGCAAGAGCAAGAAAAAGTTGACCCTTATATCACGCCACAAGATCACAAAATAGTCACAGAGGAGGAAGGCCATTCGGCTCATTTTAATTCGTCCACCCAGAAAAATCCTATAGTTTCTCCATTTCAATATCCAATCGTTTCTTAAAAGATTCCAGTGATTTTGGTTCCACTATACTTCCTGAAATCTATTACATTCGCTGAGGCCCTAAGCTCTGGAATTCCCTCCCTAAACCTCTCCGCCTCTCTTTCCTCCGTTAAGACGCTCCTTAAAACCTACCTCTTTGACCAAGCTTTTGGTCACCTGTCCTTATATCTCAAGAAAGAAAGATTTGCATTTATAGAGCGCCTTTCACGACCACCGGACGTCTCAAAGCGCTTTACAGCCAATGAAGTACAGTCACTGTTGTAATGTAGGAAACGCGGCAGCCAATTTGCACACACCATACAGCAAACAGCAATGTGATAATGACCAGATAATCTGTTTTTTTTTGTTATGTTGGTTGAGGGATAAATATTGGCCAGGATACCGGGGATAACTCCCCTGCTCTTCTTCGAAATAGTGCCATAGGATCTTTTACATCCACCTGAGAGAGCAGATGGGGCCTCGGTTTAACGTCTCATCCGAAAGACGGCACCTCCGACAGTGCAGCACTCCCTCAGCACTGCACTGGAGTGTCAGCCTAGCTTTATGTGCTCAAGTCCCTGGAGTGAGACTTGAACCCACAACCTTCTGACTCAGAGGCGAGTGTGCTACCCACTGAGCCACAGCTGACACATGGCTCGGTGTCAAATGAACCAGGGGTCACAGTCTAAGGATAAAGGATAAGCCATTTAGGACTGAGATGAGGAGGAATTTCTTCACCCAGAGAGTGGTGAACCTGTGGAATTCTCTACCACAGAAGGCAGTTGAGGCCAGTTCATTAAATATATTCAAGAAGGAGTTAGATATATTTCTTAAGGCTAAAGGGATCAAGGGATATGGGGAGAAAGCAGGGACAGGGTACTGAATTTGGATGATCAGCCATGATCTCATTAAATGGCGGAACAGGCTCGAGGGGCCGAATGGCCTACTCCTGCTCCTATCTTCTATGTTTCTATGTTTCTATGTTTCTATGTTTGATAACGCTCCTGTGAAGCGCCTTGGGACGTTTTACTACGTTAAAAGCGCTATATAAATGTAAGTTGTTGTTGCTGTGGTTGATTACTCAATTAATTTCTTGCTTTCAGTTCTAAATTTGCCTTTTATTAACTTGAACCTGTATCACCTTGTCCTACTCTCACTATTTAATCTGAAGTAATATTGTAGAACTACCTTCTCCATTCCCTTAACTCTCTTGTATAACTATAAGATCACTCCGCAGATGCCTCCTTTCCAGAGTGAAAAACTGACGTTTCACCCCCAGCGAGTTGTGCCACACTCGGCACAACTGTCTGCGAATGACAGTAGACACTGCCTAAGAAAGCTGAGATTTTAACAAAGAGGCTATAACCTCCAGCGCACATCCAGTCAGCACTAGCGGGGCACCATCAAAGTCACTTTGGCATTCAATTTTGATGCATTGGCTCCTGCCAGGCTAGCACTGGGAATGTCTGCAATGTTAGTCAATTTACCAAAGAGATGTATCAAGAAGGTCACAGGTGTACAATTCAACAGAGCAACAGCTTAAAAAAAAATACAAATGAAAAGCAAAAGCTGCAAATCTAAAACAAAACAAAAACAAGAAAATGGTGGAAACCACAGCAAGCAGGTCAGTCAGAACAGACAAGTCATTGCCTCAGCTGGAGTATTGTGTCCAATTTTGGGCACCGCAATTTAGGAAGGATGTGAAGGCCTTGGGGGCGGGTGCAGAGGAGATTTGCTAGAATGATACCAGGGATGCAGGACTTCAGTTATGTAGAGAGACTAGAGAAGCTAGTGCAGATCGGAACAGAGTGCTAAACTGTGAGTTTGGCTTGGGCATGGCTAATCAAGCCCTGTGCTGGAGAGCAGGTAATTAATTAAGTGGTCTAATCTGGTTCTGTAACTGCCAGAGAGCTCACTTATTTAAATCTCAGCAGTATAAATAAGGGAGGCTAGAGTGCAGTTTGTCACGGAGTGCAGATCGGAACAGAGTATTAAACTGCGAGTTTGGTGAGTGAGGGAGTGAGGGGAGGGAGGTGTTCCTTTCTTTTTCCATCTTTGTCAGCTTCCAGGAGAACAGGAGCTAAAAAGCTGCATAAAAGGGGACAGAGATCCAGCGGTGAGTATTTCTAAAGTATTTCTACATTCCAGTCATTAAAGTAAAAGTAAGGTCTCTAGTTTAGAGTAAGTAGTGTTTAAAGGGAAGTAAGATCCCTAGTGTATTTAATATTCTTTAACTTAATGGGTGTAAATTAAGGGTAGGACATGGCAGGGCAGCTTGGCAGCGTGGAGTGCTCCTCCTGTGCTATGTTGGAAGTCAGGGACACTTTAGGTGTCCAGGGCGAACTCTAGTGCAGGAAGTGTCTCCAGCTGCAGCTACTCGAAATCCGCGTTTCGGAGCTGGAGCTGCAGCTGGAGTCACTGTGGAGCATCTGCGAAGCTGAGATCTTCGTGGATAGCACGTTTAACAAGGTGGTCACACCACAGGTAAAGAGTGCACAGGCAGACAGGGAATGGGTGACCACCAGACAGAGTAAAAGAACTAGGAAGGTAGTGCAGAAGTCCCCTGGGTCCATCTCCCTCTCCGACAGATTTTCCGTTTTGGATACTGATGGGGTAGATGGTTTCTCAGGGGAATGCAGCAAGTGCCAAGTCCGTGGCACTATGAGTGGCTCAGCTGCACAGGAGGGGAGGAAAAAGAGTGGGAGAGCAATAGTGATAGGGGATTCTATCGTAAGGGGAACAGATAGACATTTCTGTGGCCGCAGACGTGACTCCAGGATGGTATGTTGCCTCCCTGGTGCCAGGGTCAAGGATGTCACTGAACAGCTGCAGGGCATTCTGAAGGGGGAGGGCGACCAGTCAGAGGTCGTGGTTCACATTGGTACCAACGACATGGGTAGAAAGAGGGATGAGGTCCTGCAACAATAATTTAGGGAGCTGGGTAGCAGATTAAAAAGCAGGACCTCAAAGGTTGTAATCTCTGGATTACTCCCGGTGCCACGTGCTAGTGAGTAAAGGAATAGGAGGATAGAGCAGATGAATGCATGGCTAAAGAGTTGGTGCAGGAGGGAGGGCTTTAGTTTCCTGGATCACTGGGTCTGCTTCTGGGGAAGGTGGGACCTGTACAAGTCGGACGGGTTGCACCTGAACCGGAATGGGACCAACATCCTTGCGGGGAGATTTGCTAGTACTGTTGGGGGGGGTTTAAACTAACTTGGCAGGGGGATGGGATATGGAGTGGAGCTATAGCAGGGGGTGATACACAGCCAACTATAGAGGAAAAAACAAGTCAATCTGAAAGGCAGAGCAAATATGTAACGGCACAAGGGAGTATGGCAAGGCTGGATGGCATTTATTTTAATGCAAGGAGTCTTGCGAGTAAGGTAGATGAATTGAAGGTGTTGATGAACACATGGGAGTATGATATTGTTGCTATCACAGAAACATGGTTGAGGGAGGGGCATGACTGGCAGCTCAATATTCCGGGGTATAGAATCTTCAGGCGAGACAGAGGGGGGTGTAAAAGAGGAGGGGGTGTCGCAATATTAATCAAGGAGTCAATTACTGCTGTAAGGAGGGATGATATCTTAGCAGGTTCCTCTAATGAGGCCATATGGGTAGAACTTAAAAACAAAAAGAGGGCAAGCATTTTGCTGGGAGTGTACTATAGGCCCCCAAACAGTTAGGGGGAGATAGAGGAACAGATATGTAGGCAAATCTCAGAGAAGTGTAGAAATAATAGGGTAATAATAGTAGGGGATTTCAACTTCCCCAATATTAACTGGGATAGTCAGAGTGTGAAAGGCTTAGAGGGTGCGGAATTCTTAAGTGCATCCAGGAGAGCTTTTTGAACCAGCATGTAGAAAGTCCTACAAGAGAGGGGGCGGTACTGGTCCTAATTCTAGGGAATGTAGCCGGGCACGTAGTAGAAGTGTTAGTAGGAGAGCATTTTGGTGACAGTGACCATAATTCGGTGAGATTTAAGGTAGTCATGGAAAAGGACAAAGATGGACCGGAAATAAAGGGGGAGAAATTCAGTATCGCCCCATTTGGGGCGCAATTATCGGCCGGGCACAAAGATTAGCTCCTGGCGCTAATTATCGCCACCGACTGCAAACTTGACTTTTATCGCCCCTGGAGGTGATTGGAGCGCTAAATCAGGCGCTTCACAGCTGTCTTAAGGCGCAAAGGCCGAGGAGCGAGGTGCTACCTCAGAGCGCTAGCGAAGCTCATGTGATGTCAGTCAGCAATGGAACACACACACAATGGCCCGGGCCAGTTCTTAAAGGGAATGGTTAATCTTGCTTTCCATCCACATCCTGCTCATTGCAGCCTTGAATCTCGGCCTGGAGAGACCTGCACATCAAATCTGCTGGAAAGAACAATGGAGAGTACCAGGCAAAGAGCTCAGAGTGCAGCCTCCACAGTCTCTTCTAAATTGATACAAGGAATGGCAAATCAAAATGAACCTGCAAAGTGCTGCTGAGTACCCAAATCTCCTTCACACAACGTTGAATCTCTCCAGAAGTCGCTCTCTCTCAGAATGCGTAGTTAAAAAATGGCACCAACAATAAAAGGCAGGAAGCGGTCACCTTTAAATAGCGCTCCCCCTTTCCCTTCATGACTGCAGAACGCTCCCCTCAACCTGTCGTTGCTAGCGTCAGGCGGTAAGGCAGGGGGCGCCACTCAATATCCGCTCCGGGGCGATACCGGGGCTTTGCGCACTCGACTGACGTCATGATCTGCCGGCGCAGAGATCGTGGCGGTAGTGTTTAGCGCCGCCGCAAAATATCTAGTTAATTTCACGAGCGGTGCAAACTTCGCCGCGCCTGGGCGCTAGATGCTTTGCGCCCCATTAGCGCCCTTTTAAGGCGCTAATGGGAGGCGCAACCAACTGAATTTTTCCCCCAAAGGTTCTAAATTGGGGGAAGGCCGAATTTAATATGATAAGGCAGGATCTGGCCAAAGTGGACTGGGATCAGCTGCTTGTAGGAAAATCCACATCAGAGCAGTTGGAGTCTTTCAGAAAGGAAAGAGAGAGAGTACAATGGCAACATGTTCCCGTAAAGGTCAAGGGTGGGACCAACAAGCCCAGGGAACCCTGGATGTCAAGGGATATACGAGACTGGAGTAGGAAAAAGAGGGAGGCTTTTGGCAGATACAAAGGACTAAAAACAGTGGAAGCCCCAGAGGAGTATAGAAAGTGCAGGGGGGTACTTAAAAAAGAAATTAGGGGAGCGAAGAGGGGGCATGAAAAAACACTGGCGGGCAAAATAAAGGAAAATCCCAAGGTGTTTTATAAGTATATTAAGGGCAAGAGGATAACCAGGGAAAGAGTAGGGCCCATTAGGGACCAAAGTGGCAATCTGTGTGTAGAGCCAGAAGATGTAGGTGGGGTTTTAAATGAATATTTTGCATCTGTGTTCACTATGGAGAAGGACGATGTAGGCATAGAAATCAGACAGGGGGATTGTGATATACTTGAACAAATTAGTATTGTGAGGGAGGAGGTACTAGCGGTTTTAGCGGGCTTAAAAGTGGATAAATCCCCAGGCCCAGACGAGATGTATCCCAGGCTGCTGTGTGAGGCAAGGGAGGAGATTGCAGAGGCTCTGACACAAATTTTCAGAACCTCTCTGGCCACAGGGGAGGTGCCACAGAGGACTGGAGAACAGCTAACGTAGTACCATTATTCAAGAACGGTAGTAGGGATAAACTAGGGAATTATAGGCCAGTGAGCCTAACATCAGTGGTGGGGAAATTATTGGAAAAATTCTGAGGGACAGAATTAGTCTCCACTTGGAGAGGCAAGGATTAATCAAGGATAGTCAGCATGGCTTTGTCAGGGGAGATCATGTCTGACCAATTTGATTGAATTTTTTGAGGGGGTGACTAGGTGTGTGGATGAGGATAGTGCAGTTGATGTGGTCTACATGGACTTCAGTAAGGCTTTTGACAAAGTCCCGCATGGGAGACTGGTCAAGAAGGTAAGAGCCCATGGGATCCACGGCAACTTGGCACATTGGATCCAAAATTGGCTTAGTGGCAGGAGGCAGAGGGTGATGGTCGAAGGTTGTTTTTGTGACTGGAAGCCTGTGTCCAGTGGTGTACCGCAGGGATCGGTGCTGGGTCCTTTGCTGTTTGTAGTGTACATTAATGATTTAGATATGAATGTAGGAGGTATGATCAGTAAGTTCGCAGATGGAGTACTGCGTACAGTTTTGGTTTCCATATTTAAGAAAAGATATACTTGCTCTAGAGGCAGTTCAGAGAAGTTTCACTCGGTTGATTCCGGAGATGAGGGGGTTGAGTTATGAGGAAAGGTTGAGTAGGTTGGGCCTCTACTCATTGGAATACAGAAGAATGAGAGGCGATCTTATCGAAACATATAAGATTGTGAGAGGGCTTGATCGGGTGGATGCGGGGAGGATGTTTCCACTGATGGGTGAGACTAGAACTAGGGGGCATAATCTTAGAATAAGGGGCTGCCGTTTCAAAACTGAGATGAGGAGAAACTTCTTCACTCAGAGGGTAGTAAATCTATGGAATTTGCTACCTCAGAGCTGTGGAAGCTGCGACATTAAATAAATCTAAAACGGAGATAGACAGTTTCCTAGCTGATAAGGGAATTAAGGGTTATGGGGAGCGGGCAGGGAAGTGGACGTGAGTCTAGGTTCAGATCAGCCATGATCCTATTGAATGGCGGAGCAGGCCCGAAGGGTCGTATGGCCTACTCCTGCTCCTACTTCTTATGTTCTTATGACACGAAAATTGGTGGGGTGGTAAATAGCGAGGAGGAAAGCCTCAGGCTACAGGACGATATAGACGGGTTGGTCAGATGGGCAGAACAGTGGCAAATGGAATTTAACCCTGAAAAGTGAGAGGTGATGCATTTTGGGAGAACTAACAAGGCAAGGGAATACACAATGAATGGTAGGACCCTAGGAAGGACAGAGGATCAGAGGGACCTTGGTGTGCATATACATAGATCCCTGAAGGCAGCAGGACAGGTAGATAAGGTGGTTAAGAAGGCATATGGGATACTTGCCTTCATTAGCCGAGGCATAGAATATAAGAGCAGGGAGGTTATGATGGAGCTGTACAAAATGCTAGTTAGGCCACAGCTGGAATACTGTGTGCAGTTCTGGTCGCCACACTATAAGAAGGATGTGATTGCATTGGAGAGGGCGCAGAGGAGATTCACCAGGATGTTACCTGGGCTGCAGTGCTTCAGCTATGAAGAGAGACTGGACAGGCTGGGGTTGTTTTCCTCAGAGCAGAGAAGGCTGAGGGGGGACCTGATTGAGGTGTACAAAATTATGAGGGGCAACACGGTGGCATAGTGGTTAGCACTGGTGTCTCACAGCGCCAGGGACCCGGGTTCGAATCTGACCTCGGGTGACTGTCTGTGTGGAGTTTGCACATTCTCCCCGTGTCTGCGTGGGTTTCCTCCGGGTGCTCCGGTTTCCTCCCACAGTCCAAAAATGTGCGGGTTAGGTTGATTTGGCTATGATAAATTGACCCTTAGTGTTAGGGGGGGATTAAATATGTGGGGTTATGGGGATAGGATGGGATATGTTAGGGGGAATTAAA
Organism: Squalus acanthias; assembly: GCA_030390025.1. NCBI lineage: Eukaryota > Metazoa > Chordata > Chondrichthyes > Squaliformes > Squalidae > Squalus > Squalus acanthias. The sequence continues at coordinate 122,290,915 of CM059433.1, forward strand.
TACGTGGGGTTATGGGGGTAGGGTGGGATATGTGTACTGTGGGGATTAAAGCAGGGACAGGGTACTGGATTTGGATGATCAGCCATGATCGTATTGAATGGTGGAGCAGGCTTGACGGGCCGAATGGCCTACTCCTGCTCCTAGATTCTATGTTTCTATGTTTCTATAGATAGGGTAGATAGAAAGGAACCTTTCCCCTTAGTAGAGGGGTCAATAACAAGGGGGCATAGTTTCAAGGTAAGGGGCAGGAGGTTTAGAGGGGATTTGAGGAAAAACTTTTTCACCCAGAGGGTGGTTGGAATCTGGAACTCACTGCCTGAAAGGGTGGTAGAGGCAGGAACCCTCACAACATTCAAGAAGCATTTAGATGAGCACTTGAAATGCCATAGCATACAAGGCGACGGACCAAGTGCTGGAAAATGGGATTAGAATAGACAGGGCTTGATGGCCGGCGCGGACACGATGGGCCGAAGGGCCTCTTTCTGTGCTGTATAACTCTATGACTATGACTAAGCTGGGATTGTTCTCATTAGAGTAGAAAAGTTTAAAAGGAGATTTAATAGAGGTGTTCAAAATCATGAAGGGTTTTGATAGAGTTGATAGGGGAGAAACAGAAGGGTCAATAAGCAGAGAGCACATTGTCTCGGATTAGCCCTTCCCCCCTTCTCCCAGTGACTGTGACCAGGCCCACTCCCGTGGCCTCTCCCTCACCCGCTCTGGTTGCCGTGCTCCCAGGCACTTCTGACACCGACAATCCAGCAGCACGAGCCCGGCCGGAAACTCAGAAAGCACAATCGGCACATGTGCAGAAAGACTGCCCAGTCGCGCATGCGCAGTGAGTCGCTCTGGCCATTGTACAAGTTGTTGTTTAATTTAGCTTTAGAACCGCAAACTGACAGCTCAGTGGGGTACACTCACTGCCCAGGGGTACACTCACTGCCCAGGGGTACACTTACTGCCCGGGGGTACACTCACTGCCCGGGGGTACACTCACTGCCCGGGGGTACACTTCAGGGGCGAGCTTTGTGAATCGGGGACTCTTCCAGGGACATTGTTTGCTCGGGGGACACAGTACCTCATCTGGGGACTGTCCCCAGAAAACGGGGACCTATGGTCACCCTAGTGTAAACGGAAGGAGTGAATGCATGGACACCATTCTCCAGAGATCAGAACTACACAAGAATGAAGGTTAAAGCATATGTCTCTGCTTATGGATAGGATAAGCTCACTCAGCAACTTCTTATTTTAAATCAGATATAGTGGCTTCAGGTAACAGGAATTTTAAAAATGTATGGGCCAAAGTAAACGCTGCAATTAATTTAAATATATTACTTAGGTATGCAAACAATGGTGTTTTGGAATGTGAAGGATTCTGTCCTTCTTAACCTTTTCCTGCATATGTGCTGCCAACTCATTTCATGTTGCACAGAAGATGTCCATTCACCCTTGTCTTTGGTATACTACTTTCTTGTCTGCAACAGCCCCTTAGGCATGGATGGTGCCTGCTCTGCCTAGTGTTTTGATATGACTCATTTGATAAGAATCAGCAGCATTTAAGTAACTCTGGTATCTTGTTTTTCTAGCCCCACTGACAGTTTGAATTGCTCAACAATCAAATTAAAATCTGTTGGGATCACTTTGAATATGCAAAAACATTCCATCCAGCACTTTATAGATTGACGCTCCCACAGAACCTACATAAATATTCCCCCCACCCCCAGTATCTCCAACATCCATCTGTTCTTTTAAGCAAAAATGAGAAGTCGCACAACACCAGGTTATAGTCCAACAGATTTATTTAAAATTACAAGCTTTCGGAGCTGTCGCCCCTTCTTCAGGTAGGGTAGCTGTGAGAGAATCTCCCAGAATTCACAATATAAACACAGAAAAAATGTATTCAAATCTTTCCCTACATCAAAGACACACTAAGAGCACAGCCAAGACAATGAAATGTGTCCCAGGTAGCCAGACAGATTGAGAGGCAGGCTGGCTGACTGTCAGGTGGATAGGCCTGCGGAGCAGAGAGGAGGAAGGCCGGGATCTTCGGAGGGGGGAGGGGGCCAAGGATTGTCGGCTGGCGGGGGGCCAGGATCATCGGGGGGGTGGGGGGGGGGGGGGCCAGGGATCGTCGGAGGGGGTCGGGGCCCAGGATTGTCGGAGATGGGGAGGGGACCAGGATCGTCGGAGGAGGGGAGGGGACCAGGATCGTCGGAGGAGGGGAGGGGACCAGGACTGTCGGAGGAGGGGAGGGGACCAGGATCGTCGGAGGAGGCGTAGTCCAGGATCGCTGGGGGTCGGGGCCCAGGATTGTCGGAGATGGGGAGGGGACCAGGATTGTTGGAAATGGGGAGGGGACCAGGATCGTCGGAGGAGGGGAGGGGACCAGGATTGTCGGAGATGGGGAGGGGACCAGGATTGTTGGAAATGGGGAGGGGACCAGGATCGTCGGAGGAGGGGAGGGGACCAGGATTGTCGGAGATGGGGAGGGGACCAGGATTGTTGGAAATGGGGAGGGGACCAGGATCGTCGGAGGAGGCGTAGTCCAGGATCGCTGGGGGTCGGGGCCCAGGATTGTCGGAGATGGGGAGGGGACCAGGATTGTTGGAAATGGGGAGGGGACCAGGATCGTCGGAGGAGGGGAGGGGACCAGGATTGTCGGAGATGGGGAGGGGACCAGGATTGTCGGAGATGGGGAGGGGACCAGGATTGTTGGAAATGGGGAGGGGACCAGGATCGTCGGAGGAGGGGAGGGGACCAGGATTGTCGGAGATGGGGAGGGGACCAGGATTGTCGGAGGAGGGGAGGGGACCAGGATTGTTGGAAATGGGGAGGGGACCAGGATCGTCGGAGATGGGGAGGGGACCAGGATCGTCGGAAGGGGGTCGGGGGCCAGGGATCGTCGGAAGGGGGTCGGGGCCCAGGACTGTCGGAGGGGGGAGGGGCCCAGGACTGTCGGAGGGGGGGAGGGGACCAGGATCGTCGGAGGAGGCGTAGTCCAGGATCGCTGGGGGTTGGGGCAGGGAACCAAGATCGTCGGAGGGGGATGGGGGCCAGGGATCGTCGGAAGGGGGTCGGGGGCCAGGGATCGTCGGAAGGGGGTCGGGGCCCAGGGATCGTCGGAAGGGGGTCGGGGCCCAGGGATCGTCGGAAGGGGGTCGGGGGCCAGGACTGTCGGAGGAGGGGAGGGGACCAGGATCGTCAGAGGAGGCGTAGTCCAGGATCGCTGGGGGTTGGGGCAGGGAACCAAGATCGTCGGAGGGGGATGGGGGCCAGGGATCGTCGGAGGGGGTCAGGGGCGAGGAATCGTTGGGGGGGGGGGGGGTGGGGGCCAGGGATCATCCGAGGAGGTCGGGGGCCAGGGATCGTGGGCGGGGGGGGGGGGGTGGTTGGTTGCGAAAGACTGGATGGTGGGGTGGCTTCAGAGATCGGGTGGGTGGTTGGAGATTGGGGGGGGAATCGGAGATCGGTCCAAGGGGATCAGAGGCCTCGGGGAGAAGATCGGAAGGGTCGGTGGGTGTCCGATCGCGAGGGAATGACGAGGTAGGGTGCTGGACCCAGCAGGTTAAGTGGAAGTGCACTTAACTCCTGAATCCAGCAGTCCTCGCCTTCCTATAGCTGCCGAGTTCCCCGAGGCCCGTGAAACCCAGCCGCCCAGTTAAATTTAAAATGGAGCTTTAAAATGAGGCACGCAGCCTCATTACAATATTTAGTGACAACCCACCTCCTGGGAGCGGGTTGGCTGCTCGGCCCCCATCCCGCTTCCGTTAAAACCGGAAGTGGGCAGGTTGGGGTCAGGATTCAGATTTTTAACACGTTAACCTCCCACCCAACAACCAACCCACCTGTTTTTGGGGATTAAAAGTCCCCCCATTGTATCAGAATCTGAATTTATATAGAGAAAATTGTTCTATTACTACTTCTTTTCTATGGTCTCCTCCCCCACCTCAAGAAATAAATCAGTGCTATGGATAAGGTGCAGGAACGGGCTACCAGAATTATACCCAACCTCTTAGTTAGAAAGATAGGCCTAAGAATTAGAACTATATACTATTAGAGAAATTATGCTTTAGAGGGGATATAACTTAATTTTTATTTTAAAGTGGTGGAAAGATTGGACGTCAGATTGGATTGGTTATTTGAGATAGATTGGGATGATAGGCTAAGAGTTAGGTTAGATGCACTGATAATTTAAGTCACAGATTCATCTCGGAGTATCTCCACACAGCAAGCCAGAAATTGGCACTTGACACCAGCCCAGATGCCAACTCAGAGGTACCTAAGCTAAGAAATGTTCATTCTAGCTGTGTACTACTATGTGCTTCTTTAAATGCACCCTACAGTACATAGAAACATAGAAACATAGAATCTAGGAGCAGGAGTAGGCCATTCGGCCCGTCGAGCCTGCTCCACCATTCAATACGATCATGGCTGATCATTCAAATCCAGTACCCTGTCCCTGCTTTAATCCCCACAGTACACATATCCCACCCTAGCCCCGTAACCCCACGTATTTAATTCCCCCTAACATATCCCATCCTATCCCCATAACCCCACATATTTAATCCCCCCCCCTAACACTAAGGGTCAATTTATCATAGCCAAATCAACCTAACCCGCACATTTTTGGACTATCTGCCTTTGCACAGTTCCCTTGTTTCCAGGGAAATAAAACACATTTTCTGTTCCCCAAAAGTGAAGAAGAGTGGATTTTAAGTTTTTAAAAAATATTTTAAAACACTTGCTCCTTTTTAAGACCAGCTGCCATTGATCTCAGTACACAAAACAGTGCTTCACGTGCATGGTAAAAAATCACGAATCAGCAACTGCACACGTATCGCACCTTTAAGAAAAGAAAAAAGCTTGGACCAAGGAACAGTCGTTTGGTCCATTAAACTCACAGCTTCCACCAGTCTATGCACCTCAATCCTTGTCCCGTCCCCTCTCCCCCCGCCCCCACCACCCACACCAGCCAAGATCTTTATATTCTTTTCCTATGATACTTCACCCCATTTCCTGACCGGTATTGATCCAGTTCCTTTTCAAAGCTATCAACTGATCTAGAATTAACCACTCTTTCTGGTAACCAGTTGCACATCACTTGATCAAACTTAAGATTTTTGAGAAAATCTGAATCTGAAATTTTGCCCAGTGTGAATTTGCTGCAAATCCAGGTTATGAATACGGATAAATACCTGCCTCCAAGTCTTAGTGATCTGCGTTAGTTCCATTTAACTAAAAGGAATGTCATTTTTAGAGGGAAAGATCTTTTTATTGGCCTATATAAAGAGAACGGAAATAATTAACTAGCCACATGATGTTACCGACATCATGAAATTCACGGGCACACAACAAATCTAATATCTGTACAAATAATCTCCTTTTCACTGAAAAAGTACTAAATTTTATTAAAAAATTACCAGTACACACAAAAATCCCAGTAAGATTGTAACAAACAGTGTACAATATATTATAATAATTAATTTAATTTGACTGTAAGATACATTTCAAAGGATCACCATCAAGACCCCAAATTTATGGTTTGCATGGAAAAATGAACAAACGCAGAATAAGATCCCCAAAGCCCTAGTAAAAATCCTGGATTCCCATGCAATAGGATGTGACTTATTCAGGCACTATAAGCCAGTGGCCCTGGACAACACAAACTTTACTCAGCGCAGCTTTTTGACATTTTCTTTTACAAGCATATCAACTTGGTTCTATGCATAGGGACACTGTAAACAAAACCAAGGAGTGTTATGTTTGATTTGTACAACACACTGATTGGATAACTATGTGCAGGCACAAATTTGTGCACCTGTCCAGTAGTTTACTGGCTATGATACCAGACTAGCAGCCCTGAGGTCATGAGTTCAAATCCCACACCATGGAAAATTGTGAAATAAATGTGGCTTTGTCCCTATCACCCACGTCTAAAAACAATGCTTTTTAAAATTCCGGGCATCCTATTATAAGAAGGATATTAGAACGTGGAAAAGGTACAGTGAAGGTTACGTTGAATTTGTACAAGATGTTATAATTATGAAGAGCAGTTCAAATATTGGAGTTTTTCCCCAACGGAACAGGGCTGGTTCCAAGAGGAATCTAAAAGAGGTTTTTGAGATAGTGAAAGATTTTGAGAGGGTAAATAGTGAAAGATTGTTTTCATTGGTTCGGGGATTGATAACAAATGAGCACAAATTCACATTATCACTGGAGAAGGTAAAATAATTTTTTCCATACATAGGTTTATTAGAACATGGAATGCTTTCCGAAAGCTCGTAATTTTAAATAAAACTGTTGGACTATAACCTGGTGTTGTGCGACTTCTCATTTTTGTCCACCCCAGTCCAACACCGGCATCTCCGCATCATGCTTTACTAAAAGCAGCTATTGCGGCAGAAACTACATTTAAAAGCGATTGGATAAGTATTTGAAAAGGAAGAATACAAAAGGATACAGGGGAAGGGCAAGGAAATAAGATTTGCGTATAGTTCCAGTTGAAAAGCTAGCATCAGCACAGATGCGGGGGTCAAATAGCCTCCATCTGTGCTGTAATGTCTATGGGCTGGATTTTGATACTGGGGCGGGCTGGGGTCGTGTCATCCACTTTTCGTGTTATCCACCCGACTGCAATTGGATGTGGGAGATTGATGCGATTTTCACCTAATTGGGCAATTGAGTTCCAGCATGTGGGAACCCATGAACCAATTAGTGTTTTCAGTCTGAAAGTCGCCTCTGATGATGTCATCATTGCTGCTGCATTGAAGGTCTGCAAAGACTGCCTGGCCTTTGCTGTGAGAGGACCTGGATGCAAAATGAGCAGCAGTAGCCCTAAGTCTGCTCCCAGATATTTTTGCACCACCACCACCACTCCCAGATATTCCTATTCTTCCTCCTCCTCCCTCCTTCATCACATCTCCATTGTAATAGTGGACCTGCAGCTGATAGTCAGCTATCCAAATCTGCTCCCGCCAGGTTTCACATTCGTGGTTCAGAACAGGCGTGCTTCACGTAGAAAAAGGGTTAAAATCACAAAGGCCTTTCAAAATGGCATTATAGAGGCAATTTAGTGCTTGTTAAGGGCCTTAACAGCCTATCCCACCTTTTAGAGGCGGGACGGAGTCGGGACCAGCAGACACGATTTAAGGAAAATTGTGTGGAGGCGGGATGGAGGCGGGCTTGTGCCCGCCCGCCAGTTTTCGCAATTTTAACCCCCCCACACGCCTCCAAACCCACCTCCACGGGTCAATGAAAATCCAGCCCTATGAGTCTATGATAACAGAAACCATGCTGAAATACCACCATCATGCCACTTGTACGTGATCTTATTAGGATCAAACTGACATGGCTACCTTTGGTTCTCTCCCAAACAAATACAAAAAGTTCTGATGAACACTTTTTCATGAGACTATTCCCCTTTAATGAAGGATTTATGGGTCAGTCTACAGCAACAGTCTTTCTGGTCATTCCCAGGAAATCGTAGCTTATCTCTGAAATATCAAACACATGATAAGTATGCTCTGGAGAAAGCAGACTGTAAAGGGAGCCATTTTTCTCTTGGCTTTGCTGTAAAAAGTTTGCAATATCCTTCCAGCGGCTAATTTCAACTTCTTCATCGGCCCATTTGTTTGCTGGTAGAGTTGTGGAATGAAGAAGAGGATATACACTGTCATGGTACACTTGGACAAATAAATGCTTCATAAACTCTTGATCTCTCTGTAAAGAACAGAAATAAATTGTAAACTATTTCAATAATAAGGAATCTTTAATATTCATTTAAACATAATAGTAATGCTTTTGTTATGATTTAGTTGTCAAAAGATGTAAACAATTTAAAACAAAATAAAAAATAAAATAAAATCCTGAGTTAATAGTATCCTGCAAGACAGGGTCATAGAAACATAGAAGATAGAGCAGGAGGAGTAGGCCATTCGGCCCCTCGAGCCTGCTCCGCCATTTAATGAGATCATGGCTGATCATCCAAATTCAGTACCCTGTCCCTGCTTTCTCCCCATATCCCTTGATCCCTTTAGCCTTAAGAAATATATCTAACTCCTTCTTGAATATATTTAATGAATTGGACTCAACTGCCTTCTGTGGTAGAGAATTCCACAGGTTCACCACTCTCTGGGTGAAGAAATTCCTCCTCATCTCAGTCCTAAATGGCTTACCCCTTTTCCTTATCCTATTCTAAACAACAGACCCTTAACTTGCTGTATCTTGCTAATAACAAATTAAATGCACTAATGTAAAATAAACAATTATTGATTAGAATCAAGTGCCAGGTATTGGCAGGATTGGGCAAATTTATATATATATATATATATATAAAAACAATCTGAGGTTTGCCACTTCGGCACCGTTTTCAATTTTGCAGCAATACAAAAGTGGCAGTACAATCCTGGAGTCAGATCGATGATCCTTTTCTACTTCTATTTGTACTTTAAGGCCCAGCAATTGGATAAGGCCCGAAAATGGGCGCGGGATCGCGATTGTGACTACCCCGTGTCCGTTCCTTCTGATGCAGGCAGCACGCAAACGCGCTGTTGAGTGGCTGTGCACCTCAGCAGGGGGCTCAAGTTCGTGCGAGGCTAGCACCAATTAAAGCTAGCCTGCACTTCTTAAAGGGGAGGTGCATTCTGGCTGCAGCAGGTACTGGAAGTCGTTGTAGAGGAGTGTATGACCTGCAGGAAGAGTGAAAATGGCGCAACATGGCAGAGAGAGGGCTCCCAGATTTACTGCAGCACTTGAGGCCCTGCTGCAGGAGGTGGACAGGAGGAGAGGTGTCCTCTATCCACAGGGGGTCAGGAGGCCCTCCAGACACACGCTGAGAAGGGAATGGGAGCAGATAGCCATCGCTGTCAATGCAAGCCGAGGACCTGGATGCAGTGCAGGAAGAAGTTTAATGACGCGAGTGGTCAAGGTCAGTGAATTCATCTTCAAATGCCATATCCCACCATCTGCACCACTAGCCTCACACACTGCTCAATGCACCATACCCCCATCACTCACCTACCAACAATCTCTACCAAACACAACTCATATCTCACATTCATAGCTTCACCTCACTCTCACACACATACCACTCACACCCACATCTCACAGCTTGCACACACTGTCAGCTATTCAGCCATGACAGGCATCAAGCAAACACATTGCACCACACTCACTGATACAATTCCCTTTCTCTTGCAGGACAAGGCGGCTTATAACTGGAGGCAGCAGCATCTAACCAGCGGGCGGACAGGCGAGTCTGCATCACTTCACCCCCATGGAAGAGATGGTGCTGGAGATTATTGGAGCATCCATTGCTGAGCCTGTGGCCAGCGGCAGGGCTGAAACAATCCAAGATGACTCCATCCTCATACTTAAACCTCCTTCCCACATCCCATTCATCCCACAATCTCATCTGACTTAAAAGCTGTGGATGGTGTAAGCATGTATCTCTTGCTTTCCCCCCTCCCCTCACCGCAACCCTACCCTTGTGCCTTTCTCCTTTCAGATACCCAAGAACTGCAACCTGGCCAGGCATTGGTGGAGTAGCAGGAAGTGCAAGGGGAAGAAGGAAGTGATGCAGAAGACACACCGTCACTCGATTTCACACTTGGAGCCACCAGCTCAGATACTGACACTCTGCGTACTTTAGAAGATAGGTTAGACGTGGGATTTGCACGTGGTGAGACACCGGGCACGAGTGGCCTGCAGCCAGGTCGGGGGGGAAAGGGTAGCGCAGGTGCCAGCTCCCCGGAAGGCGAGGTCGCACACGAGTTCTGCTGCACAGGACCCAGATGAGGACGTCGATGGGGCGGCCTACAGAAGAAGGCTGATGGGTATACACAATGAAATACCTGCCGCATTGGCAGGCCTGCCAGAAAGCCTGAGTGCAATGTCAAGGAGCATGGAGGAGTCTGGCACCAACCTTGCACAGGGCTTTGTGCAGAGCTTGGAGCCCATCATTTCCAGCACAGAAGTGATGGGCAACTCCATTAGCGCACTTGTGGACCCAACCATGATGCAGCATCTAATGGACGATGTCTCAGCTTCCTATGCAGCACAAGCAGAAGCCACCGAACATTTGAGAGCTGCAGTGGAAGCTCAGACTGAGGTCATGCAAGATCAGCTTGCTGCCACACAAGCACAGACTGCTGCCATCATGGTTGCGATTACCAGTGTTGAAAGGGCCTTGCAGGTGTCACAGTAGTCCAGCAATCTGTCCTCCAACAGATTACTAGGATTGCTGAGGCGCCGCCCCGGGGGAGTGGCGGTGGTTCCGTGGAGGACAAACTTGCTGTCCTCTCTCAGGATGACAGTATTCATCCTCCCACCACTGCCACTCTGCCAGAGCCTTTGCTGTTGCCTGTCAGCCAGCCAGCCCAGACTGCTGCCACCCATGCCGAGGTGGTGCAGTCTAAAGCTGAGCCTTCTAGGCCTAGAACTGCTCGTGGTCGTCCTCCAAGGCCATCTGCAGTCTTCCCCACTGAAAGTCAGCAGCCTTCCACCAGCCATGCTGCAGCCACTGGGGTAGCACTGCATAGGAGCACTAGGACAGGCAAAGGCACACTGAAGACAGGCACAAAGGGAATCCACAAGGGTGATTAGTTGACTTTGTTATGTAATATTGGATGTATTGATGTACAAAGTTGGTTTGGAATGTCTGTATTGTGGTGGCTTTTATTTTAGCATTGTAGCAAACAGGATACTGTAATGGTCCGTAACCGAGGGAAGGTAAGAACATAAGAAATAGGAGTAGGAGTAGGAGCCTGCTCTGCAATTCAATAAGATCAAGGCTGATCTTCTACCTCATCTCCACTTTCCTGAACTATCCCCATATCCCTTGATTCCCTTAATATTCAAAAATATATCAATCTCTGTCTTGAATATACACAACGACTGAGTATCCACAGCCCTCTGGGGTAGAGAATTCCAAAGATTCACCACCCGCTGAGTGAAGAAATTTCTCCTCATCTCAGTCCTAAATGGCCGACCCCTTATTCTGAGACTGTGACCCCTGGTTCCAGACTCCCCAGCCAGGAGAAACATCCTCCCTGCATCTACCCTGTAAGAATTTTGTATGTTTCAATGAGATCACCTCTCATTCTTCTAAACCCTAGAGAATATAGGCCTAGTCTACTCAATCTCTCCTCATAGGACAATCCCCCCCATCCCAGGAACCAGTCTGGTGAACCTTCGTTGCACTCCCTCTATGGCAAATATATCCTTCCTTAGGGAAGGAGACCAAAACTGTACACAATACTCCAGGTGTGGTCTCACCAGGGCCCGATATCACTGCAGTAAGACATCTTCACTCTTATACTCAAATCCTCTTGTAATAAAGGCCAACATACCATTTGCTTTCCTAATTGCTTGCTGTACCTGCATGTTAACTTTCAGTGATTCGTGTACAAGGACACCCAGGTCCCTCTGAACACCAACATTTCCCAATCTCTCACCATTTAAAAATTACTCTGCTTTTCTATTTTTCCTACCAAAGTGGATAACTTCACACTTCTCCATATTATATTCCATTTGCCATGTTCTTGACCACTCACTTAGCCCGTCTATATCCCCTTGAAGCCTCCTTGCATCCTCCTCACAACTTACATTCCCACCCAGCTTTGTATCATCAGCAAACTTGGATATATTACATTTGGTCCCCTCATCCAAATCATTGATGTAGATTGTGAATAGCTGAAGCCCAAGCACTGATCCTTGCGGTACCCCACTAGTTACAGCCTGCCAACCCGAAAATGACTCATTTTTTCCTAAGGTGTGGGACTGTGGGTGAATGGGTAATTGGGGTTGCATTCACTGAACTGCAGTCGGATCAGTTGATCACGGGCAGCCCAGCCACAAAAAGGCTGTGTTGGTTGCCTCCTACCTTCCTCGTTCTCCTCCTCTTCCTCTTCCCCCTCCTCTTTCTCCTCCTGTTTAGCTCGTCACCGAATCCCTGGTGGCAAGGGCTGTGCCCTCATGATGGTAATGTTGTGCAGCATGCAGCAAACGATTCTCGAGACGCGCCCTGGCGAGTACTGCAGGGATCCTCCAGAGCAGTCCAGGCAGCGGAAGCGTTGTTTAAGGACCCCAATGGTCTGCTTAATTCCGTGTGGCAGCATGGCTTTCATTATAGGCAGGCTGCCTCCGTGTGGTTGGGTTGCGCACGGGAGACATAAGCCAAGTGGTCAGCGGTTCGCATTTGTCGCCCAATAGCCGCCCTCTGGTTTGTCGTAATGGCTGAAAAGCGGATCGTACATCGGACTGCCACAGAATGAAGGCATCATGGCTGCTGCCATGATATTGAGCATCGACTTGCATGATGCGCTAAGTATGATCACACAATAGCTGGACATTGAGGGAGTGGAATCCCTTCCGGTTGCGGTACATCTCAGAGTTCACATGCGGCTCCCGCAAAGCGACGTATGTGCAGTCAATGGCACCCTGTACCATGGGGAAGCCTGCTATCCCAGTGAAGCCAAGTGCTTGCTCTGCCTACTTCTCTCTGGCAAGAGAGAGTGAAATGTATTCACCTGTCTTTGCATACAGAGCCACAGTGATCTACCTCCCTTATACAACAGTGAACGGCAACTGTGTGATGTTGCAACTGCCACCTGCTCCAGCCTGGAAGGAGCCCGACGCATAGAAATTCATGGCCACGGTCACCTTCACAGCTACTAGCAATACCGTCCTCGCCCCGCTCTGAGGCTGCAGATCTGCCTGAAACAGGTGGCAGATTTCAGTGAGCACCTCTTTAGTGGAGAAGTCGCATGCACTGTTCCTCGTTGAGGTTGAGGTAGAAGTGCTCCCTGAAGACCTGGGTGGACACGGTCTCCTGCTGAAAGCCCTTCTCCCCCACCTCCCTCTTCGAGGAGCTTGTCCTCCTCTGTGTCGCCTCTGCTTATTCTCCCCATCATGCTGCAAGCCAAGGGGGATACAAACTACAGCACCCATGTCTGGGATCAACTGGTCTGAGCAGAAGCCTTGAAGTAACCTGCCACACCACTCCCTTGAGACTACAGCAACTTCAAATAAGATACCAAACCAAGAAACACCTCTACAAACTCACCAAGAGCCAGTAGAATTCAATCAGCAACTAAGCTGAAATAGCGCTGGTGGGGGGTCCTTCCTGCTGCTGAACGCATGTTCAGCTCTGCGTGTTTAAGAGAGGGCGTTGGCTGCAGCATTGAGGTCAAAAATGGCAGCGCTGGTGTCATATGCACGCTGATTGACGTCACTATCTGTGTACTCTGGATTACATCTGCATCTGATGTTCTTACCCAAGTAAATTATTCGAACAGTTTGTTCCATTTCCACATTGTTCACCAAGACATTAATTTGTGAGAGATCCTTTTTTTGTGATCAATGTTCCCGTTAAGCCGTGCAGTCGCCTGGACTTCCCGTGCAGGCCACTCAGCGGCTTTTAAATGGAAAAACTGCACATGCACAGAAATTTGAATGGGCCATGCAGCCTGTTAAAGGGGCCGTGCACGCAAAAGAAATTAGAGGGAACACGGTTTGTGAATACCATCCAGTTTGTCTGTTCAGCTCTTAATTTTAAACTATAACCCAAACTTGCCTGATTTGCCTTCTCCAATTTTCCATTGATCTTGAAACCCAAATTCTAACTCGCCCAGACTGGTTTTCCGAATGAATTGAGAGTAGAAGTTTAAAAGATTGCGTAATACAAAATCTTGCCTCGCTTGTCTTTTGACCTTTGTCCATTTTGTCAACTCATTACTAACTCCTACTGCTGCTTGCTGTTCCCAGTAATGATAATTCATAAGTTTTAGATCTTTCCCATCAATTCCAGCTCTTTGCAGGATGTATATTATATTTTGTGATTCAGAGTCAAACACTTTCTTGTAATGTACAAAGTCTCGATTTTGATCTTCATTTGCTCAGTTATCATTCTCAACCAAATATTCCTTTGCATACACCCTGCTCACTGCTAAAGTATAACTCTTCCTCATTTAATTCCCAATCCACTTTCCTTTTTATTCTTACTAATGTGATGAATTTTAGCATTTTCACGCATGGCTCACGAGACTGATGGCTTTGTGTTCTCCAAATTCTGTGGCCAAGTCCATGAGTAGGATTTCTAACTATCACAGAGAGTGGGCCATTTTCTGTACACCAATTTCCCCATCCTCCAGCATCTCTGTTTGGACTTCATCGGCCTTTCCCTTTTTATATTCTTTATCACATGCTAGATTTTATTATCAAAATAGAACCTAGGTGCATCCACACAGAGAGAGAAGGGAAGCATTTAAAGTAACAAAACTTAAGTGTAGATTCCTCATTCCTAGCAGCAGACTACTGAATGTCGCTGAGACAGGTATGGGAACAGCTCATCTGCTTGATTTCCTATCCAGAGAATTGAGTGTAGGACAGGCAGACCTAAAAAAAGGTTAGAGAAAGAAGAATTTGTGCTTTCCAAAGTATAGCTCTTTTAGAATTAGGAGCCAGATAGATATAAAATAGCTTTCATTTTTTTTGTTGAGGTTCTATTTTTTTCTATTTATTCCCATTTTAGCAGTCCTTCCAGCTACATACCTCCTGTAGGTTGCCAATGTTGTTCTTGAACAACCAACAGGAGGCACTCAAGAGCTGTTTAATGAAGATACCCCATCTGATAAATGCTGTTTGCTAACGCTCCTGTGAAGTGCCTTGGAACGTTTTACTACATTAAAGGTGCTATATAAATGCAAGTTGCTATTGTTGTTGATAGTGACTCCCCCTTCCACCTCAACAAAAAAACAGCCTGGCCTCTCTTTGGTACTTTTTTATAGCAGTGCAGCAGAGACTGGAAACCTTTCGGAATGGCAGAACCAAATCTGTTACAGGCAGGACTTTTCTTTCTAAATTAACATTATTTCATGTTACTGTTAATTTACAGGCAAACCAGACTGGTTCAGAACATACACCTAAAAAGACAATACTTTACCTTCACAGACCGCCTTAGAGTTACTTCCTTTTCAGACCACGCACTCTGACAAATGGAAAACAAACAGCTATCAGTAATGGCAAAGAAAATTTCTAACATTTACAGTGCTTTATAAAACAGCAAAAGAAAACATCCTTATCCCCAGTTACAGAAATAAAAACATTAAAATAAAGAAAGGGCACCTTTAAATAATACACAACAGAACTCCCAAGAGGAATACAGCCAAATCATGACCTACTACACCAATTAAATACAAAGTTATTCTACTAATAATAATATCTATAGTCAATCATTACTTTAAAAAACATATTAGGGTGATTGACATCATTGTTGGGTTAAAAGAAAGACTATCTCTGTTTTGGCAATCAGTGTGAGCACATACACAGGTGAGCTAGAACACATTTGGGACCTTCTCAACAGGAAGACACAAATCATCTGGCATTTTAAATTTAGAGTCGGGCTCTGGAGGGCAGAGGGTGCAGAGCTTGAAATGTAGACTTGTGACCTCTGTGCAGCACTCTTCACTATTTTACTTTACCTCCCATCGCTGCTTCAAATTAAGGACCCATAGGGGTGCAGAATCATGGGGGGCGATTTTGCCAGCCCTGGGGAGGCGGGGACTGCTGGGAAAATGGCTGAATTTGGGGGCGGGTGTCCAACCCGCCTCCATGCCATCTTCCTAGGAGGAGGGTAGCTGTCCCGCGCTGGGTCCTGTCTCCTTGGAGGCGGGAAGGGATTAAAGCCTATTAACTGCCTGTTAACAGGTAGAAAATAGGATGATAATCCCTTTTTGCCCTCACAAGTGCGGGCTTCCCGAAGGCTCCGAAACCCGCCAGGTCAGTGAGGCGAGTACTGGGTCTGCGGGGGTCGGGGTTTTGCAATAGTGTGGTGTGAAGGTAAGTGATGGGTGAAAGTGTGGAGAGGTGAGTATCTGAGGTAAGTGCAAAGTGTCAGTAAAAGTGTACTTACCTTTGTTTCTTCCTGCAGGCTTCAGTCGGTGTGTATGCAGAGAGTCTCGGATCTCCGTGTTGCAGATGACAGATGGCCGTTGCATTCTCAGATGCAACAACCATCTCATTTCTGTAAAAGAAAGAAGTTTGATGAGGTCTTCAATTCAAGACCTCATCAAACTACAGAGAATGTCACTGTTTTGACAGCTTCACAGAGCTGTCAAACGATGACAATTCATCTGTCAAAAATTTTTGACAGATGAAACGTCATACGTTGACGTTCTCTGCAACCGGCTTTCCCTTAATTGGCCTGCTAAGCCCGCTGGGCGGGCTAAACAAGGTCAATCAAGGGAAAATAGCGTGGGTTGGCCAGAAGATGATGGAGGCGGGACTGAAACCCGACAAGTGGGAATCCCGCCTCCAAAAGCTCCCCTTTGAGAAAATCACCCACTTTGTTACATGGCAACGGCGTGGGAATCCAGCTCCTCACATTTAATTTGAACAGAGAACCGACACAAACCATGCAGCCCTTGGAATGTAAGCTTTAGAGCTTCCCTTGATTTATACTAAAGTGTGACCAACTGTAGGAGTACCGTGCACCTGGAATCGACAGCTCTCTCACAACATTAAAGCATCTACAGAACACCACTGACGCAAGCCAGTGAATAGGTCAGTAAGAGCGCATCGCATGGCGATGGTTAAAACATTATATAATTTCTTTAAACGTTGGATTTTCAGCACCAACACCAATTGTCACTATAGTATTGGAAGGAGTGCATGGACTTTGATCGTAAACACTCAACTAGAATTAATCTGAACATTTTGATTGCAAATTCTAAGTAATCAAATCTCACTTATCTTCACTATTGTGTTTTACATCTAAGGAATTGAAGAGTGATTGGCAATTGGACTCAGTCTTCAAGTTGATCTTAATTGGCCCATATGGTGCAGTTTATTTTCACATATGCATACTCCATACAGCTGAGCTGAGCTGAGCAAACTAAAGCCATGAGGAAAATGTGACTTAAGACTGTAAGGGGTAAAAATTGGGTACAGCCCCCTTTGGCGCCCCGAAAAAGTTAGCGCCCCCGCGGCCGATTTTCCCAGGTAGCGCCCCGAGAGGGAGGAGGGGCGCTACTGGAAGCGCCCCGTGTCCCTCTTGGGGTGCTGCGAGCCATTATCGCGGCGCTACGTGCTGCAACACCACGCGCTGCGGCACACCGCGCCGTGGTACTGCAGGCCTTCCTCCCCTTATTAAGGGCCACCAGGGATCGGGAGTGCCGGCAAACGAGCCCAGCACTCCTCTTGAGTGCTGGGCTCACGGAGAGCAGCCGGCACCCCGTGGGGGGGGCTTCACGGGGGCCGGGGACAGCAACGGGGGCAGGTGCTGGCAGGCGGCCAGCAACAAAAATGGCCGCCCGCCACCTCCCCTTTAACTAGCGCCGCCCCTGATTCAGCCCATCTGCTGCTGAAACAGTCATCCACGACTATTCCAATGCTCTCCTGGCCGGCCTCCTATCCTTCACTCTCAATTAATGAGCTTATCCAAAACTCTTCTGCCTATATCCAAACTCGCACCAAGTCCTGTTCACCCATCACCCCTGTGCTTGCTGACCTACCTTGGCTTCCGGTCCAGCAATGCCTCCAATTTAAAATTTTCAACCTCGTTTAATATCCCTCGTGGCCTCATTCTACCCCCATAACCTCCTCCAGTCCTACAAACGTGCGAGAATTATTCGTTCCTCCAACGTATCCTGGCTCCCTTCGCCCCACCATTGGCTGCCATGTTTTCAGTCGTCTCGGCCCAAAGCTCTGGAATTCCCTTCCTAAACGTCGCCACCTATCTCTCCTCCTTTAAGACCCTCCTTAAACCTACCTCTTTGATTTTGCTTTTAGTCACTGCTCCCAATATCTCATTCTTTGGCTCAATGTCAAAGTTTGTCTGATTATACTTCTTGGCATGCCTTGGGATGCTTTCCAACATTAAAGGTGCTATATAAATGCAAATTGTGTTGCTGTTGTCACTGTCCATCCATATTCCAGATAACCTACTAAAGGAGGATGTATTTGTCTGCATTTAAAAATAAACACAAAATTGCCTTAACCACCTTGCATTTCTATAGCACTGTTAACGTATTAAAAAAATCCCAAGGCACTATAGAAATGCATCAGCAGACTGAACAGTAGAAGGAGAATTTGGTTCATTGACCAAATGACCAATCAAAAAGATATGTTTTGAAGAAACGTAAAGGCAGGGAGACAAGTAGCATGTCAAAGACTTGGGAGTTCCAAATAACTTGTGGCGAAGAGCATAACTAGAGGCCATCAATATAAAATAGTCACCAAGAAATCCAATAGGGAATTCAGAAGAAACTTCTTTACCCAGAGAGTGGTGAGAATGTGAAACTCGCTACCACAGGGAGTGGTTGAAGCAAAAAGTATAGATGCATTTAAGGGGAGGCTAGACAAGCATATGAGGGAGAAGGGACTAGAGGGTTATGCTGATAGATTTAGATGAGGAAAAACAGGAGGCTCGAGTAGCGCATAAACGCCAGCATGGACTGGTTGGGCCGAATGGCCTGTTTCTGTGCTGCATATCCTATGTAATCTGCCTCTAATCAAGAGCATCGTGGATAGGGAAGTATGGCTGAGCTGGAGGCCAGATACAGATGACCGTGGATCATGGGCTGGAATGAAGTTACTGAAATAGGGTAGGGCAGAGCCATGGAGGGATTTGTTAACAAAAACAAGAATTTTGAATTCAGCGTGGTGGTGAAAATGGAGCCCGTGGAAGTCAGCGAGGACAAGGGTAATGCATGAGCATAACTTAGTGCGGGAAAGGATGCAGGCGATGGAGTTTTGGACAAGAGGAGTTTGTGTAAGATGGAGCATGGAAGGCTGGTGGGGAGGGCATTGGAGTAGTCGAATCCTAAAGTAACAAAAGCATGGATAAAGGTTCCACTGGTGGTATTGGTGAGTAGGGGGCAGGTGCATGCAATGATATAGAGGTGGAAGTAAGCGGTCTTAAAACCTGCTGAAATTAACTGTGGTTTTGAGCCTGCTAGGAAAATGGTAGTGTTGAGCAACAACAGACTTACCCGAAGAGCATCTACAATATCAGTTTGTTCCAGCAGTTCTGGAAACGTTGCCAACACTGGGTTACAGATGAGATCTGCAATGAAAGTAAACAAGGAAAATCATGCTGACTGGTGTACATTATTATCATAGTTCACAAGTCTCTGTGTTCAATGCAAATTAGACAAAGTACAAGAACTGGCCCAACTGGCCCGAAACCAGTAGCTTCCTCTGGTGATGAGAGTCAAACCATTGCTGCAGTGAGTTGGGTGGGGAATGTTATGGAATGTGTAGTTGGTGGAGCTGCCTCAGTGAGCAGGAAACAATCAGTATTAGTGAGCTAGGTTTTAGTCAAGGTTAACATGTCAACGGAGGAGACATTGATTGTATATGGGGGCCTTTTTAAAAAGGGAGTGGGCATTATGAGGAGAGACTTGGGATACTGGGCCTATTTCTACAGGAGCAGAGAAGGCTAGGAGGAGATTTAACATGATGAGATGTTTTGATAGAGGGAATAGTAAAAAAAACTATTTCCTCTGGTTAGGAAATCAGTGTTGAACAGTCATTCATTTAAAATTATCACCAAGAGAGAGAGGAGAGAGACAAATTAAATTAAATTTAATTAAATAAAACAAGGTCATATAGGGATGGTAGTGCAGGTAGTGTGTCGCAACTGCAGCATGTGGGAGTTTGTGGAGAGCACTGTGATCCCGGACAACCACATTTGCAGTAAGTGCCTGCATCTTGAGGAACTTCAGCTCAGAGTTTTTGAGCTGGATCTGAGGTGCAGACATTGCTGGGCATCAGGGATGGGGAGAGTTACCTGGACACTTTGATCCAGGAGGCAGTCACACCCCTTAGGTTAGGTAGTGGTACAGGTCTGGTTAGTGGTCAGGGACAGGAGGGTGTGACTGCAACTCAGGCAGGTAAGGGGACCCCAGGTGCAGTGCTGGAGGAGCCTCAGCCTTTGCCCAACAGGTATGAGGTTCTTGCTGCATGCGTGGATGAGGGAAAAGCCTGCAGGATGGATGAGCAAGCTGACCATGGCACCATAGTGTAGGAGGCCATTCAAGTGGGGGGCGTGAAAGGCAATGTAGTTGTGGTAGGGGACAGTATAGTCAGGGGGATAGATACTGTTCTCTGCAGCCGCGACCGAGAGTTCTGAAGGTTGTGTTGCCTGCCAAGACATCTCCTCACGGCTGGAGAAGAACATGGAGTGGGAGGGGGAGGATCCAGTTGTCGTGGTCCACGTAGGAATCAACGACATAGTTAGAACTAGGAATGAGGTTCTGCTGAGGGAGTTTGAGGAGCTAGGATCCAAATTAAAAAGCAGAACCTCAAAGGTAATAATCTCTGGATTGTTACCTGAGCCACGCGCAAATTGGCATAGGGACAAACAGATTAGAGGATTAAATGCGTGGCTCAAAGGGTGGTGTGGGAGGAAGGGGTTTCAGTTCATGGGGCACTGGCACCAGTACTGGGGAAAGAGGGAGCTGTTCCGTTGGGACGGGCTCCACTTAAGCCAGGCTGGGACCAGTGTCCTGGCGAACCGAATAACTGGGGCAGTAGACAGGGCTTTAAACTAATGAAGGGGGGGGTGGGAGGATTCAGGAAAGAGTAAATTTAAAAGCAGCGAGAGAAATGTCAAGGCTCTAGAGCAGAGTAGAGTTTTGGGTAAAAATAAGCAGAGTGGGTCAGGAAGGGACAGAGAGTAACAAAGGTAATAAGGGCATCAGTGACTGAGGGGACATCAGGGAAAAATAGAAATAAGTCAAAGCTAAAAGGCACTATATCTGAATGCGCGAAGCATTCGCAACAAAATAGATGAATAGCGCAGATAGAAATTAACAGGTTTGATCTAATAGCCATAGCGGAGACGTGGTTGCAAAGTGGCCAAGGTTGGGAACTAAATATTCCAGGATACTTAACTTTTAGAAGAGATACGCAAAATGGAAAAGGAGAGGGGTAGCCCTGATAATAAAGGATGGGATAAAGACAGTAGAGAGAAAGGATCTTAGTGCTGAAAATCAAGAAGTAGAATCAGTTTGGGTGGAGCTAAGTAACAGCAAGGGGCAAAAAACATATGTGGGAGTTGTTTATAGGCCCCCAAACAGTAGTTGTAATGTAGGGCAGAGCATAAATCAGGAAATTAAAGGCGCATGTAACAAGGGTAATACAGCAATCATGGGAGACTTTAATCTAAATATAGACTGGGCAAACCAAATTTGCAGTAATAGTGTGGAGGATGAATTCATGGAATGTATGCAAGATAGTTTTCTTGATCAGTATGTTGAGGAACCAACAAGGGAACAGGCTATTTTAGATCTAGTATTGTGCAATGAGAAAGGGTTAATTAATAACCTTGTAGTAAAGGGGCCTTTAGGGAAGAGTGACCATAATATGATAGAATTTTATATTGAGTTTGAAAGTAATTTAGTTAAATCCGAAACTAGGGTCTTAAATCTAAACAAAGCGAACTACGTAGGTATGATGGACGAGTTGGCTAAGGTAGATTGGGAAACTACATTAAAATGTATGATGGGAGACAAGCAATGGCTAGCATTTAAAGAATTAATACATAATTTACAACAAATATACATTCCTTTAAGGCAAAAAAAACCCACAGGAAAAGTGGTCCAACCGTGGCTAACAAGAGAAGTTACAGATAGTATTAGATCAAAGGAAGAGGCTTATAATGTTGCCAAAAAGAGAAGTAAGCCTGAGGATTGGGAAGATTTTAGAATTCAGCAAAGCAGGACCAGGAAATTGATAAAGAAAGGGAAAATAGAATAGGAGAGTAAACTTGCGAGAGACATAAAAACAGACTGTAAAAGCTTCTATAGGTATGTAAAAAGGAAAAGATTAGCGAAAGTAAATGTGGGTTCCTTACAGGCTGAGACAGGAGAAATTATAATGGGGAATAAGGAAATGGCAAGAAATTAAACAAATACTTTGTGTCTGTCTTCACGGAAGAAGACGCAAAAAACCTCCCGGAAATAGTGGAGAACCAAGGCTCCAGCGAGAATGAAGAACTGAAAGAAATTAGAATTAGTAAAAAAATAGTACGGGAGAAATTAATGGGACTGAAAGCCGATAAATCCCCATGACCTGTTGGCCTACATCCTAGGGTTTTGAAAGAGGTGGCTATAGAAATAGTGGATGCATTGGTTGTTATTTTCCAAAATTCCACAGATTCTAGAACAGTTTCCGCGGATTGGAAGGTAGCAAATGTAACCCCACTATTTAAGAGAGGAGGGAGAGAGAAAATGGGGACTACAGACCAGTTAGCCTGACATCAGTAGTAGGGAAAATGCTAGAATCTATTATAAAAAATGTAATAGCAGAGCACTTGGAAAACAGTGACAGGATCAGACAAAGTCAACATGGATTTACAAAAGGTAAATCGTGCTTGACTAATCTACTGGAATTTTTGAGGATGTAACTGGTAGAATAGATAAGGGAGAACCAGTGGATGTGGTGTATTTGGACTTTCAGAAGGCTTTCGATAAGGTCCTGCATAAGAGATTAGAGTGTAAAGTTAAAGCACATGGGATTGGGGGTAAGGTACTGACTTGGATAGAGAACTGGTTGGCAGACAGGAAGCAAAGAGTTGGAATAAACGGGTCTCTTTCCGAGTGGCAGGCAGAGACTAGTGGCATACCGCAGGGATCGGTGCTGGGACCCCAGCTATTCATAATATATATTAATGATCTAGACGAGGGAACTAGATGTAATATCTCCAAGTTTGCAGACGACACAAAGCTGGGTGGGCGTGTGTGCTGTGAGGAGGATGCCGAGAAATTCCAGTATGATTTGGACAGGTTGGGTGATTGGGCAGATGCATGGCAGATGCAGTATAATGTGGATAAATGCGAGGTTATCTACTTTGGTGGCAAAAACAGGAAGGCAGATTATTATCTGAACGGCAATAGATTGGGAGAAGGGGAAGTGCAACGAGACCTGGGTGTCCTTGTGCACCAGTCGCTGAAGGTGAGCATGCAGGTGCAGCAGGTGGTTAAGAAGGCAAATGGTATGTTGGCCTTCATAGCGAGAGGATTCGAGTACAGGAGCAAGGATGTCTTGCTGCAGTTGTACAGGGCCTTGGTGAGACCACACCTTGAGTATTGTGTGCAGTTTTGGTCGCCTTATCTGAGGAAGGATGTTCTTGCCATGGTTGGAATGCAGCGAAGATTCACAAGACTGATACCTGGGATGGCAGGAATGACGTATGAGGAGAGATTGGGTCGATTGGGCTTATATTCGCTGGAGTTTAGAAGAATGAGAGGGGATCTCATTGAAACTTATAAAATTCTAACAGAACTAGACAGACTAGATGCAGGAAGGATGTTGCCGATGGCAGGGAAGTCCAGAACCAGGGGTCACAGTCTAAAGATAAGGGGTAAGCCATTTAGGACTGAGATGAGGAGGAATTTCTTCACCCAGAGAGTGGTGAACCTGTGGAATTCTCTACCACAAAAGGCAGCTGAGGCCAATTCATTAAATATATTCAAGAAGGAGTTAGATATATTTCTTAAGGCTAAAGGGATCAAGGGATATGGGGAGAAAGCAGGGACAGGGTACTGAATTTGGATGATCAGCCATGATCTCATTAAATGGCGGAGCAGGCTCGAGGGGCCGAATGGCCTACTCCTGCTCCTATCATCTATGTTTCTATGTAGGACGTGGTTACAGGGCACTTAGAAAATAATAATAGGATTGGGCAGAGTCAAAACAGATATATGAAAGGGAAATCGTGTTTGACAAATCTGTTAGAAATCTTTGAGGTTGTAACTAGCAGAATAGATAAGGGGGAACCAGTGGATGTGGTGTATTTGGATTTTCAGAAGGCATTCGATAAAGTGCCACACAAGAAGTTATTAAACAAAATTAGGGCTCATGGGATTGGGGGTAATATACTAGCGTGGATTGAGGATTGGTTAACGGACAGAAAACAGAGAGTAGGAATAAGCGGGTCATTTCGGGTTGGCAGGCTGTAACTAGTGGGGTACCGCAAGGATCAGTGCTTGGGCTTCAGCTATTCACAATCTACATCAATGATTTGGATGAGGGGACCAAATGTAATATATCCAAGTTTGCTGATGATACAAAGCTGGGTGGGAATGTAAGTTGTGAGGAGGATGCAAGGAGGCTTCAAGGGGATATAGACAGGCTAAGTGAGTGGGCAACAACATGGCAAATGGAATATAATGTGGAGAAATGTGAAGTTATCCACTTTGGTAGGAAAAATAGAAAAGCAGAGTATTTTTTAAATGGTGAGAGAGTGGGAAATATTGGTGTTCAGAGGGACCTGGGTGTCCTTGTACACGAATCACTGAAAGTTAACATGCAGGTACAGCAAGCAATTAGGAAAGCAAATGGTATGTTGGCCTTTATTACAAGAGGATTTGAGTATAAGAGTGAAGGGGCTAAAAATTAGGTTGCGCCCCATTTGGGGCGCAAATATCGTCTGGACGCAAATATTAGCGCCTGGCGCTAATTATCGGCACTGACTGGAAACTTCACTTTTACCGCCCCGGGAGGTGAGTGGAGCGCTAAATCAGGCGCTGCACACCTGTCTTAAGGCGCAAAGGCCAAGGAGTGAGGCGCTAACTCAGAGCGCTGGCGAAGCTCATGTAATGTCAGTCAGCAATGGAACACACACACAATGGCACGGGCCAGTTCTTAAAGGGGATGGTTAATCTTGCTTTCCATCCACATCCTGTTCATTGCAGCCTTGAATCTCGGCCTGGAGAGACTTGCACATCAAATGTGCTGGAAAGAACAATGGAGAGTACCAGGCAAAGAGCTCAGAGTGCAGCTCCCACAGTCTCTGCTAAATCGATACAAGGAATGGCAAATCAAAATGAACCTGCAAAGTGCTGCTCAGTACCCAAAACTCCTTCACACAACGTTGAATCTCTCCAGAAGTCTCTCCCTCTCTCTCTCAGAATGCGTAGTTCAAAAATGCCACCAACAATAAAAGACAGGAAGAGGCCCCCTTTAAATAGCGCCCCCCCCAGCCCCACAGCGATTGATAGCGTTCCAGTCTTCTGGTCGTTGGATGCGCCAGGCGGTAAGGCAGGGGGCGCCACTCAATTTCCGCTCCGGGGCGCCACAAGGGCGTTGCACCATGGAATGACGTCACAATCTGCGCGCGCAGGTGGTCGCAGCGGTAAGTTTTAGCGCCGCCGCAAAATGTCAAGTTAAGTTCCCGAGCGGCGCAAACATCGCTGCGCCCGGGCGTTAGCGGCTTTGTGCCCCATTAGCGCCCTCTTAAGGCGCTAACGGGAGGCGCAACCAACTGAATTTTTACCCCAAGATGTCTTACTGCAATTATATAGGGCCCTGGTGAGACCACACCTGGAGTATTGTGTATAGTTTTGGTCTCCTTCCCTAAGGAAGGATATACTTGCCATAGAGGGAGTGCAACTAAGATTCACCAGACTGGTTCCTGGGATGGGGGGGATTGTCCTATGAGGAGAAATTGAGTAGACTAGGCCTATATTCTCTAGAGTTTAGAAGAATGAAGTGTGATCTGATTGAAACATACAAAATTCTTACAGGGCTTGACAGGGTAGATGCAGGGAGGATGTTTCCCCTGTCTGGGGAATCTACAACCAGGGGTCACAGTCTCAGAATAAGGGGTCGGCCATTTAGGACTGAGATGAGGAGAAATTTCTACACTCATCGGTGGTGAATCTTTGGAATTCTCTACTCCAGAGGGCTGTGGAGGCTCAGTCGTTGAGTATATTCAAGACAGAGATCGATAGACTTTTGAATATTAAGGGAATCAAGGGATATGGGGATAGTGTAGGAAAGTGGAGATGAGGTAGAAGATCGGCCATGATCTTATTGAATGGCGGAGCAGGCTCGAAGGGCCAAATGGCCTATTCCTGCTCCTATTTCTTTTGTTCTTAGAGAGATTAGGACAAATTTCTTCACACAGAAGGTTGCTTAAGCATGGAATAGATTGTCACAGGGAGTGGTTAAGACAGAGATCATTGCATCTTTTAAAGGTACATTAACTAAATATTTGAAGCAGAGGAAGATACAGAGTTATGGGGACAGAGTAAGCAGTAGGATTAGTTTTGGATTGCTCTTGCAAAGAGCCAGCACAGAAACAATGTGCAAAAGAATGATTCTCCTTCTGTGCTGTAAACCTCTATGGTTCTTTGACCATGCATACCTTTGTGACAAAAATGACAATATGTGCAATTGTGCCATAGACTTTTTCCATGGATATATTTATACTTTATTTGCTTATTTCACCCTCACACAACAAATTGCTGGACCCAGTAGCTCATCACCCAACATGCCACGGTACTGGTACTCTCTCAGCACGAATGGTTTTTACTACTTTAAAAAGATCAAACAATACCAATGTACTGATCAGTGTTGTTAAAACAATTCCCAGTGATGGGCACCCCAGTTACAAATCTTACATAATTTCAATCCAGCTGAGATAGCAACAGCAGTAGATGAACAGTATTTTGAATTACAGAGCCTGCAGCAATGAGGTTTCACTCTCACTAATTTGCTCCCCTTCGTTACTCCCCTGATTGCTGAGGCACTAGTCTCCCTCCATTAGTTTACCAAGTGGGCGTGATTCATATGTAAGCCTTGACGATGAGTGAGGACAAGATTAAGCTCAGCTGTGATATCTCCAGCCGTGATATCCCCAGCCGGACATATCACAGCTGAGCTCAATCTTGTCTTCACCTGGCATTTGCCTGTATTTCCAGTAAGGGGTCATCGGACAGCAATCAGGAGCAGGAAACCTGGCCGATCCTCTCTTCCCCAACCCAGGGGCACTTCGGCCAATTATGGCACCCCTGCCATCTCCACAGCTGAGATTAGCTAACTCAGCACAGACCAGGGTTTGAACCTGGCTCATTCCTGGCCTGTATGGCACAGCGACTCACTGTGTAAACTCGATCAACCATCAGTTGAACCTGAAAATAAATTGCTTTTAGCATATATGTATTTTCCCAGTGTAACACATTGGAATGAGCCAAAGCACACAGTAACTTTCACTTTTGGATGTAGTGCAGGCTTTTGGCCTAGTGTTCTCACCAGCACTTTGTATATTAATTCGGTCTTTAAGAAGCACATCTGCAAGTAACTGTCGATAAAATGCCAGCAGGTGGATGTAGCACTTGGGGCCGACCAGAGTTTCTGGAAGCAAACTGTAAATAAAGTAAGCAATTATTTAATCGGAGTCAATCATCAGGAACAGAACTGTAACTGCTACACCAGATCTCCAGGCTGTAGGCCTATACTGTTCCACACATGGATGCAGCCACAGCTGCTAATAAACTGATTAAATCGCAGCATGTGACTATACTATTTCTCTGCATCATTGCTTAAATATAACTTTGGGCCTAATTTACTGAATATTCTGTTGCATTGTTTTCAACTTGTATTAAACAGAGAGCATCATATGTGTTTCTCTGTGACACAACACTCATGCATCTCATGGGCCTGGCTGGTCATCCGTTATGTAGTTGGGAAAACTCATTTAGGTGTTTTATCACAACGTGAATTGTGTGGTATGCTCTGTCGTTTATACATTACTTTTTTATGCTGAAGTTCATTATCATCTAAAATGCTCTTCTGAGGCTTCAGTAAATACAAATTAAGTTTATTTATTTTGTTCAGTTGATAAAGTTTTTTTAAAAAAAAGTCAGTGCTTTATTACAAAAAAAATCCAGTGAAATTTCTGATCAGAAGAACTGTGGCTGCTTTGATTAATGCAGATGTATGACATGGAGTGACTTTATTTTAGAATTAGCAGCTTAAAGCCATAGTAAGTACAGGTTTAAACTGGACTAATGGCTAATTTTTATCCCACTTGCGGACTTGTGGAAAAAGACAGTCCAGGCATTGAGGTTACTTTGGAAGGTCCTAGTGCCACTTTGCAAATCCTAATGTAGATTTTTTTAAACTTCTGTCCTTTTAAGCTAATTTTCTCCCCTTCTTCCACCCCCCCCCTTCATTAAGCCATGGATTCCTTGTTGTAGTACAGTCCTACAGGTAATGGTTACTCTCCAGTACCTCATCAAAGTGACCATCCTTAATGTGCGAGACTGGACTGTGAGCGTCGGCAGGTGCTAGGACAGACAACTAAAAGCAGGAATGAGTCAGACAACTCATAATAGAACAAAGTGGTCGAAAGATGCTGAAATGCTTGGAAAAACTTTTGAAAAATAGGACATGTCTGGACAGAATGAGGAAGATGTTAGGAGTTGCAGCTGGTCTGACATAATCTGAAGAAATAGAGTGATCCATGAATAAGCAGACAATTGAAATAACCATTGAAGTCTAGCAACAGTGGGTGATTGGCCAAAATGGGACATCTCTTAACTTTTACTGACGCCCCAACCGGCAAGAACAACATAAAAATAAGACGTTGAAGCAGGACATGCACTGCAGTCAGCAACGCCAGAAGAAGCTTGTCTCAAGAAGAAGGATGTCCAAAGAGAAGAAGACCTCAAGTGCTACAGAAGCTGATCACTCCATCACCTTGACGTAGATCCTTGCTTTAAGGTTGTATGTATTGCTTCTGTGAACTACTGAATCATTAAATATAATGTTTGACTAAAGTACAGAGTAGTCCAAGTGTCTTTGACTATCTACTGGCTGGGTCCACGAATCACTGGAAAATCAGTTATCCTTACACCACTTGGGCCCATTCCCCTGACCTTTTAATATTTATTTTTCAAATACTTATCCACATCCCTTTTAAAAGCTATTATGGATTCTGCTTCCACCACTGTTTCTGGTAGGGCATTCCATGTCCTAACAAACTTCTGTATAAAAAAATTCTCCCAATCTCTCCTTTCGTCCTTTTGGTGATGATCTTAAATTTATGCCCTCTAGTTACTGACTCAGTGACCAGTGGAAATAGTTTCTCCCTACTGACCTGATTAAAATCTAGGGAATAAATCTCCACAGGGGTCCTCGTGCTTGTCTGCTATAACTTTGGCGGAAGAGCCGCAGAAACCATGGAAAAATGCTGTCCAGGCTATTGCTTGGGTTCCTGCAGCTCTTCAGCTGAAGGTAGGGCAGATGAGCAGGAGATCGCCGACAGAAATTCATCCCCCCGCCCCCCGCCCTCGTATCCTAAATGAATGATAAACAATTTTAATCATTAGACCCCATCAGAGTTACTTGCAAATCTCAGATGGGGCAATGTCCAAACTCCATTTCATATTTACTTCAACAAAAAGAACAGCAAGTTCACAAAGAAAAGCATTGTTTAGATTGACTTGGTTTGGTCGCGCTAAAAGTATGTCTTACAAGATAAATGACCACGTCATAGATCTGAAATACCTACTTTAGGATATTTCTCATCTGAGTAGTTGGTAACTTCAGCTTCACTAGGATTTTAGGTTGTTTCCTGGACACCATCATCTGTTCGAAAAGAGAAGCTAAAGCAGAAAGGCAAAACAAGATTAGGATATAGTTCAAGGAATCAGGAATATTTGCATAAAAATAGATATGCCTCACCTCTCTTAGAAAGTGCTGGATCCACTTCTAATCCTTTTTCATAAGGTGTTCCACCATTTAATGCAATTTCATAGGTCCTATAATAATCATGGAAAATACCAAACATTAGAAACAATGCACAAGCATCAATATTTCTGGTAGCCAACTGAGAAATCTACTTCAATAAAATCACAATCATTAAACCTGTGTAGCTGTTATCATAACGCAAGACATTTATACAGTGCCTGCCACATACCAAGGAGCTTTGCAGGAGTAGGCGTGGCACTGAGCAGGAAGTGCAAGTGAAGGTAAGGGTGGTAACTGAAAGCATGGTTGAAAGAGTAAATTTTCAGGAGGCTCTTGAAGGAGGGGAGAGGAAGGTAGCAAGGTTAAGAGCTTTAGGATTCCAGCATGCAGCATCTACTACCAATAGTGGAGGGAAAAAGGGAACAAACAGCGAGGAAAACGATACAAGATATATTTGTGATGTTTCTTTTGCAATCACCATCACGAAACTGAGCTAAAATTGCTCAATACAATGTGACCATTTAAAATAATGGTGCAAAATTACATGGACCACTTGTCCGAATGTCCAATATGAAGTGGGAAAGGCCCCTCCCCTGTCTCTACCAGCAACAAGGTCGAAAAATTACCCCGTAAACATTTTGTGAAAAATACTGAAAAATATGTTCTATATGCTTTCTCTTCATATGCCCCAGAGCAGAGATCTACAGACAGATACAGATTATATGTAGGACGTTAAAGAGACAAACATTAAAAGAGAAGTTTCAGAGAAGTTTCAAGGTTGCAATCTGATTTTACAGTCTGATAATGGTCATAGAGTATTCAGACCTGCCCCCACTGTGATTCAGCACATTTATCCATTGAGTCATGTATAGACAAGGTCTAAGGTTCGATACTAGGTTTGTTAAATAAGCTTGCATATTCTACATGAAGTTCCTTAGCTGAAGAGACAGCTCAAAACAACGTTGTGTTACTGGGGGCATGAGAAGTCTGGACAGTTATCACTCATTATGCCAGTATTAGGGACGGGCCTAGCAATTGGATATCAGTAAAAACCTGCCGGTGCCACCGCGGGCCAGTGGTGACGGCCGGCAAAAATGGTGGCGCTGGCAGGGCCGGTAAATTGGCGCTGGTAGCTAATTAACATTAGCCCAGTGGTAAACTTACTGTGCAACGCCATTCTGGTGGCATTCGTCCCAGCAGGAAGTCCCAATGTAGCGTGGCCATGGCGTCACTGTAGCAGGAACAACCTGCTCTGAAAGCGAGGCTGTCATTTCAGAAAGCAGTTTGGTCTCTTAAAGGGGAACTGCCTTCTGAAATGAAAAAAAATAAAAACCATGTAAAAATAGGCAGTTTTAGCCCTAACATCACAACAGCCTTCTGAAAAAAAAGTTATTAAAAAAAATTCCCAAATGGGAGTGTTCAGCTCTTAAAGCCGAATTGCGTTCCACACCTAAAAAAATGGGAAAAGTGCCTCAGCACTAACACAAATGGCACAGCAAGCCAGGGAAGGGGCACCCAGGGTCTCGCACGCAGCACTCCAGCTTTGTGCAGGGGGTCAACACTGCAAGAGAGGTCCTCTACCCACAGGGGCCAGGAGGCCCTCCAGAAAGAAGGATGTCAGACCAGATCACTGAGACCGTCACTGCCAGCAGTGTCGCCCCCACAATGTGGTTCCAGTGCCCAAAGAAACTTCATGACCTCAGACCACTGGTCAAGGTCAGTGAATGCATCTTTAAAAGCCGTCTCCTAGCAACTGCACCACTAGCCTCAAACACTGCTCAATGCACGACTCTCCCCACCCCCCACAAATCACTCACCTATCAACAATCTGTACCAAACACAAGGCACATCTCCCATTCCTAGCTTCACCTCACCCCCTTGGAGGAGACGGTACAGGCCATTCTTTGCAGGGACATGGCTGAGCCCTTGGCCAGCGGCGTGGTTGAAAGGATACAAGATGCTGGTATTCCCATACGTTATCCTCTTTCTGGCAGCATCTCTTGCTTTCCTGCTCTCCCACCACCACAACTCCACCCTTGTGCCTTCCTCATTTCACCCACCCAAGAAATGCAGCCTGCCCAGCCAGTGGTTGACAAAGAAGAGGGAAAGGAGAGAAGAAGAGGAAGAGGAAGAAAAGGAGAGAAGAGGAAGAGGAAGAAGAGGAGAAAAGAGGACGAGGAAGAATAATAAACACCATCACTCAATTTCACACTCCCAGCCACCAGCTCCTCAAGGTCGACCAGCAAGGCCAATTGCAGTGTCCCCCCACTGAAAGTCAGCAGCCTTCCACCAGCCATGCTGCAGCCACTGGGGTAGCACTGCGTGACATCAATAGGATAGGCAAAGGCACACAAGACAGTCACTAAGAGAATGCATAAGGGTGCTGAGTTGATTTCCTGATATAATTTTGGATGGATAGATGTATAAAGTTGGATTGGAATGTTTGCTTTGTGGTGGCTTTTATTTCAGCATTGTGGCCAAGAGGACGTTGTGATGGTCAGTAACAGAGGAAAGGTAAGGTGTGGGACAAATGTTGAAAGGGGAATTGGGCTACTGCAGGCGGATGATTCCATCCCGGAGATCACAGCCAGAAAGGGGTTGTCTGGGTTGCATCCTTCTTTCTGCTTCCTCTTCTTCTGTGGCTTCCTCTTCTGCACCTTCCTCTTCTGCACCTTCCTCTTCCCTATGCGAGCGAATATTGTAAATCTGAAATAACAGCATAAAGTGCTGGAAATACTCAGTAGGTCAGGCAGCATCTCGACCTGCGACGTGAACTCTGTTTCTCTCTCCACAGTTGCTGCCTGACCTGCTGAGTATTTCCAGCATTTTCTGTCTTCTCAGAGGCCTTCCTTTACCATCCAAGGCGTTGCAAGCGTCCACAGAACTCCTTGCACACTTAAAAAACTTTTAACATGTATTACACCAAGCCACTACTTCAATAAAAAAAATGTAAAATCCAGTACAAAAGCTTAAATGAAAGATGTGTGAGTCCCTTTAAGAAGTGCTCACAGCGACTCTGTCAGTCTGCTGCACGCTCGCTTTTCAGAGCGAGCTTAGGACCCAGCTCTGAACTCAGCGCTAAGGTCGAAGCTCGCAGAGTGTAATGTTAAGTGACATCATGCTCTCCCCATTTGCATATCCAGGGCTAGCGCTGCTATCGGCAGCACTAAGGCCCTCACCAAAATGGCGGCTGGCAAGTCCCGCGCCAGAGAAGGGCATTTTTCGCCAGGATAGCAGCGCAAACGGGTGATGCTAAGGTAGGGAATTTGTAGGCCTTTGTAATTTTAGAAATTGGATCATACGGCGCAGGTTTCACAGGCGCCTAAGGGTCCCATATGGCAGGCGACATGCACATACTCATTCCGCACCAGAAGTGTGCCGATCGCCATACTGGTAAAAACTCATGCGGAGGCGTCCAGGGCGCTGACTGAAACAGGCATATGCAAATGGGGGCCTAATGCCCGTTTCAGGCCCCCTTTGCAAAACTAAAATAGCACATGACTACAGCATGTACCGTGCATTCTGCGGTCAAATACTTCAGTCCCTTGGCAGCCAAATCAGCGGTCCTCAAAAGTGGTCTTTAAGTTTGACCTGTTGTACTGACCTTATTTTGAAGCCCACATTAAATCTGTTGGACTGCTGCCAGCCACCGCTCACCTCCCACCCTATTGCCTCCACTGACCCAACAACCTCGGCTGGCACCTACTTCCACCTCCGTAATATCGCCTCTCTGCGCCCCTGCTTCGGCTCATCTCCTGCTGAAACCCTCATCCCTGCCTTTGTTGTGACTAGACCTGACTATTCCAATGCTCTCCTGGCCGGACTCCCACCCAGCATCTTTCGTAAACTTGAGCTTATCCAAAACTCTGCTGCCGTATCCTAACTCACACCAAGTCGCGTTCACCCATCACCCCAGTGCTCGCTGACCCACATTGGATTCCTTTCCAGCAATACCTCGATTTAAAAATTCTCATCCTTGTTTACAATTCCCTCCTTGGCCACGACCCTCCCTACCTCTGTAAACTCCTCCGGGTCTACAACCCTCTGACTCTCTGTGCTCCTCCAATTCTGGCCTCTTGAGCATCCCCGATTTCTTCGCTCCACCATTGGCTGCCGTGCCTTCAGATGCCAAGACCCTAAGCTCTGGAATTCTCTCCACCTCCCTAACTCTCCTCCTTTAAGATGCTCGGTAAAACCTACCGTTTTGACCAAGCTTTTAGTCATCTGCTCTAATATCTGTTAATGTGGCTTGCTTTCAAATTTTGTTTCATAACGCTCCTGTGAAGCACCTTTTGATGTTTTACTACGTTAAAGGCGCTTTATAAATGCAAGTTAATGTTGTTGTTGTTTGAGCCTGCTGATCTTACTAGCCCTGGGACAAGTAAACTGCGCCCGTCATGACTGGCACCCGGCGGACCAATTTGCCATGGTCCCCCATCATTAGGCGCGTGCAGCATGTGCGGTGCCAGGATTCAGGCGCTATCCCATTTCGAGGCTCAAAAATCTTCTAATTAATGAAGAGCTTTTGTATTCTAATTTCCTGCATTTTAATAATTCTACCTTGTTTAAAAAAATAAATTTGATTAGTGGTTTTAGCTTGTCCGATCATTTGCCTGTGTGTAATATTTTCTGAAGTGAGTGTGAGAGCATAACAGTTGACTGCTTTAATCTAGTAGCAATACTGCATCTAGGATCGTTATTAATCTCATGGTCAACGTACTCAATTAGGGCAGCAAGCAAAAAAACCCACCTCTTTCAGATCATAAGGGATTTGGCTCACATACGGGAAATGTTGCCCAGACCGTTGAATAAGAAAACAGTGCTAAAGAACCCAAACTTGTAACAATTATGTATAAAGTTAAGATTTGCTTTTAGTTTTCCATTGATTGGGAGGTTCTGTTTTACAAAGCATTCGATTACCTGTGGGGAACAGCATCTCCATTAACAGTAAACAGCTGCAGAAAAGCCCAGCCACAGCTTAACTCCCCTTGGTGTCCAGTGGACTAGGATGTAAAAGAGGCTCAATTAAAAAAACATGTAGAACGTAAGAGGAAAAGATTTTCTGTTCAACTTGGAAGCTTTATTCAAGCTCAAGCATTACAAGATAGAACTATAAAGCATTGCACTATACATCAAAATTAATCCAAATGGAAGAAAATTGAACGCCTCCACGAAGCCATAAGAAACAAATTTCTGCACTGATATTTCATTCAATTAGGTAGACTATTCACTTGAGTGAGGTCGAGTGTATTTCAAAATGAATAAACATTTAATTGAATACAAATGTGTAGCTATATTGCAATATGATTGTTCTGGAGTTGCAAACTATTTGTAAATGATCAGCAAGCTTTTCATAAACAACTTACATTACGAAAGTAGGTAATACCCAGTTCAAACAGAATACCAATACCCGAAGACTGGGAATTTGACCTAACAAAACAATCACCATCCAGCAGGCTAGGAAGTATGCCAGTAACCTGCAACAGTACAGAAAAATAAATAAATAGAAATAAAATATTTAGTTATTACAGCAACTATAGATAGTCTTATTTGTGGAAAAACAAAATGCATCTTCTAAGGTGTCATCTGTCAGGTGCCATTTTCAATCAGTTTTAAACAACATAAATTATCTTACTTTATAAACCAGAGATAAGCATAAAGTTATTTCCCAACAAAACACTGACTTTGGAAGTCTAGTTTAATATTCAATCTTCACAGTAGATGTAATGTTGGAAGGAATCTAAACATTTTCAATGCACTGCACATTCAAGATAGAACCACAGGAAAAATGTTAAGAGACTGATGCATATATATCTCAAACGATGGTTTAAAATTCATTCGCACATTGTAAGAGTAAATCAGATTTCTACCTCATTATTCTCCACATACCACAGGAACGGCCTAATCGTCCCAACAGGGAAACATCATAGGGGCATGGCCTTTTTTGAGAATTTTGTATGAGGAAAATGTTACATATGCCATGTAATTCTTTACATCCTTCAGGATTCGAAGATAACTAAATATGCCAAGAAGGATGTGGAATTCACATGTGAGAAATGTAAGCCTCCAGCTGACCTCTGTCGCTAAATGTGAAGAATTTTACAAATATTTGGGAACACTTACGTTCCTTCTCAGCATCGTCATGCTGCCCACATTCATCAAATTTGGTGAACTGTTTCAAACCAATCGCAAAAGACTAGCAATTATCACAGGTTAGCAACATAATAAACAAGAAATGAGAATCCAGATCTCTTTTTGCCAATACAGGTGTGCTGAGGAGAAACTTTAGAACGAGGATGGAAAAATCAAGTAGAGAGACACATTTGACTGATGCATTGCTGAATTTGATTGTGCGAAAGACATTGGCATCAGGGCAGCAATAACTGCCTCTGGCACACCCCTTTCCCCAAACTAAATACAAGGCAGCAGAAGGCCAGTCAGTCCAAGATCATCTCCAAGACCCATAGAAGGTAGCAGGAAATTGGGAAGCAATTTACAAAGATGAAAACTAAACAAAATGTTGTCTTCAACCAACAGGTACACATAACTATACTTAGTGATAAAAATGTGCCACTATCTGAAGAAACTCTTATGAAATTGCTTGACCTGGAATGTTGAAGGGATGATAGACACAGAAACCAGCATCTGTCAGTGACAACAGTAAGTGACTTTTTATTATCTTGTTTTTTCCCATGTATCTTACTAGATAAGAGTTTATCTCCTTTAATGATTATTATCTGTCTCTGCAGGACTTCAGCACATCAACAAAACTAACATTCTAGTGCAGTACTGAGGGAGTGCTGCAATGTCCTTCGGTTGGCATGTTAAACCCAGGCCCCGTCTGCCTATTTTCAGCAGTTCAGGTGAACAGTAAAGATTGCACAGTGTTCAGTTCTATTCGCAATTCCTTAGATAATGAAGCAGTCCATGCCCGCATGCAACCTGGATGAAATTCAGGCTTGGCTGATAAGTGGCAAGTAACATTCGCGCCACACAAGTGCCAGGCAATGCCTATCTCCAACAAGCGAGAGTCTAACCACCGTCCCTTGACATTCAACAGCATTACCATCGCCGAATCCCCCACCATCAACATCCTGGGGGTCACCACTGACCAGAAATTTAACTGGACCAGACACAAATACTGTGGCTACAAGAACAGGTCAGAGGCTGGGTATTCTGTGGCGAGTGACTCACCTCCTGACTCCCCAAAGCCTTTCCACCATCTACAAGACACAAGTCAGGAGTGTGATGGAATACACTCCACTTGCCCGGATGAGTGCAGCTCCAACAACACTCAAGAAGCTCAACACCATCCAGAACAAAGCAGCCCGCTTGATTGGCACCCCATCCACCACATTAAACATTCACGCCCTCCACCACTGGCGCACCGTGGCTGCAGTGTGTACCATCTACAAGATGCACTGCAGCAACTCGCCAAGGCTTCTTCGGCAGCACTACTCAAACCCGCGACTTCTACCACCTAGAAGGACAAGGGCAGCAGGCGCATGGGAACACCATCACCGCCAAGTTCCCCTCCAAGTCACACACCATCCTGACTTGGTAATATATTGCTGTTCCTTCATCATCGCTGGGTCAATATCCTAGAACTCCCTCCCTAACAGCACTGTGGGAATACCTTCACCACACGGACTGCAGCGGTTCAAGAAGGCGGCTCACCACCACTTTCTCAAGGGCAATTAGGGATGGCCAATAAATATTGGCCTTGCCGGCGACACCCACATTCCAAGAACGAATTAAAAAAAAGGACTTCCAAGAGTGTGCTTTCACTACTTTGCAGGTGATTGCCACTATTTTGGAGGTCATTTCTGCTACCTTGGATTTTTGTGAGTCTGATCTACACTTTCCATCTGTCAAGCATCAGTTCAGCATGAGTGCCACTTAAGCAGCTTTATCTTGGACCTCAGCAGCAGTAGAAGCACCAGCAGGAGCAGCAGTAGCCTTCGCCTCCATAGGATAGAGGGGATGAGCAGAGGGGTGGAGCTCGCAGGAGGTGATACCCCCAACACAGGGTATATAGGCAGAGGATCAGCTTGTTGGACATGTCGGAACACAGGAGGCTCAGGGTATCATGTCAGGTGGTCGCAGCCATTTGAAGCCTCCTGGAAGAAGACCTCCTGCCAAGTGGACCTGGTGGGCACGCTTTGCCAGTGGCTGTCGAAGTCACCACTGCCCTCAATTTCTTCGCCTCTGGCTCCTTCCAGGGATCTGCAGGAGATATCTGCAGAATCTCGCAATCTGCTGCCCACAAATGCATCACTCAGGTGATCGATACCGTGTTTGCCAGGGCCAGCAATTATGTGCACTTTGCAACCAATGCGGCCAGTCAGAATGAGTGGGTGCTCGGCTTTGCGTCTCTGGCTGGTTTCCAACCGGTCCAGGGAGTCATCGATTGCACACATGTGGCAATCAAGGCGCCCCCAGATTCCCGTGGAGTCTTCATCAACCGTAAGGGCTTTCACTCCATCAATGTTCAGCTCGTATGCAACCACAAAAAGATCATCATGCATGTGTGTGCCAGATTCCCAGGCAGATACCATGATGCTTTAATCCTGCACCACTCCACCCTCCCAGAGCTCTTCCGACCTTGAAGCAGAGTTAGTGGCCAGCCCCTTGGAGACAGTGCTACCCCTGAAGACATGGCTGATGACACCCGTTAGGAGCCCAAACAATGAGGCCCAGGAGAAATACAATCAAAGCCATATGACCATGCGAACTATCATCTAGCAAGCAATCGGAATGCTGAAGATGCGCTTTAGGTGCCTGGACAGATAGGAATGGGTACAACTGCAAGGTAAGTACGTATGAAGAGTGACGTGCTGGAGTCAGCTTGGGAACAGAATCTCTCTGCGGGCCCTTACAGAACGCAGCATCAGCTCTAGCGAGGCACCATTTGAGCAAGGTGCAGCCTTGCCACGTTGGGACTCCAATGATGCAGTTTCTTCGTCTGTTCCCCAACCTGGACAATCTTTCAACTTTCATCTTCGCAGGGTCCCTTTAAATAGTTCAGCTGAAATAGCTGTCATCACGCCTGCTCGTGCTAATTGGTCGGGAAACCCAGAAGTCAGATGCTAATGCAGTGACATCACTAAAAAGCCACTGACAAGCACGCTGCTGAAACTTCCAGTTTCCCATGCGCTACAGGGTTCCCCTGCTGCCAGCGCGTCGGACAGTTAAAATTCCAGCCTTACTCTCAACAATGAGTCAACGTAAAATGCTAATATTGTCTTATATCAATCAATGCTCCCACCTAAATGAAGGCAACAAAGAGTATCCTGTAGAACAGTGACTAGTCTTGCCTAATTTCTGGGAACATTGCCCAATTGTAGTTGTTCTGTGATGCAATGGCAATAATTGATTTAATTGATATTACATGACAGCTTTTGGAAATTAGGCAACATTCTGCAACACTGATGAACAACTAGGCAGTAAAACCAGTGAAGCAGTTTAGTCACCATAAAATACATGTTCCTGTATCTGCATAATAATTGAATAATAAATATTTGCATTTATACAGCATCTGATCCTGTCACCAAAAAATCTCAAACTGCTTTATAGAATGTATCATTGTTGGAGTGCAGTGACTGTCGCTACTTAGGCAAATGCTGTTCTTTTGCTAGTAGTGGTTAAGGCCAGCTTAAGTTTTGTCAAACACCGTGA
Source organism: Squalus acanthias (assembly GCA_030390025.1). Classification (NCBI taxonomy): domain Eukaryota; kingdom Metazoa; phylum Chordata; class Chondrichthyes; order Squaliformes; family Squalidae; genus Squalus; species Squalus acanthias. The sequence continues at coordinate 122,330,071 of CM059433.1, forward strand.
GTGCCACTGGGACAAGAGACGCATCAGTCTGCAGACCAAGCTCAAAATACACAGGGCTGTCATTCTGATGGCCCTACTTTATGCCTATGAAACGTGGACAACATATGCATGCCACAGTAAAAGACTGAATCACTTTCACCCAAGCTACCTGAAACAACTAATGAAGATCAGATGGCAAGCCACGATCCCTGACACCGACGTTTTTGAAAACGCTAACATGCCAAGCATAGATGCTCTGATCATGAAGGCTTGGATATGCTGGTCAGGCAATGTGCAGCAAATGTCTGATGAACTAATCCCGAAGGTGATCATTTATGGCGCATTGTCACCTATAAAGCGACCTCATGGTGGACAGCAAAAGATATAAAGATTACTTAAAAGCAACTCTGAAATAGTACAAAATAGATGTCTATAAGTTGAAACAGCTTGCTCAAGATAAGAAAGCATGGACAGAAAACATCCATGAAGGTACCTCCTACTATGAGGCCCATCACATTGCTGATGCTGAATGTAAATGCCAGCTGAGGAAATCGCACCTGAAAATTCCAGATTCCCAACTTGGTATATCTGGGATCCACTGTTCACTCTGTGGATGCTGATTCCTAGCAAAAAATCGGAAATTCTTCAAATACAGATCTTCAATGTCCACCTGAACCAGTAGACTGGACACAGTTTAATATCTCATCTGCCAATTCAGGACTCCCTCATTACTACACTAGATAGCTGCATAACAATTATGTAAAATATTAACCTGAAGAGTACACTGTGATCCACAAAAACATATGTGCTTCAGATACAAATACTTCTCTCTGTCAGAATTATAATACGGAGATGCCGGTGTTGGACTGGGGTGGACAAAATTGAGAGGTCGCACAACACCAGGTTATAGTCCAACAGTTTTATTTGAAATCACAAGCTTTCGGAGCTATCGATTTGCTCCTTCCTCAGGTGAAGTAAATTAGATACAGAATCTCCAAAGCATATATAGATGGAAAACAAAGTATGTGTACTTTACAATTGCAGACCAATAAATTAAATCATCCTGACTATCTGCCGAGGTGTGATAAAGTTAATTAAGTCAGCCAGGAAGGTACCACATCAAAGACATAGCAAGATACAACTGAGACAATGAGGTGTAGTCGCAGGGGTTCTAACGTGTCAAAAGCTGCCGTCTGTATGTAAAACGAAAAGCTTTAACATTTTTTTACTTTTTTACTGGGAAAATGTTTACTTTTTTACTGGGAATCACATCTGTGAACAAGCTAACGACGACTCGAGTCCGGATCACGTCATGTATCGTGACATAAACCCAAGATCCCGATTGAGACCGTCTTCATGAGTGCGGAACTTGGCTATCAGTTTCTGCTCGATGATTTTGCGTTGTCGTGTGTTTCTAAAGTTGCCTTGGAGAACGCTTACCCGCAGATCCGAGGCTGAATGTCCTTGACTGCTGAAGTGTTCCCCGACTGGGAGGTAACAATCCTGCCTGGCGATTGTTGCGCGGTGCTCGTTCATACGTTGTCTCAGTGTCTGCATGGTCTCGCCGATGTACCATGTTGTCTACCTCATACGTTGCAGGAAAGAATGCACCGCGGCATGGTACATCGGCGAGACCATGCAGACACTGAGACAACGTATGAACGAGCACCGCGCAACAATCGCCAGGCAGGATTGTTACCTCCCAGTCGGGGAACACTTCAGCAGTCAAGGACATTCAGCCTCGGATCTGCGGGTAAGCGTTCTCCAAGGCAACCTTAGAAACACACGACAACGCAAAATCATCGAGCAGAAACTGATAGCCAAGTTCCGCACTCATGAAGACGGTCTCAATCGGGATCTTGGGTTTATGTCACGATACATGACGTGATCCGGACTCGAGTCGTCGTTAGCTTGTTCACAGATGTGATTCCCAGTAAAAAAGTAAACATTTTCCCAGTAAAAAAGTAAAAAAATGTTAAAGCTTTTCGTTTTACATACAGACGGCAGCTTTTGACACGTTAGAACCCCTGCGACTACACCTCATTGTCTCAGTTGTATCTTGCTATGTCTTTGATGTGGTACCTTCCTGGCTGACTTAATTAACTTTATCACACCTCGGCAGATAGTCAGGATGATTTAATTTATTGGTCTGCAATTGTAAAGTACACATACTTTGTTTTCCATCTATATATGCTTTGGAGATTCTGTATCGAATTTACTTCACCTGAGGAAGGAGCAAATCGATAGCTCCGAAAGCTTGTGATTTCAAATAAAACTGTTGGACTATAACCTGGTGTTGTGCGACCTCAGAATTATAATAGTCAAAGCTGTGAACATTTACCCTGTGGGAAAACACTTGGGGGTAAAAATTCACTTGGTTGCGCCACCCGTTAGCGCCTTAAGAGGGCACTAATGGGGCGCAAAGCCGCTAACGCCCGGGCGCAGCGATGTTTGCGCCGCTCGAGAACTTAACTTGAGATTGTGCGGCGGCGCTAAAACTTACCGCTGCGACCACCTGCGCGCGCAGATTGTGACGTCATTCCATGGTGCAACGCCCTTGGGGCGCCCCGTAGCGGAAATTGAGTGGCGCCCCCTGCCTTACCGCCTGGCGCTTCCAACGACCAGAAGACTGGAACGCTATCAATCGCTGTGGGGCTGGGGGGGGGCGCTATTTAAAGGGGGCCTCTTCCTGTCTTTTATTGTTGGTGGCATTTTTGAACTACGCATTCTGAGAGAGAGAGGGAGAGACTTCTGGAGAGATTCAACGTTGTGTGAAGGAGTTTTGGGTACTGAGCAGCACTTTGCAGGTTCATTTTGATTTGCCATTCCTTGTATCGATTTAGCAGAGACCGTGGGAGCTGCACTCTGAGCTCTTTTCCTGGTGCTCTCCATTGTTCTTTCCAGCACATTTGATGTGCAAGTCTCTCCAGGCCGAGATTCAAGGCAGCAATGAACAGGATGTGGATGGAAAGCAAGATTAACCATCCCCTTTAAGAACTGGCCCGTGCCATTGTGTGTGTGTTCCATTGCTGACTGACATTACATGAGCTTCGCCAGCGCTCCGAGTTAGCGCCTCACTGCTCGGCCTTTGCGCCTTAAGAGAGGTGTGCAGCGCCTGCTTTAGCGCTCCACTCACCTCCCGGGGCGGTAAAAGTGAAGTTTCCCGTCAGTGCCGATAATTAGCGCCAGGCGCTAATATTTGCGTCCGGACGATATTTGCGCCCCAAATGGGGCGCGACCTAATTTCTACCCCTTGTTGTCCATTCAGCATCTCCACACTCTACATGCAAAACAGATCTCAAGAAATCAGCTTTTAGCAGCATTACAAAATTCATAAAGATATCTATGTAAAGTCTGGGTTTGTATATAATTGTATAATGTCACGTATGGACTCAGCTGTTGATTACATAATGAGTACTAATGTATTTTAGGCGTCTTAAGATTCAGAATTAGGTAGCAACCCAATATTTGGCAACAAAGTCAGATGTCATCTTAAAATTAGTTGATAAACAAGGTGGCAAATGATACAAGTGTTCACTTAAACAATGGCATTTCTAGTACCAGTTGGGACGACTGCTTATGTGGGCCACACTACAAGTTCAGCTTTGCACCAATGCTCAACTTGTAAATTGGATGTCAAGGTCCAAGCGGAGACCAAAGTGTAGCAAAGTGAGACTCCCTCCCCCAGGAAGCATCACCCTCTGTGATCCGGTGTCAGGTCGGGCCCTGACTCTGGATTCGGGCTACATTTACATTATAACTGTAGCGTTGCTGTGAAGCGGAACTGCCTCATAGCAACACTACAGTTGTAGTGTGAATGCTGCCTTAAATAGTGGTACAGTATTTTCACATAAACAAGACCACAGAAACATATTGGACAGCAACAATAGTTTCAGAGATAAACCTTGGAAGGTGAATAAGTACTCCCTTGAAAGCTTTTTCCTTTCACTGAATTTACTGAAATCAATTTACGTGGAAGCAATACAGAAACAAACCATTTGGCCCAACCAGTCTATGTTGGTGTTTATACTCCTCATAAGCAGTAGTCCCAATCCCTTGTGCTTGCCCTATTCCTATATACCTTTATTCCCCTATCCTTCAAACACAAATCTAACCCATTCTTAAATATTGACACAGTCTCTGCTTTATCACTAACTCTGGTAGTGCATTCCACAGCCTCACTCACTACCATGTGTTAAAAAACAAGTAGTGGAAAGTAAACCTACTCTTGGAGAAAAGGTCCATGTTTTGGGACTCTTCAGTTGCCAGGTTGCTCTGATGGTATGTATATTGCTGAGAACCTGAAACAGAGTAACAATGAAGGTAACTATAGTGTGTAATATGAAAAGATCACTGCCGCTTCATCTTATTCCTTGCTTTCCCCAATATATGTTTTCACAAACACACACATGAAAATGATGGACTGGAAAAGACCAGCTGATTCATCAACCGTCATGGTACAATTGAGCATGGTGATCCCCAATGCCCACCACATAATCTCCCGGGAGAAGCAAAAAGAGAGAAAAAATCCTCGGCCAATTCAGGGGGGAAAAATATAGCAAATTCCTCTCTAACCCCCAAAGGCAATGAAAGAGAGTTCCAGGAAACACGTCGGGCAAGATCCCACCTACCTTTCGTATGCTGTAATATCAGCCACAGCTAGGAACTTCTCCAGCTCCCTTTAGAACACTTGCAGTGAATCTACACTCATTGCCCAAGTGGGCACCTTCTTCCAAAGGTCAATGGTCCTCTGTGAAATACTTAGGGGGAAAAATTCGGTTGTTTTGCGTCTCCTGTTAGCGACCCCCTTGGGGCGCTAACGGGGCGCAAAGCACCTAGCGCCCGGGCACGGCGCTGCTAATGCCTCCCGCGCAATTCAGTGGGAGGTAAGCGGCGGCGGTAGTCGGCAGTGCCCCGCGGCGCTGCACCTCCGGCAATGACGTCAGGGTGTCCGACAGGGTCAGGGTGCCGTGTTTGCGGCCGGGGCGGCGCAAATTAAAGGGCAGGTACCGGGCGGCCATTTTTCTTTGGGCCGCCTACCAGCACCTGCCCCCTCTTGCCTCCTCCTGCAAGGTGCCGGCCACGATCCGTCAGTGCCGGGCTTTTTTGCCAGCACCCCTCTCCCCGGTGGTCCAGCAGGGCCCCGGTGCGCGCTGCGCTAGGCCCCTCCCCTTTAATCAGGGGAGGGAGGCCTGCAGTACCGTGGCGCGACGTGCCGACGCACATGGCGCTGCTGCACGTAGCGCGCGATATTCAATGGGAGCGCCCCAAGAGGGAGGGGGAGCGCTTCCTGTAGCGCCCCGCCTCCTGCTTGGGGCGCTACCATTCAATTTCGGGTGCGGGGGCTACTAAAAGTAGCGCCTTGGCGAAGTTAGCGTCCCAAAGGGGCCGCGACCCAATTTTTCCCCCCTAGAATCATAGAAATTTACAGTACAGAAGGAGGCCATTCCGCCCACTGTGTCTGTGCCGGTTGAAAAGGAACTATCCAGCCTAATCCCACACTACAAGAGCTGTCTTGGTTCGTAGCCTTGTAGGGAAATAGGTCCTTCCTATCCACTCTACCTAGGCAGCTCATAATTTTATACACCTCAATTAAATCTCCCCTCAGTCTCCTTTGTTCCAAAAAAACAAACCCAGCCTATCCAATCTTTCATCATAGCTAAAATTCTCCAGTCCTGGCAACATCCTCATTAGTCTCCTCTGTACCCTCTCTAGTGCAATCATATCTTTCGGGTAATGTGGTGACCAGAACTATACGCAGTATTCTAGCTGTGGCCTAATTAGTGTTTTATACAGTTCAAGCATAACCTCCCTGCTCTTATATTCTATGGGCTGGATTTTGTCAATGGGGACGTGATGGAGGCGGGACTCCCACTTTTTGGGTTGTAGTCCCGCCTCCATCGACTTGTGGCCAACCCACTGTATTTTCCCTTGATTGACCTTGTTAAGCCCGCCCAGCGGGCTTAGCAGGCCAATCAAGGGTCCCTTGGATACAGGTGACATCAGCCATTGAAATTTCATCTGTCAAGAGCTTTTGACAGATGAAATTTCAGCGTTTGACAGCTCGGTGAAGCTGTCAAACACTGACAATATGATTTCTAACGTGAGTCCCTGTACTTAGACTCAGTTAGAAATCAATCCAGCACAGAAAGCAGAGACTGCAGCTTTTGACAGCTCCGCGGCCATTCTGCTTTCTGTGCCGTGGATGTGAGGGACTCCCGACGCCTTAAGGAAGCTAGCCTGCAGGACAAAATTAAGGTAAGTACAAGTTCTTAAAACACTTTACACACACCAAACACACTTACCTCTGCACTCATGCACCCATCACTCACCTGCACACCGGACATCTCGACCCCTCCAAGACCGACGGTCCGCCTCGCTAAATCGGCGTGGTTCGGACCTGTCGGGAAGCCCACACTTCAGGGCCAAAAATAGGGATTAGGCAAAAAACTGCCTGTTAACTACCTGTTAACAGGCAGTTTATTGGCACTAATCCCCTTCCCGCCTCGGGGAGGCGGGTCCCAGCACAGGTCGGGTACCCGCCTCCTGTGAAACTGGCATGGAGGCGGGTTGGGGGCGGGATGAATCTGCTATTTTCCCACCCCACACGCCTCCAAACCCGCCTCCACGGGTCAATGAAAATTCTGCCCTATGCCTCTGCTAATAAAGGAAAGTATCCCGTATGCCTTCTTAACCACCTTATCTACCTGTCCTGCTACCTTCAGCAGTCTGTGGCATGTACTCCAAGGTCCCTCTGTTCCTCTGCACTTCTCAGTATTCTGGGGGGAAAATTGGCTCGCGCCCCCTTTAGGGCGATAACTTTAACTAACCCTAATCCTAACCTTACTTTTAGCGCCCCCGCACCCGAAATTCAATGGTAGCGCCCCAAGCAGGAGGCGGGGCACTACTGGAAGCGCTCCCCTCCCTCTTGGGGTGCTCCCACTGAATATCACGGCGCTACGTACAGCAGCGCCGCAGTGCTGCAGGCCTCCCTCCCCTGATTAAAGGGCAGGGGTCTAGCGCAGCATGCACCAGGGCCCTGCTGGACCACTGGGGAGCGGGGTGCTGGCAAAAGAGCCTGGCACTCAAGAGGAGTGCCGGACTGATGGATCGCTGCCTGCACCCCGCAGGAGGAGGCCAGAGGGGGCAGGTGCTGGCTGCACTAGACCTTCAGAGAGCCGCGTAGCTTAAAGGGAGCATTGCTGACCAGTCCATTGATATCTTCCTGCAGTCTACAGCTTTCTTCCTCACTATCAACCACATGGCCAATTTCTGTATCATCTGCAAACTTCTTAATCATGCCCCTTCCTGACATCTACCCAGTTATATGCTTAAGTAACTTACACCCTCCCTAACCTATCTTACTCAAATAGTTTATCCACATGGACAATAATTCCTTCATTATTTTAAAGACCTCAATCAAATCTTCCCAAAGTCTAGGCTTTTCTAGAGTAAAAAGACCCAGCTCTCTAATCCTATTGTTTTGGTAACTAAAGGTATTTAAGGTAGGTATCTATTTAGCAGCTTTCCTCAACCTTTTCCAGGGCCTCCATATCACCCTCCATGTGAAGGGACCAAAACTGAACACAGTATGCTGGATGAGACCTAACCAAGGTCTTGTACAAGGACTGTATAGTGCTTTTTGTTTAGTATTGGATCATCCTAGCAATACATCCTAGTACACTATTTGCTTTTGCAATAGCCTTGCAGTTGTGAGCCTTTGGAGATTCATGTTCTATAACACCTAGGTCTTCTTCCTGCTCAGCAGTCTTTTATTTGGAACCCTGCACGGTATACACATGCTTAGCATTAGCCCTACCCATGTGCATAACACTACATTTATCTATATTAAATGACAACTGCCAGACACGGGCCCATTCCCCCATCACATCTAGATCTAACTTTCCTCATCTAAAGTCCTAACACTCACACAAATCTTTGTATCATCCACGGACTTGGAGCCAGTTCCCCCAAAGCCTCACCCAGATCATTAAAATGAATACACAGGACATTAGTATGTAGGACATGAAAACAGAAAATGTTGGAAAAACACAGCACAACAGAGACCAGGATAAACCTGTCTTTACACTTTCCAGATGCCGCTGAACCTGTAATGTGCTTCCAATATTTTCTGTTTTTACTTCAGATTTTCAGTATTTGCAGCTTTTCTCTTTATCTCTACTGTAAGACGTGGTTAGTTTCTCTTTATATGCATATTTTTTCACGATTTTACACTATTTTCTACCGATCACACTGAAACCTAAAATTAGGGCCATGAACTACTCAGCAGTCAAGATTAGTTCTATTAACATATTATTAACTCTGCACAGCTAAAATAAACATAAAGGGGGAAAAATTCGGTTGCTTTGCGCCTCCCGTGGGCGCAAAGCACCTAGTGCCCAGGCGCGACGCCGCTAATGCCTCCTGCGAAATTCAGCGGGAGGTTAGCGGCGGCAGTAGCTGGTAGCGCCCCGCAGCGCCTCTGGCGATGACGTCATCGTCATGCGCAGCCCTCGGCCGCAAACTTGGCTCGCGCCCCCTGACCTGCCGCCGGATGCTATGTCCAACAGGGTCAAGGTGGCGTGGTTGTGGCCAGGGCAGCGTAAATTAAAGGGCAGGTGCCAGGTGGCCATTTTTTTTTGGGCTGCCTGCCAGCACCTGCCCCCTTTTGCCTCCTCCCGCGGGATGCCGGCCGCGATCAGTCAGCCCGGCGCTCCTCTTGCGTGCCGGGCTCTTTTGCCGGCATCCTGCTCCCTGGTGGCCCAGCAGGGCCCCGGTGCGCGCTGCGCTAGGCCCCTCCCCTTTAATTGGGGCGGGAGGCCTGCAGTACCACAGCGCAACGTGCCGACACGTGTGGTGCTGCTGCACATAGCACCGCGATATTCAATGGGAGCGCCCCAAGAGGGAGTGCTTCCTGTAGCGCCCCGCCTCCTGCTTGGGGCGCTACCATTCAATTTCGAGCGCAGGGGGCACTAACTTTTTTGGGGCGCTAAAAGTAGCACCCCAGCGAAGTTAGCGTCCCAAAGAGGGCGCGAGCCAATTTTTCCCCAAAATTGTTTTAAATAAAAATTATTTTCAAAAATTCACTTCAGCTCAGGTGTTTCTCATTTTCTTCCCATTCTTTCTATCGTAAACTTTTAGTTTAATTCTCACTACTAAGTCCTGTTCATTATCTTTAAACTTCCAGATATAAAAAACACTACCATACCCGTTTTCCTCCACCAACCTCCCCCCACCCCACTCTTAACAGGTGGGAGCAATATCCAAAATAGTAGTCTCTGGTTGGCTAAATACTATTTCCAAGAACTAGTTTTTCAGCTAATCAAGGCTTGAAACTCCAAAGATTGGTTATAGGAGCAGAAAATAAATCCTTGACAAGATTTTCAAGCATGAAACACTCAAGTGTTAGGCCTTCAGAAGTGATCTTGTCTGGAGTGGCAGCAGGTATCAGTGCATCTACATTAGTGAGCTCCTCAAAAAATTTATCCTTTACAAATCCTTGCTGGCTCTCTCTGATCAGTTCATTATTTGTCCAAGTAAGTGCTCAGTCACTCTGTCCCTCATAACAGATTATAATAACTTCCCCACAACAGACGTTAGACTAATAGGTCTGTATTTATCTTTCCCACCCTTCTTAAATACTGGAGTGACATTGGCAATTTTCCAATCCAATGGGACAATTCCTGAATCAAGAGAGTTTTGGAAGATCATGACTAAATCATCTACAATTTTGTCACTTACTTATTTTAATACCCTAGGGGGGAAACCATCAAGTTGTGGGGTCAAGTTCCACTCAAAAGACTTGAGCACAAATTATAGGTTGACACCCTAGTGCAGTACTGAGGGAGCGCTACACTCCCTACTGTTGGAGGTGTCATCTTTCGGATGAGACGTTAAACCAATGCCTGTCTTCCCCTCTCAGGTGGACATAAGAGGTCCCATGGCATTATTTCCAAGATGCGGAGATGCCGGTGTTGGACTGGGGTGGACAAAATTGAGAGGTCGCACAACACCAGGTTATAGTCCAACAGTTTTATTTTAAATCACAAGCTTTCGGAGTTACAACTCCTTCGTCGGGTGAAGTAAGGAGATACAGAATCGTCAAAGTATATATAGATAGAGAACAATGTATGTGTAACTTACAATTGCAGACAACTAAATTCAATCATCCTGACTGTTTATCTGCCGAGGTGTGATAAAGTTAATCAGGTCAGCCAGGAAGGTACCACATCAAAGACATAGCAAGATACAACTGAGACAATGAGGTGGAGTCGCATGGGGTCTAACGTGTCAAAAGCTGCCGTCTGTATGTAAAACGATTAACTTTAAAATTTTTACTTTTTTACTGGGAATCACATCTGTGAACAAGCCAACGACGACTCGAGTCCGGATCACGTCATGTATCGTGACATAAACCCAAGATCCCGGTTGAGACCGTCTTCATGAGTGCGGAACTTGGCTATCAGTTTCTGCTCGATGATTTTGCGCAAAATCATCGAGCAGAAACTGATAGCCAAGTTCCGCACTCATGAAGACGGTCTCAACCGGGATCTTGGGTTTATGTCACGATACATGACGTGATCCGGACTCGAGTCGTCGTTGGCTTGTTCACAGATGTGATTCCCAGTAAAAAAGTAAAAATTTTAAAGTTAATCGTTTTACATACAGACGGCAGCTTTTGACACGTTAGACCCCATGCGACTCCACCTCATTGTCTCAGTTGTATCTTGCTATGTCTTTGATGTGGTACCTTCCTGGCTGACCTGATTAACTTTATCACACCTCGGCAGATAAACAGTCAGGATGATTGAATTTAGTTGTCTGCAATTGTAAGTTACACATGCATTGTTCTCTATCTATATATGCTTTGACGATTCTGTATCTCCTTACTTCACCCGACGAAGGAGTTGTAACTCCGAAAGCTTGTGATTTAAAATAAAACTGTTGGACTATAACCTGGTGTTGTGCGACCTCTCAATTATTTCCAAGAACCAGGGCGTTCTCCCCAATGCCCTGGCCAATACTTATCCCTCAACCAATATCACTAAAACACATTATCTGGTCGTTATCACATTGCTGTTTTGGGGAGCTTGCTGTGCGCAATTTGGCTGCCGCGTTTCCTACAACACCACAGTGATTACACTTAAAAAAAAAGTACTTAATTGGCTGTAAAGCACTTTGGGACATCTTGTGGTCATGAAAGGTACTGTACAAATTCAAGTCTTTCTTTCAACGGGCTCCATTACAGGCATATGATCCTTGCTACCCACTTGCGCTCTTTGCACTCTACACAGGCGACAATTTGTGCCCAGGTGGTACAGACAAGGATCTGCCCCATAGAATCAGTTACAAATGAAGGACTTAATCAGTAGATGACTTACCCGTTGGCCATCAAAAAGACAGAATCGAACGTGCCTGCTTAGCACCTGCACAGCAGACCCAGGCAAAGGAATCATTCTACAGCTCCACAATGTAAGCATGTGTGTTACAGGTGTCTTCCTCGGGCGGACCTGCAGATATCAAATGAAATTAAATAATAACCTCATATGGATAAAATGTATATAAATTTTTATTATTTATTTCTTCTCCTGAAAGCTGGGTTGTGGTTCTGTGGATACCAGATGCACTTTGGAACCTTGCCCAAGTGAACTTCTTTCTCATGTGAACCTAGACAGTAAGTTGTGGCATGCAATTTGAACATGAAAGGCATCATTTTCCCTTGGGATGAGAAAGATATTAAATCAAAGCTGTTCTGGTTAGGGGTAAATATTAATGGCACTATTGGAAGAAGTGTTGTGGCCAACAATCCTCCCTCAACCGATACAATCCAAAAATAAACCAGAAATATTTATCATTCATCTGATTGTTTGTCAGGTCTTGCGGGCACAGCCTGGTTACCATGTTTGCCTACATAACAATAATCTCTACACTTCAAAAGCAATTCTTTGTGCAAACCAGTTTAAGTGTTTTCACTGGATAAGGAATTAAATAAAATCAAGTATTATTTATATATCACATCCTGTCCTTGCCAGACACTTATTTTACATAGTGACCAAGAGCAGGATTCATGTCTTATTCTTGCCCTTCGTAACCCAGGAACGCTATAGTGAGTTGTTTTCGTATCTTCACACTCTTCCTTTGGAGAACAGGCTGATTAACAGTCTGACTGGCCTTACTAACACTCCTTCCATCTTTATACCAGCCGTTGGTTGGTTAGTCCTATGCGGCAGGAGGGTTTTATGGGCTCCCACAACCCATACGATGAGGGGTGGTCAGCCACACCCACCAGACACGAGTATCTCGCTGGATGTCAACCCAGGGTTTAGAACTCCAGTCTCCACATGCTGGAACTGTACAAGTCATGTGATCCAATGTCATGTGATGTCGCGTGATCCAGCACCACATGGTCAGATGATATGCGGCCAGAACATCACATGATCAAACCTCCATGAGTGCCTCCAACCAGAGTTGGCAACCCTACTCCATCAGTACGTCAGGTGCTGATGAGCTGCTAACAGCCCCGTAGCCATCCCCTAGCACTTCAAACATTAGCAGCTGCAGCACACAGAGGGGGTCCCAGGCAGGGGTCTTCAGGACATTAATCCGCCCCCCAATTTGGCTGGGATCTCCCAGGCACTCTGGACCTACAGCAGCCACCTTGCCCTGTGCAGGCTGCCAACGTAGCAGATCCCAGAATCAGGACATCCCTCCCTCAATGGAAAAGGACCCTGGGATGGCAATGAACTGGGAAGCCCAACAAACAGAAAATGAACTGAAATCACATCCCGCTGGCAGGGCACCAGAATTAGGCACGACCCCAGGTGAGAGCGAAAAATAGAAGGAATGCAGCAGGAGATACAGCCAATTCCGGGATATTTGGCTCATCTGGTTTACTGTACGTACAAGGACCATCTTGAAAATAAGGACACCTGCAAATAAAGGACACCTGAAGCAAGTCCCTTAGATGACCCTAATTTACAGGTTTCACTGTATTATCAAAACAAAGAGTCACAATACAAGAATAAGAATGTCACAAAGCATTGAATGATAAAAGGCTATTCAGCCCATCAAGTCCATTCCTTCTACAAACCCATTCTATTCTGAACTTTCATTCAATTTAAAATCGGCTGAAAGGTGGGCCTAACGTCAAAATCTGAATTTTCCCTACTGGACTCTCTTAAGTTTGAAATCAAAGCACAGAATATAAAAGAAGCCACACTGTAATTAGTTTAATTTGTATCAAAAATACAAATTCCAGGCTCATCCCTACCCATAACATTCTGAAGGAGAGCAATGCAGATTATGAGGAGGTGTTGAGATCGATCCTCAGGGTGGGGTGGGGGGGGGGGGGGGCGGTCTGATCCCCAACCCCGGGGACGGGCAGGTTGCTGGTGGGGGATCTTGGGGGACTGGGAGGAAGCACTCCTGCTCCTCCCGGCCCACAAGGATTGCTCCCGAGGCTGAGGCCGCCTCGTTGCAGCCACCGGGAATCCCGGGCCCTGGCCGCCTGCAGTTAAACCTGCAAAGCAGATTAACGTAGAGGCTTCAGGCCTCATTATAATATTTTAAATTGCCAACCCGCCTCCTGCAGCGGGTTGGCAGCCCACCCCCCGTCCCGCCCCTCCTGAGTGAAAGGTGAAAGTGGGTGGGTTGGAGGCGAGTTGGGGTCGGGTTTTACTTTCACTTACCCCCATCCGTTCTTATGTCTGAAAATTCTGGCCTATGTCAACAATGAAGACTAGATTGGATATGTGGGTGAAGGAAAGGGGTTAAAAGTATATGGGAACAGGGTGGGTAAATGTGATTCGAACTATTTGCTCGCCTGGGTATGTACCGACATGGACTGGCTGGGCCAAATGGCCTATTTCCCTGTTGTAACTTTTATGTATTTCTAAATAACATTCCATATGGTCATGGCGTACAAATGATTGATAACCAAAATACGCTTTACTCACACCACCACGCACTTGGTCCCAGTGTAGGTCTTTAAACGATAACTTGGACTGGGTTAACTTAGGCTGCAAATAGTGGCTCATGTGGAATTCATTTCCTGTGGGGGAAAATGCAAATGAGGCTATTTGTATGATTATTTGAATAGTAGTGGGGGTAACCAGTAGAGGTATCAGACAATGTTCCCTCCAAGCTGCGCACGTGCGCGGCCACACAGGCCGCTCACAAGCGTTTAAACTGGAAATACGGCGCATGCACAGAAATTTAAAGGGACCGCGCATTGAAAGAAACAAGCCGTGCAGAACAAAACGCAGCTTACAGGGAGCATTGGTATCAGACATGGGATACAATCAGCCTACAAGGTACCAAACCTGGACCAAAAACACGACTGAAATCAAACAAAAACATGATGGAAAAATCAGCAGACTAATGCCACTCATCTCCTCGCAGCTGGTTCAAGAACGGCTGTGAACTGGGAGTAGGTCAACTAGTGAGACCTGAATGGCAAGATAATTGATGGGAAATTTCCAAGAAAATAAAGCACTCATCAGTTGGAGATAGAATCTGCCATTATTTAGCGAATGTCTAAACGGAGATCACACTGAAAAGTGGAGGCTTTTGGAAACTTGAGGCTTTGCTTTCAAGATGAAGATCAAAACTTACCCTCGCCATTGCTGGATCCCTTACCCACAACTCCTCACCCCTAGACTCAACTGCTCCATCAGTCTCCTTGCCCCTCTCCCATCCTCCACCCTCCAAAAGTTCCAACTATTTGAAAACGCCACATTTGTGTTCTGTTCTGCACTAAATTCCACTCGCCCATGGCTCCCACTCGCCCAACAAATTTAAAACATTTGTCCTCTCCTCCAAATCTCTGCATAGCTTGGTTGCACCAAGAAAAATTTTGGAAGCCAATCACTGTCTAGAAACCCCTTCTGGAAGTGCACGTGTGCGTGTGTCAGGTGTAAACAGGATTAAGTTTGTGATGCCTTCCAACAATTACCAACACTAATTCTGGACTTGGATTTTAAATACAGTTATTTGCACAAGGTACTGGAAGGCTACTGATGCCTTTCATACCTCAGCAAGAGTCAGTGCTTTCAAGGGTGGAAGAGAAATTGAAAACAAAAGCCTAAACAAAATCAGAATGAGGAATTCCTTTAAAATGAGTGCTATTTCATTTGGCATGCCAAAAAATGATATTGCTCATCAAAAGACCTCCTTTTTATTTATGGTTGCAAACCGGCTTCACTATCACCCACTTGAAAATCCAGGAAACCAACTAGGCCTCTGTCAACGCTGTTCTGTAACTAGCCATCCTGATGTGTGCCAAATTGGCCAAATGGGACTCCTCCTCCTGACTTTTTTCTATCCCCGAGAAGAAGTTTCTCACATAGATTCGGCACCTTCTGTAACAACACAGTCCAGATCAGGAACTCACCATGAAGCTAAAATTACTGTTGCAAACACACATCTACCTTTTTAAGACAACGATCATTTTGTGTACTAATGTGTGGCCTTCACTGGGATTCATTTTCCATACACACACACACATACACACTATAAATCAGCAGAATCTATGTACATGGATTACAGTTAATATCACACAAGGTTACAAGCTAAGCTTTCATACCTTCTGCTAACAGCTGTGCAAGAGTAGATGCTCTGAATCCTTCTGGAATGGCTCCCATTCCCATTAGCACATCTGTAGCACTAATCTGAAGATCAAGTAAAAGATTCCAGGTTAAAGCTGTTCATTACAAATTGAAGTAGATATCAGTTAAATGGGACACCAGAACTAGCTGTCCTTCCTTGAATAGAGCTATGGGATCTATCACGTCCATGTGAACAGGAATATGAGACCTGGGTTTAACATCTCATCTGAAAGATGCAACTTCCAACAATGCAACACTCCCTGAGTACTACAACAACAATGTGCATTTATATAGCGCCTTTAACATAGTAAAAATGTCCCAAGGCACGTAATCAAACACTAAAATAGATTATGGGCTCCAGTGTATATACAGTCTACTCTTAGTCAGTTGTTTATTTTAAATTATCTAACAATCCAATTTTTAAGCACTAAATTCCTACTTTGCTGTGATATTTAAGTTGTTTTATTTATATTATTGGAGAATTCACATTTTTGGCACAAATAATTTTGACTTATCAGGAGTAGACTATAGATAGGCAGATTTTAATATAATGTTTAGGTAAAGCATAAGTAACTGATTAATTTAATATCATAATATGCAGCTAACGCATGGCTTAGGGACTAATAGGTTCGATGCAGTCTCCGTTCAGTTCTGGTACGCACTGATCAGAGAGTTACTCAGTAGAAGCTGTAGCTTTTACATGTATTGGAGAAGTAAGGGAGGGAGAGCAAGAAAAAAAAATCGAAGGGTAAAATACATTTTCTGGACTGGTTTCGGTTGTGAATTGGAACAGCGTTCAGCTGTAGAAGCTTTATTCAGAGTTTAAAATTACAAGTTATTAGTTTCTCTCTAGAACAGCAGCCAATTTTCTGTTAGTGAAGATAGTAAATATTGTATAAGTCCACTGCAGTCTGTATAATAACAATGCTTAGACTGAATTGTGCAGTTTTAAAGAGAAGTGTTTACATGAAGACTTCAGCTTTGAAACTGTCCTTAACACCATTATTATCAAAAACAAGGCAGATTCACATGTCCACTACCATCTTTGTCAGTCTTGCCTGGCCACCGTACACACTACAGCTACAACAACTTGCATTTATATAGTGCCTTTAAAAGTAGGAATATTAGGGGGTGACCAAAATTTTTGTCGAAGAGGTGGGCTTTAAGGAGGATCTTAAAGGAGAAATGGGAGGTAGAGGGGTTTAGAGATGGAATTCCAGAGTTTGGGGCCTAGGAGGCTGAAGGCACGGCTGCACGGTGCGGTAAAGGGAGGGGGGACATGCACAAGACACCACAGTAGGAGGAATGGAGAATTCGGGAAGTGGGGGGGTGGGGGAGGTTGTAGGGCTGGAGGAGTTTACAGATAAAGGGAGAGGCGATGCCACAAAGAAATTCATACATAAAGATGAGAATTTTAAATTTAAGG
This sequence comes from Squalus acanthias, assembly GCA_030390025.1. NCBI lineage: Eukaryota > Metazoa > Chordata > Chondrichthyes > Squaliformes > Squalidae > Squalus > Squalus acanthias. Next base: position 122,347,081 of record CM059433.1, read on the forward strand.
CATTGAGCCAATGTAAGCCAGCGAGGACAGGGGTGATGGGTGAGCAAAACTTGGTGTGGGATCGGATAAGGGCACTATATTTGAGTGTACATTATAAGGGTAATTTTGAGTGGCTCCACTCCTCGCATAAGTCTCACTTGGCAGGAATGCAGGATCAGCCCTAAAGTGTTATAGCCATTTCTCCGACTCGTGCTCCTGTCTAGCAAGGCTCCAAGTCAAGAGCAAGCCTCACATAATTAGTCCTTATAAATCAGATAGTTCTAAAAATGGGCCTTAAATTAACTGTAATGAACTAGTTTGTTTTCCCTTCATATTATTGTAGTTTCTCCTCTTACAGCCCTTCAGTTTAGGAGCTCATTCTGTTGGTTACACAATTTAAACTGTTTATTTAGTTCCAGTGTACCTTTGGCTCCCTCTGCTGCATGCAGTTGCCATACCAATAATGAAATAACTAAGCAAAGAACAGCTGTCAAAATCCATTGTCTATCTAGGCTTACATACAGCAGAATGGCCACTTGGGCGAGATACTAGAGAGCCACGTGGTCACTGTAGGATCACATTCTAGGAAGAAAAAGAGTAAGGAAGGAAAAAAAAGAACAAAATCTAAATAAAAACAAGGCATCAAGGGTTAGTTTTTCACAGAAGGAGCTGTCTATCCTAATATGATAGCAAAATACTGCGGATGCTGGAAAATTGAAACAACGACAGAAAACGCTGGAAAAACTCAGCAGGCCAGGCAACATCCGTGGAGAGAGAAACAGAGTTAACGTTTCAGGTCAAAACCCTGCGTGAGTTCTGACAAAGGGTTTCGACCTGAAACGTTAACTCTGTTTCTCTCTCCACGGATGTTGCCTGGCCTGCTGAGTTTTTCCAGCGTTTTCTGTCTATCCTAATCCTGTTTCCCTGCCCTTTCCCCTTTTATATTCTTCCTTTTCAAATACATATCCAAATCCCTTTTAAATTATATCTCCAACTCAATAGCCACTTGTGCATTTTCTAATAATCCTCTGTGTGAACAAATTTCTTCTAACTCCCCCTTTCATTGTTCTATTGATAATATCCTGAATTTATGCGCTCTTCACCAACTAGTTCCCATTGTTGACTCATTCAAGCTACTGAGCTATCAGAGGAAAAGTAGGCATTAGATGTAGAGTAGAAGGAAATAATATGATTGTCCTATGAAATATTATTTTATTTTAATTTAGTGCCAAGGAAACTTTCTTCCTGTACTCCTGCCTCGCCATCCATCATTCTGGAAACTGTGGCGCACCAGATGATATCATATTGCTTGCTATTGTGGCTAAAATACCGGGAAAATTACAAACATAAAGAAAGCAGATTTTTTTTTTTTTACAAAATCAGGAAATTTAATTTTGAAATTATTTGGTGATTAAACAGAAGGGACAGTTTCTGTTATTTTAGTGAAAGAAAAGACTACGGCCGGAATTATCCAAGTTCCGAACGTGTGGGTTTGGGAGCAGGTCAGCAGTAAAAATCGCTGAAATTGCAAGGGCGTCGGGAACCCGCCTTCATCCTACCGACTTCCGCATTTAACTCGGGCGCGTTTCCCAGCGTGCCACGGACCCGCTCGGCAGAGGTGGGCGACCTCATTAAATGCTTGTTGAGAGACCCTTAAGAGGCTTTTTAACAGCAGCTTTTGGCTTTAACTTCTTGAGTACGGGGTTCACACACCTCATGAACCTGGTCCGTGAAGGGGTGGCAGAAGCTCAGTGGCCGTTGTGCGAGTCCATTAATTGACAGCTGGGAAAAACACATAGGGCTGGATTTTGCTGGCGCTCAGAGTGCGGGTTTGGAGGCGGGTCCGCTGTCAAAATAGCAATGATTGACAGCGGTTAGGAAACCCGCTGTCAACCCGCCTGCACGCGAGTCTCCCAGGTGTCGGGTCTGTCTGCACAGAACTGACCCGACACCAAGCGGCGAGGGAGACAATTTCGATCATTAAATGGCTTGTTAACAGCTAATTTAATGGTATTTTGAGCCTACCTTGTAATTTTACGTGCTCCCCCACGGGTTACCCACTGCTCGGGGAACACGCCAGCTCACCCTGTCGTGAGTTGAGTCTGCTTTGATTTATCTGATAACCTGACAGCTGCAGAAGTGGTTTAAAGGATAAGATAGAGAGGGATGGGTGGAGGTCCATGGTAAATTGGTGTGAGTTAAGGATGTGCAGGAGTAGGGTAGGGAAGGCAGAGTGATGGGGATGTGATGAGTGGCACAGCAGGGTGAGTTTGAGTGTGGCTTTGCAGTAACGTTTCGTGATCCACTGAGATCTTTGAAAGGTTGGCGCCACTGCAGCCAGGTACTCCTGGCGACATCCCTGCTTTTGCCCTCATGTGCAATGTGCAACCAGGCTGCGTTGTTGTCCTGGGGAGGTCTCTTCCGCCTTTGGAAGGGAAGAGAACCTCCCTGTGTGCTGTGACTCTCTCCATAAGCATATGGAGGGAGTCATGGGAGAGCCTGGGTGCAGTCCTGCACCTCTGTGCAGTGCTTGTCAGTGTTTGCAGCACCTCAATGCTGTAGAACACTGACAGAACAACTGTCAAAACCAATGTGGCTGTGGTCCCTTTAAGGAAACCGGCTGATGACACGTTATCAAATGACATCATCAGACCCGCTTCCTGTTAATTGGCCGGGAACCCTGCAGGGCGGGCTTAACAAGGCCAATCAAGGGAAAATCATTCTATAGCGAGCGGCTGCAGTCAGGAGCGGGACCAGAACCCGGCAACCAGCTATCCCGCCGCCATCCCGCCTCCGCAGAGAAAATGCAGCCCATAAATACTCCCACATTACACCTACTTACTTGGCAAATGGAAAGGCTCTTGCTGACTCCATTTTGTGCAGAGATTAAGCTGTCAGGAGTTTGCAGGTCATTTCTGCAACTTCGGAAGCCACTCTCTACACTGCTAGTCACTATCACAACTTTGAGGGACTGGGCCTCTGATCTCCACTTTACCTGCCATCTATTACATCAGCCACCCACCCACACTTCCCTGCTAGCAAGGAGCTGGAGAGCACCTTGCTGCACATCAGGGGGGCGATGAACGCCCAAGTCGAGATGAGGTCTATGAGTGTCTACCATCTGTTGTCCACAGCAAGCATGTTCTCATGTGACTGGCGCATTTGCTGCTTCATGCAGGTGTCCATCCTTTCCCATGGAACAGCACATTGTTGCCATCGCCTCCGAGATGGTGGTGCTCATGTTGGAGATGGACTCCTCCATTCTCTGCACATATGCACATATGCAGACATCACGGCTACAAAAGCTGCCAGAGCCTCATGCAATTGTTGCTGCACCTCCAAGATTACCCTCTTTCTCGATGGTCCCCGAGATTCAGCATCTGCATGCAGCTGAGCAGAGCTGGGAGCATCCTGCGCCCTCCGGCAGGGAGTTTCCACTGCTGTCCCTGTCAACACCATCTGCTCTTGCTCACTTGTGATGTGAGAGACACCAAGTGACAACACTACTCTATCTCGCACAGGACCCACAGAGGTGTGCGTATCTGCGCTGGTGCAGACTGCGCTTGGGTCTGCTGACAGTGCACCCTCAGAGGCTTGACCTTCCTCTGAGGAGTCGTCTTCCTCCTCCGGCTCAACAATGGTGGGGGGCACTTGATGGACCTGTGGGAGAGTAAAGAGATGAATTAGAAGTGTTATAATAAGAATGTGTAACGTTACTATTATGCACATGATGACATTTCACTGGCTGCTGACATCAGTCACCATATGAGTGACTGCTGTATGCCATGTGGCTGTATGAGATGTAATTCTGTCACCAGGTTGCTGGGATGTCCCCCTCTCTCCATTTCCCACCGCTGCTCTGCAACTCCAGAGATCTCCAGGGCCTCCTCTTCTGCTGGAATCAATTGACCGAAGACTGGAGGGCCACCTCCGGTTCTTTGCCTCTCCCTATTGTTGTGGGCTCTCTTCTCCTGCAAGGAGGGAAAGAAGAGAACTTTGAGTGAGAGTGATGGAATGAATGTAAGGAATGGATGGGCTACATCTGTAGAGGGTGACTATGAGGGAGTGGCGTGACATTGCCAAATGGTCTCCTTCTGTGGTGTTACTTGATATGATTGCATTAGGATGAGGGTGTGTGTCAGTGGTGGTTAGTCAGATGGGGATGTGAGTAGGTACACAGACAGAGAGGGATGGGTGGACCTGCAAGGTAGGTTGGTGTGAGGAATGATGTGCAGGAGTAGGCTTGGGAAGGCATAGTGCTGGGGTTGTGGTGACAGGCACATCAGGATGCAGGTGAGTGTGGCATTGCACTCACCTTTCCTGACCTCGTTAGATCATTGAATCTTTTCCAGCACTGGATCTATGTCCTCCTGACCACATCCCTGCTACTGACCGACCTCCTCTGCGATCTCCAGCCATGCCCTTTTTGTGTCTTTGGGTGGTCGTTTTCGTCGATCACCAGGGAAGAGCATCTCTGTGTGTGCTCCTCCTGCCTGCACCAGAACTTCGAGGGAGGCATCGTTGAATCTTTGCGCGGCTCTCTGCCTTGTCTCCATGACCCCCAGTTTTATCACGTTATTGAGACCTCTGGCAGCCAACTTATGCACTCCTACATCAACCTTCAAATGAGATGTGTGCAAGGCTGCTTTAAATATCCATGCTGGAAACGAGTCATCGTTGACATCATCAGACCCGCTCCATTTAATTGGGCTGGGAAACGCGCGTGACTGTTTTAATTGGGGCCATTAAGTAAAACTTGCACTGCAGAATGCGCTGTTCACATCTTCAGGTTCCCAACTCACTATGCGGCCCGCACGCACACAACCCAACTCCAAGGTAAAGATTCCGGCCTAAGTGTAGAGCACACCCCAATATCTGCAATTTCTACCAAAAAAGAATTGTAACATCAGAAACTGGTGATAAGAGGTGCCAACAATCCCTCCACTCATATCATCAAGGGCTTCATACATCAAACCACTGTAACACAAACATGGTCATTATTGACACTCAGATTGGGCATATGATAGCCACCAATGAGCCTTGCACTTTGGGAAATGCAGCAATGTGGTGTCACTGCGCAGCTACATCATGCTATTCAATACAGTACAACAGAAGTGGGTTAGTGTTAAGAACTGGGCATTGGGGTAGAGCTCTGTGCATTAAATATTACATCCCATTTACTTCATAGGGTTGCCAATGTGACAACAGTGCCATCCAAATCACCAAGCTCCCTTCATACTCAAATCAACAATAATCACAAATATGAATGATTCTCGAAGAGCAGTGAGTTGGTGCTACACTGGACTCTGTGGCAGATTGTCAGGGTAGGGGTTAATGCCTACAACAGACCGCATGATGAGGTCCCAATTTCAACTGTTTTGGCAAGTGAAATGTTGAGTGGATGCAGGCAGGGTGTTTGCCCAAAAATTAAAAAAACTGGGGTATAATAGAACCCAAATTGCTCTTGTGTAAAACCCACTGAGGCAGGAATTTGTCTACTCACCCTTTCAGAAGAGGAATTGGAAATAATTAATCTTAAAATATGCTTACCTCTGAAACAACTTTTTTGACAGCGATCCTGTCCGATCGTGACTTTTCTCTGTAGAAATAGTTAATGATAATTCAGTAAATATCTATATTAACACAAAATGTATACATGTTTTAAGATAATTGGCAAAAGAACTAGAGGGGAGATGAGGAAACATTTTTTTATACATTGAGTTATTATGATCTGGAATTCACTGCCCGAAAAGGGTGGTGGAAGCAGATTCAATCGTAACTTGCATAAGAGATTTGGATATATACTTGAAAAGGAAACATTGGGGAAAGAGCAGTGGCGTGGGACTAATTGGATAGCTCTTTCAAAGAGCTGGCACAGGGCGATAGGTCGAATGGTATCCTTCAGTGTTTTTTAAATATTTGTTCATGGGAGGTGGACGTCGCTGGCAAGGCCAGCATTTATTGCCCATCCCTAATTGCCCTGGAGAAGGTGATGGTGAGCCGCCTTCTTGAACTGCTGCAGTCCGTGCGGTGAAGGTACTCCCAACAGTGCTGTTAGGGAGGGAGTTCCAGGATTTTGACCCAGCGACGATGAAGGAACGGCGATATACTTCCAAGTCGGGATGGTGTGTGACTTGGAGGGGAACTTGGAGGTGGCGGTGTTCCCATGCGCCTGTTGCCCTTGTCCTTCTAGGTGGAAGAGGTCGCGGGTTTGGGAAGTGCTGCCGAAGAAGCCTTGGCGAGTTGCTGCAGTGCATCTTGTAGATGGTACTGTATGATTCTATGTGATATAGAGCAGTAGACAGTGTGGTAGTCACAGGCTACTTGTATATCCCTGAAGAGAACTTGTTACCAAGCTGAGCCAATAGGATTTCCTCTGTACCTACACAATGGTTGAAACGGATCAGTAGTGGAGATAAAATGGAAGTGGTAGACTTAACATCCTGTTTCTGCTCGCCTCCATTTTTCCTGGAGCCTTCCGCTGGGTGGCCAAGTGGCCCACCTGAACCAGGCGGGAACTTCATTAATCTGTGCAAATTGGGGTCCCATGTTATACATAGGACCCCAATGCCATTTATTAACTGCCAGTGGGCGGGGCGTGAGCCAGGGACACCTTGCTCAGTAAAACCTGGCAGTACAGCAGAAAAGACCCGAGAAAGTAAGTGCTAAAATTATTTTTGTGAGGCCAGGAGTGGCAGACTGCACCTCCCCCACCCCCCTCCACCTTCCCCATCCGACCTTTTTCCTGGCCCAGTTGGCCTCTGAGCCGCACGATATTGCGCTGGTACTGGAGCCAGCGAGCTGTGTCGGGACATCCGTTTGGTGCACACAGTGCGCCGCACATATGTTAATAAGGCCCAGCCCTCAAAGTGAGCCTGGGCTCCCACTAACACAATCGGGCAATTGGTCAGTGTGTTCCACCTGTCGCCCGTCCAATTGTTCAGATCTACCCCAATATTTTTAGTCAGAGTCAATATGAGTGTTAGCACTGAGTCTTTGAGGTAAATACAGCAACAGATACACAGAAATTGTGTGCAAGGAATCTGACGGGAAGTTTGGAAGGGTAAACTAGATGGGCCAACAGTCTTACCCTGCCCAAAAACATTACTATGTTACTATGGGGGAGAAATTTGGGACGCAATTATCGGCCGGGCGCAAAGATTAGCGCCTGGCGCTAATTATCGCCTCCGACTGCAAACTTGGCTTTTATCGCCCCTGGAGGTGATTGGAGCGCTAAATCAGGCGCTTCACACCTGTCTTAAGGCGCAAAGGCCGAGGAGCGAGGCGCTACCTCAGAGCGCTGGCAAAGCTCATGTGATGTCAGTCAGCAATGGAACAGAGACACAATGGCGCCGGCCAGTTCTTAAAGGGGAGGGTTGATCTTGCTCTCCATCCACATCCTGCTCATTGCAGCCTTGAATCTCGGCCTGGAGAGACCTGTACATCAAATCTGCTGGAAAGAACAATGGAGAGAAACAGGGAAAGAGCTCAGAGTGCAGCCCCCACAGTCTCTTCTAAATAGATGTAAGGAAGGGCAAATCAAAATGAACCTGCAAAGTGCTGCTCAGTACCCAAAACTCCTTCACACAGCGTTGAATCTCTCCAGAAGTCTCTCTCTCTCTCTCAGAATGCGTGGTGCAAAAATGTCACCAACAAAAAAAGGCAGGAAGTGTTCGCCTTTAAATAGCGCTCCCCCAGTCCCTTCCTGACTGCAAAACGCTCCCCTCAACCTGTCGTTGCTAGCGGCAGGCGGTAAGGCAGGGGGCGCCACTCAATATCCGCTCCGGGGCACTACACACTCGACTGACGTCACGATCTGACGATGGAGGAGGTCGTGGCGCTAGTGTTTAGCGCCGCTGCAAAATGTCTAGTTAATTTCGCGAGCGGCGCAAACATCGCTGCGACGGGCGCTAGTTGCTTTGCGCCCCATTAGCGCCCTCTTAAGGCGCTAACGGGAGGCGCAACCAACTGAATTTTTCCCCCTATGTATGTTACTATATAATTGATTGTTAAGAAATCTGAATCTGCCTTTAACCCTCTTGAGTAAATGGTGGACTTCCCCATCAAATAAAATGGTGAAGCCAATGAGCCCTCTAGAACACAGCAAACCCCCAACACAACCTTTCCGAGTAAGACTGAAAAAGAGCACAAGATCTCTTCCCTTCTTTCCCTCAGTACTGGAATGCCCTACTGGCTGGGGATATGTCCAGGTGATCAAAAAGGTTGTAGTGGAACCTTAATTACCACAATGGAGGGAATAATGAAGAACCCTGCATTTAGCCTGACACGGTTTAGCTTCAGACAGGTCTATTTGCATTGCTATTTTACATTAACCAAGTTCCCAGGATGTGCAGATGAAGACCCAGCTTTTTCCATTTTAAAAAATGTGGATTGTGTTTAGTTCTCAGTAGCTTGATTTGGAAACTCTTAAGCATGGTCAAGAGTTTCCGCATGTGTCAAACACCTATCTCACCAAAAAACAATTAGATATTCTTGAAAATAAGTGTCAACAGCCTGACTCCTGATGGTCTCCCAGACCTGAACCGAATTACCAGATCTGCAAGGAAAGTAAATTCTATAAAGTACTGGATGCCCAGATAACAGCTACCTATCCAGCTGGATGAAGAAACCAGGGTCTGGAAAAACCAATGAAAATGTATTTTTTGCTGGTTTATGGAAAGTTAAGTCTCAAGTCCATTGAAATTTCTTGTGAATAATTGAGAGGGAAGTTAAAGGGAGTGAAGATAATCAAAGTCCTACTGTATACCGGAAATGCATGGAGGCCGACGGCATGGCTGAGGTACTAAATGAGTACTTTGCATCTGTCTTTATCAAGGAAGAAGATGCTGCCAAAGTCATAGTGAAAGAGGAGGTAGTTGAGATACTGGATAGAATAAAAATTGATAAAGAGGAGGTACTAGAAAAGCTGGCTGTACTTAAAGTAAGTCACCTGGACCGGATGGGATGCATCTTAGGATGCCGAGGGAAGTAAAGGTGGAAATTACGGAGGTACTGGCCATAATCTTCCAATCCTCCTTAGATACTGGGGTGGTGCCAGAGGACTGGAGAATTGCAAATGTTACACCCTTGTTCAAAAAAGGGTGTATGGATAAACCCAGCAACTACAGGCCAGTCAGTTTAAACTAGGTAGTGGGGAAACGCTAATCAGGGACAAAATTAACAATCACTTGGACAAGTGTGGATTAATTAAGGAAAGCCAGCACAGATTTGTTAAAGGCAAATCGTGTTTAACTAACTTGATTGAGGTTTTGATGAGCTAGCAGAGAGGTTTGATAAGGGCAATGCAGTTGATGTGGTGTACATGGACTTCCAAAAGACGTTTGATAAAGTGCCACATAATAGGCTTGCCAGCAAAGTTGAAGCCCATGGAATAAAAGGGACAGTGACAGCATGGATACGAAATTAGCTAAGTGACAGGAAACAGAGCAGTGGTGAACGGTTGTTTATCAGACTGGAGGAAGGTGCACAGTGGGGTTCCCCAGGAGTCGGTACTAGGACTACTGCTTTTCTTAATATATATTAATGACTTGGACATGGGTGTACAGGGAACAATTTCAAAATTTGCAGATGACTCAAAACTTGGAAGTATATTGAACAGTGAGGAGGATAGTGATAGACTTCAAGAGGACATAGACAGGCTGGTGGACACGTGGCAGATGAAATTTAATGCAGAAAAGTGCGAAGTGATACATTTTGGTCGGAAGAACGAGGAGAGGCAATATAAACTAAAGGGTACAATCCTAAATGGGGTGTATGAACAGCGAGACCTGGGGGTACATGTGCACAAATCGTTGAAGGTGGCAGGGCAGGTTGAGAGAGCGGTTAAAAAAGCATACAGGATCCTGGGTTTCATAAACAGAGGCATAGAGTACAAAAGCAAGGAAGTTATGATGAACCTGTATAAAAGACTGGTTCGGCCTCAACTGGACTATTGTGCCCAATTCTGGGACCGCACTTTAGGAAGGATGTGAGGGCCTTAGAGAGGGTGCAGAAAAAAATTACAAGAATGGTTCCAGGGATGAGGTACTTCAGTTACGTGGATAGACTGGAGAAGCTGGGGTTGTTCTCCTTAGAGCAGAGAAGTTTGAGAGGAGATTTGATAGAGGTGTTCAAAATCATGAGGGGTCTAGACAGAGTAGATAGAGAGAAACTGTTCATATTGGTGGAAGGGTTGAGAACCAGAGGACACAGATTTAAGGTGATTGGCAGAAGAACCAAAGGCGACATGAGGAAAAACTTTTTTACGCAGCGAGTGGTTAGGATCTGGAATTCACTGCCTGAAAGGGTGGTGGAGGCAGATTCAATCGTGGCTTTCAAAAGGGAATTGGATAAGTACCTGAAGGAAATTTTTTTTGCAGGGCTACAGGGAAAGGACGGGGGAGTGGGACTAGCTGAAGTGCTCTTGCAGAGAGCCAGCACAGGCTCGACGGGCCAAATGGCCTCCTTCCATGCTGTAACCATTCTATGATTCTAGTTAGCCCTTTTTTTAGCTAGACAAAATTCTCAGTATGTGCAATTTTACTTGTATATGTGCACGCACTAACTAATTTGTTTTCTTCCTGCCCTTGGAAATGGATGAAGCCTGTATTATGACATGATTGTGACAAGGTGTAAAAGCCTTCAGTAAAAATATTTAAAAGGAGCAGGATTCACTTACTCCTGTTATGTTACATTCACCAATATTGTGATTATTTCATCAAGAAGCTGCCAATTAAATACAAGCAATAAACTGCACGTGGTGAAAGAAAGAGGCTGTCGCTAGTTAAAAGGAAACAAGTACATCATTCCTTTTGAAAAGTCTGATCCAAACTTTACATCTGGGGATTCCAAACTGCATTTGGATTCCTCCTTCGTGTTCCTGCCTACTGTATTTCTAGAATATAATAAGCTGAAGGATTAACACTGGCCAGGAAGTTACCCCTCTCCATCCTATGTTTTGGTAGATTTTGGAATTGTGCAACTATCAGGACAATTTGTAACTGTATCACACAACCATATTTACTAAATTAAAGGAAATAGTTACTGAGATGAGGAAGACGAGAACTTAATGGAACCACAAATCCTTTGGATGTTGTAAAATTCCACAGTAATGTCAACATTAGACACCACTGGAACATAGGACTGGGAAATCTATGCAGTCCATCTGGCTAGTCCCAAAAATTAATGCCTCTCAACTGCCCACTAATTCAAATATCTATCCAATTCTCCTGTAAATATTTCCACATTATCTGCCTCTCTTGGCAGTCCACCCGACAGGTTCACCATCCTTGTAAATTAGTTTGATCTAAACACTTTTTTTTAAGCTTGAATCCATATATCCTGGTTCTAAAGTTTGTGGCAATCTTGAACAGACTATCAGGGTTCAATTACTTATTCTCTTGTGAATCATAAATACTTGAATTGTATCTCCCCTGAGCCTTCCCTTCTCCAGAATAAACAATCCCAGGGTCTTCAACTTTCTCCTCATTACTTTAAGTTAGGTAAAGAAAAGAAAGACTTGCATTTTGATAGCGCCTTTCATGCCCTCAGGATGTCCCAAAGCGCTTCACAGCCAAATGAATTGCTTTGTAAGCAAATGCTGCAGCCAATTTGCATATCAGTTTGTATCAGGTATCAGTTTGGTTGCCCTTTTCCATACTGCCTCCAATGCCTGGATATCTTTGCTATAGTACGGCAGAAAGAATCGCACAGGTGTGGCTGTACCAGTGCCTTTTACAAACTCATCATCCTGGGATTTGTGCTCTATTCCTCTGGCTATACATCCCAAGATGTTGTTAGTTTTCCTTGCTGCTGTCACATACTGTACCATGTGCATCACCAATAAGGAAAGCTAGCCAGATTAAATAACAGCATTACAATGTGACACTAAATTAGGCAACATTTGTAAATGGAAATATTAGTGAATAATCAATGTTAGCTAACCTAATCTACTCTGATTTGACAATGTGGACAACCTTGCCCTGCTGTACACAAAGCTGGCAACATTTTCACCAATACACATCTGACAGTCTGTTTTACTGCAAACACCTGGCTGTAAAGAATAATTCTGCACCCAGGAAGCTGTGGAGAATTATTTTTAAAACACTGCAAGAAACGCAAGGTTCTGCTGCGCCTATAGTTTGGGACAGGGTGTTGCGATGAATTAGCACATGGGCTTTTTCCCCTCTGGGAGCTGAGATTGATAGCAGCCAGACTTACAGAATGAAAATAAATCTCCTTTCTCTGGTAACTGTAACTATCTTCAGTAAAATCTGTTTTGGGCAATTTCACCCTGTTACGACTGAGCTTGAGGCAACAAAACTACTCAAAATTAAACACAAAGTGGTACTAAATTAGTACACTCACAGAAGCCATAAAGGTGGCTGATGTTGGTAATGGAATAATATCACACTGTTAAATAGCAGTTCTGAGGTTGGGTTTAAGGCATTGTTGAGGGAGTGTAGAAGGAGCTTTACTCTGCATCAAACCATGCTCTACCTGAAGATGTGTGAATCTTCTGCTGCAAAACCCAGAAATATTTCATTCCCCAGAACTGACCTCCCTCAGCTTGATGACTAATTTCACTTTGGCAAGACACTTGGATTGAATCATTTTTAGTGCAATATTAGAAAACAGTGATTGCGTGATTCTTTCAGTATGCTTCTTCCTAGCTTTCCAAAACCTGTTTGTTTTTTCTTTTCAAATTTCTCAACTAGTTCTCTTCAACTTTTTTATATTGTAATGGCAGTCTTAATCTAACCAACACCAGTTTAAAACAAGGAAGTGAATAATCCAGTACTGTAATAGGATACCTGTGTGCTTCAGGTACTTTTGTTTTAAAATTTTGGGTTTCGCTTTCCTCTTCATCTTCATCATCATCTTCATCTTCATCATCATCATCTTCCTCATTTTCTTCATCTTCAACCTCATCTGCAGCGTTTGGTGTTCCCTGATTGTACTTTTTGTACACCTATAAGAATAGAGAAATTGGAAATGTATTTAGTCTTTTCATGATGTATGATTAAAATAGAATTACAATAGATTAAATACAACTTGATTTTCAACACAGTGAATTATTATAAACAAAATCATAGACAAATAGTCTTACGTACAGGACCAATATTGCCTAGAGTGAAACTAACAGACTAATAGCATTTATTCACCAATCTGTTTGTTTCTCGTAGCCAAATTTTACATACAACTAGGGGGTTTTCTAGTCATTTTTTTTTTTAACCTTTTAGCCTTTCCTACATTACAACAGTGACTACACTTCAAAAAGTACTTCATTGGCTGTAAAGCACTTTGAGACATCCTGTGGTCTTGAAGGGCACTATATAAATGTAAGTCTTTCTTTTTCTTTTTACCAATGGATTATATTAGCTGTCAGTGGCCTTAATTATGAACATGTAATATACTCAGATCAAATTTATCTCTACTATTTTAACTATCTATTTTAAATGAAAGGTCATCGACCTGAAACGTTAACTTTGTTTCTCTCTCCACGGAAGCTACCTGACCTGCTGAGTATTTCCTGCATTTTCTGTTTTTATTCCAATTATCCAGTCAATACTTAAGTTAAGAATTGACAGTACCAGATAATTTCATACACATCTGGTCTTTCCATACTTCTCACCATGAGTATGAGCTCTTTGCGGAATTCCATGGCATGCGTGGGGCGTGATAATCATGAGATGTTTTCCACAGCTAAAATCCCTAGTCTGTGCTAAGTTGCTGATCTCAGCCAGAGCAAAGGGAAAGACACTACAATTGGCTTCAGTGCCCCTGGGTTAGGGAGGGTAAAACTGGCCAGGGTTCTCGCTCTTGAGTGTAGCCAGCAATCCTAGATGGTAGTGCACGTGTGGACATCAGACGAGGACTGAATCAGCATGAGTCGCCACCTCCCCCACCTGCATTCACATAGCCTGATGACAGTGTCAGGGCTCGCACGTGAAAATAGCCACTTGGGGGGGTGATAGCTCAGTGCACATGCCACCATACCCAGCAATGAGTCAAGCCTTCGAGAGAGGAAGGGAGGGGGAAATTAGCAAGAAGAAAAGAAAACTTCAAACAACACAACACATAACAAGATAAATCTGCTGCTGAAAGTTAAATGTGCATGAAATATATTTGTCTGACTAAGTTACTGCAATCGTGTTTAGGTGATTCCATGTATTATGAAATGGCTGATTCATACAAAGTAACTTCAAGGCCCAAATCTTTCTACATTCCTTATATTATCTGAAGTGGCCCAGTCATTAACTCAACAGTGCAAATGTGAATAATTATCCACTGGTAATTTATCGCATGTCTTTAGAATCATTGATTTTACAGATAACATTAAAAAAAAGCACGGGCACCACAAACTGAAAATACGGCGATACTAAATAGAAATACTTCAAACAGCAGTGCATACAGTGCCTACAGAAAATAGCACACTGTCTGAAATTATATTTGTGTGAGCAAAAATGGCTGCTTCATAAGTTATTCTATCATTACTTATACAATGGCTTATTTTAATTTATTTTAATTTGTTCACTGGAAAGCACTAACTTGTTCTACATTGACAGAGGATAGTTCACATGAGATTACATGATAACCAACGTCCCCGTAAGCTGCACTGGCTCCTGCACGGCCTGCCTCCCCCAATGCGCGGCCGATTCAATTTTTTGCGCATATGCGGTATCTACAATGTGAAAGCTGGTGAGAAGCCTGTGCGGGACCTTGCAGATGAATGTGTGGATGTGGATGTGGTGTATGGGATGCTGATGTGCATCACAGGTAGTGGAGGGAAAAGAAACATAGTAAGATAGCAAACAGATCAGAAAGAAATCAAGATGTAGGAGAAATCAGACAGAAAGATAAATATGGGGGGCAGGGGGGAGGGAAAGAGCGGCAGATGTTTGAAGCAACTAAATAAAATTAGTGACAGCAGAAGAAAAATGGAAAGCATTGAGCTCAGTTAGGAGAACCCGATTTGGAGATAAAGAGAGCAAACTGGACAAGAGCAGGGTGGCAAAAAAAGTAGAAGCTTGTAAGAATGGCCGCGATTTTGCCGGCGCTCAATAGACGGGATGGGTGGCGGGTCAGCTGTGAAATTTAAAATGATTGACAGCGGGTCGGGAAGCCGCTGTCAAAACGCGCACACCTGCATTTCCCGATGTCGGATCTGCCAGCGCTAAGCAGACCTGACAGGCAGTGACTTGTTTACAGCCACTTAACAATGCTTTTTTTCCTAGCTTTTTGAATTTGACAGGTCGCCCACCGGTTTCCCGCTGTGCCTAGACCTCGTCTGTGAAGCTGAGGCGGGAAGTCACTTGCCATTGAATCAGATGATGAGTTGACAGTTTAAAATGTCACGTCAAAGCTCCCAGCTGATTGAGAAATGTTCCCTTAACCACAAGCTTCTCTAAACGGCATTACCATTACAGATTCAGAATGCTGCAAGTCTTTACACAAGTCTCCATCCAGTCTGATCTCATTACCTCTCCCACCATTGACAGATTGCTTCTGTCATCTCTACTTCACCTGCCATCTATTCCATCAGCATGGGTGCACTTTATACAATCTCACCTTGGTCCTCAGAATCTGACCACGATCAGCCCCAACACCAGCATCATCAGGCACACCAGCAGCACCAACAACCACACCAAACTTCTCCGCAATCACATGATGCTGCACAGGACACAGGGCATCAGCACCTGAGCACATTGCTGCCCAGGGATGTCAGGTATGGCCTCACCATGGCCACATTTACTTCACTTGACGCTGCACACCCTGGCTGCCACATGAGGCGCCAGGTTGGCACCACCCCACACCAACAACATAAAGCATCCCTGCAATGTCTGAGCCATTCCTTTCACACTCATCAGCATTGCGGGAGGTACCGTTATGTCTCACCATTCACTGCAACTCACTAAGACACGTCCAAGAATGCAAAGTGTTGAAAATAAAGATTTCAATGTTTGACAGCACATTAACAGAAACTTCACATGAACATTGGCTAAAACACACAAGTGCCTACCCTTGTGTGTTGTTAGTTGGTATGATTAGATTAGGATGAGGGTGAGTGTGAGGGGTGGCTAGTGAGATGGAGAAGTGATAATGTAGATAGAGAGGTATGGGTGGAGGTGCAAGGTAAGTTGGTGTGAGTAAGGATGTGCAGGAGTAGGGTAGGGAAGGCAGAGTGATGGGGATGTGATGAGCGGCACAGCAGGATGGGGTTGAGTGTGGCTTTGCAATAACATTTCGTGATCTACTGAGATCATTGAAAGGTTTGCGCCACTGCAGCCTGGTCCTCCGGATGACATCCCTGCTTGTGCCCTCCTGTGCAATGTGTAACCAGGCTGTGTTGATCTCCTGGGGAGGTCTCTGCCGCCCATGAGAAGGGAAGAGGACCTCCCTGTGTGCTGTGACTCCCTTCATAAGCATATGGAGGAAGTCATGGGAGAGCCTGGATGCAGCCCTGCACCTCTGTGCAGTGCTTGTCAGTGTTTGCAGCACCTCAATGCTGTAGAACACTGACAGCACAAATGTCAAAGTAAATTTGTGCATGGTCCCTTTATGGAAACCAGCTGATGACACGTCATCGAATGACGTCATCAGACCCGCTTCCTCTAATTGGCTGGGAAAGTCACTAGGCGGGCTTAACAAGCCCAATTGGGGAAAGTCATGTCGGAGGCCGGGATGGAGGCAGCAGTGGGGTCAGGGACCCACCAACGACGTCGCCCACCACGGACCCGCCGAGGTAAGGAAAATCACGGCCAATGTGTTAATTCTTGTCTGTGGTGTTTATTTTACAGTTTGTGCTTGGTGCGGTTTATTCGCTGCTCCTGTGGAGCACATATGAATCTGTTCTGAACCGTACTTCGGATGAGACATTAAACCAGTTCTGCCTGTTCTTGTGGAAGTTAAAGATCCCATGACCCTACTCAAAGAAGAGCAGGCAGTTCTCCTGGTTTCCTGGTCAATATTCCACCTCAGCAAGCACCACCAAAAGACAGATTAACCGGTCACTCATCTCACGGTTATTAATGAGATGTTGCTGGTGCAGAATGGCTACCCTGCATAAAAGTCAGTGCACTCATCATCAGTGTAATTATCATGTGAAATGCTTTGAGGCTTTTTGACAGCTGTATAGATACAAGTCGCTCTTTTCCTTTCTATAGTATAAAAGTTGTTTTGTGGAAAAAGTGTTATAATGCTGCCCCAACTACTGTACAAAATATACTATAAATCTGATTGGTAAAAGACTACTAACCTGTAAATAAGTTTTAGGGACCAGACCTTGCTTTCCCTGAGCATTTTCTCCAAGCCACCAGCCATCAGGTTTTTGATTAAGGATTGTTAAAACGTCACCTTTCTGCAGCATTGGAACAAAGCAAGAAAACAATTAAACTGTACAATGAGCAAACAAACTGGGTTCATTTTAAATAGTCTGAGTATTATTTCAGTCGATTAAGGTTTCACTGATCTGCAGAGGTAACATCTCATTAACTTCTCATTTTAGGACCTGTGTGAACTTCTTTTGGCTCTGTGCTGGATGTGTTAATGACTTTCAAATATAGTGTAAGGCATATGACAAGACCCATTAAAGGAATTGTCAGTGTTGAAAATTGAAATTATATTCTTGCCCATTTCTTCCACTTCATTCCCCTCCACCTTGGAAGATTTTTCTTTATCATTTCATCACCTGACATGCCTTTTCCATATACTTTTATTCTTTTAATGCATTTTTGTCTCACCTGAAATTAACTTTGTACATCAACGACCTCTTTTCAGTTTTTCATTAAACTCATGAGCTTCCTCTGAAAAGGGTGAAGACAGTTTACATTTTGGGTGAAGACCTTTCATTAGAACTCTTGACAACGGGTCTCTGCTTGAAGTGTTTATCTATCTTTTCTCTTTATTGGTGCTGACAGACCTGCTGTAAATTTACAGCATTTTCTGTTTTCAATACACACTTTGGCAAGTCTATGCATTCCCATGTGCTCTCTCAGTCAGCCAGCAAATACCTTTTAAATTTTTAAATAAATTTTAATCACAGTAAAGCAACAACACAATAAGGACCGTTGCATTTCCTGCAATGGTCCATTTTACTCAACTGTTGAATGAACATCCTAGAATGCATGAGGGCACTGGGTCCTCCCAATATCTTTCCTGATGGGACAAAATGGGAAATGGGCACCTGTGTTATTATCAGTTTTGTCAGAACAGACCTTTAATCCCCTCCTCCCTTTTAGAACATAGCTTCTTCTCCACAGGCTCATGGTCTCTGGGAGCAAGGCTCTTTAGCTGTCCCATCATATAATGTAGAGGTGTAATCATCCTTTGAGATTCGTACTATAGCTGACAGTCAAGTCAAAAGTCCTTTATATTTAAAAAAAAAGACATTTAAAAGCAGTTCACTGCGCTCATCTATTCCCAGTAACAAGTGCCATTTAACATTTAGCTGTTTCATCTGAATTTTTATCTAGTCACGTGAGACAACTAGCTAGATGTTAACTGGGGTTTTTACAATATTGTCTTGCCTAACATAGTGAGCAGATCATAAGGCCACGATTTTGCCGGCGCTCAGAGGGTGGGTTTAGAGGCGGGTCATAGGTTAAAACGTTTTGATTGATGGCGGGTTGCGATCCCGCTGTCAACCCACCTCCAAACAGCTTTCCCAAGTGTCGGGCCCCCGATTTGTGAATGGAGCCGACACCTAGCGGCGGGAAGCGGATTAAAGGCAATTACCTGCCTATTAACAGGTACTTGCCAGTAGTTGTCAGCCTATTTTTGAATTTTGCCTCTGGCTCGGGTTTCCCGACGTCCGGACACCACGCCAGGTAAGTGTGGCGTGTTGTGAGTCTGCTGTAATGTTTCTGGATTGATGACAGCTGCAGAAGTGGTGTGAAGGATCCAATGTTGCACATGGTGAGTCTCAGAGGAAAGAAAATGTTGGGTACTACATTTTTAATACATTTACACATTTCTTTAGGTTACAAGTTTTTAAATCCATGTCCAGTGCCACCTCATTGGAAGAACCTCTCTCACCAGTGACAGATTGCTTCTGTCACCTCACCTGCAGCTGCCATCTATTGCAGCCGATGGAGGGAGTCATTGGAGAGCCTAGGTGCAAGAGCTCACCTTTGTGCAGTGATTGTCAGTGTTTGCAGCACCTCAATGCTGTCAAACACTGAGAAATCAACTGTCAAAATAAAATTGTGCGTGGTCCCTTTAAGAAAACCGGCAGATGACGCGTCATCAAATGACGTCATCAGACCAGCTTCCTGTTAATTGGCTGGGGCGGGTTTAACAAGATCAATCAAGGCAAAATCACATCTGTGGACCGGATGCAGCTGGGGGCTGGAAGCCGGAAACTACCTGACCCGCACCCAACCCAACTCCATTAATAAAATCGCGGCCTAAGTATTTAAAGTACTGTTCAAACTGAGTTTTCCTGCTTCAAATTAGAGTCTGAAACTGCAACATTAGGTCTCCCAATATGTTTAAAGTGGCAGTGAGGCCAGCGCTTGTTAGTGACAGATACAGTAACAAGCTGGTGTTACATTCAACCTGCAACTGTACAATTGCGTATTAAACAAACTGGAAGACACATTGTTATAATTTGAAATGGAAACAATCTAGGAGAATTTAGAATAGAACGCATATGGAGTGGAAACCTGGCAGATCTGGGTTCCAGCCTAAATCTTGCCCGATACCCTTAAGGGTGATCAGGCCAAGATTCACTCACCCCAAAAATTTCAGCACCCAAGTCCAAGGAATCAAGTAAGTGGTACAACAGCAGAGTGCAAAACAAAGTATTAAGAAAACCAGACCGGGAGGTAGAAGGTGAGGTTATTTAAATACATTTATAAAATAACTGGCAACAAATTATCATTCAAACACAGAAATCCAAGACTGTTTCCTACATTATAAAAAAAGGGCATAATTTCCTACAAACAGACAATCAATACTCACTGCCCCCATTTTCATATGCATCTGTTGAGAGCTAGGCAAGAATGAAGTTGGGATTAAAACTGCAAAACCATTTTTTCTCCTCCAACTCTCCATCTCATATTTCCACTCTTACCCCTCTTCTCCTGAAGGCAACAACTCCTGAAGTACAGGTCTATGAACAGCAGCAGTCCTTACCCCTTCATGATGTGTGAATTTTAACAATGAATATCAGGCTGATTCAACTATGAGAGCCCCTATCCTATAGTTAACCAATGCATACGTGTGAGCACTTCCTGCAGGAGTCATGGTTCTAGCAATCGGGAATGCAAATCCCAACCACTTTATTTCCTTTTTCTAACCTCGGGATGCTTACCCAACTGTAGTACCTCCTCCTCCTGTCCCAGTGTCATCCTGGCTGAAACAGACTACTTCAGAACAGAGTGGAGATCTCAATGCAGATATTCGTCAGTATAGTTCCATATCGTATTATGCAGTGTACGTAGTATGCATTGGGAGCTGGTGAACCATTTTTAAAGAGGAGATCTCATCAACAATTTTAAGCAGGTGCAGGAACAGAGAGACCTGGGGGTTTGCGTACACAAATCTTTGAAGATGGCAGGACAAGTTGTGAAGGCTGTTAAAAAAGCATACGGGATCCTTGGCTTTATAATTAGAGGCTGAGAGTACAAAAGCAAGGAAGTTATGCTAAACCTTTATAAATCACTGGTTCGGCCTCAGCTGGAGTATTGTGTCCAATTCTGGGCACCACACGTTAGGAAGGATGTCAAGGTCCTGGAGAGGGTACAGAGGAGATTTACTAGAATGGTACCAGGGATGGGGGGCTTAAGTTACGTGGAGAGAGTGGAGAAGCTGGAATTGTTCTCCTTAGAGCAGAGAAGGTAAAGGGGAGATTTAATAGAGTGTTCAAAATCATGAAGGGTTTTGATAGAGTAAATAAGGAGAAACTGTTTCCACTGGCTGAAGGACACAGATTTATGGCAATTGGCAAAAGAGCCAGAGGTGAGAGGAGAAATGTTTTTGTACGCAGTGAGTTATAATTATCTAGAATGCACTGCCTGAAAGGGTGGTGGAAGCAGATTAAATTTTCAAAAGGGAATTGGAAACTACTTGAAATGGAGAAAATTGCAGAGCTATGGGGAAAGAGCGGGGGAGTGGGACTAATTGGACAGCTCTGCCAAAGAACCGGCACAGGCAGGATGGGTCAAATGACCTTTCTGTGCTGTAAGATTCTATGATTCTAACAGGGCCATAATTTAAAATCAAAATATTGCAAAGAATTATGATTAACTTGGATACATTTTATTTTTCTATTTTGAAATATCATTTATTTTTTTAAACGGCCTCAGGTCTCCCGTGGTTCCGTGGGTAAATGGCACACAATCACACAGACCAGGAAGACCTCAGATTTCATATCTGGTCTGTGCTGAGTTAATTGATCTGAACTAGAGTGGCTGTGGGAATGGTACAATCTGCATTACTGTTCCTGGACTGTGGAGGGGGAAGCAAAAAGAATAAGAAAATCAGCCAGACTTTCCACTCCCAGTTGCTATCTAGTGAGATACTGTTACTAACCACAGTGCTTCAGCTATATATTAAATAATCTCAGACATACTGCTGGGCCCAATAACTTTATCCCTCAGTGCTGCCATCTGCACAACTTAAACAAAACTTTTGAATAATCAGAGCTGCTAAAGTTGATTTTAATTCTTTTCAACCAATTAATCTGTAAAGGGCCTGAAGGAGTCTCTGGGAGCAAGGTTCTTCAGTTATCCTGCCATATAATGTAGAGGTGTAATGATCCTTTGAGATTCGTACTATAGCTGACATACACTGTACCTCTACCTGACGAAGGAGCAGCAGCTCCGAAAGCTCGTAATTTTAAATAAAACTGTTGGACTATAACCTGGTGTTGTGCGACTTCTCATTTTTGACATACAATTCAACAGTCCTTTTTATTTAGGAAAAAGTGGCGTGAGATTCCTTACTGAAATTACAATTTAGTGTTAAGGGGCAGACAGACAGTGCCAAACTATAAAGTTGCCCCATGCTTCCATCAGGTCAAGCTAAATTCATATCAAGTATAATATTCCAATATTTTTCTCTTCAGTAACAGAATGTATTTACCTTAAATGACAGATCATGTTCCTCCTGAGCTTTAAAGTCACTGATTGTAATGAATAGTTTATCGGTATCTGGTTCTTCGTCAGATTCCTCTTCTTCATCCTCATCATCACCGTCATCGTCCTCTTCATCTTCATCATCATCTTCTTCATCATCATCAGCATCTTTCATATTTCCCTGTTTCGCTGCAGTAGCCTGGCTCTTTGTATTCCTAGTAAAAGCGATTTACGATAGTTATTTCTACAGGTTACAAGTCACACAGCCACAAATCAAGCCCCAATTCGCACATTTAGATGCAGTCTTATTGAGGCTGTCATGACATCATCACATCATTAATGCAGCTGCTTAAAAGCAAGTCAATAATGGGTGTCTTAAGTTATAGATTTCACTCAAGAGTTCCCTGGAAAACGATGCCTTGCAGAGAGCTACTCCTGGAGCCTAAGGATCAATTTGAAACACTTGCCTAGTGATTCAATTCTTGACTTGGGCTTTGCTGCAGTCAGCAGAGGTCTCCATCAAGGATGCACAACCCAGGGTCCAACAAATTTCTCATCTCAGTCCTAAATGGCTGACCCCTTATTCTGAGATCCCTGGTTCTAGACTCCCCAGCCAGATGGAAACATCCTCCCTGCATCTACCCTGTCAAGCCCTGTAAGAATGTTGTATGTTTCAATGAGATCACCTCTCATTCTTCTAAACTCAAGAGAATATAGGCCTAGTCGACTCAATCTCTCCTAATCGGACAATCCCCCCCCCATCCCAGGAACAAGTCTGGTGATCCTTTGTTGCATTCCCTCTATGGCAAGTATATCCTTCCTTAGGTAAGGAGACCAAAACTGTACACAATACTCCAGGTGTGGTCTCACCAGGGCCCGATATAATTGCAGTAAGACATCTTCACTCTTATACTCAAATCCTATTGTAATAAAGGCCAAAATACCATTTGCTTTCCTAATTGCTTGGTGTACCTGCATGTTAACTTTCAGTGATTTGTGTACAAGGACACCCAGGTCCCTCTGAACACCAACATTTCCCAATCTCTCACCATTTAAAAAATACTCTGCTTTTCTATTTTTCCTCCCAAAGTGGATAACTTCACATTTCTCCACATTATATTCCATTTGCCATGTTGTTGCCCACTCACTTAGCCTGTCTATATCCCCTTGAAGCCTCCTTGCATCCTCCTCACAACTTACATTCCCACCCAGCTTTGTATCATCAGCAAACTTGGATATATTACATCCAAATAATTGATGTAGATTGTTAATAGCTGAGGCCCAAGCACTGATCCTTGCGGTACCCCACTAGTTACAGCCTGCCAACCTGAAAATGACCCATTTATTCCTACTCTCTGTTTTCCGTCCGTTAACCAATCCTCAATCCCCTGAGCCCTAATTTTGTTTAATAACTTCTTATGTGGCACCTTACTGAATGCCTTCTGAAAATCCAAATACAGGAAACTCTTTATTAACCGGCACCGACGGGACCGGCGTGGTGCCGGTTTATCAAAAAGTCCGGATAACGGAGAGTTATATCTACCAAGGTACGGGGAGCCCCGTACATGGCCACAGATCCAGGAGTCCCTGGTGCACGGCCACAGGTGCAGGAACCCCGGTCACATTAAAGAATTTGTGCATCTCCCTTCTTGTGACAGATCCTACAGCGATCTTACAGCGAGCATTCAGCAAAGACTTGGCCCATATAATGCTACGATCCAGTGTAGAGAGATGAAGGAAAACCCCGGTTACCTACTCAAGAATTTTGCCGGTTAAGAGAGATTTCCGGATATTTGGGTGCCGGTTAATAAAGAGTTTCCTGTACACCACATCTACTGATTCCCCCTTATCTATTCTGCTAGTTACAACCTCAATAAACTCTAACAGATCTATCAAACACAATTTCCCTTTCATAAATCTGCGTTGACTCTGCCTAATCCTATTATTATTTTCTAAATGCATGTTACCACGTCCTTAATAATAGATTCTAGCATTTTCCCTACTACGGATGTCAGGATAATTCTGGTCTGTAGTTCCTCGTTTACTCTCTCCCTCCTTTTTTAAATAGTGGGGTTACATTTGCTACCTTCCGATCCGCGGGAACCGTTCTAGAATCTATGGAATTTGGAAAATGGCAACCAATGCATCCACTATCTCTTTCGCCACCTCTTTCAAAACCCTAGGATGTAGGCCATCAGGTCCAGGGGATTGATTGGCTTTCAGTCCCATTAATTTCTCCAGTACTATTTTTTTACGAATACTAATTTCTTTCAGTTCCTCATTCTAGCTGGACCCTTGGTTCTCCACTATTTCCGAGAAGTTTTTTGCATCTTCTTCCGTGAAGACAGACACAAAGGGCTGGATTTTCCCTGCGGATGCAGGATGGTGGCGGGAGAGCTAGTTGGCGGGTTCTGGTCCCGCTACCATCTGCAGCCGCTCTCTGAAAATTATTTTCCATAGATTGGCCTCGTTAAGCCCGCCCTGCGAGGTTCCTGGCCAATTAACCGGAAGCTGGTCTGATAACATCTGGTTTCCTTAAAGGGACCACAGCCACATTGATTTTGACAGTTGTGCTGTCAGTGTTCTGCAGCATTGAGGTGCTGCAAACACTGACAAGCACTGCACAAAGGTGCACGTCTGCACCCAGGCTCACGCATGACTCTCTCCATATGCTTATGGGGGAGTCACAGCACACAGGGCGATTCTCTTCCCTTCCCATGGGCGGAAGAGACCTCCCCAGGAGATCAACGCAGCCTGGTTGCACATTGCACAGGAGGACACAATCAGGGATGTCGTCAGGAGTCCCTGGCTGCAGTGGCGCCAACCTTTCAATGATCTCAGTAGATCACGAAGCGTTACTGCAAAGCCACACTTAAACTCACCCTGCTGTGCCACTCATCGCATCCCCATCACTCTTCCTTCCATACCCTACTCCTGCATATCCTTAACTCACACCAACTTACCTTGCACCTCCACCCGTCCCTCTCTATCTACATTATCACTTCCCCATCTCACTAGCCACCCCTCACACTCACCCTCATCCTACTGCAAGCATACCAACTAACAACACACAAGGGTAGGCACTTGAGAGGTTTAGCCAATGTTCATGTGAAGTTTCTGTTAATGTGTTGTCATCCATTGAAATCTATATTTTCAACACTTCACCTATTAGACAGATCTGTGCGCACCTTGAGAAGTGTCTTAGTGAGTTCCAGTGAATGTTGAGACATAACTCCCCTCCCCGCTATTGTGATGAATGTGAAAGGAATGGCTTGGACATTATAGGGATGCTTTATGGTGCTGGTGTGGGATGGTGTCAACCTGGCACATCATGCGGCAGCCGGAGTCTACAGCGTCAAGTGAGGTAAATCTGGCCATGGTGATGCCATCGCTGGCCTCCCGGGCAGCAATGTTGTCAGGTGCTGATGTCCTGTGCAGCATCAGGTGATGACGGAGAAGGTTGGTGTTGTTGTTGCTGATTTTGTTGGTGATGTTGGTGTGCCTGGTGATGTTGGTGTTGGGGCTGATCGCGGATTGATTCAAAGGACCAAGGTGTGATTTTTTTCAATGGCACCGATGTTGCTGGAATAGATGGCAGCTGCAGTTGAGATGACAGAAGCGATCTGTCAATGGTGAGAGAGGTTGTGCCAATGAGGTGCCACTGGATAAACAGTTGGCTCTAAACACTTGCAAGCTAAAGAAATCTCTATACGTTTTACAAATGCAGTTAACAACAGTTTCTGAGCTCTGAAACCGAACAGCTGCAACATGGTATCCTTTATACCACTTCTGCAGCTGTCAGGTTATCAGATAATCCAAGCAGACTCAACTCACGACAGGGTGAGCTGGCGTGTTCCCGAAGCAGTGGGTAACCCGTGGGGGAGCACGTAAAATTACAAGGTAGGCCCAAAATAGCATTAAATTGGCTGTTAACAAGCCATTTAATTATCTAAATTGTCTCCCCCGCCACTTGGTGTCGCGTCAGTTCTGTGCAGACAGACTCGTCACCTGGGAGACTCACGTGGAGATGGGTTGACAGTGGGTTTCCTACCCACTGTCAATCTTAGCTATTTTGACAGTGGACCCGCCTCCAAACCCGCACTCTGAGCGCCGGCAAAATCCAGCCCAAAGTATTTGTTTAATTTCTCTGCCATTTCCTTATTCCCCATTATAATTTCTCCTGTCTCAGCCTGTAAGGGACCCACATTTACTTTTGCTAATCTTTTCCTTTTTACATACCTATAGAAGCGTTTACAGTCTGTTTTTTTGTCTCTCGCTAGTTTACTCTCGTATTCTATTTTCCCTTTCTTTATCAATTTCTTGGTCCTCCTTTGCTGAATTCTAAAATCCTCCTAATCCTCAGGCTTACTACTTTTTTTGGCAACATTATAAGCCTCTTCCTTTGATCTAATACTATCCTTAACTTCTCTTGTTAGCCACGGTTGGATCACTTTTCCAGTAGGGTTTTTGTGCCTTAAAGGAATGTATATTTGTTGTAAATTATGTATTAATTCTTTAAATGCTAGCCATTGTTTATCTACCATCATACCT
This sequence comes from Squalus acanthias, assembly GCA_030390025.1. Taxonomy (NCBI): domain Eukaryota; kingdom Metazoa; phylum Chordata; class Chondrichthyes; order Squaliformes; family Squalidae; genus Squalus; species Squalus acanthias. Next base: position 122,373,690 of record CM059433.1, read on the forward strand.
TTTAATGTAGTTTCCAAATCTACCTTACCCAACTCGCCCCTCATACCTACGTAGTTTGCTTTGTACAAAGATCCCTCTCATGCATCTCCTGCCCAAGCTGAATAACATAATCAGGTGTCTGAACAGGATGTTTATTCAGCTGGAGCTAGAAAGTGTTTTGCAATTTAATTCAGCAATCTCTTTATCTTACTTATCAGTGTCATCCATTTTCTGTTTGGTACGCTCTTTATCTAGTCTCCGAGCAAGTTCCCGAAGCAGTTCTGACATGCCGGTCAATCGCCTCTCTTCACCTCGCTTCCGTTGATCATAATTACTTACAAGAGTAGGTTCATTTGCCTGAGAAAAGATACATGCCTTGTGAGAACACATTAGAAGATCGCAAGAATGATTAAACCCAATTGCAGCTTTTTTTAAGTATATGAGCTGAGTGTCAGCTTTGGCTCGGTGGTAGCATCTCTAAGTCAGAAGGTTGTGGGTTCAAGGCCTACACCAGAGACTTGAGCACATAATCTAAGCTGGCACTTCAGGGCAGTACTGAGGGGAGCGCTGCTCCGTCAGAGGTGCCATTTTTCAGATAAGATGTTAAACTGAGGCCCTATCTGCTCTCTCAGGTGGGCGTAAAAAATCACATGGCACTATTTGAAGACGAGCAGGGAAGTTCTCCTGGTGTCCCAGCCAACATTTATCACTCAAACAGCATCACTAAAATAGGTTAGCCGGTTATTTATTTAATTGTTGTTGCGATACCTTGCTGTCCACAAATTGGCTGCAGCATTTCCCTATATCACAAATGTGGTTATACTTCAAAAGTACTTCATTGGTTGTGGGATGCCCGGAGGATGTGAAAGATCCTATATAAATACAAGTTCTTCTTTCTTTTATACACCTACATATGTAAATCTCACCCACTGAGCTTACACATAGTGCCCATTCTGACTAAGCTATTTTTATACTTTCAAAAAAGTAATTGAGTTAGCCTAACTCCCCTGGATTTTTGTAGAAATAAACAATATTGACCAGCAATAATGTGGGATTGTTGTTCCTCACAGTCTTTTAACATTGCTGAAGTCCAGTCTCTGTGGCCTGAACATTCACTGATTTCACACAAATAAATAAATAAATAAAATCAAGTCATTCTCCAACAGATGGAAGACAAATATTTCAGTTCCCCAAGCATTAAGTGCCTGGGTGCTCCAACAATACTTCTAATACTGCAAAGAGCCAAGAAGTATGAGTCCCCCAACAGTGAGCTCCCAATCTCAGCTGCATTATCAGCATGAGGCACCAAAAGGAGGATCAGTGCCCCTTCGAAAAGAGGAAAAGAAATTCCTATGCAAAGAGGCATAAAGAGGCCTTAAAGTGGACATACAATGGCTAACATTCAAGGAAATAATGCATAATTTGCAACAAACATATATTCCTCTAGGGCATAAAAACCCAAAAGGAAAAGTGATCCAACCATGGCTAACAAAAGAAATTAAAGCTAGTATTAAGTCAAAGGAGGAAGCTTATAAAGTTGCCAGAAAAAGCGATCAGCCTGAGGATTGGGATCTTTTTAGAAATCAGCAAAGGGGGACCAAGAAATTGATAAAGAAAGGGAAAATGGAATATGAGCACAAACTAGCAAAAAATATAAAAATGGATTGTAAAAGCTTCTATAGGTATGTGAAAAGGAAAGACTGGCGAAGGTGAATGTAGGTCCTTTACAGTCAGAGACGGGAGAATTTATACCGGGGAATGAGGAAATGGCAGAGAAATTAAATAAATACTTTGGGGGAAAAATTCAGTTGGTTGCGCCTCCCGTTAGCGCCTTAAGAGGGCGCTAATGGGGCGCAAAGCATCTAGCGCCCAGGCGCGGCGAAGTTTGCGGCGCTCGCGAAATTAACTAGACATTTTGCGGCGGCGCTAAACACTACCGCCACGATCTCCTGCGCCGGCAGATCGTGACGTCAGTCGAGTGCGCAACGCCCCGGTATCGCCCCGGAGCGGATATTGAGTGGCGCCCCCTGCCTTACCGCCTGACGCTAGCAACGACAGGTTGAGGGGAGCGTTTTGCAGTCATGAAGGGACTGGGGGAGCGCTATTTAAAGGTGACCGCTTCCTGCCTTTTATTGTTGGTGCCATTTTTGAACCACGCATTCTGAGAGAGAGAGAGAGAGAGAGAGAGAGAGACTTCTGGAGAGATTCAACGTTGTGTGAAGGAGTTTTGGGTACTGAGCAGCACTTTGCAGGTTCATTTTGATTTGCCATTCCTTGTATCGATTTAGAAGAGACTGTGGGGGCTGCACTCTGAGCTCTTTGCCTGGTACTCTCCATTGTTCTTTCCAGCAGATTTGATGTGCAGGTCTCTCCAGGCCAAGATTCAAGGCTGCAATCAGCAGGATGTGGATGGAAAGCAAGATTAACCATCCCCTTTAAGAACTGGCTCGTGCCATTGCGTGTGTGCTCCATTGCTGACTGACATCACATGAGCTTCGCCAGCGCTCTGAGGTAGCGCCTCGCTCCTCGGCCTTTGCGCCTTAAGACAGGTGTGAAGCGCCTGATTTAGCGCTCCAATCACCTCCAGGGGCGATAAAAGCCAAGTTTGCAGTCGGTGGCGATAATTAGCGCCAGGCTCTAATCTTTGCGCCCGGCCGATAATTGCGCCCCAAATGGGGCGATATTGAATTTCTCCCCCTTTGTTTCTGTCTTCATGGAGGAAGACACAAAAAACCTCCCAGAAATACGAGAAAACCAAGGGTGTGATGCGAATGAGGAACTTAAAGAAATTATTATTAGTAAAAAAACAGTACTAGCAAAATTAATGGGACTAAAAGTCGATAAATCCCAAGGACCAGATGACCTGCATCCTAGGGTTTAGAATGAGGTGGCCATTGGAATAGTCGACGCATTGGTTGTCATCTTCCAAAATTCTATAGAGTCTGGAACGGTTCCTGCAGATTGGAGGATAGCAAATGTAACCCCGCTATTTAAGAAAGGAGGGAGAGAGAAAACGGGGAACTACAGACCTGTTAGCCTCACATCAGTAGTTGGGAAAATGCTGGAATCTATTATAAAGGATGCAATAACTGGGTACTTAGAAACTAATAGTAAGATTGGGCAGAGTCAACATGGATTTATGAAAGGGAAATCCTGTTTGACAAACCTATTGGTCTTTGAGGATGTAACTAGTGGAGTAGACAAAGGGGAACCGGTAGATGTGGTGAATCTGGATTTTCAGAAGGCCTTCGATAAGGTCCCACACAAGAGGTTGGTGAACAAAATTAGGGCACATGGAATTGGGGGTAATATACTAGCATGGATTGAGAATTGGTTAACAGACAGAAAACAAAGAGTAGGGATAAACGGGTCTTTTTCAGGATGGCAGGCTGTGACTAGTGGGGTACTGCAAGGATCGGTGCTTGGGCCCCAGCTATTCACAATCTATATCAATGATTTGGATGAGGGGACTAAATGTAACATTTCCAAATTTGCTGATGATACAAAGCTAGGTGGCAGTGTCAGTTGCGAAGAGGATGTGAAGAGGCTTCAAGGGGATCTCGACAGGCTCAGTGAGTGGGCGAGAACATGGCAGATGGAATATAATGTGGATAAATGTGAAGTTATCCACTTTGTTAGAAAAAACAGAAAGGCAGAGTATTTCCTAAATGGTGAAAGATTGGGGAATGCAGATGTTCAAAGGGACCTGGGTGTCCTTGTACATGAGTCACTGAAAGTGAATGTGCAGGTGCAGCAAGCCATTAGGAAGGCAAATGGTATGCTGGCCTTCATTACAAGAGGATTTGAGTACAGGAGTAAAGAAGTCTTACTCCAATTATATAGGGCCTTGGTGAGACCACACCTGGAGTACTGTGTACAATTTTGGTCTCCTTACCTAAGGAAGGATATACTTGCCATAGAGGGAGTGCAACAAAGGTTCACGAGATTGATACCTGGGATGGCAGGACTGTCGTATGAGAAGAGATTGAGTAAACTAGGCCTGTATTCTCTTGAATTCAGAAGAATGAGAGGTGATCTCATTGAAGCATACAAAATTATTACAGGGCTTGATAGGATGGATGCTGGGAGAATGTTTCCCTTGGCTGGGGAGTCTAGAACCAGGGGCCACAGCCTCAGATAAAGGGTAGGCCATTCAGGACTGAGATGAGAAGAAATTTCTTCACACAGAGGATGGTGAATCTTTGGAATTCTCCACCCCAGAGGGCTGTGGAGGCTCAGTCATTGGGTATATTCAAAACAGAAGTCGATAGATTTCTGACTAGTAAGGGCTTCAAGGGATATGGCGATGGGGCCAGTGAATGGAGTTGAGGCAGAGGATCAGCCATGATCTCATTGAATGGCGGAGCAGGCTCGAAGGGCCGAATGGCCTACTCCTGCTCCTATTTCTTATGTTCTTATGTTCTTAAATGATGCCTAGGAGCTGCAGAGGGAGACCGGAGAAACAGGAGGGCGAGAAAAAGATCTTTAGAAATATAGTTTTCAATTGATATGGTAACTCAGTGGCTGGTGTCTTCCACCATGTTAGAGGGGGACATAAAAATACATTTTTCCTTTAATAAAATTTAATTCAAAGCAATCATTTAAGCTTATGACTTTTAAAATGCACTATATCAGCTAAAGATAAAATTATCCCCTATATTTCCATACATCAGTGTTGCCAGCCATACATATACCTTTTTTTGAATTACATTTTAAAAACTGTAGAATGTTGTCTTCAATTGTGTGTTGTAGCTGGGTGATTGAGGGTTGGTACGTCAGCCACAGGCTGCTGAGGGCTCTCGTCCCCGAGTAAGAGGATGGCCCCTTTAAGAACCTCAACTTTAAATAGAAATTGCACCTGGAGTGGGAGGAGACTTTCCCCAGCCAGGTGAGCATAAAAGGGAAGGTTCAGGGGCAGTAAGGGAGAGAGAGGCTGGGAGTTGAAGAGCTAAAAGATGGATTGTTTGATCTGGCTGTGTGTGTTATGTGCAGTAAAAGGTGTTTAGAACTTGGATTGATCAAGGACTACTGTTTGTATAAGAAAGAAGCTGATTGGATAAACTGAAAGATGAAAATGAGTAGCAGAATATCCAGCTGCAGAGTGAGATCAATTAGCTCCCTGTGAAATTTCTGAAGACTGAGTGGCAGCTTGGAGAAGTACAAGGCGGGTTGAAAGAGCAAAGGCAGCTCCGAGAAGTTGAAGGACATGGAACAGCAAGTGGCTGACCTGCAACTCAAACTGTCCCGCACCGAGGAACAATGAAAGGAAAGTACAGCTGCCGTGACTGAAGTACAACATCAGTTGGACAAACTAAGACAACAGCACCAGGGGTTACAGACTGGTCAGCAGACCACCACATCCCAGCTGAGGGAAACATGGAATGATCTGGAACAAGTGCTGTGCCAGATTGGGAACAAAGACCGGAAGATTCAGAACCTGGAGGCTCTACAACAGAAGAGACAAGACAACATCGTTCAGCTTGAAACAGAGTGGGAGGAGCTTTTTGCTAAAATCCAAGATGGTGAGGGTGAGGTGGCCATGTTGATCAACTGCAGAAGAATCACGCTCTGCAAGACCAGGTTGCCCAGTTACCTAAAAAGCTGGAATCTGACATTGCAAAGGTCAAAAGGAGTGAGAAACAGGCCCAAGATGACCAAAACCATCTCCAGAGTCAGCTAGAGGGAACCAAATCAAAGCACTGAACCTACAGCTTGAGGCTGAGAAGAAAACTGTTTGTAGTGTAAACCAGCAACTGCGGGAGAAATCTGAGTCCCTGAACAAGACTAGGAAACAAGTGCTTGAGTACAAGAAAGAGAAAGCTCAGCTGGGTCAGGGGCTCGAGCCCCTAAAGGAGGACTCGAAGAAAAAGGTGGCGAGCGAGAGCAGACTGCAAGGGGAACTTGCGGCATTCAGACTGGAGAAAGAGGCTTCATCCAAGGAGCTGACAGAAGCCAAAAAACACTAGGCTACAAAGGCCCTCGCAGAAATGTGAGCACAATTGGAGAAAGATAAGCATTTGGTGAAAACTGCTCTTGATGAAAAGGAAAAATCGCACAAGCAGGTCAAGGAAGAGTTGCAGAAGTTTTTGAAAATGCAACCGATCTAGCAAACGAGCTGAAGAGTTAGGTGCAGAGGAGGCTGAGAAGCAGCTGACATCGAGCACTGATTACCTAAACGTTCAAGCTGCAGGAGGTTTTGCAGGAGAGGCAGAAAGCTGAGCAGCAACGCCAGTCAAAATTGTGAAAATCTCAGGAATCAGGAGTATGAGGCCCAGCTGAAAGACTTACAACACTGAATTCTCAAAAGGCTGACACATTACCCAAACTGCAGCAGCAGGTGGCAGCACTGAGCAAGCTGTGAATAAAGGGCAGGATTACCAAGCCCCTCAAACCAACTTGGCGAAGCTTCAGTCAGATATTTACGGGAAAGAATCTGAACTGACTTCAACCAGACGTGACCTGAAGGCTAAGGAGCTATAGTTGCCAGTGACTGCGCCACGGTGGTGCTCATGTTGGAGAAGGACTCCTCCATTCTCTGCCAACCCTACTCCTGCACAACGTTACTCACCCCAACATCCCTTGGACCTTCATCCATCCCTCTCTCTATCTACATTATCAGGTCCTGATCTTACTAGGCACCCCTCACACTCTGCCTCATCGTAATGCAATGTCAGCAACTAACAACACAAAATGAGGCAACTTGGTATTGGCAACCCACTCCATCAAAGTCTCCTGTAAAGCTCTATCCCATTCCATTCCATCACTCTCTCTCTCAACCTTCTCTTTCCCTCCTTGCTCCTGCTTCTGAGGGCGCAGCGTCACCTCAGACAATGCAACCCAGCACCAGCGCAGAGAGGCACACCTCGGGTGTGTTTGTCGCGAGATAGAGTAGTGTTGTCACCTGGCGTCTCTCAAGTGAGCAAGAGCAGATGGTGGAGACAGTGACAGCAGTGGAGACTCCTCGTCGGGGGGCGCAGGAGTCTCCTAGCTCTGCTCAGCTGCATGCAGACGCTGAGCCTCGGGAGCCATCCAGGAAGAGGGCGATCCTGGAGCTGCAGGAACAAGTGCAGGAGGCTCTGACTGGTTTTGCGACTGCGAGTGTGCAGAGCATAGAGGAGTCCTTCTCCAACATGAGCACCACCGTGGCGCACTCACTGACAATTATAGCTTCCTCCATGAATAGGCTGGCCACCTGCATGGAGGAAACACAGCGCCAGTCTCATGAGAACATGGTTTCACTTCAAAATAGATGGTCATCTATGGAGGATAGATGGGCATCTATGGAGGTAAGAAACCAGAAGCTCATAGACGTCCTTCTTCGGAGGGATATCAGTATAGACATGGGCCCTCATGGCCCCTATGCAGTGCAGCAACGTGCTCTCCAGCTACTTGCTAGCAGGGAAGTGCAGGTGGCCCATGAGAGGGATGATGGTGGGAGGGGACATGGAAGTGGGGGTTCCTCTCGAAGCACTCAGACTTCCACCCCCTTGCCAACATCTCGGTCAGAGCCCCAAATGCCTCTCTGGACAATGATGGCCGAGTCTGTCCCTGCACAGTCGCAGGAGGAGCAGACTTTACCAGGGCCCTCACAGGCTGCAAACCCCGGAGGATGACCGCCAAAGGCGTCTAAGCAGGCGCAGCAGGGAGGTGAGGAGGCTGCCTCTACCTCTGCTGAAGTCACGGGGTAGCGCCACGAAGTAGTACCCAGAAAAGAAAGATCCCATAAAATAGTCACAAGGGTAGTCACTCTGGTGTCATTTTCATCATCACTGTCATCTTTATATTACATGAAATAGTTGTAATAAATCATTTATTTGTCACTTTGCAGTCGTTGCCAAATGTGTGTGCTCAAATGGAAGTGGCAGAGTGAACGGTCAGGGCTCATTTCACATCCAGCAATGGTGGTGAGAGTGAAAACAAGGGACTAGTCACTGTTTGACTGCTCTATGGTGTTGGTGTGGGGTGATGCCAACCTGCGCAAGCCTGTGGCAGCCACATGTCTGAGCTGCATAAAGTTAGTTAAATCTGGCATTGATTAGGGCATCCCTGGAGTGACTGGCAGCAACGTGCTCACGTACTGGTCGCAAAGGCACCGCCGGCTCCTCCAGGTCTTCGTCATCCTCGTTTTCAACCTCATGGTGGTCGTCGTCATTGTCCTCCTCCGATGAAGCCGTGCGCTCTGTGCTATCTTCCTCATCCAGTGCTAATCCTCGCTGCTGCGCTATGTTGTGCAGGGTGCAGCAGACCACGACTATTCTGGAGACCCTGGCTGGTGTGTGCTGAAGGGCTCCTCCAGATCTGTCGCGGCATCTGAAGCGCATTTTCAGCAAGCCTATTGTTTGTTCTATGATTCTTCTCGTCCAGATGTGGCTTTGATTATATCGTCCCTCAACTTCGTTTGTTGGCCTCCTCAAAGGTGTCATGAGCCACATCTTCAGGTGATGACCCTTGTCTCCAAGCAGCCAGCCAGAAAGAATGTTTGGCGGAATGAAGAGCTGAGGGACAGTGGAGTGGCGCTGGATGCAAGAGTCATGGCAGCTGCCAGGGAACTTGGCGCACACATGGATGATAATCTTCCTGTGGTTGCAGACCAGCTGCACTTGGAGGGAGTGGAAGCCCTTGCGGTTCACAAATACTGCTGGGTTCTGATGGCCACATCTGTAGTCGGTGATGCCCTGCACCCGTGGGAAGCCAGCTAGAGCAGCAAAGGCGAGCACCTGCTCATTGACACTGGCTTCATCAGTGGCAAAATGGATATAATTGCCGGACTTATTAAAGAGGGCATCGGTGAGCTGTGTGATGCATCTGTGGGCGGCCGACTGCGAGATGCCGCAAATGTCTGCTGCAGATGCCTGGAAGGAGCCTGAGGTGAAGAAGTTGAGGGCAAGGGTGACTTTGACAGCCACTGGTAAGGGGTGTCCACTCCTTCCTCTGGACTGCAGGTCTTGCTCCAGCAATCCGCAAATGTCGGTAATGACCTGGCGCGATAGCCTGAGCCTCCTTTGGCACTGCTGCTCTGTCACGTTGAGGAAGCTCATCCTCTGCCTGTATACCCTGTGTTGGGGGTATCGCCTCCAGCGCGGTGCAGCCCTGCGCTGATGCCTTCTGCCCTGTGCAGCATCAGGTAGTTCAGGAGAAGGTTGGGGTTCGTTGTTGTTGTTGCTGTTGCTGCTGCGGCTGATCATCATCAGATTCTGAGGACCAAGGTGAGAGCATAAATCATGCCCATTCTGATGCTAGATATGGCGGCTGAAGTTGAGATGACAGAAGCAATCTGTCAATGGTGAGATATGTTGTTCCAAGGAGGTGACCGTGAATAGAGTTTACTCCAATCACTTCCAAACTGCATAAAGCTGAAAAGTGTCTTCCAAATACTGAAGGCCCCAGCTACTGAGATTGGAAAGTGAACAGCTGTGAAATGGTAACTTTTATAGCAGCTGTCACCTATTCAAAGCAATGGAGAGTTGAAAACCCGACATACGTACTTGACGTGAACCTTGTGAAAAAGTTGGAAAAATGGTTAGTAGCTGGTAAAATGCTGCTTAAATACCTTTTAAACAGCCTCTTAAGTATTTCAATTGGCTGACCTGCCGCTTAGTGCCGGGTCTACAAAGCGCAGGCCGGACGGCACTTGGGAAACTTACAAGGAGGCGGGTTCAGAGTGGGATACCGCCCTGCTCGCAATCTTTTAGATTGACAGCGGACCCGCCCTTTGAGCGCCGGCAAAATCCAGCCCATAGCGTGTGATCTTGCTTTGTGTTATGGACACTAAAAGGTGTTTGGAACTTGGATTGATCAAGGACTACTGTTTGTAAAAGAATGAAGGTTCCATGATGGTAGGACCTTTTTAACAGTGTGTTGAAAATTACATTTTCCTTTTTGTTCTTGACAAAATATCAGGGTCCAAATCCTAATAATCTGACTGCAAGCTATAAGATTGAGTTTTCGAGATCGGACAAATTTCTCACCAAGTGCGCACACAAAGGGATAACCCATAAACATTTCTCTACTACAATTTAAATATGGAACAGACTTTACTACAGACATCAGCCTGGATTTTGCATAGATAATAATGGTGAGGTTAACGACGCTAACCATTATAATGGAGTAAATCGGACAGCAACTCTGGTGTCCGCACATGTGCAGTTTAAACGCAGAAATCCGGAAGTTGCTGTCGGATACCCTGCTCCTCCACCAGGTGCACTATGACAGTCCTCACAGTTGGACTCTGCACTGAAATCAATGCAATGGCATGAACTTCGAGTACTTGCCCACTAGTTCCCCTCTAAAGACATCAGGAAAAGTTAGGGATGGTGCATTCAGGAGTAAGTAAATTTTTAACAGCATGTGATAATTACTGCCAAACAACCTCTCTGCCCATGAAGTCTCATTCCTTCAGAAGTTTATTGGTGTTGAGATTTGAAAAAAAAAAAATATTTTTGCTTTTTCTGTCTGTCTTTTATTTCTCTCTCAACACCATCTGTCTTTCCCCAATCTTTATTTTGCTTTCTGTACATGATTTAAATCTACTTTATATTTCCTGGTTTAGACTCTGTGGAGGAAAAATTGGGTTGCTTTGCGCCTCCCGTTAACGCCCCAGGGGCGCAAAGCCCCTAGCGCCTGGGGGCGGCACTGCTAACGCCTCCCGCAAAATTCAGCGGGAAGTTAGAGGTGGCGGTAGCCGGTAGCGCCCCATGGCGCTGCGCCTCCGGCAATGACGTCATCGCCGTGCGCAACGCCCCGGCCGCAAACTTCAGTTGCACCCCTGACCTACCGCCGGACAATATGTCCGACAGGGTCAGGGTGGTGTTTTTGCGGCCGCGGTGGTGCAAATTAAAAGGCAGGTGCCAGGCGGCCATTTTTTGGGGGGCCGCCTGCCAGCACCTGCCCCCTTGCGCTTCCTCATGCTGGGTGCTGGCCGCGATCAGTCAGCCCGGCACTCCTCTTGAGTGCTGGGCTGTTTTCCCGGCACCCCACTCCTCAATGGTCCAGCAGGATCCCGGTGCGCGCTGCGCTAGGCTCCTCCCCTTTAATCAGGGGAGGGAGGCCTGTAATACCGCGGCGCTACATGCCAACGCGCGTGGCGCTGTTGCATGTAATGCCGCAATATTGAATGGTCGTGCCCCAGGAAGGAGGGGGAGCGCTTCCAGTAGCTCCCCGCTTCCTGCTTGGGGCGCTACCACTCAATTTACGGCGCAGGGGCACTAACTTTTTCGGGGCGCTAAAAGTAATGTCCCGGCGAAGTTAGCGCCCCAAAGGGGGCGCGACCACATTTTTCCCCCTGCGTGTCTCAGTAAGGATTCTTCAATCTGGTTGAAGAGCTTTGCTGTTTATTGTCCTGCTCACAGATACCCTATAGAGGGCGCCGCACTGGATCAGACTCCAGATTAGAGCAAATCTCCGCTCAAAAGCCCGAGAAAATTTTGTGGGCAGCTGTCGGCATAGTGAATGGCGACGCTGTTCCTTCGCCACTGACTGCAAAATCTGGGCTAATGTCATAACTAACAGTTTCTGAAATCAATTGACACCCTCAATTGAATTAGTGTTCATTCCTAACGAAGCATTACTCTAAATATAATAATGCTAGTTAATTTCTCTGGATGATGCACATAGGGAGTCAAGTTCAAGTACAGTCTTTGGATGAAGTGGGTGGTGGATAATTGGATCAAGACATGCTGATGTAATTCGGTCCCCATTTTAAATTCCTATATTGAGTGTGTAATTTTGCATAATACTTTTATTTTAATTATTTACAGTTAAATAGCCAAACATACTATTTGAGAAATAAAGAAGCAGAATTGCTTGGCGCATAGGAGTTTCTCTGCAGTACAGGCAGAGGAGCTAGAAGATGCAAAACTGAAACGCTACAAGACAACCACTAAAGGGAGAGATACAGTCAACAAGCTTATTAAATTTAAACTTACTTTCTTCAACTTGTGTAGAGTGTCCAAGGTTTCATCCACTGATTTCTTTAGCTGGATACAACTATAGAAACCCCAAAATATCCATTAAAAGTAATCGTATACAGACAGATCATAAGCATCAATATGCAAACCATAAAACTGATGGCCGCAAACACATTTTGATGCATTTGTTAATTGCGTGATGATGGTAGCATGACTTTAGATTGCTGTTTTTCATTCAAAAATATGGTAGTTAATGATAAACTAACTGTATAACTGTTCTAATGGTAACTGCAATCTGAACATTTTATACAAAAACTACACAAGTTTGTAATTCCCATTGTAATTAAATTCCAATTGCTGTTTCTTTGACATTGGTATATGTCAGCAGTCCAGTCCCAGTGACCGAATAATTATAGAAAGGAGATTAAAGCCTTACAGCACGTACAGCATAGATTCACCAAGGTGGTGCCAGGAATGAGAATCTATAGTTACACGAGGAAACTTGCAATACTGCAGCAGAGAAGGCCAACAGGAGATCTAAAAGAGGTTTTTAATATTGATATGTTTTGATAAAGTGAATAGGGAAAATCTATTTCCCCTCATTGGGGAGTCAGTGATCAGGGGTCATCAATTTAAAATTGTCATTAAGAGTGAATAGAAGTTGGAAATATTTCTTTACGCTGTGTTGCTGTAGCATGGCATGCTTTGCCATAACAACTTGCATTTATACAGCGCTGTGTCATAGTAAAATGTCCAAAGGCACTTCACAGGAACGTAATCAGACAAGATTTGGCCCTGAGCCACATATGGCGATATTAGGACAGGTCAAAGAGGTAGGTTTTAAGGACTGTCTTAAAGGAGGAGAGAGAGGCAGAGAGATTTAGGGTGGGAATTCCAGAGTTTAGGGCCTAGGCAGCTGAAGGCATGGTCGTCACTGGTGGAGCAATTTAAAATCTGATGTGCAAAAGGCCAGAATTGGAGGAGCACAGAAATCTGAGGGCTGGAGGAGGTTACAGAGATGGGAGGGGTGAGGCCAAGGAAGGATTTGAAAACCAAGATACGAATTTTAAAATCTAGGCATTGCTGGACAGCCTCTTTCTATGCTGTAAACTTATGGCTCTAATCAGTTTTGAATGGTTTCAGCCTTGTTGTGAGTTTAAGAAGCATAGTGCAATATATGGCAGGAACTGTGACTTCCCCCCACCCCACCCACTCCAACATGTGCGGAAAGATGTAAAGTGATTAAACCAGGAGAGAGAAATAAGAAACAAGTGAGTAAAACATTAGAGCTGAAGGACAGGCTAGGGGGTGTGGCCCAAATAAGCATTCTTTATACAAACACACGGAGTATAAGGAATAAATTGAATGAACTGCAGGCGCGAGTTCAAATTAGAGGGTATGACATGGTAGCCATTACTGAGGCATAGCTGCAAGACGGTCAGGACTGGGAACTAAATATACCAGGTTATAAAGTCTATAAGAAAGATAGGGCAAATGGCAGAGGGGGAGGAGTAGCCTTAATGATTAAGGATGAAATCACTTCAATAATAAGAGAGGATATAACAAGAGGTAAGCAGGCAATATAGACTTTATGGGTAGAATAAAGAAATAGGAAAGGATTTAAGACTGGATTGGGAGTTGTGTATAGGCCCCCTGGTAGCAGCTGTGAAGTGGTAGATTGTATAAATGCGGAGATTAGACAAGCATGTAGCAAAGGCAGAGTGGTTTAAATGGGGAATTTTAACTTTCATAGATTAGGATAAGCAAACTAGCACCTGTCAGAAAGGTAGTGAATTTCTTGAGTGTGTCCGGGATAGTTTTCTACAACAATGTCCTAGAGGCAACAAGGGGGCATGCCGTATTAGATTTAGTAATGAGTAATGAGCCAGATTTAGTTAACAGCCTAACTGTCCTAACTGTGCGAGAACATTTATCCAATAGTGATCATAACATGATCGAGTTCAACGTAGCATTTGAATAGGAGAAACACAAAACAGCTACTAAGATTCTAGATTTGGGTAAGGCTGACTTCAACGGGATGAGACAGAGACTGTCCACAGTAAACTGGGCAAATCTGTTAATGGGTAAAACGACAGAAGATCAGGTGGGAGATGTTCAAAAAAGAATTTAAGGTGATACAGAACCAGTTTATACCCCTGAGGGGCAAGAGCTCTACTTGCCAAAAAATAAGCCATGGACGATGAAGAGGTAAAGGCCAGCATAAAACTAAAAGAAAAAGCATACAAAAATGCAAAAGAAGCACAGATCCTGGCGAATGGGAAAGATACAAAGAACAGCAACAGGTCACAAAACAGATAGTAAGAGCTACAAAAAGGGAGAATGAAAAGAAACTTGCAAGGGACATCAAAATCAACACGAAGAACTTTTACAATTATATTAGGGAAAAGAGAGTGGTCAGGAGTAAAGTTGGCCCCTTAAAAACTGAAAGCGGTGATATTGTCAATGATAAGGAAATGGTGGACATGTTGAATAATTACTTTGCGTCAGTATTTACAGTAGAAGAGGATAGCATAGCAGAAATCCCAAGGAAACTAATGTTAAATTCGAGACAGAGACTCAATAAAATTAACGTAAGTAAAATAACAGTAATGAAGAAAATAATGGCATTAAAAAGTGACAAATACCCAGGACCAGATGGTTTCCATCCCAGGGTTTTAAAGGAAGTAGGTGAGCACATTGCAGATGCCCTAACTATAATCTTCCAAAGTTCTCTCGATTCAGGAATCGTTCCTTTAGATTGAAAAATTGCACATGTCACTCCGCTATTTTAGAATGGTAAGAGAGGGAAACCAGGGAATTGTAGACCAGTTAGCCTAATATCTGTTGCCGGGAAATTGCGAGAGTCTATAATTAAGGATAGGGTGACTGAACACCTCAGATTTTCAGTTGATCAGAGAGCCAGCATGGATTTGTGAAAGGTAGGTCCTGCCTGACAAACCTTATTGAATTTTTTGAGAAGGTGATTAAAGTAGTGGACAGGGGAGTGTCTATGGATGTTATTTATATGAACTTCCAGAAGGCATTTGATAAAGTCCCACATAAGAGATTGTTAACTAAATGGAAGCCCAAGGAATTGAGGGAAAATTATTAATCTGGTTAGGAAATTGGCTGAGCGGCAGGAGACCGGCAGTAAGGATAATGGGTAGGTACTCCAATTGGCAGGATGTGACTAGTGGTGTCCCGCAGGGATCTGTGTTGGGGCCTCCACTATTCACAGTATTTATTAACTACTTAGATGATGGCACAGACAGTCATATATCCAAATTTGCTGATGACACAAAGATAGGCAGCAGTGTAGATGAGAGCATAAAATTACAAAGCGATATTGACAGATTAAGTGAATGGGGGAAAAACTGTGGCAAATGGATTTCAATGTAGGCAAATATAAGGTCATCCACTTTGGACCTAAAAAGGACAGAACAGGGTACTTTCTAAATGGTGAAAAGCTAAAAACAGTGGAGGTCCAAAGACTTGGGAGGTCCAGGTACATAGATCATTAAAATGTCATAAACAGAGACAGAAAATAATTAAAAATGCTAATGGAATGCTTTTATATCTAGAGGTCTAGAATACAAGGGGGTGGAAGTTATGCTGCAGCTATACAAAACCCTGGTTAGAGCACCCCTGGAGTACTGTGAGCAGTTCTTGGGCACCACACCTTAGGAAGGATATATTGGCCATGGGATTGCAGCGTGAGTTTACAAGAATGATACCCGGACTTCAAGGGTTAAGTTATGAGGAGAGACTACACAAATTAGGCTTGTATTCCCTAGAATTTAGACGGTTAAGGGGTGATCTGATTTGAAGTTTTCAGGATATTAAGGGGAACAGATAGGGTTGATAGAGAGAAACTATTTCCGCTGGTTGGAGAGTCCAGGACTAGGGGGCATAGTCTAAAAATTAGAGCCAGACCTTTCAGGAGTGAAATTAGGAAACACTTCTACATACAAAGGGTGGTAGAAGTTTGGAACTCTCTTCTGCAAACGGCAATTGATGCTAGATCGATTGTTAAATTTAAATCGGAGATCGATAGCTTTTTGTTAACTAAAGGTATTAAGGGACATGGGCCAAAGGCGGGTATATGGAGTTAGGTCGCAGATCAGCCATGATCTCACTGAATGGCAGAACAGGCTCAATGGGCTACTCCTGTTCCTATGAATCATTTTTTTCACTGATGAAAACAATGTTGAGAGTCAGCACTCAAGAAACCTCTGGCCAAACTTTGGTACAACAGTTACACCAACTTCTATATCAACAAATGAGCAACGTACCTCTCATAAACTTCCTCTCTTTTAACAGTCTGTTTAACTTTCTTTAACAAGACATCAACCTTAACAAACAAAATACAAAATAATGTAAACATAATTTCTGTGTTATGTCACACAATGTACTAATAGATCAGTGAAAACATGTTTGCCAAACATTTTCCAAGGAGCCAGAATACTGCTGCATTATTGGCTGGTTGAGAATTCAAAACTATCATGAAATTCAGGGATATTCCCTGTGGTTCAGCCTGATGGATAATCCCATTTCTTTGAAAATTGTAACGGTATGGGGGTGGGGGCACAGATTAAGTATGTTCTGTGAGGCATCGTGAATACCATGGTTTTAGGACCTTGATTGCCGTAGGAAGTTATAAAATCATAGAATGATGCAGAAGTTGGGGAGGAATTTCCTGAAACCGCCATAGATGGTATTTTTTCCCCTGTCTTTCCCCCAGGAGATAGCATTACCAGCAATTGGGGAGGGTGTTTTTTTTTGCCATAGATGATACAAATCTAAAGGGGATCATTATCTTCAATAAAACCACTTCATTTCTTTGAATATGCACAACTCAATGGTATAAATCATGACAGATCACAGATGACTTTGGTGAGATGAACAACGCACACACAGCTCTTCAACCTCTTATCCCCTCGCCCCCACAAACACCCCACCAAATAAAGTTTAGCATTTTTTCAACAAACTTGACTTTTTCCACAGGTGTGGGTGATACTGCCAAAGCTGGATTTATTGTCCATCCTTTACAACTGAGTGGCTTTAAGCCACTTGCCTGGATAAGTGCAGCTCCAACACTCAAGAAGCTCGACACCATCCAGGACAAAGCAGCCCACTTGATTGACACCCCATCCACCACCGGCGCACCGTGGCTGCAGTGTGTACCATCTACACGATGCACTGCAGCAGCTCGCCAAGGCTTCTTCGACAGCACCTCTCAAACCCGCGACCTCTACCACCTAGAAGGACAAGGGCAGCAGACGCATGGGAACATCACCACCTCCAAGTTCCCCTCCAAGTTGCACATCATCCTGACTTGGAAATATATTGCCGTTCCTTCATCGTCACTGGGTCAAAATCCTGAAACTCCTCCCTAACAGCACTGTGGGAGTACCTTCACACGGACTGCAGCGGTTCAAGAAGGCGGCTCACCACCACCTTCTCAGGGGCAACTAGGGATGGGCAATAAATGCTGGCCTTGCTAGCAAAGCCCACATCCCAGGAATGAATAAAAAAAAACTTCAGAGGGCATTAAGAGTCACGTGTAGGCCAGACTAGGTAGGGGTGGTAAGCACCCTTCTTTGATTCAGTTGGGATTTTAATGACAAAAGAGCAGACTTATTAGTCAATCTTTAGCAACGCAATTTATCAGATTCATCAAATTCAAATTCCCACTTTATCATGGTGAGATTTGAGCTCACTGACCCTGCATCACCAGTCCAGTACAATAACCACTTAAACTATACTATTATACACAATAAATTTAGTTGGTCCATCTAGATCGCCTTCTACCATCCTGGTAGTCACATGTTACAATAATAGAGTTGTTGACTAATCATATCAATCAAGCTCCCCCCAATCCCCATAACAAAGTTTTAATTTAATTTGATAAGTTTACTTTAAGAACATAAGAATTAGGAGCAGGAGTAGGTCATCCGGCCCCTCAAGCCTGCTCCGCCATTCAATAAGATTATGGCTGATCTTCAACTTCAATTCCACTTTCCCGCCCGATCCCCATATCCCTTGATTCCCCTAGAGTCCAAAAATCTATCTGTCTCAGCCTTGAATATACTTAAAGACTCAGCATCCACAGCCCTTTGGGTTAGAGAATTCCAAAGATTCACAACCCTCAGTGAAGAAATTCTTCCTCATCTCAGTCTTAAATGGCTGACCCCTTATCCTGAGACTAGGACCCCTAGTTCTAGATTCTCCAGCCAGGGGAAACAACCTCTCGGCATCTACCCTGTCAATCCCCCGCAGAATCTTATATGTTTCAATTCGGTTTTAATTTACAGTTTATGGGTTGTGCCCCTTGCTCCTTTTTGAAATTGGCGATGGCACCAGCCATCAATCAAAGTAACCAACCAACCAATAAGAAGTAGCAATCAATCAGTCAATCTCTATCAATTAGACCCGTAAAGGAGACGAGCAAAAGCCCCGTGGGAGAGTCCGTGTTCCAATTGCAGAAATCAAAGGGGTAAACGTTGCATCACAGGCCAGTGATCACCGCCGCTACAGATGGTGTGAAGAAGAAGCAGAGATAAGTTAACATTCCCGGGGTTGCGTGGACCCTTTGGTCAGATCTGTTGTGATGGAAAGGCTACGCTCCTGAAACTGTGGACCCGCATATGCTACCCCCTGATCTGCAGCATCGGCCCTGTTTGGGTTTTTGAGATCTGCAGCATCTGCCGTGCTTGGCTGGCTGTCTGTCTGCCGGCGGTGTGAGCGTGTGCTGCTGGTACCTGGCTCTGCAGGGCGTCGCCGGTCACTTGCACGGAGCGCAGCGGCCCTTTCCGCAAGGAAGCCATGGCTTGTCAATCGAAGAAGAAGGAGGAGGAGGAGGAGGGAGAGTGGCAGCGACGGCAATCCTCCTCTCCGCGATAGACGGCGGTGGGTCCCAGGGCCCTGGTCCCGGGACAGGCCGCTGTCTGTTTAACGGCTGCCCTGGGCCCCGGCCGTCACCATGGCAGCGGCCTCCGTGCCGTGACGTCACGGCCGCGCGACCCCATTCCAGGAGCCTGGAGAATCGCCGCCGCGCGCCACGGAGTTCGCCACGCTGGGCAATGCATTCTGCAATGCTTGGTATTAGTGCTGATGAGGTAGTTGGTTCATTGTCTGTGATTTCCCAACCACCTCAGTGTTGCTAACTTCTTCTAGCATTTCATTTCCAATGTTTTAATTGCAACAATTTCGAGATACGCTGCTGCTTTATTTGCAATATTCCAAAAATCAGGCTGTGACTGGGTAGTAGGATGAAATCATGGCTTGGGTATTGATGATTGCTTTGGTTGATGATGGAAATTTCACTGAAAACTTTAACAATCTTTTTGCCTCCAGAGATTATGGTGCCCACTGCGAGTAGTTGAGCCATATGGCCGGGAAAGGCCCGAGGTTTGATCTCCAGTCTGTGCTTAATTGACCTCAGTGCTACTGGATCAAGGTGATGAAACTGAATACTATCCAGCACTCTGCACATTTCTCAGGTAATCATAGCATTGGGCTAAATTGTGATGCCCCAACCCCCCTTCACCTTTTGAATAGCTTGGCAGCACTTAGTCAAGGCCATACATGCCAATCTAGAAGACTAGCAAAAGTTAAAACAACTGCTTTAAAAAAGCTTCCCCCCCCCCCCCCCCCCCAAAAAAAAGCTGACCACTCCAGAATGGCTCTAATTATAAGCAGATGGCATTCCTTGCAACATTCCGTTACTTGTATGAGAGGAGAAATGCAAATGTTGAAAGCAGAAAATGGTGACATGTATTTGGGGCATTTTCTAATATTTTGAAATTTTCAATGAACTTTGGAACAAATAATCTATTACGGGGAAAATCAGCCAAGCACTCCTGATTATTAGCCTTCTGGAAAGAATACATGCATCAGTGTTGGGTGAGGACAGGATTGGGCTTTTCTGTGAGTTCCATCAACCACTTCCAGTTAAATAGCCTGCTGCAATCACTGTATGCTCACCCATGAAGACTGGTCTCTTGGGTGAGATACCAGGGGATGAGTGGCACCCATGAAACCATATCCCAGCGTGAGTCAATGCTGTAGGTAGGGTTGCAAAATTCCGGGAATTTTTAAAAGAGGAAACTTTCCATGGGAATTTATGGGAATTTTGAGTTTTTTTGCACACTGATGGTTTTTGTCTCTGACCCTTATATTATCTTTGTCATCAAAATAGACATACTGTTCCATACAAATAAAAACAGGCTTTCAAAACTTTATTTAGGTTATAATTTTGAACTTTATTGAACCCCCACAAAAAAGACCCATCTAAAATAAAATAAGAGTGTCAGCTTATTTAGCCTGTAATTTGTTCTTATTTTGTCCCTTTGAGTCTTCTACTCATGAATCTTCTGAGTTTTCTACTCCTCATTGCTCCTCCTGATTCTCTGGCTCTGACGTGTCCATTTCCTCCTGTGTCACTGTCTAGCTGTGTGGTGGACACTTCTGTATCTGGCTCAATAAGTTGTAGGTTCGCCCGGATAGCCACCAGTTTCTCCACTCTTGTTCGTCCGCCTGTTGCGCACCTTTGTATGCGTATTCCCAAAAAGTGACCAGTTTCGTTCAGAGGCCGCTGATGAAGGTGGGATTTGGAGTATCACCGATGCAATGGGTGACAGGGCCTCAGATGCACAAAGTCCCTTCCACCAGGTATGTGCACTGATATGCTTGCATGATTCCCATATCCCGTCCCCATTCCAAAGACCTTGTTTGGTAGAGAACTTTGCCAGACTTCCCAGAAATTTGCCCACGTCCAGATTGAGGTGGCGTGAGAGGGTAGAAATCACACTGTAAGCGCTGTTGATCTGTTCTCCAGAAAGTATTGGTCCCCCAACATGCTTTGGGTCCAGCATGTATGCTGCAGCATGAATCGGCTTGACACAAAATTCTTGACGCATCTGTATGAATTGAACAATTGCCTTCTCTGTTTTGAGCAGTAGGGATGTGGGTAGGGCAATGCTGATTTGTTCTTTTAAATCAGCAAAAAGCCTGAACATCTGACAAGACAGCATCATCTCCTTCAATCTGAGCAATTGCAGATGCTACTGGTGAGAGTAGTTTAAGGCTGCTAACCACTCTCCCAAAACACATCATCCAGCAGTATTTTCTTGATGGTGGTTTCCATATCCCCAGACTGGGATATTGCCATTTCTTGCAGCGACTCCTTACCCTCCAGAAGGCTGTTGTACATTATGACAACGCCACCCCATCTAGTGTTGCTGGGCAGCTTCAGTGTGGTGTTCTTGTTATTTGTTGTTTGCTTGGAGTTGTAGGTTGCTGCAACTACCTGTTTTCCCCTGACATACTTAACAACTTACACGATAGCAAAATACTGCAGATGCTGGAAATCCGAAATAACAACAGAAAACGCTGGAAAAACTCAGCAGGCCAGGCAGCATCCGTGGAGAGAGAAACAGAGTTAACGTTTCAGGTCGAAGACCTTTCGTCAGAACTGGAAATAGCAGGAAATGAAATAGATTTAAGGCAAGGATAAAGCTGGGAAAAGGGGGAGGGAATGAAAGAACAAAAGGAGAGATTAAGAGACAATCAAGGCAAGAGGTGTTGGTAATGTGACAAGTTGAGGCTAAAAGATACTTAACAACTTGCTTGGCTCTCTTGTACAGTGTTTCCATGGTTCTCAAACCCATGATGTCCTTGAGGAGCAGGTTGAGCCCATGAGCTGCGCACCCAATAGATGTAATATGAGGGTAGGCCTCCTCCACTTGAGCCCAAGCAGCCTTCATATTCGCAGCATTGTCAGTAACTACTGCAAAGACCTTTTGTGATCCAAGATCGTTGATGACCGCTTTCAGCTCATCAGCAATGTATGTGCCTGTATGTCTGTTGTCCTTCGTGTCTGTGCTCTTGAAACACTGGGAGAGGAGTGGAGACGATGTAGTTTGATGCCCGCCCCTCGTACATTTGACCACCCATCTGAGATAACTGCAACACAGTCTGCCATCTCTATTGTTTCTCTGAGCTTTCCTTGGACTCTGTTATACTCAACCTCCAGCAAATAAGTAGACAAAGCATGTCTGGTGGGAGGACAGTATGCAGGGCGAATAACATTGAAAAATCTCTTCCAGTACACATTGGCTGTGAGCATGAGGGGTGAGCCTGTTGCATATACAGCTTGAGCAAGGCACTCATCTGCATTCTTCTGGCTATGGTTATCCATTGTATCAAAGAACCTTCCAAGTGGGCCAGGAGTTGCTGATAAGGAGCCTGATGCTGAATGTGAACCATCATCTTCTTGAATGGAAGCAGAGGAACTCTGGGCTGACGGCTGTGAGCTTTGAGTGAAGTTGTTGCATTTGGATAAATGCTGCTGCATCTTTGTGGCATTCTTTACATATGGCTTTGTACAGTGTTTGCACATGTACACAGTCTTTCCATCTTTAATGCCTGGGGTAAAATGCTTCCACACATCCAACGGTAAACGTGGCATTGTTCTATGCAGAGAAATAAAGGGCATTCGTCTGTGTCGAACTGCAGTCGATCAGCACGATTGCAACAGGCCAGGGTGAGTAAATTTTTCCTGATGCTCCATGTGATGGAAGCATGACCTGTGCACGCACGATGCTACATCACCAATAGAGGGAGCGAATCGCTCATCCAACCAATCAGGACACATTTGTTCAGTCACACACAAAACTTGTAATTATTTAAACAAGCCAAGTAAGAAGATAAACATATATTGATTAAGAAATTCCTTAATAATTAAGATTCCATCTCTGTTAGTAATTTTAAGAGAGGACCTGTAGGGAAAAAAAAACGAAAAAAAAAAACAATATTCTAGCATATGCTTTTTTGGGCAAAATTCCCAAGCTAAACTTCCCGTGGAAAATACCCGGAAATTTATCGGAAACTTTCCACCCCTTTGCAACCCTAGCTGTAGGAGACTCAACACAATTAACCCATGTGACCTTATCCTCACCACGTGTTGTAGACACAGGTCCATGATAGCATTGGTCAAAGTGACCACCGCACAGTCCTTGTGCAAAGTCTCGTCTCCAGCACGAGGATATTAGCCATTGTGTAGTGCAGCACCACAATCGCAGAGTCTCCCACCACCAACATCTTGAAGGTTACCAGTGACCAGAAGCTGAAATGGACCATACAGATTCATGGAACACAGGAGGCCATTTGGTCCATCATGCCTGTGCTGGCTCTTTGAAATAGCTCTCCAATTAGTTCCACTCCCCTGCTCTTTCTCTATAGCCCTGTAAATTTTTACTTTTAAGTATATATCCAATTCCCTTTTGAAAATTACTATTGAATCTGCTTTCACCATCCTTTCAGGCAGTGCATTCCAGATCATAACTCGCTGCATAAAGAAACACCTCTTTCTCTCTTCCCCCTCCCTCCCTCCCCCCCCCCCCCGGTTCTTTTGGCAATTATTTTTCATCTGAAACAGCCATAGATGGTATTTTACCACTTGCCACTGGGAAACAGTTTCGCCTTATCTACTGTCAAAACGCTTCAGAATTTTGAACACCTCTATTAAACCTCCCTCAACCTTCTCTGCTCTAAGGAGAACAATCCCAGCTTCTCTAGTCTCTCCTGCTAATTGAAATCCCTCATCCCTGTACTCACGTACTTTCTAGCAGATTAACGACGAAGAACAAGAACATTGGCCGATTATCCCTCCCCAACCTATCTCCAGAATAGTGCAAGTCCTAGTTATGAAAGCACTGAGGCAACTGAACCCAGTCAGAAATTACACAAGTGAAAAGCAAACACTGCAGATGCTGGAAATCTGAAACAAAATGCTGGAAACCTGCATCAGATCAGTTAGTATCTGTGGAGAGAACAGACAAGTTAATGCTTTGGGTGTGAACCCTTTTTCAAAACCGACTTTGAAGAAGGGTGCGTGTCCAAAATGTTAACTTGCCTGTTCTCTCTGCAGATGTTGATTAACCTGCTGTGTGTTTCCAAAAAATAAAAGACCTGTATGGAAAAAGTGAATAATTTGTGACAAGTACAAATGACCAGTCTTTATTAAAATAGGTATTGTATTGATGACAGACAGATGGGTGCACCTGCAGCATGTACCATTTCTTCACATTTGCTAGTGTTCCGTGCAGTACAGTTGCACAACTCACATAATCCTGATATTTGGTACTGAATTCAGAACACAGAAAAATTCCACACCAGTCCTTTGCTGGTGATAATGAAAAACTTGTACACCAGTGTAAATTGACTCAAAAAAAATATAAACAGTAATGACCAGTGCAAAATGTGCCAACAGAACTCGACAGAAAAAATAAAATATTTTGGGGCTCATCACTCCAAATCTGTGCTAGAATTCTTGGCATGGCTGGATTTAGGCCAGAGGCAGTGCATGCAATACCTCTGATAATACAGGCAAGACAACATCATAGACATTTCACCCCATCATTCCCGTGCTGGTGCTAGCTCCACATCGGAGTTAGCTACTTCAATTTCATTTTCCCGCTCTTTCCCTGTATCCTTTTATACTTTTTCAATTGCTTATGTTGTACTTGACTCAGTTTGCAGTAACATTTTCCATAGTCTTAACACCTCTTTGCATGAAACACCTAATCCCCGCTTTATGCTTCTAGTACTAATTCTAAGTTTTTGCCCCGCTTGTTACCAATATACTACCAAGTAGAAATAACTTTTCATTATTTAACCCCTCAAACATTTTCATTTGCACATTTCATTACTAACACTCAGTTCCTCCCCCAAAAGTAAATGAACCAGCTTTCAATGCAACTCGAATTTAGGGCAAAGGCGCTATATAAATACAAGTTGTTGTTGTTGAAGACAGAAAGCAAAAAAGAGTCTAGTACAGTATTCCCCTTCAAGTCATTCCAATGCTCATCCCTAAAAAGCACTTACAGGTGAACGTTACTGTAGGGTTATGTACCAGGAGTGGTATTTATCCTAGAAGAGTTCCAGGATAAATTTATTTTCAACTACTGTATAGACCAATGAGGATTAAGCTCTTAAAAAAAATCTCTACTCATTAATTTTAGTTGATAGAAAGTACTGTTTAAAAAGAGAAAAAATTATCTGGGAACTCACCCAGGTATAAGTTTTTGCCATCACTGGTACATACACCTACAGCTTTTGTATTAGAAACGGTGTCTCGGTTAAGATGCAGAAATTACTCTTAAATTAGTCCATGTTTTACACACACAATTAAAAAAAAAAGGAACATGAGCAGCAAGTCAGCTTCTTGGGTCAAAGCAGCTTTCTGTGTAAACATTTCACAAATCACAATATAAAACAGGGGATTCTTTTGCTCTCGGAAATGTATTGTGCTGGTTGCTGCTCCAGATGGTTGCTTCAGAGAGCTGATTCTTTTGGTATCTCACAGCCACTATCGGCATCCCAAGTCCTTATTTCTGTGTGTCATTGGCCTATTTGGCCTATTTGCCTGAAGAAAGAATGACAGTAAAAGAAGGAAAATTATAGCTTAGTAACATATTACATAAGAAACATGCTAACTTTAACTTCAAATTTGTGAACACTCTGCCCTGCCAAAGAAATAGTAAAAATTATCCATTCTTTGCACTTGTCTTTCAAAAGGGATCCTTTATTATAAATTGTTTTAATTCCCTTTTTCAGTCGAGAAATATTACTTTAACAGTACTCCGAAGCCTAGGCAATTCTACTTTGGCTTCTTCTGCATTAAGTCCACAAATGGTTGGTGACGAGAGTTTAGTGAAACACGGCATGGATTGGAACTGGAAGTTACCTGCCAGCCTTCTTGGTCAGAGTATAATGGGTGGTGTAAAGGAGAACCAAATATTGGGGAGTAAAAATAAGTGTAATTAGCACATTATATAAAGTAACATACTGTGAAGGTAGTTAAGAACAAACTGGCATCCATATTAATTCAGTGATTGATACTAGCATTATAAACCTCTGATATATTCATGGAAAACACTGCATTTAACGCTCACTGAAATATGACTTTAGACACAAAATAATGTGGGATTGGGAGCCCAGGTGAACAACAACCCTTTTTATGGTTACTGGTTAATACACAAAACCTTCTCACTACACCTCCCGTCACTTTGGGAAACTGTTCATATTCACCACACCAGTTACTTTTTGTAACTAGTCCAACTATTAAAACAGCTTTATTTGTGGATAGATATAGAACCAAGCAGTAAAAATGACATTGAAATTGGTCTAAAAAATAGCTGTCTGGAGTTAAGCAGACAGACCAGCCAGATGATGGGATTTGAAAACTTCCTTGGAGACCCTGGCATAAAACAAAAACTTTGCAGAGAGGATAGCGCTGACTTCTTGGTGAATCAACAGAATGCAGTCTTTGCAAGATTCATTCAGGTAAATATCTGCAGAGTCATGTTCCGACTCCAATTCTCCATAGCCAGAACAAACTAAATGTTGGCAACCCTGAAACATTTATGCTCAAGGCTCCTCTTTAATCTAAAAGCATTCTGAGCAGTATATCCTGATGAAACTTAATACAAATGCACCAAAATAAGGTAATGCTGGGCATACAGCATGCAAAATAATTATGAAATATACTCAAAAAAGGGAAAACTAACTTGTATTTATATATTATTTTTAGTTCTTGGGATATGGGTGACAGTCAAGGCAACATTTATTGTCCATCCCCAGTTGCCCTGATGTTGTTAGGAGTCAACTAAATAGAGTGGGGTTGGGTGTGGCAGCTTTCCTTCCCTGAAGGGCATTAGTGAACTAGTTTTGTTTTTACAACAATCTGGTAGATTTTGGTGCTAGCCCGGAAATACAGGATATCCCAAGGCACTTTACAAACAATGAATTAATTTGGAAATGCAATAAATCACTCATTGGGCAGGTGAATGCAGCAACCAATCTGCACAGAGCAAAGTCCCACAAACAGCAAATAAATGAACAACCAGATAATCTGTTCTTGGTGGTATTAGTTGAGGAAAGAATGCTAGTTTGACACCTGGCAAACTCCATGCTCTTTGAATACAGCTACAGGCAGATTTTACATCTACATGGGCAGGTGAGGGGGGTGGGTGGTCTTGTTTTTAACATTTCATCCAAAAGACTGCACCTTCAACATACGGATGAGACGTTAAACCGAGGCCCCGTCTGCTCTCTCAGGTGGACGTAAAAGATCCCACGGCACTATTTCAAAGAAGAGCAGGGGAGTTATCCCCGGTGTCCTGGCCAATATTTATCTCTCAACCAACATAACAAAAAACAGATTATCTGGTCATTATCACATTGCTGTTTGTGGGATCTTGCTGTCCGCAAATTGGCCGCCGCGTTTCCCACATTACAACAGTGACTCCACTTCAAAAGTACTTCATTGACTGTAAAGTGCTTTGAGACGTCCGGTGGTCGTGAAAGGCGCTATATAAATGCAAGTCTTTCTTTCATCACTCCCTCAGTGCTGCACTTAAGCATCAGCCTAGATTATGAGCTCAAATCCATAGTGGGGCTCGAACTCTCAAACTTTTGACTCATGCAACTCACATTTTCTTTTTCCAGCACTTGCACTCTGACCATCTCTGGTTTATTTCGAATGAAATGTGCCAGGTGTACTAAATATGAACGATATTGATGCAAATATTACAACATGGCTCCTGCAATATTGTATTTTCTTTCATAAACTGTTTTCACAATGCAAGATAAATGCCACTAAATTAGGTAGCATGTAGTACCACGTCCCTTAAACACATATCAACGTGTCAAGAACGACACCTGTTTTCAGTAACTGCGAAACAGTTTAGCAAGCAGAAAATCTAACTATTGAGAAGGTTTATAGTCCTATAATTGTAAGAACACGTAGATAGCATGGATTACTAACTGGAGAGCGCCACACTATAGGAGGGGCCAGCGGACAGATATAAAATCCCAAGTTGTCTGCTCACGTGAAACAGTGAATGAGAAGTCCGCGGATCAGGGTGTCTTTAACTGTTCCTTAAGCCAAGTCCAGTTTCTTTTGCGTCTCCACCAGTTTCGACTGCAGCCGCCTCTTCCTCCAATCCAGGAACCTCCTCCTCAGTATGTTGGCCTGCCAGCCGACAATGACCCCTGAAGTGAAGGACAGAACGATGGCCAGTTGCAGCGTCCTCTCCGACACTTCGGCCATTTTCACCTCGGCGTGGGGCAGGAAACAGGAGGAGCCGCGCACGCGCCATCCGGGCCACGTTCCACAGTCACAGCCCCGAACAGCTGAGGGGAGGAAGTACAAAAAGTTACTTTCAGCCTTGCCGGGCGGCCCATCTGAAAATAACAAAAACACTTAAAATACTGCTTTATTTGCGAGCTGCAAATATATTTATGCTGTCTCTTTTTCTTATATTGAAACTAGGGTTGCCAGCTCTGGTTGGAAGCATTCCTGGAGGTTTGACCAGGTCACGTCCTGAGCACATGGCTTCTGCAAATGTTGCTGTTTTTACCTTTTTATAAAGGTTGGGTCTCCTACAGTCGAGCATCCTTGTGGTTTCCTACCAAGCAGCTGTTGTGCAAGAAGTTCAGATAACCAGGACCATACCTGTAAGCAATAGGATTGCCAACTCTGATCGGAGGCATTTCTGGAGGTTTGATCATGACCATGTGATGCCTGATTATGTAACATCTGATCACATGACTTCGACAAATGTTACTGCATTTACCTTATAAAGGTTGGGTCCCCTGTAGTTGAGTATTTTTCTTGTGGTTTAGCACCAGCAGCTGTTCTGCGACAAGTTATAGAGTCATAACGGCATAGAAGGAGGCCATTCAGCCCATCGAGTCCATGCTGGTCCGTGCCGTTCTGAGTACCAGGAAGCCACCCGTGAGCAGGGCAAGAGGGGAAACAGAGGGCGGGGTGGAATGGAAGCTGAGGAGCTCCCCCCCCCCCCCCCCCCATTATTTCATAAACTTCCGCCATTATTTCATAAACCCCTTGAATGCCGGGACTCCCAATTTCCAAGCCCTCCCGATTCTCCAGCCCCCTCCCAACTACACTACATGTCCCGGCTCTTTGCAGGTGACATCACGGAGCGGTGGGGGTGCACTGCGCCGGGAAATTTAAATCGATGATCTCCCAGGCAGCTGGAGGCAGAGCTCGGGGGAGGGACCCCCGATTCTGGGAAACTCTGTCATTCGGGGAGGGTTGGGAACCCTAGTGAGCAAGAGAAGGGAAACCAAGGGCAGAGAAGAGGGGAAATTAAAGGTGGGGGGAGGGATTCACAGAGGGGAAGCTAGAGGTGGGAGCACCTTTAATTCCACCAGTAACTCTATGTCCTTGGACTCTATTTTAGACTTAGGTTCTGTGTGAATGTGACAACTCTGAATTGGGAGCCTCAGTCAGAGCCAATCTGTACTTGGACTTCACATGTCGAAACCGGTCGGCGCCATCTTTTGGATGAAATGTTAAACCAAGGCCCCATCTTTCCTCTCAGGTGGACGTAAAATATCCCAGGACACTATTTGAAGAAGAGCAGGGGGATTCTC
Organism: Squalus acanthias; assembly: GCA_030390025.1. Lineage (NCBI taxonomy): Eukaryota > Metazoa > Chordata > Chondrichthyes > Squaliformes > Squalidae > Squalus > Squalus acanthias. The sequence goes on from CM059433.1 coordinate 122,403,041, forward strand.
CCCGGTGTCCAGGCCAATATTTATCCCTCAACCAACCTCAATAAAACAGATTATCTGGTCATTATCACATTGCTGTTTGTGGGACCTTGCTGTGCGAAAATTGGCTGTAAAGCAATTTGGGACGACCTGAGGTTGTGAAAGGCGCTATATAAATGCAAGTCTTTCTTATTACAGTACAGGAGGAGGCTATTCGGGCGCCAGTGCCAGTGCTTTCTCCTGTAACCCCATCCGCCCCGGAAATTTCTTTATTCCTCCTTTACAAATATTTATCTCATTCCCTTTTATATGATGTTCTTGTCTCTACCTCTTTAGCCACTTGTGGTGAAGCATCCCGTGGTCTAATAGTCCTGAGTGATAAAAAAAAACCTTACGTCTCCCTTCCATCTTGGTTCTTCCAATGAGTATTCTCAGTGTGCATCACCTTATTCCACATTCACCCACCAATGGAAACAATCTTTTACTCTTTACGCAGAGTAAAGTTCCCCACTTTCATTCACCCCTTTATTAGCTGCTCCTTTCCTTCTTTCAGCATTTCATTTCAAATTTTAACTGAAACACAAATTTCGAGATATTCAGGTTTCAGTATTGCTATTTATATTAAGGATGCAATTCCAAAATCAGGCAGAGTGACAGGCCAGTAGAATGAGATCGTGGCATAGGTATTGATGATTGATTGAAAAAACACAACGACATGAAACCCTGAAGAGGAGGTGCAAACATTAGAGGCACTACATTTATTTTCATGGAAGTACTGGGGACATGTCCCTGCAGAAATTGTTGACACGTATTTGGGGCATTTTCTAATATATTGACATTTTCAATAAACTTGGGAAACAAATAATCTATTCCTGGGGTGGGTGTGGCGGGGGCGGTGGGGGGAATCAGCAAAGCACTCCTGATTATTAGCCTTCTGGAAAGAATACATGTATCAGTGTTGGATGAGGACAGGAGTGGGCTTTTCTGTGAGTTCCATCAACCACTCCTAGTTAAATAGCCTGTTGCAATCACTGTGTATGCTCACACATGAAGATTGGTCTCTTGGGTGAGTTACAAGGGGATGAGTGGCACCCATGAAACCTGGAGGTCTTTGCTTATCTCCCCCACCCCACCCCATTGGTCCCAATGTCTTGGGTAGTATCCAGTCTATCAAATACAGTTTCCTTACTGTTCAGTGTAGGCAAGGACACAAAAATCTCCAAGAGAAAGCTATCAATTAACTATTCTCACCTACACTTTCTTGACTTTCACTAGAATGTTTATCAATACCAGATTGATATCTTTTTGTGAATTGTGCCGAAATGATTTGTTACTTATGGATGCACTCACACATCGTTCGCTAACCGCTTTGGATTGATTTGAATTCACCCATTATCACCTCAGAAAATGATTAGAAAATTCCCATTTGGTGGTGTAATTTTCCTGTTTCTATCTTATAGCCTCAATCATTTCCTCTCATCCAATTCTACACATCCCATTATATTTCCAGTTCATCTTATTCATGACAGTCCAACCATACTGCTCTTTGGAATTGGGATAATTTTGAAATGATAGAATAGACTTAGGCACAAGAAGAGTTCAAGTAGAATGAACAAAAATGTGTTGCTAACTTGGATTAAGTTGGGAACTTAGTTAAGTGGTAATGATCATATTGTATTGGACAGTAACGTTCCTCCAGGGCTCATGACTTGTCAATGTTCAATTTTATTTTCCCCGAAAATGTTCTTCCTTCAACACAGCATAGATTGCACTCATTGTCGAAAGTAAAATTTGATTATCCTCTTAAACTTCAGATAAATTTCTCTTTGTGGGTGCTTGAAACAACAACTCATATCAATTTATCTTGTCAATTCCAATTCCGGAAACAAATGATGCCCAGGCTTGGTGGTTTTTCAGTAGAGACAGAAGTGCTGTAATTACTTTTGGAGGTCCCTCCAGACATCACCAGCCAGTGCCAGCTTGCATCACGCAGCTTAAAAGTAAACTTTAAAAAAACTTGCAAATGAAAAAGAACCAAACTCTATACTACAATTTTAAAAGACTTTGGGGGAAAAATTAGGTCGCGCCCCGTTTGGGGCGCAAATATCGTCTGGACGCAAAAATTAGCGCCTGGCGCTAATTATCGCCACTGACTGGAAACTTCACTTTTACCGCCCCGGGAGGTGAGTGGAGCGCTAAATCAGGCGCTACACACCTGTCTTAAGGCGCAAAGGCCGAGCAGTGAGGCACTAACTCAGCGCGCGGAGCGCAGCGCAGGTGCTGCCAGTTAGCGAGGGAACACAGACACACTGGCGCCGGCCAGTTCTTAAAGCGGGGGGGGCCAACTTGCTCCCCAGCCACACCCTGCTTATTGCAGCCTTGAATCTCGGCCTGGAGAGACCTGTGAATCCATTTTGCTGCCAAGGATGGAGAGGGTGAGAGAACGAGCTCAGCGCTTCACCGAGCGGGCCTTGGATGCTCTGGTTGGCGCGGTGGAGCGCAGAAGATCTATACTCTTCCCTGAGAGTGGCAGGAGGCCTTTGCCACGCGAGTACAGAAGAGTGTGGAGGGAGGTGGCTCAGAGCGTCTCCTCCAGGAGCATGGTGCCCAGGACCCATGTTCAATGCCGCAAAAAGTTCAACGACCTCACTCGGGTCGTCAGGGTGAGTGGCTTTTTCTCAATACCTCTCCATCCCTCCATCTCAACCTCACTCTATGGCCAGAGGGTCTTAAAACCCCAATGCACAACACTCATCCAACACCTATGGCCCTTTCATGAAACACACACACACATTCTACACTTTGCATACAGTAAGGGCTATTCACCTATGGGAGGCACATCAGGCAAGACCATGGCTGCATACAGTAAGGGCTATTCACCTATGGGAGGCACATCAGGCAAGACCATGGCTGTATATTTACTCAGATGCTGTCCTTTTTCTTGCAGGCCAAGCTGGCGCATAATAGGAGACAGCAGCAACGGACAGGTGGAGGGCGGCCTCAGCTGCAACCCCTCAGCGATCTTGAGGAGCGCGTCCACAGGATTGTGGCAAGCCGGGTGATCGGTCCCGTCGCCACTGGAGACGCCGACCCCGTTGTGGACAGCAATGGTAAGGTCATCACCTTTTTGTCCTCTGTCCTTCCACTTGTCCCTCACAACACCAGCCTTTGACACTTTCAATCCAACTTGCTAACTCGCTGCACTTATTCCTCCCTTACTGCCACCCTGTCCTCACGCTAAAGCCACTCTTGTACCTCCCTGCTTTCAGATGGTGATTCACCAGCTGAGGAGACGGGCCCTGAAGCTGCCAGTGGGAGTGAAGCTGCAGCCGAGGAGGAAGAGGAAGCCGGAGCATCAGTGCCACCCTCTCCCGAGGAAGCCCATGCCCACACTGGGAACACGCCTTCCCTGGAGGGGAGCAGGGGGGAAGGGTCTGATGAGGGTGAAGCTCCAGGACCCAGCGGGCTGCAGCAACGCCATGGGGGTAGGGAAGAACGGGGGCCTTCTCCCCAGAGGGAGAGTATGCCAGCGACTTCTACTGCAATGGACGCAGAGGAGGAGCGGCTGATCGCAGAAATGAACACCCAGGCGGTGGGCATGCACACTGAGCTCATGGGTGCAGTGGGAAGGGTGCCCGAATGCATTGAGTCACTGGCAAGGAGTGTGGAGCACTTCGCTGTAGCACAGGCGGATGCCACACTAACGCTTAGTGCTGCAATTCAGTCACTGACTGCCGTGATCCCATCTCTGACTGCTCTCATGCAGACTCAGTTTGAGGCCACGCGAGCA